>OW387780.2:3750000-5000000 GCA_936446665.2 Synanthedon andrenaeformis | reverse complement strand
AATTAAAATCTTGAAAACTTCTCTAGTTAAGAAGATGAAAAATGTCATCTTTTTAACTTGACTGCAGACTCTAAGCTAATGAATAGGATCTATACAAACTGCGTTTTTGTATTTAATAATAAGCTAGCCTAAGAAATAAAACAAACTTTATCTTGTTAAGTCCTATGTTCTAATAAAGTTTATTTTCAAGTAATATGTACATTTCAATATATTTTTTTGGCGTGACAAATTGTCGGTGAAATAGTAACTACTGGTTTTATTAGTTTCAATAGTAATTAAAAACTTCTTAATGCGATAATAAAAGGATATTGTGTCTTAACAAGAAATTACAAACATCTTAAGCTATAAATGGTTAAGTTGTGTGCATTAAAGTTTGCAAATGCAAAAGTAATTTAAGCTCAACTTAGTACGAGTTCATTCGCGTACACACCGCATTGAATCGGCGAAAATCAAATTGCGGTAGAGAAACTGCATACATTGGGGTTTTCTTACGTTTCTTTGTTTTTTACTGGAATAGTTCTCAATGTAATGGTGTGTTCGATTAACGATTAATTATAGAGGCGTATTCGATTAACTTGTATAAAGCTGCAAATTTTATATAACTTTGGGAGTTTATTCTCCCAATTATTTATGGTGAAGATAAAATTCGATAGATTAAAACATATAGTTGAGATCAAGTTATAGGTATAAGTTTTTTTTAATGTTATATAATGTTTGTTGCTGTTTCTATGGAGGCTTAAATGGAATAACATTTACCAAATAAAAAAAAAAGGTAAAGTCGCGAAGGTTTCTTCTAGTATTATAATTATATGTAGTTAATTTGTTGTATTAACTAAAAAGAGATGGGTTTGCTCTTGGCCAACAATCAGCTGTGTAGCAAGGATGAGGCCTATGATGGAGCGAGCTCACCCAAAAGATGCCTATTCACTCGAACTTTGAAAAGATTAACCCGGCCTCCACACTACTCGCGAAGTAAGCCGAGGCGAAGCGAATACGGGAGTGTGGACGGGCATTTCGTCTTACCTCGTCCAACTTTACCTCGCCTCGTGTTACTTCTATTTGTTGTCGGTTTTTGCGCCCGAGTCAAAGGACTCGAAGTAGCGCGAATGAGTTCCTTGCGAGGTTGAACGAGTGTGTAGCCACGCACTTCGTACTTCGGTCAACTTTCCCGAATAATTCGTCGAGGCACTTACGCAGTTAGGTTATATGAGCTCGGAAATACAGACGCCGGCAGGGTGTTCCAAACCTTGGCAGTGCGCGTTATAAAGGATTTTTTAAAGCACTTGGTCCGAAAAAGAGGGATTTCGGGTACGTCTGTATGTTCGATGGAAGAAAGGGGAATATTTAATAATACAATAATACAAATAGGTTAGCGAGGGCCAATCAGAAACCGTGAGAGATTTCAAATTTTGTTCTTAGTCTTCGAAATTTGAATTAAGAATGCAGTTTGCATTTAAACTTTTTCAAATCACTCTCAGTACAATATATTTCAAATACAAATTAAAGTAATATGACACGATTAAATATATTCGACTAAGGTTATATCAAATTAATGATTTCGATGAGGGGGAGGCAGTGTATAGTCCCGCAGTCTGCGGCTGAGATGATGATGATAATGATGTCTTTGAATATAGACCTCGAATATGCAGACGCTAGACGCTTTACGGGTATCACATTATCAGTGTAATGAGTGAAATATGGGGGTAGATTACGTAAAATATGCATGTTTATGTGAACAGAAACGCCACATGCACGTCTCATTAACGTCATTCATATCGGCAGTCTCTTGTCGCACTTCGCCTGTCATAGGTGATGCTAGTGACTATGCAACTATTATATATTCTATTACACAACGCTGTCTCTAGAGTTTAAGGCACCCTACACAGCTCTACTGAAATGTCGTCAATTTTATAAAACGGAACTTAAAATCTATTAAAATTATGTTAATGGTCATCATTGTTTACCAAAATGACATTGTTTTAAATTGTTTTAATGCATAATTGAACTATGCAGGTTATTGCCTACGTACTTGAGACAAAAAGAAATAATAAACCAATGACACAGGTACTAAGCTAGGTATACAATGATTTATAAAAAAAATACGTGGAAATCGTATTGTTATAAATATTAATTTATTTCTCAATATTTGTTTTACCCGTTTCAAAGAGTCGGATAAAATACACTTCGGATAAAGTATTTACCAATCTTCGAAGCATTTCTGTTAAGCAGTTTTTGCAATAGACTAGTTTATTTAATGATTGTGTGTTTCCTCGTCTATCTTCTTCTTATCCTCTTCGTCTTCAAAGTTTCATAAAATCGTCTCTCACAACCAAACAAGTCTTAAAATGTATTTATTTATTACGAAACAAATTATGCATAAACCTAAGAAAAAGAAGGTCTATAAAAACTTACTTATATCTATGACGTATCTAAATTAAAATTAAAATATTCCGGCTATATTTATCAGCCTTCGTATAAAAAATCTATTAAAAAGTTTTGTAAAGCGTTTCAGTCCATGTCCCGTAGCGAACACGCATTCTATTATTATTCTTTACTTGAATAAATTATATAAAATTGTAAAACATTTCCGTTTAATTGTATTCAATGGAACAAGTATTTTTATTTTATAGTTTCATGTGCCAACAAAAAAAGCGCAGGATCTGGTATAACAATTAGGTTTGTAAGAGCGTGTAATGGACAGCGATCTTGGTTGTCACAAGCCATTATTTATTTGTATGTCACGTACTGCAGTCATTACGGACAAGGATCGGGTCGGGAGGACATATTCCGGAATACCTTCCGGAATGCGCTTTAATTAGCATTTTTTAAATCACCTTCAACTTGTTGCCCAGTTTGTAACTTGTTTGCCCAGTTTGTACCTTGTGCCCTAGTTGGGAACATCGAAATAAAAATGGATGCCCCCATTAATTTTTACTTTTACTACTATTTTTTTTTTACTACAAATTTCTATTCATATTTTATATGTGAAAGCACGATAGACAAGTTGACGACCCACTTGAAGGTATCGCATCCTCTTATAAACACATGAAACACTTTTTTCAAGTACGTTACAGACCCAGATTGGATAAAGGATATAGGATAAAGAGAGGCTAGGTTAATTATTGGGTTTTATAATCAATTTCTGACGCACTGTGGTTTTATACTTTTATTTCGTGGTTACATAAGGGAAAGGCCCTGTAGCTACCCAGTTTTTTTAATGTCATTACTTTATAGGACAAAATAATTATAATTTCAAAAATTTATTGTCTAAAATATTTACTAAAATTTATTCCGAATAATTGAGTTTTCAATCAAAACAAAACAAAACATATAACATAATAACCGAAGACGACTTATTATTTAACGCGATTGTAACGAAAGTAATAATCAATTCAAGACACATCCGTAACTTAAGTTAAAGTTGACGAGAGCCGAAGATACATCTTATCTAACAACAACGTCACAAATGCGACCATGATGTGTTTAATTGATTAAGAAACAACGCAATGAAGTTCTCTATGTACTGAAGTTTAACACGCCAATTTGCAAGAGTTACCTAACAGTTAATTGTGAGTGACGCGGTACACGGACGCGGTCCGAATCCGATTACGAATGGGTATCATGTTGGGAGTACAGAATACGCCCGCCATCACTTCACGCTCAAGATCATGGCCTCTCTGGTGGGATTATGTATGTGAACAGAATGACAATTAGTTGTGAACACCAACTTAACACTGCTTAGAGTAAGGCAGATTTTAACGTATTAAAACGGATGGAAAAATTAATGCAATTATACATTGTGGTTGTGTTTGAGGTTCACTTAAACCGTTACGAGACCATATAAAACTTTACTTTGAATGTTGTGAATTTGAAACGTTGTGGAATCAATTATTGTGCTATGCATATAAAATTCTTGATGATAATATAACAAACAGAACGCACAAATATTACAATCAATACAATACCTATACTGAAATATAAATAATACATCCAGTCATGAATCAGAAATCGTTCAAAGGTGTACGAGAAACAAATTATTTTTTAAATATAGAAAGTGGACATAAATGAATTCCGGAAATTTAATTATCGAGGACCACCACGTACCGGTAGTGTACTTATTATTAGATTTGTTGCCGACATTTAAAGATGTCATAACATAATATCATAAAATAAAGTCTCTGTACGCCTCTATTTTTCCGTTATCTTCTTTCTTTCCTTTTTCTCTATTTTTCCGTAAACCACCCAACGGATTTTAATACGGTTTTCACGTTTTAATATGGGAAGCCTGGAGTGGATCGCTAATTATTTATAATTGAAGATTCAGGGTCAATATTGGTTATAATTTTCATGAAGAAAGTGCGTTTATTATATTGTTATACATGATAACATTATGCGAAGGGTCTTCTTGACTTTTTGATACGACTTTGTGGGTAGGCAATGAAGCGCACGGTCCTAGGAGGGCAGCACAAGGAGGCAGTGATGCGATCAGCTCACGGACCGCATCAGGAATCAATTAGGAACGGCTGGCGGCCACGACGATGTGCCTACCGCATGAATTATTGACGAACGTTACCGCTTGTCTGCGCGATCTCGAACTTATAATTCGACAATAATGTAAGGAATAGTATAAATAATCGATTTTAGATTACTTTCTAATTTATATGCTAGCAATATATTATTTCGTATTTGGACAATAACTTAAAATTACGGAGTACTCCTAAATATTATAAATACTGCGAGACTGCGAGATCGAATCGTGAATGAGGAAATCCGTAGGCGAACGAAATTTATCGAGATAACCAGGCGGATCAGTAAGTTGAAGTGGCAATGGGCAGGATAAGTGGTAAGGATGGTTGCCTAACGTCTCAGGGGCCCCGGATTCAATTCCCGGAGGGGTCAACTCAGGAAATGAACTTTTTAAAGTGTTCTTGGCTCTGCTCTGGATTTGGAAAGTGGCAGGGCGCACTGCGTTTCGCAATCATTTGGGCAGCCCGTCTGGCGACAGTAACCTTCTTCTCACGTAAGAGCAACCTTCTTGCAGAGAACCTTCATATCGTGAAATAAGACCAGTTCTCGCTATCTCTCTGCTCGCACTTTCATTCTTCATACAAGATCTTTCTTACATTCATCTTCATTCATACCTTTGCGGGTGGGATTCCCGCCTATCATTCCTATGCTAACTATCTATGTATATACATATATAATCTGTCTGCTTTCGTTCGTGGGCTGCGGTTCGGGTGTCAGGGAATAAATAATTTTACACAATCTTTTTTTTCTTATAAAATTAACAGCGATCAAGGCTAGTTAAAACATAATTAAATAGTTAGATTTTCTTAAAACAATAATAATTATAAAACCATAATTTTTAACAATAAAACATTAAATTACCGATTTCAATATACAAAATTACATTTAAATATAATATTCAATAAAATCTTATTTACAATTTATCAGTTTTGTTCCTAGCCCTTACTCTCTCCGCAATTTTTATACAATATTCTAGGAATTTATCCCTTTTATCGCTAGTTATAATATCTTTTAAATTCTTTTGAGTAATATTCATATCTATTTCGATCTCTAAATCCATTCTCTCTTTGTCATTTGCCGGACACTCGGTCAGCAGGTGAGGGACCGTCTCCGCAACACTAGGGTCACAGATGCACGATGGACTCTCCTTGCACTTGAAGCGATTCAAGTACTCGGAGAATCCACCGTGCCCCGTGAACACCTGTGTTAGGACATTATTTATGCCAATTTTTCTAATTGTACGGAAGGCCCCGGCAGCAGTGGGGAAAAACAGTTTGGTAACTGCTGCTGTGTCACCCAGCACGTACCTGCGGTCCCATTCCTCAAGCGAGCGCATGCGTATGATTCGCCTGACGAATGAGACCGGACAGAGGTCGTACTTGGGCTTGGTCTCCAACTTCAGCGCCGCCTCCCTAGCTAGGTGGTCCGCCCGCTCGTTACCCTCTAGGCCGGCATGAGCTTTGAGCCAAAAAATCTTTACAATTTTATTGGTACTAAAAGCTTCTCTCAAGTTTTTACGTGCCTCTACAGCTAGAGGGTGCAAGCAACTATTCGCCGCGATGGTCTGGAGGGCGGCCATTGAGTCGCTGTATATTGCAGAGGTGGTTTCGCTACGTCGCATGATCACCCTCGTCGCCTCACACACCGCCAAGAGCTCGGCCTGGTAGACGGTGCAGTAGGACGGCAGACCAAGCTTGACGGCCCTAGTTTCGGCATCGCCCTTCCATAAGGATAGTGCGGCGCCAACCCGACCGTCAATCTTGCTGCCGTCCGTATATATGCGTAGATGATAATCGCTGTTTTCTTTTAATTGATCCTCGTCCACCAGCTTTCCGAACTCAAGACTGATGTGTTCGGCGGGGTGGGGACCCTCGATTGCTGGGGCCATCCGCTCGACGTCCCTGTCACCCAGCTCCGGCTGAGGTACTCCCCTCTTGGCCTCGTAAAGCGAAGCAGCTTCGCGAATACGTAGGTCAAGGGGGAGCAACCCAGCCAAAAGCAGAGCTGAGTGGAGAGACACCGTGCGGTAGGCCTTACACAATTTTTGGGCGAAACCCCTCTGCACAGCGTTTAAACGCTTGACCACACCCAGCTTGTTAACTGCAGGCGCCCACGTGCTTGCAGCGTATGTTATGATGGGTTCCACCGCGGCGATATAGATTGAGCGCACCACCTCGGGATGAAGTCCCCAGCTAGTTTTGGCGGCTCTCCCCAACTGCTTGTAGATGCCGATGGCCTTCCGACAAACTCTGTCCACATGGCTGTTGAAAGTCAATTTTTTATCGATCGTGTGATCTAGTATTTTTATTTCATTTTTCATGCCAATGCCAATCCCGCCCATGCTCAGGCGCGGAGTGTCAAATTTAAGCTTTTTGGTTAGCACCATCGCATTTGTTTTGCTTGGTGCAAACCTCAGCTTATTCTTGACACCCCACGCCAGAACGTGCGCTAGGGTGACATTGGCACGCCTCTCTATGTCCAGAGCTGTATCACCCTCAAAGACAAGGACTACATCGTCCGCGAAAGCCTGGCAGTAGACGTCTCTACTCTCCAGGCTCCGCAGCAATGTGTCGAGTGTCAAGTTCCAGAGCAGAGGGCCGGCTATAGACCCCTGGATGCATCCCCTGCCCGTCAAGGTGCAGAATTCCTCACCGCAGTACCTGACGTTTACCGTCCTGTCGGTGAGGTAGCTGTCGAAGACCCGCCTGATGTTCACAGGGCATCCCGCTTCCGCCAGTCGGACCCTGATCATCGGCCACCAGACGCCATCGAAGGCTCCCTCTATGTCCAAGGACACCAGTGTCACAAGTTTCTTGCTACCAATCAACTTGCGCACATGCGACACGAGGTCATAGAGGGAGTCTTCCGTGCTTTTCTGGGGCACAAAGCCATACTGGCGTGCGCTTATGCCCGGTAAGATGTGATACTTCAGGCGGGCCACGAGCATCTTTTCATACACCTTGCTAAGCACGGGAAGCAGACCAATGGGCCGGAATGACTTGGGGGTGGCATAACTATCCCTCCCCGGTTTCCGAAGGATAATCACTGCTGCTTCCTTCCATATTTGCGGGAAAATATGGTTGGCCATACAGTTGTTTACTATGTTCAAGAATGCGCTAGGGTCACAACCGATGGCCCTGGAACAGATATCAGCAGTGAGCCCATCGGCACCGGGGGCCTTCTTCGGATTGAAGTACTTCACCGCCATCTCGAGCTCGGTTAGAGTGAATGGAGGGTCCCAAGAGGAGTCTTGTTCCCCAATATTCACCCCTTCCGCTGTTTTCCTGATCTGGCGGTGAACCTCTTCATCCGAATCAGGAAGGTCTTTCGGGTAGAATGCCTCCGCAAGCCACTCCACCGAAGCCCTTGCACCCAGATTGAGGTAATGTTAAAGTAAGTTAATTACCAATGTGTAAAATATAAATAAATCTAAGCCTTGAAACAATAAATAATAAAAGAGTTATTGCCGGCGATGGCGGCCGGAGGGAATCTTACATAGTGGAGTGACACTTTTAGATGGATTTTCTCCTTTCTTCCATCGGACATACAGACGTATGGCTGGTTACCATCCTCATCTTGTCGAAATTCCTCTTTTTCGGACCAAGCGCTTTAAAACATCCTTTATAATGCGCACTGCCAAGGTTTGGAACTCCCTGCCGGCGTCTGTATTTCCGAGCTCATATAACCCAAATCTTTTCAAAGTTCGAGTGAATAGGCATCTTCTGGGTGAGCTCGCTCCATCATAGGCCTCATCTTCGCTACACAGCTGAATGTTGGCCAAGACCAAACCCACCTCTAATAAAAAAAATAAAGATATAGAAATTTTTTTGAGTCCAGATAGTACGTACGTGTATCATTGGTGTAACAATAGTATTCGAATTCAGATTTCTCTCGCTTTACCTCTACCAAGGTATCTATTGCGATAAATTTTCCACGATTCCCCAGCGAGCGTCTAGTTTAACAATATAGCCACCTAGGAGCTCGATTAGCGAACCAACTCGATTTCCTTGTCGGATTAACCTGTCCGTCATACACTTAGCTGAATGTGACGGCTGAAATTTCGTACAACTACTTACTTACAACGCTAGTCTGTTGCTTACTCAATCTGTTCAGTTAAACTTAAATGGTATAACGTTGTAGTGTTTATGTAACAGAGCTTCGCATTCATTAAAATGCTCCGCGAAAATGCGGTAACATTTTTTGTGTTATTTTAAAATGGAAGTTATGTCCAGTGTTTTATATTATTATTAAAATATCATTATATATTATATTATTATTTGCTCTAATTATATTATTTTTATTTTTATTTACTTTTTTATTTATTTATTTGCTGATAATGTAGCTTTCTATACCTATGTGAAAGCATTTTGAAGTTTTTGTGTTTACGTAGGATTATAACATTATTTTCACATTCATGATAATTTCGACATAGATGTAAAAAAATTATTTGTTTCACCTTTTATTTAATATACAAAGTTAATGAATGAGTTCCTAATTATTACAATTTTGATTCACATATCAAATTGAAATGTATCCTCTCTATGCTTAATCTTAATTAAATAAACCATTCAGTATCTAGTTTATTGTATACTCACAACACAAAGCAGGTACAATATCTAATCTCTAAAAGGATCCCATTACCATTATCCTTCCATAGTGGTATCATATCATATCGATTTTCATTAGATGCCCACTTAGCAGAGGTTACATAACTAATATTAATTATCCAATTAGTTTCAGGTATTTAATTAAAGGTAATTGTTGAAGTTATATAAATACTGCTAAGTACTTAGTTCAAATAGGTTTAACAATATTTTATTTAAAATTAAGTAAGCTGCTAGTGTGTCTATTTTAAAATTAATTCTAAGATGAATTATCATTATCATCATAAAAATTCACATCTGTCATATCTTAATCGTCTTGTCATCAATTTGTCATCTTTAAATTAATAAACATTCTAACAATTACAATTATTACAATTAATACTAAAATCATTCCTTTCTCGAATGATGACATCCCTTACTCACTTATGGTTGCTCACATAATGGTTGCTCATAACGGTTATCTTGCTGTTATTTTACAGTAGTCTTCTCTATGGGCTTGGTTATAGTTGCTGAAATCAGAGATATTGTCCAGTTAAGGATTGTTGAACGGAATGTGCCATGACACTAACTATTTAGTATTTTATCTATACTAATATTATAAAGAGAAGATTTGTATGTTGTAATGAATCAACTCAAAAACTACTAAGCCTATAGAAGCTATATTATCAGCGAGTAAATAGCGTGCAACAACTAGTATAAAATAAAGAAACAACAACGCATATAACATTTTTAAACAACTTAAGAATCCAAGTGTTAGACGCTTCTCATAATATTCAATGTTAATATAACTTTTGAGAAGCAACTAACAACAATTCATTGTCTACAATGAAGAACTCTCTTTATACGCTAGAAACAACAACTAATTAGTGTATGAAGTGTGCAAGGAGCGGCAAATGAAGATCGCCGCGTACCGAGAAATGGACTTAAATTATATGCATTCGGATTTTCCTGAAATTTTCCTTCATGTTAACTTTTCACTTGACTTGTTCTTGCACAACAATAACAAATAGTCCTGAGGCGGCGCCAACGCAGCTTGTTACTGCCTTTAATTGAAATGCTAATGTGAAAGGAGACATTCTGTTGCAGAGCGAGGATTATGACAGGTTTCATTTGTTTGCTATCCGTGACCTTGCAAGTGGAAATTTCATTATGGTTGAACAATATTGGCGTAACAAGTTACACTTAGTAGATCAATTAAAAACAATATAAAATGTATAGTTTCGATTTTTTTAATGGAATTATAGAAAAAATTGTAATTGAATAAATATTTTAGAGAGATGATAGATTGATTCTCCAAGGCGTGTTATAAAGGTCCAACCCTGTCTATTTACATAATAACAATATTTACACATTAACAGGGCTTTATCTTTCTCTAGAAGGTCAGATAACTTACGAATCCATTTGTTCTATGACCAGTTGATCCAGTTCTTAACGGCAGATATACTTAAGAAAAATTAAGGACTGCCATAGAAAGAACTATCTTACTGCTAAAAGGAACAAAAGTTTACAATACTGAAAATATAATGACCAAAAATATTACTAATATCAATATTGTTGGGTCATTTTGAATTTCAAACACGATCTGTTGAATTTTATTAGATTATGTATGAATTAGCATTTTCATTAGTTCCAATGCAGGCAGCCTAATAGGGCTGATGAGGTCTATAATCTGCTAAATAGTCTGATTATTAAAACGAAAATTTTACTCTTACCTATAGGATGGATAAAGTAAGTTTTTAAATGTAAAAATAAAAGTCATGATAATAATTTAACTAATATTTTCCATATTATTAAGTATTGTGGTTGTTTATTTTTAGAGATTACAACAAGGAATATTGGAAGAATCAGATATAAGTATATACAATACAAAAACAACACCACAATAAAAAAAGATAAATTCGAAAGAGATACACACTCGTACGTACTTGGAATATTCCCTTAACATGAAATATACTAGCGAACAGTTCCCGGCTTCGACCAGGATGCATTTTTTTTATATACACAAACCTTCCTCGTTTATTCCTCTTTCAATAAAAGAAAAGGCGGTTTAGAAGTAATATAGTTAGCGGAGAAACATACATGACGGATTTATAATACGTAGTTAAATATTTAATGGAAGAAATGGTTACTGCGAGTCAACCGTAACAGATAGACAAATGCCATCTCAGTTAGTTTTTTAGATTTTTAGAAGAACAATATTTTTATGTATCTCTTACGGTTTAGTCTAAGTAAGCCATCTAAATTTACTTTCGGCAACTTGATTGCAAAATATAAACTAAATTAGATTTTATTATATTTTAACTTTCACTGAAAGTCGTTTCGTATTGTGAAAACCGCACCAAAATCCGTTGCGTGGTTTACAGACAGACAGACAGACGCGGGAAGCGACTTCCATTTATACTATGTACAGATATTACATACACACTTTGTTTTATAATATGTGTAGATAGTTATAGCTATATCAATTTAGTTAGCCCAAGACAGACTAAGCCCACGTTAAGAAAAGGTCTCTGCAGAGCAGTGTGAGTATAATATATTATCTAACTTTATATCAAATAGCAGTTTACTAATGGAAATTACTATTAATAATTCTTTATTATGAAAAGCTTCCTTCGATCATTACATAAAATTTGTTTTAATAGTTTAGTAACTATTAAAACTAATTATAATTACCTACATAATATAACTGAATAAAATTTAGCATTTGATGTTGTTAGTGTGAATCACTGAAATGAATAAAATCACGTTTAATTGCTGCCTTTTCAGTTACAAAATTAACTGAATGCATATTCTGATTGCGCATTTGAATAATACTTATAATTTTATTTAATGTTGATTTACATAATATATTAAAGTTTATTTGCGTGACACACGCTTCTCATTGTGGAGCTTTTAATTTTTATGGTTAACGCTATGAAAACGTAGTTAGCTTTATTTTTGCAGTGTGATAGATGATTAATTTTTTTTTAATATTTAGAAAAATTCTTCACAATTTTTTAAATATCTTATTTTTCATTATTTGAGCATGTGGTTGCAGTTTTGGTCAATCCTAAGTAGGATTTTTGCGTCGGTCACCTTTTGAGTCCAGCATGCCCTAACGGACTACCCAATTGTAAAATGTATTTTAATATCTCAGTCAAATTTTAAAACTAAGCAAATCTTGTTTTCCTGAGGGGTCTAATGAAAGAGTAGCTACTTTTAATTAGTTGCTTTAACCCTCCTAATTCTTATATGAACACGCGACATGTGTTCATACGTGCCGGCAAGTGGAAGTTGGTCTTGAGGCGGTGATCCTCACAGTTTTGAGGTGCGCCACGCTCGTGACTGCGCATAGTAATAATACATCTCGAGTTCTGACACAAACTCCCGGACAAATATCAAGACTTACGACAAATATCCACTTCGCGAGTTATGATGTAGGGATTCACGGAGCGTACGGGGAGATGTCGTAATTTTACATAATTTTAATGTACGTTTTACACTTTTTGTGAAAAGCATAGCATATTATTATTCACGGCTAAAAAGTGAAGCTATAGGGTCTGTTTCAGCGAACAATAATTGGCCTATTCATAAAGATCTGAAATTGTTGTGTGTAGGTAGTGGTAAAACAACAAAAAGGCTCGCTTGTATAAACTAGCATTTGTGATCTATTTGCAATAATTGCAATAGTTCAGTTGAAAGCATACATTTAGTTTGCTTATAAATGAATTGCTGTGACAAATTTCTCTTTTCATTAGTAAAAATCGTATCAGAACCGATGGGTGGTTCAGAAGAAGCTAGAGGAGAAACAGACAGAGACCGACATCGTCTTTATCTCAATCAAATAGAGTCCTATTTTATAACACTCTAATTTATAATAAAAGAAGATAAAGAAAAAGCCAATAAATTATATAAAACCACAGAAAAAGTGTGTTTGCGACTCACTACATAATTTAAAAAAAAACTACCCATCAAATCACAAACATAAGTGTTGTGACTTGTGGATTTTATTACATCGAATAACAAACAGTGAACGATCTGAAAAATGCCTTTCAATTTCCCCGTTTCACGTCCAAGCATCTATGAAATGTGAGCCGGTTTTGCGTCAAATAGAATAAATGTGTCAGATACCTAGATTTCTCTTATTACCTATCTCCATTTCTTTGACTTATGCACGAGAGAAATCGCCTTATAATATATTGGTGTTTGAGATCGAAGTAGATACTGTTACAACGGTTTATCTCGTGAAATATGGCTTATTGGTAAAGTTTTATTGCACTTGTCACAGGTGTGATGATATTTGAAGGGTGTATATCGTTACTTTGTAAGTTTTACATATAAGATCGTTTTATTACGTTTATAAATTTACAAATCGCAAACGGGCTTTCTTGTAAGGATTTGTACTTAATATTTTATTTATATACTTATACTCGTATGTACTACGAGTACTATGTCTACTAAGTCCCAGGAAAGAATTTTAAAGAACTTATCTATGTTAATTTGTAATATACAGATAGGTACACGCGTTTACTGTGAATAAAACTATTAAAATATTGTAAATAAAACTATAAACTATATTCAATAAAGCGTTTTTAACACTAAAAGCGTTTTTTTACTTATAAAATCGTTTGTCCTGACTGACTATTAACACAAAGCCAAAACTACTCACTAAGTTTATTTTATAATGTAAATAAATAAATTAAGCTAAGAAGTGATTTTTGACAATAATATTAACTGCGTGCGAAGTCGGGGGCGGGTCGCTAGTCATTTATAAAGGTATAGAAACAAACCTGGTTAGTTTAACTCGTAGTTTTTCTTGCATTATTTAAATATTCCTATCCCTATCCCTTCCCAATCCCTTGATCCTTATTCTACTGTAGTCGGTACCTGTGCCGTTGCTTGTGCTATAGGCGACGGGAGCCATCCACCATAAAGTGGACCGTCAGTCTGTCTGCCGACCTTAACATAAAAAAAGAAGAGCTTTATATTTTTCTCAAGTTACATACCTAATTACTTTTATATATATGTTTCCACCTATTGTTACACAAAATTAAGTGTATTGTGTACGTTTAAGGCGTTACAGAGAAAACAAGCCGCAATGTTTTCAATTTCAGGAAACAATTATTCCGCCATGTCATCAATCGGATTCCCGCTTTGATTGCGCGGCAAATTCGTTTTGTTTGGACACAAAAATTGCAATATAAAGAGCTGCCACATCATTCCCTTTTGGTTTAACGTAGATTGCTTCCAAAAAGTAATATTGTTTGCAATTCATTTTCAACAAGCTATTGCCCACTTTTATTTCTAGTGTTCCCTGTAAACGTTTACACAATTTTTGTACATTTAGGTACATATATTATTTTTATTATAAGATACTATTTATAATAATAATTTTGTATATATTTTTGGCATAATAAAACGTTTTGAACCGCTTTTCTTGATAATGATTCAATCTACACGATTGGGATTAATATAAAAATGTTACATGTTTTTTTTGTTTTTAAAACAAGGGATCACAAATGAAATACAAGAAAATCTTTTAGAAGTGCAAACCCCACTAGGATTCGAACCCATATATATATATGTATATATATTATATGCCGTTTCATCTATATAGGTTTTCACCCAATATGTTGTCAGTCTTCAATAAAAGTTATTTTTTATTAATACACACATAAGTTCAGAAAGGGTACAAACTTACGTAAGAATTACTTAAGAAAGTACAATATTAACAATACTTGTATCACAAGTTCTTTAAAACATGGTATATTCAGACGCAGCCACTCACACTTAATTTTTATAATACAAGCTCAGTAAAGTAACACTGTAGGTATCCAATGAGAATAATTATTATTCTCTCTAGTAAGGTTTAACGATACCACAGTTAACTTTCTATGTTTAAATAAAACTTTATCTTAAATTTAATTCCTACAATTAAATTGAGCGGAAAATCTTCGGAAACAAGAAAGTTAGGAAGGCGAATGTGGGTGAATGCCTCGGGCACAATATAATAATACTCGTAATAGAACAAATCCGAGAACACCTTGTTGGCGCCTATCTGAACGAAAATATTGTAATAAAATATTAGTTTTTAATAAAAAAAATATTTTGTTTTTTCGCTTCTTTTTGTTCATAATTATCAAACAAATATTAATAGGTAACTAATAAATCACTTAATCACTTCAGTAATTTTGTTATTAGTTTGTGAACCAATTTTATTTTTTTAGTAGCTATTAACTAGCTTTAAAATTTGGGAGACAGTCTTTTCACCACCTCGCCAACTAGACCAAGAGTCTTAGTTTCGACCAGTAGTCGAACTAATAATACATTAAAAAATACTTTTTAGTATATAAAATATATCCTATGTTACTCAGGGTTAGCTTGATATATTATATTTAAAAAAAAATGTTAAGTTCAGGTCAGAGATTGAGCACTAGACGTACAAAAAAATATAGGTTCTTCTTAATGTAAGTGCGTATTAAAATATTCTTAATGTATTTCAATACGCAATAAATAAGCAATATGCAAATAAAATGCTTAAATAAATTTATTTATGCCACTTTTAATAAAACAGCGACAAAAAATAGACATAATATTGCTGGAAGAAACAAAATGTTGACGTACGGAGGCTGCGGCGGAGGCTTTCACGTTGCGACGTAATCAGACTGCAGCCCCGAGCTAATCTTGACGTAGGCACGTAACTATTCTTGGAGCTAAGTTCCTATTATATTGTACTTCTTTTCACACTGCTCTACTTTTATATGAGTAGATGATTTTTTTTTCATACACTCATAATTATAATACCAAAGAAGTTGTTTAAATGGTCTTATAATTAGTACTTGCAACTGTGCAGAAGATTTTTGTATCAATTTATATTAGGCATATTTTAAAAAATGCTTAATGAATTTAAAATATTATAAATAAATTTTAATTTTATACAAATTTAAAAACAACAAGAGAGAAAAACGGACTTTACTTTCATATTTATGAATATATGTAAAGATTAAAAAAATATGTAAAATATTCGTAATTGCCTTATAAGCAATTAGGAAAAAAAGCTATTAATTTAGTATAATATTACCTTAAATTTAGGATATAAATTTTAATAAATACATATTTTTAGATTTTGCCTTCTAGTTGATCCGCTTGAGGTGTCAGGAAGAGTACTTTTTTGTGGATGAAAGGATGGATGAAATCTTTCATCCACAAAAAACTTTTGAATCCTTTTCTTTACCCCCTGTATGTAAAATTTCATGATTATCCAGTGAACAGTTAGGATGTGAAAGTGTAACAAACAAACTTTCTTATTTATAATATTAGTATAGTGAATGTGAATTTGTATTTTGATAGTAAGTAGAAGTAAAAGTTTTACAAAACAGTAATTCATTAGTATATTATAATATGGCATACATATGATGTGGTGGCCTCATTGAAATCTTTCGATGTTATCAAGTACTATTATTTAAAAAGGTAGAATAAGGTTCTGATTTTTACTTGAACACCATGAAAAGATTTAATAAACTGCTAATTAATCTTCAGTTAATACATTTTAGTTATAAAAAGCCAGGTCAACAATTCTTTAAATCTGGTCAGTCATTTAAATGAAGCTAAAATGGTTTCTCGGCAACTTTGAATTTATGTATTTAAATAAGCCAAGTTGTCAACTCACTTTACATAATGACGTTTGGACTTTTTTTTCAGTTTTATCGTTTCGTATTGAAAAGTTTTCAATGTAGTTGTCATAGTCTAAATCATAAATAAAATGCGAGCGCTTAAGCGGATGAAGTTTGAAGGACTTAGTGGGATGAAAGTTAAAAAGCGGTGCAATGCATGCAGCGCAGGTGACCGGAGGTTTATCAGCGCTTTGCAGGTACAGGCGAGCGGTGGGATAGGACCGTGCTCGGCGATCGGCCGGTCTCCGTCCTACGAGAGGGACCTCCGCGGATAATCGCCTCATTTATAAAGTTTAGCGGGACAAAGCTGCGCGAGTTTTTGATTGAAAACAAACTTAGAAGGGACGGCCTCATTTGAATAAGTATTCTGCGAATAAAGTGTGGCTTTATGTTTTCCTTTAGGTGTTTTTTTTACCTTTGTTATGCAAAACAATGTTCCACCTTGTTTAGGTACTACAGCACGCTTTATTTTTGAGTGAAAGACTCTTTGAAGTTAAGCTTTTCTGTATAAATTATTTCATTTTCACTGTATTGTTGTAAAAGGACAACCTTTTCTAACTTAAATAGTCTTCGTGATTGTTGGCCGTTGAAAGCTTATTTATTTTAAGTGTTTATCTAAGTACAGATTTCACCATTTGTTTTATTAAGTTAACATAAATTGAATCTAATTTACAAAAGTTTTATACTGTTTTCTAGTATAAAACAATAGCGCAATAGGAATATTCCCGAGACGTATACTAATCTTATTATAACTGAAAACTATTAAATATATTAGTCGGTGTAGGCACTATTTGACACAGCTAGATTTTATGATCTAACTTATTTTTATCATTAATTTGTATAATTTTATAAAAGTTCAAATTTCTTTATTGTAAACTGGCATAGTGAACTATTAATAATAAGAAGAAATAAATGTTATAGGTATAAAACATAAAAAGAAATACTACATAAATAGGCCATGGAATATTACAAGTTCTTCGATACAATGAGTGAGTTGTGGCGTGCTCACTAATTGTTGTCCTCTCTCGATTTCCACGATACAAATCTAAAATACAGTATATCAGGTTACTTTTAGGGACAGATTATTTCTAAATAATTTCAAATAAATTAATATTGGTACGCCTATTTTCAATTCTAAAATAGTAGATAGGAACTTGAGTAAATAATAAATCAATATTTTTATTTTATATGAATAGTAATTTCTTATTTTTATAATGACTGACATCGAAAACGAAAATATATTATATTTATAAGGAAATATTGGAGTAAAAGAATTGAAATTTCCTTGAAATTTTATCGACATTTAATTTATGTCCAACCTTACCGTTATAGACGCAGCTAATTTAGCTTAATAATATATCTATACAAAAGTGCCTAATGTAAAAAACACTTTTTCAATGTTGATACCCATTTTTTGAGACGTAGTCTCATTTTCTTTAAATGACAGATGTTTGGTAGGTTTTATATTAAATGACAGATGACAGAGTTTATTCTCTACGCATATGTCATTTTTAATTCCATAAAGTTCGTAGTGTTTTGTATGGCATGCGAAATCCATAGTTGTAGTATAATAGATTGATGTTCGTTGTCATATACTGGTTGTTTATTTGTACTGTGATGCCACACCGCTAATCGCAAATGCTCCGGAACAGTGTGGAACGCATTAGCTGATGGACGTGAGACCCGCTAATCGAGGAACACGCTGGAACAAGTTAGCTAGACCACGCGAGATTTGTCTAATCAACATCACGCTGCCACTGGGACGCGATAATTGACAACTTATGCCTACACTAAAACATTTAGCGCTCACCCCGAGTGCTTTTGTACTGACATTAGGTATGTTATGCTGGCTTTGTTTTCTCTCTCATGAGTAATGCGGATGGGATTTAATTACAAAGTATTACGTTTCACGTCAAAAGATAACGAATACGAAGGGATTCTGCATTTACATGCCAATTAAAAATGTATTTTGGTGTATGATTTTTATTTAAATAAGAGATTACGTATGTTACGTACAAATATTGAATTAATTGTAAGAATTCGAAAAAAATACTGCCACAGTTTAAAAAAAATTAGAATAAATTAGCATTTCTCATAATAATTAAGTCAGTACCCACTGTTGCACCCATTTAATCTACATTTATTTTAAATATTATTAAAATGTAAATGTAATAGCTAACTATTGTAGATAGTCCTTTTACGTAATTAGTTAAAGAATTTTGAAAACTTAAAACTTAAAGGCAAAATGTTAATTGTGATAAAACAGCTCCTTTGGTTTTGTAACATTTTTGTTGCGAAAGGAATAGAAGTACATGTTATGTATTTTACCATTTTAGAATCTACATTAAGTGGGAAACTTTTAAATTAGTTGACCATCGGGACTTAGACTTAGTACATTTTATATGATAAATTTAAAGTCAAAACTACACAGTAAAAGCAAATTGTATGTATATTTGTGATAATCCTGTTTTTTTTTAAAATACTATTAAGACAAAATGAATAATTCTGATTTTGTTGAGTATGGCAAATGTCATTAACGTTCAGTATTCTGGCGTGAATTAGTGACAAAAGGTAGGCAACATTTAACAATAAAAAAATATATAAATAATAAAATTAAAAATTAAAAATCTCAAAAACTTTTGTGATAAGGTCAAATAGTGGTCGAATAGTCAAATATCTACCACTATTTACAAGACACCTTGTATAAAATATATAAAACATACCAATAACTGTGATATACCGATCTGAAAAATTAATTGACCCAACACGATGATAAAGGTTCGAAGTTAGTGTATTAAAAATTCAATTTAATTTGCGGATCTTTATTATTATTTAACACTTGCAGCTGTTAAGTGCTAAGTGTGTAAAAGTCCAAATTCGCTGTAGGTAATCAAACTCAAACTTGTGTTAGATTTTATGTTAACATAAAAAGAGATGGCATCATTAAATTGTGTCTATTCAAACAAACGCAGTATAGTTAGGTGCACGGTGTAGATGTTTGAAATGAAATATTAATTTATATTTTTTTTAGTTTTACGGAAATAATTGATTTTCTTTTCCTTGATGTGTGTGGTCCAATAAAAAATATCATGTATAATGGAATATATTATAAATATAAGAGATAATATTGTATTTGTTATAATTTTGAAAATGTCAACACTTTTGGAGTTTTTAACTCAACTGTTTAACGAATTTGTTTGGGATTCGCATTAAATAGGTATACTTTAAATTTTTTTCGTGGGAATACTTTAGTTCTGAATTTAAGGGTGGATGGGTGGTAGATAGCATGTATATTAGTGATAGAGCAAACAGGGATTTCACAAATTACGAATATTCGGTTTAGTAGTGGTTTCGCACAATTTTGTTTTGTACGAATTGTGCCAACTTATCATCTAAGTTGGTTTGATTCAGCGAACTTTTACAAAGATATATTATTTCGATGGTTTGATTCATTTTCCACATGCACTAAATAACCTAGGAAACTCCATTAATATGTAATAATTGAAGAATATATTGCACATTTACGTAAATGTTTCTTAAGCTTACCTATATAATAGTACACACTAGTTTTTGCCCGCGACTTCGTCCGCGCTCCGTTTTCTGGGGCGTTGAAGAGTTTCATTTATATTGTTCATATATTTTCGTCCGATCACCGTGAAATAATATAGCAGGTGCAATCTTTTCCCCTTTATTCTTATCCTTTCAAGATCGGCAGCGAAATTTCTATGGCGTCTGTAAATGTGCTATGTGCTAACAGGCAACTGTAGCCACTACCATATAGTAGACGGTCAGCTAAACTGAAGATCTCTGGAACAAAATGATATTACATAATATTGTTTTCATTATGTCATGACATAATAATATATTTTGTATTGTAATAGATTTATTTAAACTTCGAGACATAGAAATTCAAATAGTGTATGTAGTGTTTACCACATCTTGATTAAAAATTTTATTTGACTGGATTTTTCGTAAATTTACTATAAACAATGTACACCATTTCTTTTACCTTGTAGCTGACACTGTGAAACAAGTAACTCACGATTCCCTTTTAAGTAATATTTAATGAAAGGGCCGTCGGCCGACATTCGTAGCCGCAACATAATTAGAAAAGATCAATATCAATCGGCTTAATTATTCAAACGTGTGGGGTAACAATTATGGCTCCACTTCTGTATTGTTCAAACTTACTGTTGATTACATAATTAAAGAGTGAAAAGTTATTTTCTTATTAAGGCTTAATAGGTACCTAAATTCAAATAAAAGTGTATATGCTTTTTTTCATAAAGTCAATAATTTAAAGAATATTTTATCGTAACTCTTTACTGGTTTTAACTGAAAATGTTAGGAATATTTTTTTACAGAAAACAAAATAATATATTTTATAGAATAGTTCTCACACCCTATAATATTTCACTACACATATAGTTATTAATTAAGTAATAATTATTTTATATAAATTCTAAATAGATTCCTTCTAAAATGTATACCTATTAAAGATAGGTTAAATGAATCAGAAATTTATTTCTTTCTGTATTTTTTTTATTCTGTATCAGCTTTCTGAATTTATGTGGACTTAATGTGGACGTAGCCTGACCAACATATTTATTATGCGAATGTAAATGAATGAATCCTTAATATAAATTATTTTCGTAAAAAAGTTACAAATAATAATCAAAGTAGCAGAAGTATACATACTAAATCGCTGGCCTTACAATATCTAACACTAACTTGGATAAATTCGATAACTAGTTGACTCTCTCTCTATCTCTCTCTATCTTTCTCTCTCTCTCTCTCTCGATAAGAGTTTTATTTATATTTAATTAAACTGGTATGATATGCGAAAAAAGATTGGACACACAGTCAGGTAAGAGAATAAAGTGTTTCGCAACACGCCAAGCTAAGCTCAGTTTGACGACGATGCTCATAAAACTCAACTGTTTTATTGCTGTTACTATCTACCTGCCGTGAAAAGGCAGAAACCAAGTTGCACGATAAAGTATCAACATTGTTAAAATCAGTGCTTCTTGCAATATTTTGTTTCGTTAATTTACCGTTATTCATTCTGTAAATGTTTTGAGATCCGTTATATATTTCACTATATCAGTTTATAATGTGTTTCAAAGATTTCCAAGTACCTACAGGACTCAAATCTAGAAATCGATGTATCGAGGAAATCCATAGGAAAAATTAAATCACCAACGAAGCTCTCACAATTAGCAAGCTAAAATGGCAATTGGCAATTACACTTACTTTTTGAACCGGCATTGTAAAAGCTATTAATAGAAAATATAATTAATAAATATTTCTTGAATTGAACCGCTCACAAATTGTTTCCATGTGACAATGAAAAAGCCCAACGTTAAATATATATTTTTATTACATTACTGTACAATCGAGCTCTTTTACGTACCTACCTATTTGGGTGAATGTACGAATTTAATAAAACAAGTTTTTAAGCAATATAAAAAAGAAAAGTAATAAAAATTCAATATGTAAAACGACTAAGTAATCCAATTTTGTAAAGTGCCATATAAATTCAAAGCTTAGAGGTAACTAAATCAAAACTGAGAAAATCCAATTATCGCTTGCACAATGGGTCACGAAACAATCTAAACTAAGAAAATTAATCTTCTGAGTCCAGAGAGGAGCACTGTCTGTGCAAACTTAGACAATGGATTTATTGTTCATCGATTTGGGGCCATCGGAAGCGGAGTGTGACGGGATATCATACCGGTCGACTGTTATGCCAACTTCTAAGAAGTCAGAGCCAACTGCCTTCGACTCTAACAACGCGAGCCTCTTTGATAACGTTGTTATAAAGCAACCAATGTTTGTGTAGCAAACATAAGTAGCTCTGAAACAATCGTTCAATTCTATGAAAAGGCTTTTCAGTGTTTGTTAGTTTTCTTTTAAATCAAAACCTAATTCCGATTCTTTGTTTGTTAATAAGTATTTTTAAAATATCAGGCAGTAATCATATGACCGCACGATTAGATAATAGGCAGCTTCCAAGGATTAGGAATACAAGCATCTCAGAGAATGAGGTACAAAATGATGATAACAGATTCGTATCTGGAATATTATGTCACTTTCACACCTAACGGGAGAGCCAATTTATGACTAAGACGTGCCGTCCTACCACTACCACTATGATGCTAAGCATAAAAAAAATGATTGTATGTTTTGCTCTTTAGCGAGAGCTTTAATTTTCTTTTAAGCGACAGTTAAAAATATATCAGAAAAAGCGTTGATTATAGATCACTCATAGAATAACTGCTAGTAACAATAGTTGGGAATATTTACGAGGGACCTGTTCAGTTTGTCTCAACTCAGACGTTTATCAAATCGACTGAGCTGAAAAACCGTTTTATGAAACGAGCCGTGCATCGCGAAAGGAGGTAATATTATAAAAATTGAACGCAAAACTTCTTGGCAATTCGAGTCCCGTTGAAAATGAAGCAAATAAAGTAAGACGACATGCCAGCTAGCGACGCGGTTTCGTCGGCCTAGCGTTACGATGTAATTTTAAAAATGTTACCTTTTAAATGCGGAAGGCTGAATGGCAACTCGAAACTGCATAAATGTTTATGTCGTTATCCATGAAATCACGCAACGTAGGTATATAACGGCAACGTGGTTATATTCGTAAAAACATGAACATTTCAAACACAAATCCCCTATTTGTCAACCTTTCTACGGAGAGATCGTTAGATTTATATGTAACACAAATTTAATATTCACAACTTAAAATCGTAGCTATGTGCGATGGCACGTACGAGAACGTTCGTGAATTTGTTGGTTTTTGTATGTACGCGTATGATAAATATTTCACGAAATTCAATGTTAAAACTCATCGAATGAGTTTTTCACATATTGATGATGTCGCTACATTCAAACCAAACAACGCTGCAGCACAATCACGATTGGCTGATTTCAATCTATGAAACAAAGATTTCATTTAAAAGAATGAAAAGTGAGCTAGTGAAACAACTCGCTTATTATAACAATTTTAATGAAACCTGTACTATTGGCGGCAGTAGGTATTATATTAAATACAGTCATATTATTATAACTAATAACAGTCGCCGCGATAGCTGCTTTATAATAAAGGGTTACAAGCGTCTATTTAAATTTTATTATTTAATTAGTCACATATTATATAAATAACATTTCAATACATAATAAAATAGTAAATGGAGCCGTGTCTGTACATTAAATATAAAACAAAAAGAAATTGTACACTTATTTTATTACCCAATAAAATAAGTAAAAAAAATGGTTTTAGAATTTTTGTTTGCTTGTCTGTCTGTGCACTATAAGCTCAAAAACAGCTTAACCTATTTGAATTCTAATTACGCATACGAAGTCGCGGGCACAGCTAGTGTAATGAGTACAATAATGAGCATATAACGAGCGGGCACAGCTACGCAAGGGTTCATGAGTAAGGTATGTTAATCCATTATACCTAGCTTATTCCTTAATTACGTTTTTTTCTTATTTCTTGTGCCTACTATACCCTACCATCAAGTGGAACGTCACTTGTCCATATCATTGGACCGACGTCGCCTACTACATGACTCCTTGACGAGCCTCTTGATTGAGTAGTTAAAGTACTTGTTTTAAAGCTCTATCTCAAGGGGTTCGATTTCCGACAGGTCTACTTTGGGACTGAACTTTTTATAAACAGTAGACTTCTTTATTGCTTTCTTTTTATTCTAACATGAAATTTACCAAAACGCTTTATTCGGTTTATTTCTTCTCAAACGTAAAAAAGGTTACACATTCTAGCCCAAGTTTTCAGTAAATAAAGAAGCCATTTAAATTATATTTCTTGAATTAATATCAAAATGAGCGCTGCATTCGCGAGATACGCCCAGTCGGGCTCGTTTCCTTCTAGCTGTCACAATTTTATCTTTACTTATTTGTAGTTATTACTTTTTATATTCTCTCTTCGTGTCTTCTGAGATGACATTAATTTTATCTTAAACGGTCTCTCAACTTTTAAACGAATATTTTCAGTAAGCTTTTAAAACTGTCCCACGAGATTTCACACACGAATTCATTCACTTGCTTCTGGGAACTGTTTGATGAGTATTTTTGATTATAATATAGTAGTAATGTGTAAATTACTATTTTTATAATTGTTTATTATAATATATTCAGAGTTTTATTGTTAAGGCAGCACTCATAAACAATTTATTTATAACGGATTTTAAACGATTTTTCAAAATAAAACGTGAATGTAAAAAAGTCTCTAAAAATGTTTCTAATAGTTATTTTAAATATTCATGTTACGTATATATAACTTGAGTCTTGGGATTTATATTTCATTAAAATGTAACTGTTGTCCTACAAGGGTAATTACAGTATGAAAATTATTAGACCTATATATGTTAATCCAGTTCATCTATCTAACGACCTGGATTTAAAAAGTCTTGATTTTTCTCCCATAAATTTTCACACCATTATATTATATGAAAATCGATTCTTAAGGAGTAAACTCCAAAAATAAATTATATAGATCATTAATCATTTATTTATTATCATTTTTCTTGTAATTTTATTTTATTTTATTTTATTTGGGAAACCAAACAATTACACCATATATAGTTAATTTGAAAAAAGATAAACATACATAAATAAAGGTAACAGTGCAATCAACAACATTTTCCACGAATTGGTAAACTAATTTCATACAGTTTTTTTTTTTAATTTTAGGATTATTTTGTAATATATATAATAGCATGTGTGCTTTTTTTTTACTATCTCTTCCTAAGCACTAAGGCGTTAGGTACTAATGTTAATAGTTATCAATAAATACCATCAAATGGACCGTAAGTCTGCCTGTTCACCTTTACATGAAAAAAGGTTAGAATAGTTTTTGTAAGAACAAATTCATTTAGGATATTTTTAAATTAAATTTGTCTATGCTTCGTATTAGGTACGTCATAGAAAGGTATCCCATATTAAAATGACATTATAAAAATTTGTGGAGATGTTTAGTTGTTGTATCTAATTTGGGGATCGCTGTCCCGGCTTGTCTCGTCTTTCCGCCACGTTTAATATTTTAGGCATTCGGCTCACGCGCCGTCTTCTGCGGCCGTCCTGATTGCTGCTAAATTGAACTAAAAACTTCTTCAATGCTCCTAAAACGTTTCAATTATATGTATTTAATATTTCACTGAATTTAAATGTTTTGAATTGGCCTTTCCAAAATTAAATATTATATAACACAGTCTTATTTTCACAGAAAAATAAAGTAGTCATTTTAATAGGTAACATTTGACAATTCATCAAAATTCAACAACGTAACCTTGTAACGGCGGACATAAAATAATATATTTTTTCGTTTTGTTAGAACTGCACAATTGCTTAACTTTATTCAATTACGATTAATTGAAAAAAAATAATAATGGGACAGGGATTCGCCTGATGATTTTTAAAATTCACATATGTTTGAAGTCCGTATCGATTCATTCACTTTAATCGATGTTTTTAAGCAGGTCACCTCACTATAAAGATAAAACTGACAGACGTCAAATGTTATATATTAAAATGACTCCCCTATAATTCCAATGTTATGAAGCTCGTTTAATTCGTGTTATAATTTGATTTATTGGTGTGATAATGGCGATTATGTCTTAAGTATTCTTAATTGTAAGTAGTTTGCTCGATAACGATTTATTGCCTTTGCCCCGGTACTTTATATAGAACTGTGAGCGTTAAGATGTTTTCAATAGAACGCCAACAACGGGATGTAAAGTTTTGCAATAGTACGCTCTCGGATCGTGCAATTATTGCCAACCGAGTCCTGATTGAATTCTTAGGTCAAGTTTGCGCTCAAAGTTTGCATAAAAGACGCCTTGCAAATTAACAATTTTCCTTGTTGAACATTTTTGTTCTTCTACATCTTCGAGTCGCATAATTAAATCGAATACTAGTAAATGTCTGACTTCTGTGAATATAAAGTTGTATGGAGTGGCAATTAAATTGTATTACTGAATCTGATGAATAAACACTGTAAAGTTATGTATAAAAGTAATCTAGACTCCCAACGAGATTAGCGTTTCGCCTGGCGGTAGTAACCACTCGCCTACACCGTAAAATATGTGTGTGCTGTTGTGTTTCGGTGAGTAAATAAGAGATGCCAGAGCCAATTTCCCTATCCCTACTGCAGATCGGCAGCGAACTTGCAGAATCTTTGGCATTATTTATATAGGCGACTGTAGCCAATTACTACCAAGTGGACCGTCAGCCTGTCTGTCGACATTAACATAGCAAAATATATCGAGTCGGGACGTTTAGGCCCATCTGGCGCCAGTAACTACCTCCTACTGAAAACCAGCGTGAAATAACAGCATGTGTGCTGTTGTTTCAATGTGTTCGTTCTCCATACCTTATCCTTAATCTTACTAAAGTTGGCTGCGCACTTGTAGCACCCGTGGCATTGCTTGTGTTATAGGCGACGGTAGCCACCAACAATTAAGTGGACCGTCAGCTTGTTTTTCGACATAAAAAAACTTAGTGATTTTAGAATAGAATCTTTTGTTAAAGCATTTAACAGCTAGGGCTCGCATTTTCGATGAGGGAGAGGCGGCAGGTGAGTGACTTGTTTGTCGGGGTGGCCCGAACGTTGCAGTGCGAGCAAAACGAGGGACAGTTTAGTCGACGCCGCCGTAGCGCCCTCTATAAATCAGCCTGCGATTGACGCCTTCGTACAGGGAGTGATCTATTCTGGCCCCTCCATGATACAGCTTCACTTGCAAGGATTTTTCAGAACGAGTTTCGACGTTTAAACGAACTACAATGGACTATAATAGATGATGCAATCCTCTCTTTCAAACATTTTCCATTCAACTTTATTAATTTAATCCTAATAATATTTTGTGTTAATTTATATAAAAACAAGTATATTTCATAATGATTGTTTTTATTCTAATAGGAAAGAAAAACAGTTAATATAAAACAAGCCAAACATTTTCAATAAGTATCTGTATCATATTTTTTTTAAATCTTGTGGACTAAACACATTCCCAGTGAAGATTAGACCATATCAAGGGGACTAATTTACAAGATTTTATTATTATTAAATAGAAATAAACAGATATTTTTTACAATATTCATATTTGTAAAAATAAAATAATATATATAATAACATAATATAAAACATAAAATTTAAACAAAATGACATTAATGTAGAAAAATTGCAAATTACAAAATGGAACAAAATAATTATCTGTATTTCACGAAATAAATTAAAAATAGTATGATTTTTTTACAAGGAAAGGGTACTTTATAACGCTTGAATGAAGGTCTATTAATTTTCATGTACACATATCATTCGGGATTTAGCAGGGGCTGAATATATCGTCTCAATAACCTCATATGTTTCCAACATTAATTTAATTACAATTACACGTATATCTTTCAAATTCTGTTGTAGTATAACTAAGGATTAATTGAAATCCGTTACCGAATTGCCAAGGCCTTACGTTCGTGTGTTGCGGCGGTGTCGGTCCCAAGAGATGTCAGTAATCCATCGGCAGTTTCTCGGATGTCATGTGTCTGTTTTGATTTATTTTATTCTAAAATATTTTTTCTCAGAATACGTAAAAACGTTATAGGTACGGGTTGTCCCTAATATTTTTTTCTGTAGCTGCTATCCCTACTCGGTTCTACTTAAATATTTTATTAAGTACTAGCTGGTGCCCACGACTTCGTCCGCGTTGAAAAATATTAAGTAGCCTATCCTGTGTCCCGTACGTCCAAATGTTTATCTACCAAGTTTCATGAAAATCAGTTAATTCGTTTCAGAGTTATGGAGGAACATACTTACATACATACATACAGAAAAAAATCTAAAAATCGTCAATTTAGTTTCAGTATCATGTATAGAGCCTATAAACACGATATCTCTGAAAACAAAGTAACTTACTCCATGACCGACCCTTACAGATTTATTATTAGTATTGATATTAATATATAAAATATTCAATGTCTGATATAAGATTTTTTATTATTATTAGCAATTAAAATTTTAATATTATAAATTCCCTGTTTTTCACGATTTCAGAATTGGTTTACTTGATTTAAAATAAAAAGGAAACTAGAAAATACCAAGAAAATTTCAAGAAATTCAAAACATTAATCTTTTCTGAATTTAGACAAAATCATTATTTCAATTTCATAGAAATAGATTTAACCTTTTGTTGTCAATATTGTTTCTTAATCTATAAATATAACAAAATCGTAAATGAGCCACGTATAAACATTAATTAACATTATCAGAGATATCGTGTTTATAGGCTCTATACATGATACTGAAACTAAATTTACGATTTTTAGAATTTTTTTCTGTATGTATGCATGTATGTTCCTCCATAACTCTGAAACGAATTAACTGATTTTTATGAAACTTGGAACTTTTATGAACTGACATACGGGACACAGGATATGTAGGCTACTTAATATTTTTTAACGCGGACGAAGTCGTGGGCACCAGCTAGTAATAAATAAAACTCAAATACATTTCTTTAACATATTCTTTGTTGAAGTCTACAAAACAATATTTTATAATTTACTGATCCTTTCATCATAATACGGTCTACAACTGAAATTTTAGCAATACAATATCCAAATGGAAAATATTATATCTCGTATCATTTAACGTCAAATCCCTGATTAGCATTAAATAACTCATTGAAATTTACCACCTGCGGTTCACACAATTACTGATATTATGTTACACTCATCCACATTTGTGGAAATAGAGCTAATACTTGAGGCTTCGGAAGTGTGCATTAGGGCGACGACACAGCTACACGGGCTGTACATTTGATATTTTACTAAGTCGTCTCACGCCCCATCTTCAACTGGCTCTGATTGCCGTCCGATCGAAATTATATTTCAGCAGCACATTCAAAGCTGCCTGGACAAGATTGCTTCGATATTAGACGAATTGTGAGACTTCAATATCGTCGGTAACATTTTGAAATGTTACGTGCAATTCTATAATATTTGAATTTAGCGCAGTGTGTCATTTACAGGATTCTGAAATAAATTTGAACCAGATTATAGTATAAAATGAAGACGATACATTTTCTGTGTAAGGAAAAAATAAATTAGCCGTCTTATACTTCAAGATTAAGTAACAAAAGTTCCCTTACAAATATTATTGTACAACATATAACATTAATATATGATACTAGCTGGCGCCCGCGACTTCAGTCGACTTAAAAAAATAAAAGATATAACGCCTCATATACATTGACGCCTGATATTATACTTTATCCAACGTAACCACTTTTTTTTTTGTTTCTCGTGAATATGCCAAATCGTTATAAAAACTAAATAAATTTATTTTTGAAGTAATCATTAAGTTCAAAATGCTTTTGAATAAATAAAATATTGTTTTCTTGAGCTTTAATTGTTTCTAATCTAATATTTATAAGGATATGAAACTGTAGCAACTGTTTTATATTGCATTTTCTAGATGACGGTTTTGTGGTGATGCGATTCTAAAGTTAATATTTTGCGTAAAATAGGTTAAGGTGAAAAAAATTGTAAAATAATTTATAAAATAAACCAATATTATTTACAGTTGATTAAGTTTAGTATTATAATTAATTTTTATAGTGGCTCACGAATCACTTAATTTACCCAAGACGTTGGGGAGATTTAACGCGATTTAACATTTTCTGATAAACTGATTTTTACTATAAATATTTTTTTAATATATTTACATAGGTATTTATTTTATTTTATTAAATTTTATTAAATTTATTAATTTATTAAATTATATAAAGTGATGCTAATTTTCAAGAAAACGTCAATAATTTCATAAAAAGTTATTACAATTATTATTCACAGTACTAAAATTGATAGCAGAATCATACACAAACCGTGCATTTGAAGTTTGACTGCCAATTATTGAACACATTAGGAGCCGCTCCCAGAAGAGCTGGAATCAGGAATTTCCACATGTCGAAACATGTTATAATAATGTAGTCGGAACAGACATTAGTTAATATTCATCTGGCATTTGATACGAGTACGAGAGCTTCTATCGACTACAGTCAATATAATTTAGACATCTTACACTGTAGCTAAATTTTAATGACTATGAAATATAAATAGTGTCGTCATTAATATACTCGGAAGTAAGAAGTCAACTTATCAAAGTTCAAGTTGAACTTTTCAAATTTAGCTCTGGTCTGGATTTTGGAAGTAGTTTCAGGATACACTGCCTTTCGCAGTCATTTGGGCAGCCCTATGGCGTCCCTGTGGATTATCATGAAAATAAAAGCATGTATGCTGTTGTGTTTCAGTGATTAAGCAAAGGATGCCATAGCTAGTGTTGCCAGGTCCGATTTGTTTTAAATCGGTACATGACGTCAAAAAAATCGGGATTTAGGGTTGCAGATCGGGACAAACAAAGAAACAAGGTGTTTTTAAATCAATGTTTAATTTATTGCGTTTTAAACTACTAGTGCAATTATAGTATTATATTACCTAAATTAAATATGTATTTAATCTTACATAACAAGTAATCAGTCTCGCAGGACTAGTAGAAATTATAAAATAAAATCGTACTTTAAGTGTAATTGACGCACTTCAGAAGAATAAAGTAAGTATTTGTGTAAATTATTTATTTTTTATTAAAATTATATTTTTCATTGGACTTTGCCGCCTTTAGAATGGCCTTGTTTTTTTTAACATAGTTATAAAATTCATTACAAGTCATATTAAAGTTGGTTTTAATTTGAATTTCTGCTTTCACATGCTCGAGTGTCAAACGGTTTCGCCTCTCGGACCAAATTAAGTTCGCCTGGGAAAATACCCTTTCTGTTGTTGCATTTGATACTGGAATTGAAGCCATAAAAGAAAATAATTTTTGAAGATTTACAAAGTCTTGATTGTCTTTAAAAATGTTGTGCCATTTTTGTAGCGGCGTGAAGTCTTTGTTTTGGACTGCTGCCTTCACTAAATCTTTGATTTTACATACTTCTTCATAAAGTTGGTCCATGTCGAAAAACGTATCAATTTTTAGATTTTCAATAATGTTAACCATTGACGTGTAAGTAAATGAATCATCCTGGAGAGAAAATGGTTTAAATAAGTCCAATCTGCTATCCTTGAAATCATATTTAGTTTCTATGTAATTAAGAACATATTTGTACCACGCACAACAGTCTTTTTTTATTTTAGTCACTTTATCAGCAGGCAACTTTTTTATCAAGTTACTGCACGTAAATCCCATAAATTCATCTTCAATTCTCTGCCTCAATTTTTTACTAACTTCTATCATTATTTTGTGACCTTCAAAACACAGCAATGTTTCCTTTTCAAGACATATCACTGCATCCTGTAAGACTTTCAGTGCATTTTGGTAAAATGCCAAACAAGGCTCTGTTTCGTCAGAATCAAAAAATTGCCACAGCGCACTGGGACATTCGTCTTCTCCCAATGATCTAAAATAATCTTTCAGGATATCGAAAGATTTAGTAGCACGTTCCACGGCAGGGAGAAGTGACAACCATCTTGTCTTCACATGTCGCAAGACAGGAGCAAATTCAGCTTCGTGAATTACGTAAAAATCTTTCAAAGAGTCAACTCGTTTTGCATAATATGAAAAATGGTTATGAAGCTTTAGAATAAAATTCTCTAAATCAAAATTAATCTTACTCAGCCCATGCTTTACACTATTGTGTAAGATGTGTGCAGGACATCCCACTGATAAAATGTTTTCATTATCATGGTGCAATAATTGAAAAACTGAATTGCGGCAGCCAAAGTTTACATTTGCATTATCTGCACAATAACTAGTAAGGTGTTTAGTATCAATATTGCACTCTTTCAGTCGTGTTACTAAATTCATATGGATGGCTGATGCAGTTTCATTAGCATCTTCATAAAAGTCAAGAACACACGTTTTTAAATTTGTGGTTGGGCTGTAAAATCTCACCATCAGTGGAAACATTTTTATAGCACCATGATTGGAAGCATCAGTAGCTACACTATAAAATGTGTCGTTTTGCAAAATTTCGACGGCCTCTTGAGTTGATGCTGGTCCCAAAACGTTGTGTGCAATGGCACTGGCCTTAGTTCGTCCAAGCGTCAATTTATCAGCTATTTTAGAATCATCATACAAAATATGGTCGAGTTTTGTTTCACAATCTAGTGAATTGAATGATAAACAATGCTTGACCGAGTGGTAAGTCTTAGTGATTTCAGCGGCAATCACTTTTTCTTCTTGAGTGGTCATTTGATCTGTTTTCAAAAATAATTTCAGCGATGTAGATAAACTAGCACTTCTTTCTCTTTTTTGGTGTTCGTTACATTTTTGGTGCTTTTCTATATCATTCTTGCCACCATGAGATATGCTAAACTCTTTTAGACACAGTGTACAAAGCGCCCTAAACTTATTATTTGGAACGGGTTTGATGAAAGAGAAACTTTTCATCCAAACATCAAGAAAAGAACACATTCTTCTTTGTTTCTTTTTCGGCGTTGAAGTTGAAGCATCGGTTTTTGCTTCCGAATCAGTTTCTGGTTCACTCATTATAAGGAAATCTGAAAATAAAAGAAATCCGGTACCAGCAACCAACACCACCACATGAACACACACCCATGCGTAAATGCTTAAATAATATTAATTACATTAACTCTTTCGCCCGCGTAGATCACCGAGTTTGTTTATCAAGCAAAAAAAAACTTTAAAATTGCTATATTTACGCCGCGCACTCACATTTATGTCAATTAACCAACAGCAAAAACCAACTAATTACAAAAACAAACCAACAACAAAAACATAACCTAAAATCCGTAAACGCAAATTATAATATGAATAACAAAATGCGAGATATTTATTAAAAGCTGTTGCGTAAACATTCACATAGTTATTACCTGCAAAGAATTTCCTAAACACAATAATTAATCGTTGCCAAAAATGTTTAATTACTATTTACAATATTATAACGTACAAGATGCACAAAAGAACCTCACTCGACTGCCGAATGAATGACCGACCGAACACCGAATTGACCGATTGATTGATTGAGTGACATTGGCAATCGCAACGCAATGCATACACTGTCATACACACGACTCCTCTCTCTCACTCTCATTACGCTCTCTCGTTCATGCGATGCGCTAGTGATATGATGACGCTAATGCGTGCCATTTTGAATTTGACATAGTGATGTGATGAATAAAAATTACGCAGCTTAGTATACATTTTTTTTAAGGAATTTTTATTTTTTTCATTTTTGATTTATCGGGACATTTAGCGTCCCGATCAGGTACGAATCGGGACGCGTCCCCAGACCGCTGAAAATCGGGACGTCCCGCACAAATCGGGACACCTGGCAACACTAGCCATAGCCCATTTCGCCCTTTTTAATCTTTTTAATCTTTTTAAACTTTTTAATGCCTTATCCTTCTATGGTCGCTACTCGACAGCGACTTTCAGCACATGTGACGTTGCTTGCGATAAAGGCGACGGTAGTCACCTACTATCAAGTGAACCGTCAGTCTGTCTGTCGACCTTAACATAAAAAACGGACAAGAAGACATAAAGATTGGTCAAGTATTTATAGTTAATTGAAATTTAACATTTTCGTATCGGTGATGTTACAGGAATCTGTACTTAAGCGCTTGAGGTGAACCCGTTCAAAGAGCAAACTACCCAACCGATGATGTAACAGAGCCATAAAGATATAATAGCTTTGTTCAGCAGTTAATAACAAAGCAACTAGAGATATTTTGGTACCCATTTCAATTTAAGGGCACGGCAGGCAGTGAAACTTATCCAACTCTCGGCTAAAGTTTACAAGAAACTCTGTCCTTCGTGGCATTGTCTATTAATCTGCAAGATATACACTTGCAGGAACGGGATAGGTATCCCTAGTTTAATATTATAAGGAACATCTGTAAAGTGCCAGTTGTATGGTTATTTTATTATAATTAACATTTTAAAAAGATTTAATTTAACTTAACACCGTGTTTGTGTTCGAAGCATGATTAAGGAATGCCATAGGTTATCCTTTTTAATTTTTATGTTATATCTTTATATTATACTTATTTTTATATTTTTAAATTATATTGTGTCTATCTATCTATATATATAAAAAAATCAATTGCTGTTCGTTTGTCTCGCTAAAACTCGAGAACGCCTGGACCATTTTTAATTCTGTCTTCACTTATGGATAGAGGGATAATCAGGGAAGGTTTGTACGTAAAAAAAAGTTGATCGCCGGGCGAAGCCGGTAGCGGTCACTAGTCATTAATATTATCATTATTAGTCACAAAATGGGCAACCATTACATGAATATATACTCGAGTGTGCTTATAATTTCAAAAAGGTAGGTTCAGTCATTAGACAATCTTAACAGTGACAACCGATGTCTCATTGAAAAAAAATTTAAAAAAAATAAAATTTACGCCGATTACCGATAGATGGCGACAGAGGTCACAAAAATCAAATGACTAAATTGCAATTCTAAAAATTCTAATAGAAAATATAATATTGTCATACACTTGTAGACATATGTATATTTAGAAAATGTTTCAAGTTAGTATGTACACGATTGTTACGGTGAAGCGGGACGAGATCATTATAAACAAGCCGAACTTAATATTAGACCACAGTAGCACCAGTTTATTTATGTCACCAGGTGTGGAAAGGAGGCCTAACGCCCGAAGTTACCGTCGTATTACACGTAATACGATATTCAGACACATTACACTCAAGTTTACGACTCCAACTGAGGAAAGCTTACGTTTATGAATGTTTAAACATCTTTTAAAATTCGTATCATGGTGAATTTTATGTCGCCAACGTGCATTATGGCCACATCATCATTACATGTAGCTATATGAAATACACGACTAAGTGATGGAGTGTTAGACACTTGTGTGAAATGCGGAACGTTCATCGTAAAATACAACTGGGCTTTTCGACTGTAGCGAAATGTTAAATTCATTTTGTTTCATTCCAATTCGTGCAGATGTAACTGTGTCAAGTTTTTGTAATATTATTTCGTAGTGGTGAAATGGTAAACATAGTTGTGTTCGCTGATATTTAAATACGATTTTTCCTTTTTATAGGTTTCTCGTTGTTATGTTCAACGCATGAAGTAAACCTTCTGGAAATTTATTTTTAATTTATATTTTTCTTTTTAATTTTTTACTCTTCTGGAATTTCGCGGTGGCGAAATGGTAAACATACTTGTGTTCGCTGATATTTAAATACGACTTTTCCTATTAAAATATTTATCGTTATTATATTTAGCCAAAGTACAAGAATTAAACCTGTTTATGGTTTTTAAAATATTCATCGCTATTTACATGGACGTCAAAAAAGAGCGTAAAACAACATTTGATATATAATAGGTAAAAATCAAACATGATAACTTGTCGCCTATTTAGGTGAGATAAATTCGGGTGAGTAGTCCATTAACTCGTTCAAAGTTAATAAGCTTTATTTATACTATGTAAGATCTCCCACGCCCGCATTTCCTGCATGCGTAAAAGTCTACAGATTATCATTTTTCCCCACAACTCACACTTATGAGTACGTACGAGTACATACGCCATTACTATGCTTCTGCTGTTACTTAGCGTAACTTCAACTTTTTTTATTCGTCCTTGGTATTAAAAATGGTTTTAATCGAACATCGATACAACCCACCTTTTACTCAACGTATATTTAATTTAAGCTTGGTCTATAATTTGTAGATTTTTTTAATTTTTTTTTCACCAATCAATAACATAATAGGCCAACTTGTTTTATGTAATGTAACGGTGAACATATTTTAATTAAAATTTAATTAAGCATCATTAAAGAAAGTTATGTCAATATTATCATGTAGTATGTATTAGCTAGATAGATATGTGTAAAATTACTATAGAAACCTACTAACTCAGTTAAACAAAATTATTTTTCATGATCTTCCTAATTTCATAATTTTATTTTACTTGTAAATTGGTGAAATAAGTATTGGCGAAGAAGAACACTGTGCAAAAATCGACGTATGTGAGAAAAATAAATAACTTTACATTTTCATACTAAACTTGTTAAATTCCGATCCCGATAAAAACTACTGGGCCGATTATAAAAATTCTTTCACTTATACAAAGCTACATTATCAGAGTTTGATATAGGCTATATTTTATAATTTTATGCAGACGAAATCGCTTGCAACATCTAATAAATAATATATATCGTCAGAAAAGTTAGTTAAAAAGTAATTTAATCTTGTTTTTTGTGTCAAGGATAATGTCCTCAAACAGACGCACCTGATTCAATTGTGTCCGTTTATGCAGAGTTCATTGCGTCATTAAAAGCGCACTAAATCTGAACATATCGCGCTATAGGTATCCACTCGGGTCAATTTAGATCTGCGTTACCTATTTCGGATTAAACGTGCGTTCTATTAGAAATTCTATTGCGCGATTTCGGCACGATGATAGTAGAATCGCGTTGCGCCCGAATAATTTATTGTGTCGTTCTATTTTCATATGTAATTTATAGAATTTATGCCGCCACGTTCATTCGGTACTTCCTACAACTGTCTGTACCCATTCACGTTTGCGATCGCGAAATGAATGGGTGTCGCTAAATTAGCAACATATCGTGTGCCAGCTCATGCCTCATGCAGAAGACTGGTTCGCCCGTTGACAGTAATCAAGACAATTACGTGGTATTACCTGATAATATATTATGCTAGGCAACAATTGGTGACTCCCCTAATGCCTACGTGATATTTGATGATCGATAACGTACTCAATTTGCATAAATGCTGGAAAATTATTACTGCTGTAGCAGACTAATTAATACCACAACATTGTGCAATTTACTTGGCTGTTTATTCCCATCGCGTCACATGAACTGGATAAAAGTTAATATTTTGATAATATTTTTTAAATGGTATGACTTTCTTTTACCCGCCAAAAGGCTTATGCGATATGCAGTTTGCGGTCAAAAAAGACATTTTTAGATTTTTTGTGTTAGTAAATTTATAAGTAGTTTTAATGAGGAAAGCTGGTTATAGGTAAAGTCGCGTTACATATTAAAAATTTTAGTTATAAAACATTTGTAACCAGCACCTGGCTACGCATGGATGCAATTTTTCGTTGAAAACCGTCGGTTTAATTTTGTTTTTTTTTTTTTTGCAAATTATACATAAACCCTCCTTGTAATATTGCTCTTTATATTACTCTAAATAGTATTAAAACCCGTTGGGTGATTTTAGATTTTGATGGCGGACAGCAAATTTATTTTAAATATTATAATAGATTTCGCGAACACAAATAAAGGGATATAAATTTGCAAAGATTTGATTTTTCAGTTTATTAAATATTTCTGTACCTATACAGAAATATTTAATAAACTGAAAAATCAACTATTCGTAGAGCATCAATGACATAAAAATATTGCAATCTATTGAAATTCATTGAAATGGAAATAGTCAGCCAATTAAGGCATCCACTGTAAACATCCCGCAATTGAAGACGATTTCCGGATTAACTTTAGTATAAAAGTTTTTAAATACCATCTGTTTCCCGCGACTTCGTCTGCGCCCCTTTTTCTATTTTTGTCGGAAGCAGTAATTTCTTTTTGAACGAAAGACACCCTATGTCCTATTCTGTTTCCTTGACCACATGCGAAATTTCACTATGATCGCTCGAGTAGTTAAGGCGTAACAAACAAATGAACAAATAAACCAACTCTCTCATTTATAATATTAGTTAGGATACTTTCCACCCTGTATATCGTTTCGTTTATGATTGTCTTATTAAACAGGTAGTTACTGTTTCCAAACTGGATAAAATAACGTAATTAATTAAGTTAAAAATATTTTTTTTAAATGGAGACTATAAATATTGACTTTTTTAAATAAGAATTTATCAGAAAATTAGAAGTAAGTAGTTACAAAGATATTTTCGCATATTTTCAAATTAAATATTTTATTGAGGTGAAAACTTCTTAACGTACGTAACGTAACGTAACGTAACGTAACGTAACGTACTTCTTAACGTACGTAATGTAATGTAAGCATTGATGTAGCTGATATTAATTTAAAATAATTTAAAAAAGAACAATAAGCAAACAACTGCATATGAAAGTAAACTTACTAGATATGATAACAAGGATCAATATGGATCAATATAACACCTCTGACGAATAATCTGGATTCATATCAACTTCAAACCTTTTTAATGGTCTGTCATTATGAAGTTCATGTTAAATAATTATATTCTATTTAATCGTATTTACCCAATTCGATAATGCCAAGGAATTTAAATATCAAACAATTATTTTTGTGAAACTACGTTTTTACTTCTGACGTGCAGTCCTACGACTGACATGTTTTTCAATTGTCTTAGATTAAGTAGACCCTTAATTTAATATTCGGGTGAATGGGGCATACTTTTTCGGGCCAGTTGGGAAAAAAATAATTCAGCTGAATCTTGCGGGCGAATGGGACCTAAACAAAAATAAAGTTAATTTTAATTATACACTATTATATTAATAAAATGTTAAACGATTTAAAAGGCAAGTGAGTAGTTATTGTAATGCTTGTGTAGCCACGTGAACGTGCCATGCTGGCAGCTCGGAGATTAGTTGACAATGTCGCAAGGAACAAAGTTCTTGTGAAGTTCCTCCCACGAACTTGTGCCGCTGTGTGCCCTTAAATTGAAACTCCACAACATCTGCACCAGCATTGATAGTTATTGGGAATAAATTATCTCGTCTACGACGACCATCATTTTGTTTCTACGCAATTATTGTTTTGTTTTACCAAACCTAACATCTTAAACTCAATTATTGACTATGATTCATTTAACTGAACAAAAATTTGTGATGTAAGGAGACATATTTTTTATTTTTAAATAAAGTTATGACAGTAAACTTTAAAAAATATGTTATTAATTTAATTTATATTATTTAATTTCACATAATAAAATCATATAGATTCCACTTAAAATATTTAAAATTTATAATGGCTTTTAATATTATAAAGAAAAGAGATAGAGCAGGAGTTTGTTTATATGTGGAAAATATTTTCAGGAACCACTTATTTGAAAAATTTCTTTACTATTTAAATATTCATTATTCTTGACGAGCAAAGGTATTATGAATTAAAACTCCCAATAATTCTCACGTAAGGTCGTACATAAACAATTGATTCAAATTTTCAGTTTTGACTCGTGATCATATAAATACGTGTGTTCTCGTAGTTCTTTAATGTAAAAGACTTTACTTTGCTGAAAGCCTGAGACTTTTTGGTTGGTATTGGCCTGAGTAACTGTAATGGATTCTCTGGAAGTCTAGTGTATTTAGTGCTTAATTTTGACTCATAAAATTACGTCTACATATTAATTACATCATCGTACAACATTTTGTCAACTTTTTCATCCTTCTTTAGTCTGTGTGTATTCTTTAACATATTAGTACAAATGGAAAAAAATAGCTTAATAATTATTATCATTTATTTTGGCATATCACTTCTGTTTGAAGTTATAACAAACAATTACCTTTCAGAAATATATGCCTCTATTCCCCACGGAAATAAATTGAAAACACTTACCGCGGACGACCATCCGTTAAATCGTAAAAACAATACATTACGCCCGTGTATATTATGGTCGAATCTGAATGTGTCAGTGCGTAATTTATCGCGAAACGTGTTTTTTGCGGCTCTCACTTGACCTCATAAAACACAGAGCCCGGCACAGGGTGCTGAAATCGGAGGCGAGGGCTCTCGAAGCGAGCTCGGCCCGCGACGCCCATCGAAAGTGGGAAAAACAAGCGATCGCCACTCGACTGAGACGCCCCGGATGACACTTCACACGTCGTCGTGATTTTTACAACGCACCCTCTCCAATGTGGCGTTTTTCGAATGCAATTAATTTGATGTTGGTACACGGTTTAACACGAACACAACTACCTCAGTAGCTTCATTTGTAAACAACTCTACAAAAGTTTGATGAAAAATAGACTTTTATAGTGGACATCGACCTCGCACAAACGATACGAAAATGAAGGGATATCCTTTATTTTCGTATCATAATATATCTGTAAAACACTTTAAACTATCGTTGTACCCCACACACTAATCGAAACCATTAACAATGGTTGATTTATGATCTCAAATAAATATAAAAGTTATCTCTATCTGTCCTCAATACATTGTTACATTTTTCATCTTAACCTTAATGAATATAACTATACTTGTTTGTTTCCTTAATATCAATCACCTCTCAAAGTTTACTACATTACTAAGGATTTTAATAAAAAAAGTTAAATGTCATTGTTATTATAAAAAGTGAGACCGCTCTTTAGAGACTAGGTGATATTTGTTGATCAAAATATGTAATCCTGTAAGTATATGTTAGGACTAACTTGTAACAATTTCGTACTTGTATCAAACTTGCAATGTTATGTCGAACGTAAAAAATGTGTGACCAGCTAAGCTATTAACTTTTTTACAGATTATTATTACAGATTTTAATTAAGCCGAAATATTTCGATTTAAACTTTTTATTTAAGGAAGATATTGCGTAGCTTTTCGATGTAGGAAGATGTTGTGTGACAAATAAACAAAATTTATTCCGAATTGTACTAATAAAATGCATATAATATTTGTAAAATTTATATGTAAGAAGGTACCTGTTTTCCCTGCCAACATTTTAAGTTAGGTTACGTACCGGGACTTTAACGTAGTCATTGACTTTATCTATACTTATTTAATAAAAATCTTATAAAAACAGATAATTTGAATGAGATTGTTGAATGCATGTTGAATGAACCGAATGAATTGACTAATAAAAGCACAAAGTATATTTTTTCAAATTTTCAACGAACGAAATCAATTGTTTATCGTTTTGTAAACACTTTTGTACTCACATAAGAGCATTTTGATTATTCAGTGTTTATGTTATGTCAAATCATCGTGGACGAGCGCCACTGAGCGACTAAGAGATTCGGCGTTTCGGACGTGTGGTGGTACGTGGCTGGCAGAAAGCCAACCTCAATACACATTTAACGGCGCGATTTTATACACAGGACACAATTTCAAAGTAGTCCATAAAGTTTAAAAGTAACAGTAAGTAACTGGAGAGCTTTGTTGATGTTGTTTTCTTTTAGATCATATCAGTTCAAATATAATAAAACAATTCGTTCTTGCTCTATTTCACTAAGCCAACTTATTTTCAAAGTAAAATGAAATTGTGCAAACCAACAATGTCTAAATTTTTGTTTTGTTATTGTATTTTTATTTATTGATTCGATATATTTATATTTGGCTTGTACAAGCTTGCCGCACTCGTCTCAGTGGATCGCAGAGCTAGGAGGGTCATTGGTGACAGTATGCTAGTAAGAACTAAGCTGCAAAGCAAAGCTAGTGTACATAGACGTAAAATCGCCTGTCTGTGTGTGATGTACTTCGGCGAGTGTTCTCAAAAGTTGCATGCACTCATACTTCTATCGAACATTCAGAAGGCTGGATGGTAACCACTTTGTCGAAGTCTCTCTTTTTCGGACCAAACGCTTTAAAACATCACGTATGATGCCTACTGACAAAGATTGAAATTCCCTATCGGCGTCTGCATTTCCGAGGTCATACAACCCAAATCTCTTTAAAGTTCGAGTAAACAGGTATCTTCTGGGTGAGCTCGCTCCAATGTCGACCTTGTCTCTGCTTCACGGCTAGATGCTGCTCAAGAGCAAACCCATTGTTAATAATATAAAAAAAATATTTTTTGATTTTTATAAAGATATTTACTAGGTATTCACCGTAGCTCATGTCGAAAAATCGAAAATGAAATTTAGGATTACAAATTGGTCTTAAAAGGTAACCCTAGTCATGACTTACATTCTGTACGCGAGGTAGAATTTTTAGGACTTTTTTTTATTAAAAAGAGACTATACCATGTTACTAATATTAGTAACAACTTAATAATCAATGGTAAGTATGATATTTAAATCAAAGAAAAGTAATAATTGTTTGAAGAATGTATACAGTAGTTGTAACTTTGGTTATCGCATTAACCACCACTTCTTACTTAAGACCACTGTGAAATAACTGCATGTGTGATGTTGTGTTTTAACAGTGACCATGCCGAATCAAACTTAGCTATCTTATTCAAAAACCTACAAATCCTTCATCCTATTAAAGTTTGCAGCACATATTCAGCACCTATGTCATTGCTTATGTTAAAGGGCGACGATAGCTACCTACCATAAAGTGGACCTTTCTATAAAAAACAAAGTTTTAACTTCTTATGATTCATTATCAACCCTGTAAAGGTACAAAAAAAGTTGTCAGTAAGTTTCAGTAACAACCGAAGTTTGTTTGTTATCTTACGATATAATATAGATTATTTTAAGTAATCGGTCTGCGAGCAACAATCAAACCAATAGATAGTGTGACAATCGATTTTGCAACATAATGAATCAATCAAAATGTAAACGAAAACAATCCGCATCGCATATTTTATCTTTAACAATCCTTACCCAACGGAACCAATTAGTGTAAAAACCTTTCGTAGTACAGTCCAATGTTATAAATTTGGCACTTAGCCTGACGCAAATTTTCAGTGCTGTCAGCAAATAAAATGTGCCGCAGTAATAGTTTTGCGACGGGCTGCACTAAATTGACACACTATAACATTTTTCATTTTTATACAGTTTTCAATTAACCTTTTTTCAATGTTTTTGTTTATCAGAAAATCAAATAACGATTGTGATATTGCCATAGTAATATTAGGTTTGGTGTTAGCTTTAGAATGATATCCTTTTACTGTATATGCGATTTTCAATCCAAAAATTGAACGTTGCGGACAAACGTTGTATTTAGGTTTTCGGATATTACCCGTTTGCAGCATTCAAAGAGTAAAAGATACATATCTTTTCCCACCTGCACAAACTGTGCGGTCGTATTGATGTCGTAGTTGTGAATACAAAATTAATTAACACGAGAATATTTAAACTAATAGTAAATGTTTTCGCATCCGAAATAACAATATATTTTGTTGCGGGTTCATATTGTATTGTTTGCGTGTGATGCGACTGGTCATTTCGGAACACACCGGGCTAGTTTCCAATTTTATGGTGGTTGGGCAGCCGCGGCCGACGCGGCGGGCGCCCTACAGCCGCTACAACGAACAATAATATATGACAAAATCCTTTAGATATATTTTACTATCATTGCTCTCTAATTGACTATCATTTTATTTATTAATAACGATCTGTGCCTTCGACTTCGTACGCGCGGTAGATGGACTACAACACAAGAGGGGCGAATCAAACACTAAATGTTAGAAAATCTTATGATTTGCACAAACGCAACAACAAACAGACGAAAACATTTTTTGACCTCACATAAGAAAACCGTGTTTTTATGAAATTGTTTTTATGAAAAATATTTTAAAGTACAGAACCGGCTTCATTCAAAATTTCACAACTTATATGTTCTACACATTTATACTTACTTTTGACTTGATAGTCGAAGGCGCAACTGAATCCTTATGACAGAGAGATAGAGACATATTATATTGTATTCGAATCTTGGTTGAGCCTTTACTTCTGTGATCTTTCATTTTCATTGGAAATTTTGATCACTTTCTATAACTGTAAAGGAAACCAGAGTATCTTCAGACCATATCTCCTCAAATTGAGTAGCTGTCTACGCTAGGCGATATCACAAAACCACGAGAGCTTGTATAAAGTCATAAGGTGTAACTATATAAAAGAAGCAATAAATATTCATACAGTCATATCTATCATCCACTTCGTGTGTAGAATCCGTAAGCTATTATTTGATACCCGATTTGGATTTATGTACACCATTGATATAAACCTTAGCCTTGAATGTGACGTAAGCCTCAGTGAAAGGCTCGCAGTCTGCTCTGGAATGAGCTTTGCTTGTGGATTCCGCAGAGGAATATAATAGCCGATATAGCTCTAATAATTTACTATCTGTTAAGAGCAGTTTTTTAATGAAGAACATTTTAGAGTAAAAAATTCTTTTGACGTTAAGTTAGACGATCTCCCATTAATGAGGTGGTCAGATGATAATTACAGTAAAAGACACGTGGGAGGCAGTCTGTGCCTAGCCGTACTCTTTCATGATCTTGGATGATTATGGCCCGGTTCCTATATCCCAACAACGAATCGTTTTTGCCTACCAACGGTACTTATAGCCACGAGTCGTAAGGGTGACGCGTTCCTATATTCATCTAGTCGTAGATGAAACTACCGAATCTTTTTACTAACGGATGGGAGAACAACAGATAACGATCCGTACGTCCGTTGTAGGGCAATGAGTGTTCGGTGCGTTCTTATATTATTTTCGGAACGTCTGTGAGCTGTCAAATCAACCACTCGTAGTAAGAATTTTTACCGCCCGATTTTGGTTGGCTAAAATTCATAAATAATAAAAATTTGTTAGCAACGGAAATACGAGAATTATTCTTGTTCTTAATTTATGATAATATGACTTTGTATTCATTGCGTATAATCAATTTTTAAGTTAAAATGCTTACCCGAATTATGTCCATATTAAAGTTGTTTCAAACTAAATAACTACTACTGTCTAGCGAGAGTTTAACACAAACAAAAGTAATAAAAATAAAAGAGTTTGAAAGTGTGGTAAAATAAAAATATAACCAATTGCCGCCAATATGACAGCCTCAACCACAAACAATAGACAAGTTGTCAATTTCCATCGGTGACGTTTCGTTACACAACAAATAATTAAAATATAATGATGTTTTTCATATTTCAAAATTTGTTAACTAATTGTAGAGTGGTGGTTTAAGCTACTTTATTTTAAATTAAAACAATATATTTAAATTACATAACATAACAGGTAAATTATCTAAAGTTTTTGCATCGCATTTTGAGTGAAACGAAACGTACGCTGTGTTGTACGGAGGGCTCGGTAGACAATTTACGAACGGACGGTCGTCGATATTAAGCGTCGTAAAAAACTTGTGAAACGCTTTGTTAAGATCCGTTGTCGGTAAATGAAAACGACTAGTAACTTGTAACCAATGACGGATGGTAGATTATAGGAACCCGCTGTAAAAGAACTACTTAAATCATGAATGTTACGTGTATGAAGAAAACTTATATAGGTGAAACATTGACAAGTATGAATTGGTATGATAGACGATGTTTTAAATGTGGTAAAGATATAATATATTTTAAAACTTAAAAAGTTAATCACATTAGCAAGCTGAGTCACTATTAAAATATAGTATTTTATAATTAAATAACACTATAAATACTTACATGCACATCGTATTATTGGTTGACCGCAAACTACAAAACTGTAATGAGTTATCCATTTCATTTTGCGTAGGTAATTTGTGAAAATAAATCTGGGAATTTTCCGTCAACCGATCCACGAATGTTCCACCGCGGACCACGACAAGTTGTTGCCCATTTCTGCCGGATTCCGAACAAAAGTTAGTAGATTAAAACTGCCAATTAGAACGCATTTGGACTCAAAGTTGCTTTAGAATTCGTCTAATTATTGTGGATTGATCATTGGTAAAAAAGACGAAACTCTCTTTTATGTCGTAATTATTGGTCTTTGTCGCTTTGTGAACAAGTTCTTTACACTTGACTGTAATCAATACGTCTTTGTTCAATACATTTATTTTAGAAATTAATTAGTGAATGAAATCCCAATTGATACTTTTTTCGATTGATGTTTTAATACTTTTTTATAATAATTACTTAAAACAATGTCTACTATGTGGTCAGTATAATTTATAATTAAAAATAAGTTTTCCAGATAAGACGCCTTCTGATACCTCGGACAGGTTTTTGTTATAAGTATAGAGGATTCTTTATTTTTTACAGAAAGTGTTTCTTGTATTTAAAAATAGACGGACACGTTTTTGTAAATTTCTCCAACGCAAACATAAATTTCTAATATATAATTTTTTAGAAAATCAAATCAAATTACCATAAATGAACTCTAATTCATTATGTGAATTTGTACGTTTTGACGGATTAACCGCTATCAGATTATTATTAAATTTGCTGTGAATATAGCTTTAATCCTGAGACCTTAACAAATTTTCAACGTTACTAACGTGAAAATTATCGGGAAATTATATTTTCTATATACATTATTATGTTCCTAGATAAGCATATGCTCGTAACATTCTATATACACTGGCCTTAAAAACTGTGTACCACACTTTTAAAATTGCTATTTCTCCTAAACTATAGAAATTGGAGTTTTAAAATAAAAAGAATTTGAAAAAAGAATTTATTTTAAGGAATAGCTGAAAAAATATTATAAACAAACACACTTCTTTCCAAATTCCCGTTTTACTTTTGACTTTTTGTTTCTGTAATTTTTAATATGATTTAATTAATAAAGTAATTAATAAACATATTAAAACTTTAAACAGTAAATTAATGTTATTAAAATAAAACACATTTATGTATATAATAAATTCTCTTGTCTGTAGAGTGGGTAGGTAATATGCGTTCAGGTAGTTATGGATGTGTGACGTTATAATTCAGTAGCAAGGTGCTAGTTCAGGAAATGTAGCTAGTTCCAATTTAATGGTGGTTGAGCAAGTGCTGCGTTCGCCTCCATTCCTCCCTCTCTCCGACAATATTAAATATTATCGCAAGTTTCATATTTTAATCATTTACTTAAAATTATTAGAGAGTCAGCGAAATATTAGAAAATCTCTTGTTTTTGTTTAGTAACCATATAAAATTTGCTTTTTCTGATTATTATAGAACATGCTGTTTTGTTTCTATTGGCGAGTAATTTGTCGAAATTATTCGACTATGTTCTCTTTTTCTTTATGTTAAGAACTGATGCTATTGGTTATATTTATACAAGCAATAACAAGAGGGAGGCAAGTACGCTGCCCACCTTGAGAAGGAAATGGGTGAAATTGGCGAGTACGTCTACGCTCTAATGAAATTAGCATTTCCTCTCCCTTACTCAATATCAAAAACACAAAAAAAAAAATTACTAACCTCTATAAGGGGTTGGTTACTGCAACCAGACTGGGCCCTAAGCTAGGCTGTGATGCGGAACGAAGTGTGAATGGATTACCACTTCATCATGGAACTTATATCTTCATAAATTAAGGTATCTCTAGGATTGTTTGTGTTTGTAGGCGACGGTCACCACATGCCATTAACTGGACGTTTAGCTATTTTAATTCATATATTACGATTTCCATACTTAATACTTAAACAAAAAAATCTGCATTTAGATGACCCGGATACAAATTCTTATATACCTAGTAAGTATAGTAGTTATCTCTAGTTGCAGTCCTATGACGTTAAAACTTTGGAGAGTTACAGTCAAATTTCGAAAACTTTGCAACTAAAACAGGAGACAAACTCAAGAAAATTCTCAACATCCGCTTTAGCAGAAACGAAATCTCCGATCCCCCATTTCTTGAGAATTGCGGTCGAATAATTCAGGTGCCTCCACAAGTTGTGTTCGGATGAAAATGCTACTCGCCAGCCAAATGCTAATTTTATGGTGGTTGAGCAACTGTGTCGAATTTACCCGAGCTGTCCTTCGCAGTATTGCCTAGTAGGCGTCATCTAAATAAAATATACACCGGGCAAGAGCAAAATGACGAGGGTCGCTTTCACTACTTCCCTAGAATAAAGGTGTCGTTGATTGTTTAATACAAATACGTGCTCCGTTAAACGTTTGCTAAAATATTACTTTAATGAAACTCAGTTTAAACTTTTAATTTAACTTTCTGTGCCTCTTCGAATAGAAATAAAGATCACTTATTGTTATAATGAAAAAAAAAATATTAAGAAGAAATCACCTTGTCTGAAAACATCAGTAAAATTCGAATACTGTAAAGAACTTGCAATCCGCTAGCCATCATAGCTATTTCATTTTTTATTTTTCTAAATGTTTATGTTCGCAATCTCAATATTGTAAAAAAATATAGAGAAAAATCTTTAGTTGCATACTACAACCGTCTTACAAAATCATTTTCGTTAAGATACACACTTTCGTCATGCCTATGAAATTTAAGTCACCAGTAAATACATTTAACATAGATCTTAAAATAGTCAAGTCATGCAACATCCATGTTATAAATAAAATAAAAACGTGAAAACGCTATAACGTGGATGTATGGGGTATTTTATAAGGAAACGACTTTATGTAGGTATGTTATAGCTAGTTAAAATTTTTAAATTATATATTAGCTCATTGTTGATTAGCTCACCCGCTTAAGAAGTGTCACTTAGTATATTTAATATAATATACAATTTAATATAATATTATAAACTTTGTTTTAATAAAACTATTAAATAAATGAAGATTTACACAAAGTACGAGTTATGTTATGTGTAGATGCTTTTAAACAACTTGATTGTCTTGATAACAATTGATTGTCTTAATACGTGACGTGATTCTTGTGACAACGCTAATACTGAATTTATGTGTTTTTAAGATTGATTTTAAGACCTAAACATTTTCCGGTTCACTGTCAGAGTAGGAAATAACGAGGAGCGTATCGTCTTTGGGTTGAAGAAAAATAAAAATTGGAGAACATGAGAAGCGCATATAAAAGTAGGTTGAGGCTGATTAATGGTGAACTCAGCATGTAATCGTTACTTTTCATTACTGTTCCGAAGTGCGGGTGCCCAGGCCGCGGCCGCCTGGTCAGATTAGAAAAGTTCTCTTGGAAACAAGTCGAAAATCGACTTTAAAACCATAGACCAACATTTGGTTTTAGAATTGACTTAGTCGTTGGATTGAAGGCAAGTTTAAATTGGAATGTATCCCGCAATAAGCCGCTCGTGATTGGCCTGTTTGTTCTTAATTAGTATTTATCGAAAACTTTTACAATGTACAGTCGAACTCGATAATGTATTGTCCGGGGTGTAATTCGAATTTAAACTTGTGCAAATAGACTCAACGCCATTAGTAAACCTTAACTTATTTTAAAACTTTACCTTAGTAATAGGTACATGTCTTAGTAGTAGGTACATCTGTAAGCTACATTTAAAACCTCAAAGGACCTTCCATCTTACGACTACCACAAGATATATCCCGTTTACCTTTGTTATTTCTAGTTTATTATAAATAATTGTAAATCCTATAAAGAAAGCCAATCCTTAAATTGATTGTTATTTAAATAAAAGTTGAATAAATATTGATAAAACGCAATTCAAATATTAAAAAAAAAATTTGTGAAGCCAATGAGTAAGATTTAATTTTAAAAATAATCACACCATAATTGTATGAAGATATAACCAAAACTTTGTTCCTTTCAAGGTTGACATAATATAAGGTAAATTATCTTATCAAAAAATCAGTCACAAAAAATTAAATAGCATTATTTTAAAATTGTTGCTAAATACAGAATATTGTAAAGGATATGATTTGTGAAAATACTTAAGATGTATAAATATAATTAAACCACACATACATTTTTGAACGTAATTATAAGAAACTTAGTTTACATATAGACTATAAATTGTAATTAGAATAAAACATAGATTTTATATTCAGGCTATAGTCCTTGAGTTAAAAAAAAAACAGTTTAGGGATGAAAACTATTGATGAAAACTAATCAACGTAGGCATTATAACTGAACGTACTTAACAGGTTATATAACTTACTTTGCTTCATACTTCAAGAAGGCAAAGCTTGAGTTTAATGAAGCCTTACTATTGGAAAGCCTGCAATAACAATAATTTATACCTCATTACGACACTAACTAGGACTAAGAAATTTATTTTTAAGACTGAGTAGTAAATTTGCTCAACGATTCTGTCGCATTATGTACGAGACTCGTGTGTAGGTAAAAAAATTGTTTCATATTTTTTAAGCTGAAAATTTTATAATATTATATTGAAAAAAATTTAATAATACCGCAGTTGCTGACCGGAAATTATGTAAAACATGCCTAAAAACACGGACGTGGAAAATCAGCATATTCATTCTGGAGGGCGCGTACCCACCCCCTCCATTAGTGAGTCTTACGGCGACGGTCGCAAACAAATCTCCTCGTGGATGCTCCTTGCATGTATTTAAGGCAAACATTCGAGACGTTTTAACAAGCCAACATAAATAGAGAAACACGATACTAAATACTCGTGCTTCATGTCGGAGCAAATCTCTCGTGACACGATAAACAGCCGGAACGGTTCCATGGAGCGGGTGCTCTCGAACATTCTGCCTGACGACTCCTTCAGTCATTTGGAGGGAACGACTCTTATCGTCTTACTTTTATGGACTGCGAATCGAAAAGGCTTCGACGTTACAAAACGAGACCCTTCTATTGTGTCGAAGTGTTGAGTGAATGTACCACGGACCTTTGCCGCAGTACCAATCCGTAATGTCCGGAAAAGAACCTACAAATTTCTGGGCGCCGAAATTATACTGCGCAAGTGTGTCCCAATGTTTTAATTTTCGTTAAAATTAAAAAAATTACGATTTATAATCAAACGTTATTAGTATATATAAAATCAAAATAAATCAAAAATCTGTCTAAATTTTAATATAATATTAAAAACTGATGAGCAAAATTAGCAATTTTGACGTAGCAAGTTCATTCATAAACTGAGCTGAGCCCTTATGTATATTATACACGTAAAATAACAGGATGTATATTAGATATTCGGTTGTTTTTCTGTTCGGTGAGTAGAGGACATTAGGGGACAGAATTCATACACCTCAATAAAAGAATATGGATTTAACTCCAATCACTTATTGAAGAGTTATAGATTTTATTACCTGAATAACAGGATAAAAAAAGTCCACAAAAATATATTTTTCTTGTAAATTACTATAAATAAATTGTAATAATTATGGAAATCTGACGTTAATGTCCAATATAACGTAGTTTCAACAGTTAAAGTTTGTAACAAATCTAAGAATAATGCTTATCGCAAATTTTCTCTCCTTTTACAGAAAGCCTTCGAGACTACTTTAGCAAATTTGGTGAAATCACAGAAGTTATGGTTATGAAAGATCCCACAACGAGGCGGTCGAGGTAAGATAATTATATTTAATTTGCCTATTATTAAAAAAAAGCGATATCATGTCTTACAGCTATTTGTTTGAAACTCACTTCTTCATATGATTAGATTTGTAGATAGACTGACTGACAATCTATTCGATTGTATGTGTCTAAAAATATAAGCTATTCTAAAGGGTTGCGATTATGCTGCCGTTTATGAAATTATGATATTTTTCTCTGTCTCAGCGGCCAATTTTTGACCAAAAACTTTCCCATGAGACCATTGTGAAAAAACAGCATGTGTGCTGTTGTGTTTCGGTGAATAAGTAATGCTAGAGACCAATTTCCTATAACTACCTAGTCTCTTATACTTAATCCTACAAGGGTCCGCAGTGCACTTGCAACACCTATGGCGTTTCTTGTATTAATAGTCGATCTATCAGCAAGTGGTCTATTAGTTTGTCCGACTACGTTCACATAAAAAAATAAAATGCAGCATATGTGACACAAGCTGGTGCCCACGACTTCGTCCGCGTTGAAAAAGAAAATATATGAGTAATTATTATACGATGAGATATCGCAAAAACAAATTTAAAAAATCAGTTGCTATTTGCGCCATCTGATGGGATGAAAATAAGACTTTTTGTCGCTGCAGTCGGCTAGTATACTATATATATATATATATATATATATATATATAGTCTTCCTCGATAAATGGACTATCCAACACAAAAATAATTTTTCAATTCGAACCAGTAGTTCCTGAGATTAGCGCGTTCAATGAAACAAACAAACTCTTCAGCTTTATAATATTATTAGTAAGTATTAGTATAGATTAACAGTGACATTTAACCGTGGTATTTTGTAAGAGAGTGGTTATTGCTGCCTAATGGGCTGTCGGCTTGTGAATATACTATCTGATATTACATGGTTAAACAGTTTAACCAAGTTAAGGTTTAGAAAGCAAACACAGATGAGGATAATCAAAGCAAAAAAGGAACGCATTCATTGCATAGTTGGCGAATAGCGGTCGGTCTAGTGGCTATGGTGGCGTGGCGTGAACAGGGTAACTCGATCGTGCTAAAAGTTATCGGTTTGCAAATAAGTTTCGTTTTATAGAGAGGCGTGCTCGTTACGAAATTTGCGGTTACCTTTGCTCCGTAAGCAGTTATATGTTGGACTTCAAATTTAGGACCTAAACAATAGAACTCAAATTATTTCAACTGAATTAAGCGTTTGGACGAGTTGAATGAGGATTTCGGTATCCACTTTACAGTTGCTAAACTAAATTCCTTTAATAGCCGTATTGCTTTGGGCATAGCTCGAATATTTCGCTGCGTATTTCCTGGCTGACCCTTGTTTGCCTTAAACTTTTTAGGCGATCATTCGTTCTAATGCAGTATTGTTTACAATTTGTTCATATTAAACATATGAACATATGAAAAGTAAAGATTAGCATTACTTTTTAATTAAATTTTAACAGTTATTGCATTGAAGAGTTCGATCTGTGTTGCTATCACAAACACTATCGTCTCAAGCAACAATCAAGCCGTTATATACACAAAACTGAGTGGCTTAGCAACTCTCGAGACAAGAAATAAGTTGTCAAAGTGTCAAGCTAAAGTTCGTCTGTAAACAGCGTCTCCCTGTTAGGTAAATCGTCGGTTTTGCAACTCAATATTGCCCCGCGTCCGCGTCCCTCCACCCTGAAATAATATCCCAGGACCGATATTGAAGCGGCTCAGCTGGGAATCTGAATGCAGTCTGTTAGCTATTACACTGCTTTGCCTCTCAGCCAAATGTAACGTAAACGTCTTTTGTTTATGCTTATTGGTTACTGGGTATTGGTTGAGCGCTGAGTCAATTAAATCGCTGAGCTTACACCGGCCAACTCTACGGATGAAATGAAACGTTTAATTAATATATGGTTAAGGAATTTAGCCACGAAATCCACGGCAAAATTTTCATTGCTCATTACTAAGACTTTAATTTTAAAAATGAAAATTCAAAGGATTTTTGTATATAATTTGAAAAAATAAAATAAAAAACATCCGTGCGAAGCCGGAGGTGAGTCATTATAAAATGACAGTGTCCTAATTTTTTTATTTAAATACTTTCAATGATCTTATCATTTTTAGTGATGTATTAGTAGCCACAAACACCTCTCACACTCTTAGAAGAATATTGTAAAAAAATAAAATAAAATATAATTGTTTGGTTGTATTACGGTGTATGATTAAGATATTGTAAGTCTTTATTGTACGAGTATCTGTCTCGGTAGCGCACTCAATTGCCCAATTGCGTGGCTTGTATTTTATAAAAAATATAAATAGTTATTGTAGAATATGTTGAAAGTTATTAAAATGGTCTTAGCAGAAAGGGATACACACTGTGTATTACACAGTTTGGTGTCAATATAAGTCGCAATAAAGAAATTTGTAATTTGGTGTCAAATTTATTCAGATACGAGTATTTCGGTACATTTATATTCATTCACCCAAAAGAAAGACATATGTATATTATATAATACCTAATACCTTGACATAAGACTGCACAAACTGGACAAAATATTTGGTAACATAAAAGTATAATAGCGTTACAAGACAATTCCGAATATGCCATTTATACGTCACAACACAACATATAAAGTTCTAAAACTTGACGTAGGTACAAAGAAGAAAGTTAGATCATCGTATTTTGTAGATACAAACTTTGGTTTACGGAAGATTGAAACGAACCCAACATACATAAGTAAAATAAAATAGTAAAGCTACGAGAAAAGGTACAGCATGAGGTGCCTTTTTTGGTTTTAAGACTACGAGACAGAGTTCCATGTCCAATGGAAGAAAATGTTTTCGATCGACACCTTATCGTTACCGTAAATCAAGCGGACATCGGTAAGACGTGAAGGTCACTAAGATTTGAAGCAAGTACTCTGTGCAGTGCACAGTACTCTGTGACTAATTTTTTTTTCTATAAACCATATATAAATTAGGTATAGGTGGTATGGTTAAACCATTTTTTTTTATGTTAATGTAAAATATCTTCAGTTCAGACATGCATTAATGAAAGCTTATCAGATTGTATCAATGTCAATAATGGTTTTTGTCTATATGATATCAGGTAGACTGCCAGTCTATTTAATGATTGGTGGCTAGTACTTATTAACACAAGTAACACCATTGGGTTTGAAATCAAGCTGCCGATCTTGACAGGTTATGGGATAAGGATATGGGATAAGGATAAGGGATAAGAATAAGGATAAGAGGATAAGAATAAGGATAAGGGATTAAGAGGGAATGGGGGATTAAGTAAGTAAGGTCTCTGGTGTCCCTTAGTTACCTTATTTTGGTCTAAACCGAAGTAATTATAACCCAGCATTTCAAAATTAAATTAAATTAAAATTCATTGATTTTCAGGCAACTGGACCCATATTTTACATTTTTATTATATCTAGACATTTTCTACTTAAATAATTTTATATATATACTAACAGTAATAAGATACAAGATGAAAGAAAAGAAAAATTAATAATAATAATAAGTAAATGCCTAAAAACTACCACCAACATGTTTTAAATGAAAACTTATTTTAAAAATCGAATTAAAACTTATTTTAAAACTTATTTTAAAACATGTGGAATGTGTGAAGATATTTATTTATTTATTTTACTGTAACTAACTAGTAACTTTTATCGTCAGAACCTTTTTTTAATGTGGCATTTCAGGAGAATTATAAGCTTGAGGCTAGGTTTAAGGTCACTTTGTATATAAGTAAAAACAAATATTGGAAAATATATTATTTAGGGAACTATTCCTCTTGTAACCGATCCCCTTTACGCATTACTTTAAGCGACACTTAGTTTCATATCAAAGTTTTCCAAAGGGCCCAAACAGATACACGCGAGGACCGCACCCTTAATTCTTCAGATCAAAGGCCGTTTAGTTTCCCTGCCACGAACTTTCCCCAACTACAGCTTATGCAAGCAAAGTAAATCAATACCGAAAGTCAATGAATCAAGAGTAATATATTCGGGTACATAATAAATGTGCGCTACCTGAAGGCAATATCTGAAAAATTTGCCTGCTCGATATTGCTTACAAGGGAGTTTTCTTTCTCCCCAAAATTTAATGCGTTGTTCGCATTTTTATAAAACGAAGTAGGTAGGTAAGTGAAATAATTTGCGGTCTGGCTTTATTTCCTTTTATTTATTTTAATGGTAGGTAGACTTTTCTTTGTTTTCTTCGGGCTTAGAGGAAATGGGGGTATTCGTCAACAAAAAGTGGGTTGAATATGTATATCGCAATGAATAGGATCGCGAAACGTTAATAAATTGATGGCAATTTTTAACGTTTTGACGCGAAAATGTTTCTTCGAAGTCCGTAGTCCAATTTACACACAGAATCAAGGACAATTTCTGGCTTAATAGATGACGAGCATTTAAAGGCAATTTTGGTAAATTATTCTATTCGTATAAAAACAAAACCCTTTATTATAATTTTATGGCCCAAGTTTCAGTAGTTAAGACGCCTATTTCCTGTGGAGGGGCTGAACAGATGATATGATTTAACAATCGCTGAATTTCCCCAATGCATTGGGAGTTCGAGAAATTTTGCGTTCGCCCGATACTCATTCGAAAATTGCAGTACGGGTTTCGCCGAAACGAGTGGGTAACTTTAGGGTTTTCTTATATGTGTCCGGCTGAATGGGAGTTTATATCATCGCGAAAGCTTACACAGGCTTTAAGCGGGCGCGTCTCCATTCACGCTCGTTTCATTCGTTTCGCTTTCCACTAAAAATCTAAAATCAATAAAGGATCACGGCATAAATGCAAAGATTACTCGGTTCGCTTTTCGCAGCATGAAAAATGTACGCTCCGTTACGGCACCAGCCGTCCTAAATAAAACCGCGAATCACTATGAGACTGTAAGTAGCACCATAAAAGGGAGATCCTTCGTCGGAATCGCTTCGGCAAACACCTACAGAGAAATGGAGCGGTGCTAAATGAGAGGGATTGAGATCGCCCCGCACCCCTCCCGCCGCCCGCTAGCTGCTTCTACTTAAGAAGTCGTAACAGATGTGCATGATCTACAACTGATCCGTCTTCGCATGTAGCAAATCATTAAACGGCAGTTAAACTCGCTTATCATCAGTTTTCAATGCATGCGCAAACTAATCTCCTAATAAACCTTTAGTATACCACATAGTTCCAAATCTCCCAGAGTAATGTAATAACAATGTCGGCCAGGGCGCGTATTATTCTGACCGATTGCGCAACCGTATTGCATCACTTCGGAATAGTTTGCATGTATTAGTTGGGCTGAAAGTTCTTGTTTCTGATTGGATCAACTTCACTGTATTATCACAACGTTTGTTTCGTAACGCGTAGGTATATCTACCAAATTATTGCGAAATTTAGTTTTAACTACCCACAGTATATTTAAATAGAACTGCAATCATTCGTTACGTAAAGTGAGCTCGTCAATTTACATGCTTTCCAAACCGCATAATGTTTAAATGCACTCTCAGAGTAAGTAACATCTAAAATATATCATTGTCAGAAGCAAAAAGGAGATATTTACATTTAATTTGTTTATAACAATCTGTTTTAATTATATTACTTACTAGCTCCCCAGACTTCGTACTCGCTGCAGTTCGTTTCTTGCAAATCCTACAGGAACCTAACATTTTTATATAAATCCAGGTAATTAACTATATATCACCCAAAACCGTTTCCGAGAGCGTGTGCAAACGTACAAACAAACAGACAAAAATTCTAAAAACTATTTTTTGACCTCTGTAACATACGAACAATGTGCACGAACTGTTGTTATTTTGAAAAAATATTCGACACGGTTCGTTTACGGTTTTATTACATGTATAAACTTTTCAAGCAGATATGTTAACGACTTGCTCAACGTGAAGACTCAATAAAACTCCAGTTGGGTTATCTTACAATCAGTGCACAGGAAGTAGAGCTGGATATATGAATGTGACAGGGAAGAACTGGTTGACAGCCAGACCAAGCTTTAAACAAAAAATGCCATCTCTTACCCATTTCAGTAAAGTACCAATGACTTCGATAAAATTATATACCGGTAACCATTTCATGATTAGTCCGATGATTTTGGAAGTAGCTTCATGTATAATCGAGTACAGCCTGCGGAAACTGAGAGCTGTTGTAGAGAAGAGAGGGGGGGATAGTCGTAAAACCATTACAGCAATATTCTGCGGGGCACTACACCGCCGGCTTCATTAATCGCCCATCGTATGAAGCTATCAGCTAGGGTTATGATATAACGGCAGGCCGAACGCAACGCTACATGCGATAACGATTCCTGCTGGCTTTGCACCGTTTTCAGAAATTGAATAACACTGTTACCTTACATTATATGAGTTCGCTAGAAATATATGTATCAACGTATATAAACTACAAGCGACCCCGCTCCCGGCTTTGCACGGGTACATTTTGCTGCAAATTATATTTAGAATCTTTCCTCGTTTAACGCTCTTTCCAATAATGAAAACCGCATTAAATTCTTGTTTAAAGATATAAGCATACATAGAGAGGGACACACGGCTGGAAGCGACTTTATTTCACACTGTGTAAAGATAAAGAAGTAATTTATATAAATAAGTAAAGTATATAAGGGCATATAAGCGACGGGGTAGACGAGTTCTCTAATGGAAGCCACGAATTGGAAAACTCAGCGTGGGACGCCTTGCAGCCAAGTGGACAGGGAACCTAAAAGGCATCGCCGGAAGCGACTGGATGCGCAGCGCAGAGGACCGTGAGTGGTGGCGAGCCTTGCCTCTACATCTAGCAGTGGAGAGACACGGGCTGATAAATATGAACTTAAAATATCCATATTTTAAGTTCGAATGCTCATAATAATTCGAATGCTTTAATGCGTTTCGCTTCCAAATAGAAGTCTATTAATTTTTTTATTAAGGTATAAGTAAATTATTTTAAAATTGGATACGGGATATGGAAGCTTAACAACTCATCATACAAAAGAGGGATTAGCTACATTTTGCTGATGGAATTTCAATCTTCATGAGTGGTAGACTCGTTGGGGTGATTCGAGTAGTGGCAAGCTAACAATTCTGTTTCTGGCGCGTCACTGAGTCCTCCTATATCCTTAGGTTTTGTACTCATAGCCATTTTTCGTATTATTTAGTACACTTATATTGTGATTTTAAAAGTACTCACATAATTTCTAATCCGATATTATTTGCAAATTAATAACTGATCTAATTGCTTAAAATATGTACCTAACTAATTTTTAGTTTTTTTTTTAAGTATTATTATTAAACCTAAGCTGTATATAAATTTTTTATTTTTTTATTATTTTTTATTAATGTTTACAAAACTGGTATACAATTCCATGTACAAGCAAATAAAAAAAAACAAGAACATACAAATACAGCAATTAATTCGGAATGTAACCTACCACACTGTGAACACAACATACAAAAATAAAAACGTACTAGACAGTTACAGCAAGACAAACAATTAAGTAATAATTGATGTTATTCTGGTGTTGGTTCAAATTAATTGGTGTTATTCTGTTGAGTGAATTTCCAATAAACTATAACTTTTTTCTTATTGATATATATATATAAAAAAAACGCTAAATTTGTTGCTCGATTAATCGAGAACAGCTGAGCCGAATGAAGTCCGAGTAAGGTTAGAAAAATTCAATTTAAATTGAATGGCGGGCAAAACTGCGAGAAACAGCTAGTATTATTTATAATTATGAATAATACTTAGGCTATAGTGTTTTTTAATTGTAAGTATGTAGAAATAACTCTATTACCCAATTGTGCTATAAAGATTTTTTAGTTCAATTAGGTGCATTAATTAGTTTGTAATAGTTATTGTAATATAAAACAAAACTTAACCAATTACGCGTTTAAATTTAAATACTAAGTTTGCTAAATTTTAATCATATTCAACTGTGCTTGGTATTATAGCCACAAGTATTCGGATCCATTTTAGTTACAAGAAATCCAGTTTGCCGGAGCGTCTGCACGCTCAATTCGTTTTTATGTGTACTGCACCTAATTGTACTTTTTTTTATTGAAAATCACGAAGCTGCCGGCAGTGTGCTCGCGGGCTTATAGTCCCGCTGAGCCGGACCAGATTGTGTCGGTCTAACAAGACCACCCGTGTACTGTTGCATTCTATGCATACCGCACCTATGTGGGAATATAGCCTATTTGGTTAAATTTACAGCGAATATCGTATTGCGGACTAACCGATTTAGACCAATAACGACTACAGAAATTCAGAACAACGGGATGTTTTATATTTTACAGAGAGACGAACTTAACGTAACATTGTGAAATGTAAATGTTGATTACAATGTAATCTTATAATTTTGAATTATACAATTTATGTTAGCCACATAATATATATGACAAGGTGATTAGTATCAGTTTGAATTTTTTTTCCATTGTATGGAACATGTAGCTCTGTTTTTTTGACATATCTCAAAACGAGAAACTTGAGTGCTTTAAAATGATTTTTTTTAGACTTCGATACGAGCATTTCTCGCTGAGATACAGCATTTTGAAATATCACTATAATTTCCGAAAAAAATTTTGATCCTTTTATTTTTCCCATTAGATTATTTTTATTAATTATTATTAACATTATTATCTACATAATATTATGTTCAGATTTATTTAATACTTTTTATGAACTCATTAAGGTAGCAAATACAGTCCACACCCTGTATAAGTAGTGATATAAATATATAAACATGGGTGTAAAATATTAGACATTCATAATAAGTTAATTAATAGACACACGCATATGTAATTTAAGAATCACATATTTGTAACAAAACTATTATTTCATTATTATATTAATTGATTTTTATAAAATTTTAAAATTTATTTGTGTGTGTTGATCCAGTAAAAAGTCTATCAGTGTTAGTCTAGTCTAAATCTGTTTCATATGTTATAAATTTCTCAATGAAGAGGTAAAATAATTTTTTATACTTACCTACAATAGCGAAGTACTGTTTAAAATTTTCCTATTCGTACCCCGCCACGCCTTAAATCGAGACGAAATTTCGAACGAGAATATACACGGCATTTTCAATTTCATGTGTGAATTTGGCAAATATGACACGCGCTAAATGGAAGATCAAAATTTTTAGAAGTGTTGCGATAGGCGTGTGCTTGAATGCCAGGATCCCGATTCTGATGGATATTTTTATTCGAACATGCCGTTAGCGGTGTGCCAAGGATTAAGCGCTGCAATTCCGGACACGGACAAATAGACAACATTACAGATCGTGTACGTGATTGATTATGGTGTCAAAACGCGAACAATTGCGTTTCCTACTAGCCACCGACTTTCATTACGTAATAGTATTAGATGTTGTACTCAACCCTTTGTTGTGGATGACCGCGACACGGAGCACATACTCATCATTCATCACACACGAACGAATCGCATTCGATCTTCATATATATACATTATATAAAATGTTTGTTGTTTGTGCGTCTGTTACTGATCGTATAGCTTCTGAAAGACTTGACTAATTGACGTTATTTGTACGATATATATGTTTGGTCTGTACGTTGACTCAAAGGAAGCTAAATGAAGGAACTTTGATCAATTTAAAATTATCACTTACATGATAGGGAAGAACGACAGAAAACTGTAAAACATTGCATTAATTTTTTTAAAATAAAGACAGCAGACAGTCTGACTTGGAGTTCATGGTGGGTAGTTATTGTGGTATGGGAGTAGGTACAAGTAATACCAAGTGGTAACCAGTGCGCTGCTAATTTAGATAGGATGGAGAACAAGGGTGTTGGAAAATTCATGTTGGCGTCCATTCTACTATACATAGCAAGTATGAATAAATTAAGTAGAAAGATGTTTCTCATATATTAATTTTCTTTTATATTAATGTGTCATATTTAATAAAAACGTATTTTATCAAATGAAATCTATTTTATACGTCCTTATCTAAATATTTATTCTATGTGAAAACTACAAGGCAATATCAGAGTTAAAGCGGTTTGACAGGGTAGCATTAGCATAATTAGCATTAGAAGATTCTATTCTGGTTAATTTCGTAGATTTTTTTTAATAATATTAATAATTTAATCTAAGTATTACATCTGTTGGCTTTACTAAATAATTTGTAATGGATTACATTCAAGTTTTATTTTGTATCAAATGGAATAGTATTATTGAATTTTAGTAACACAACAAACTTATCGAAAATAATTATGTAGGGTTTAGTGTTTGTTTTCATATTAGACTAAGCACGTTGTGTTCTTTAGTAGCACACTGGTAGCGTCTGGCGACAGTAACCATTTCTATACATAAGACTGCTACAAAATAACAGCACGTATTCTGTGGTATTTTGGTTCATAAGAAAGGGACATTTAGAGAACATTTCCCATTTACCATATAGTTTTTTACCCTTTACACTATCAGAGTAGTCAGCGCATTTGTATATCCGGTAGACACATCCGGTCACCATTTTTGTCTTTTACTTTGAAAAAAAAAAAAAGTAATTAGGATAACATTATTAACAATTTTATTAACATGCTCTTAGATTAGGTTATAATCATAGATATTTGTAATTATGTAAAGATTAGCGCAGTAGATTGAGTATGGTGTTTGCACAACCCTCTCTTATGTTATTTTAGTTGAGCGAGCCCAACTGTGGGAAGAATGCCAATAACAACTGGTTAATTTCACTAGTGGTTCGTACGAAATAAAGGTTCCGACATATATTTCTCACGTATTATTTATAGCGGTAAGTATAAGATATTCATTCCACCAATAGAAGACAACCAACACTGTGTAAATGTCGTAGATGTATCGTAGATGTTTTAATGGTCTTAATTGTAATTAACTACTCTTGTGTTTGTAACCTAAACGTTTTTTGTACAGTTACAAATTTCAAAATATACTCGTATATTAGAAAAGAAATGATTTGCGCTTTACTGTAGGCAATATATTATAAATTAATTTTAGTTTTAAGTTTTAAAACAAGACTGACGCGGGAGGATCTCTTTATTTGCTTTCTCCTATTCGATAAAAATCCAAAACTCTGTAGAATGCTTGTACCTTCGCTTGTTTGGTATCGCTTTGGAAACGCTTATATAAGGGAAACAAATTTTGATACTTTTTCATAGCAAATTTTCATGCGTTACACCTTAAATTAAATGTGTAAGTTCAATCGCGTCCGTGCAAAGCGGGGGCAGGTTACTGGTGTATATTAATATAGAAAAAGTTAAGACTTTCAAAAAGAAGTTATAAACAGAAAGAAGCATTCAAAACGTAAAGACCACTTCACTTTTGCACGTGACAAATATCAACTTTATTTTATCCGCTTTAAACAGAGTTTTCAGCTTTATTGTGCAGTAACACGTTTAATAATGAGTATAAAACGCGCTTTAAGCGTAACTTGTCGCTTTACAAGCGGTTGTGCTAGTCAAAAGGTAAGATTTTTCTTAAAAACGTGCGCAGACTGGCGTAAATATATCACTCGCTGTCACCGCGTACGCGAGCATTTACCAAGCTTGTACCATCTCGCTATCAGCTCTGCAAAAACTGTACCAAAACAGTCTTACGTCACTCTACTGAAACGGCTTCACTCCATCGTCTTATGTAGTTTTTCGAGAACACCTACTTAAATTTATCAACATTTCGGATATATAAATTCAACGCTGCGCTGAACGCGACGGATGTAAGTCTCCCCTATAACATTACGAGTAAAAGTAATAAAATTAATTTTGTTCGAGATCCCTTCTATAGCAATCTTGACTGGAATATACGATTACGTGTCATAAGTTTTATACTCCGAAACTTTCAAAGTAAATTTGAACATCCATCGATAAATCTTGGCGACGCTCGGAACGATTTCATTTTCGAATTTCAGGAGCGATTGCCTCCACTGTTAAAGTTTGCCTGAAAAATGTTCGCGGACGATTGACTCGCTATAAACGGAAATAAAAAGTTTTGTGTTAGAGCAATAGCGTTGTACATTGCGCATATAAAGCAAAGAGAAAACTCCAAAGAGGATCACAACTCGAAATACTCCTGGATTATCCAGACTTAAAACGTAAGTAACTTTTTTCGCAAACTATTGTAAAACTCGGTACGTTTCTCACCGACAAACTTACCATTCCATCTTGACAGCGTTTAAACTTTAAATTTACATTCATAATTTATATTTCAATTTCAAGTGGAATGAAATTGCACAAAAAGCAAAGGTTAGCTCAAAAATAAACTAATTCGCCGCGGCAATAAGCATAAACACGAAATTCATGGCGCACAAGTTTAATTCAGTTAGGTTAGTGAAGCGAGAGCTGCGTTCCGTATTATCATTACTAAACAGCTTTTATTATTCCACGATATTTGGCTAGAGGGGCCTCACACGCGCGCTAATGGAATAAAAAGTAAGGTCACAAAGTAAAAAGATACAGAGCGTCTCCCGCGGCGGCGCTACGTGCGAAATTCGACTGAAAATTTTATACATCCAATCTATTCCGAACGCCTTTACACTGTGTCTCGCGATCTCGTCTCCGCACAAAACTGTTTCGTTTTCAAATATTGCCCACTTGTGGAACGAGATACGATGGTGGAACAAAAACGTAAGATCTAGAAATGATATTTTACAGACAGCCCACTTTATACGATGCTTACCGCTTTCCGATTTGTACTCGGACGAGATCTGTGATGTTCGAAGCAAAATTATTGACGGAACGTGCTCGGATAGAGACGCTCCCTGCAAGATTGAAGGTTATCTTATCGCGCAGAAGCCCTGTGCCAATGTACTGTTAGAATTCAATCGGCCTAATTTTTACACTTAACATCTCCGTGCAGAAGTTAATTTTGAAAAAATCCCTTTTTAATTATTCTTTTTAGGGACTATAAAATTATATTGTTCGCCGTAACTTTAATTCGCGTAAAGCGTTAAGAGAATTAAAATTCCAGCGAGGAAATGAGCTTTGGACAGATAAACGTATTAGCTTTTATGTTCGTCAGAAAAAATCCCCCGAACAGAATAATTTTAAGGTATTACATTTAATTTAATAATTGCACCCGACATTAAGGGATGTTCGTAATTCAGTGAGTTTTTTTTATAGCTCTGTGTAATGTGCCTCAAATTTTGTTTAATATATGTAAATGCACAGCCTAGCTTAAATTATTTCCATCGTTAGTACATTTTCATTAGGAGAATGCATGCGTTCCCGTATTTTTTGTTAGTTACAGATTTTACGAGCACTATACAATCTTAAAATGAATGGCTAGGCGAAGTGCGCCCCCGCGTACCGGAATTCATTTCAATGCATATTTTGTTTTCTCGTTTGAGCTTGTGATACTTTGAAAGGATGATAAAATCGGCACGTATCGAAAAAGCGCCTGTGAATGAAATTTTAAATAGATCTTACTTTTTCAACTTTTTACTAGTTGAAATGAAAAATAATTTGTTATAAAGTTATCCAGTAATGTTTTTCCTAACGACATAAATGGTTTTTAATCGTGTTTAAATTCTTACGCAACAATAAAAAAATAATTATATATTACGTCAAGGAATTCACAAGTCTTTAATGTATTGTTAAGTAAGAATGGGTCAATAGCCATAGTGGCCATATCTGTTTAGCTAGAAGCTTGATATAGTGTAACTTACATCATACATAAGTAATAAATAAATAAATAAATAAATAAATAAATAAATAAATATATTCACGCATTTCACACAGCACCATCTAGTTCCACACTAAGCAACTTAATGCTTGTATTATGGATACCAGATAGTTGATAAATTACTTTTTTTTTTGTAAATACATACATATTATAAATACAAACATCCATGACTCAGGTACAAAGGTAAATGTTAACATAAACATTTGCCCCTAGCGGGATTCGAACCCGCTACCGTTTGGTTAACAGCTAAGGTTACTAGCCACTAGACCAAACGTGTCGTCAATGACAAGGAACGCCAAAGAAGACTCATCGAATGTATCTACAAATTACTACTTTTTTCTTTTCATATTAACTTATTTCATAGATTACGATATGAACTATAACCCTGATAAGATAAACAGTATGACGAAGGATAAAAGATAATGTGAGGATAGAGGAAGGGGCTCATGGACAATTGAAGTTATTGAAAAGAAGTCTTCGGTAAAGGCCAATCGGACTGGCTTGTTGACGCAGTGTGCCCTGAAACTAATATTCAGCTTGTGGAATATTTGTATACCATAATGTACTTGTAGATAAAGAATGAGATCAATACCTACTGTCCTTTTATTTTAATATTTTAAAAATTTCTTTGTATACATGGAATACAAAACATGTTTAAGGATTAATGATCCCATATGAGAAGAAACGGAATGCGACTGCATATTTTCTCAAAGAATATCTAAGATCTAACATGACGTCTTAATATATCATTATTATTCATGGCACCAATCATGAAAATTATAAGCATTTACCACTTGAAAATTCACTGTTGGGTGTTCTACTAAAACAATAGTTTAAAGAAAAATAAACTGATTATTTATTAAAAAAAAAACTTGACGGGTATTATGAAATGTTTAGGTCTCTCTTCTTGCTAAGTACCTCTACTCTTTTTTTGCTTTTTTTTTTTCTCCTAAATATTTTATTTAACGTATAAAAATTTACTTAGACAACTGTCGTAGGAGGTCCCGTAAAATCATTTTATTACTCGTTAGTGTAAGGTATGATATCGATAGTTATTTTGTTGACGAGAATGATGAGATATCAATATTGAGCGTTGGATCGTACCAACACGAAACCGCGTCGCAGCAGCGCCGATCAATGCAATACATTTTGCATAATTGATGTCCCATTCACGGCAACGGAACACTTATTCATATTCATGAATTTTACAAATTTTTCAATTTGTGTCGCGTGTAAGTGTATTTACAATATTGCTGTGTCGTTTGCGCCAATACAATCTGTGTAAAAGCTGAGTTGAGAGGCCGGCGAGCTTCGTGCAGCGCGGGCCGACGATAAAGGTGGCCTCCAATGTGATATTTTTGATGCCACGGGCTATATCCTATGTTGTCGTTATCATGCTTGCTATTGCTTATTTGTTCAATACAAAACTTTACTTAGATTTTTTTAAAAGATACCAGTTCTCATTTTTTTTTAGAAACTATTTGTATTTTTTATGTAAGTTTGCATTGAAGAGGTATACGGCCCACATCCTAATCCAAACTAGGTACACATTTGGTTATAGAAACAGGGATCCGCCATGATTCATTAGAGAACTCCTTATGGTATAAGCAGTAAAATACAGATTACAGACTTAATTATCTTTCCGGAAGCTAGCTGATGACTTTAAAAGGATCAACTTTGTCGAATAATATATTTGAAAGTTCTATTATCGACAACTTTTAGAATAAAATATAGTTCTTTCACAAGTTGTTAACTCGATTGAAATAAGAATCACTCAAAAGAAAAGCAAAACTAATAAAACTGATTCCCAGTTGTGCCGAAACCTTGAAGGTAATGGGTGATTGTAAAAGGAGGCAATAAAAGCTTAGCATTGTGTGTGAGAGTCATAGGGGAGTCCCTGTATTGTGTTCGGGTCCGCGGAGGCCCACAAGAATCGTCTGACCACGGGCGCGGTCAAATTGTACAGAAATGAAATTATCAAGGTACGCTGCCGATTTTCCGAACCAATGAATCAAGATCCAATTCCCTTTTGTAATAGAACATCGTCGCGAAACGCGCCCATACTATCCACTCAGTGGATGCTTAGGTCTCGTCCACACAAATTGTACACCATTTTTCTTTTCCTCTGCCTCTGAATATTTTCTGTGTGCACATATAAGTATAAATACATATCAATATAATATAAACATTATTTAATATACTAAATAGTATCTACACTATTTAAGAAGGTAAGTAGACATTAGGTACAAACTTTTTAAGATTATTTTTTTATCACTACAGTATATTTTCAGTGGTTAATTTTTTTTCTTTTATGGTATAATTTTAATTTGGAACACTTTTTACCAAAGATAATTTCTGATATAATTTTGCTTTAATAGACATTGGGTATACAATTTTATTGACAAGGTACCACACTCACCTATACTCCTATAGACTTGAGTCCAAATTAGTAAGTAATGAATTTAAGATAATAAAACAAAATTGTTTTAACATTAAAAACACAAAACACATATTGATCACTCAAATGTACTTTTTGTTTAAATGGTAACCTGCAAATTAAAATTAAGTAATATTGTTTTTTTTAGTAACCAAAATTATTTTTTACTATACTAGTGTAGCCGACGGCTTATACGTCCCTTGTAATATCACATCACTAGTCAGTACGTGTGTTGTCCGAACAGGCCCAACACAATACATAATAACAATGCCCGCTTAATATTTCCTCGCGCCACTCATGAGATTCAGATCAATTTCTTAACGGAGCTCACTTGATGGAAGAGCAATATGGATCTACCGTAACCTAGCTTACTAAATAATATTTGATGGACCTCGTTATATCATAACCACGTTTTTGTTTCTAGGTATTTAAGTATGTGGCCTTTCCATAACATGTTGCGGTAACCCAATGTTTATTAAATGGAACGAATATTCCATTGCTGTATAAATTTTTATTCCATATACCTTTTCAATTTTTCAAGTAGTATCATCTCATCACTAAAAAAATTTGGTGATTTCTGAGTGGAAATCTTTGAAATCATTGTGATTATTTAAAATCTACTCCACAAACGTCAAAAATCTCTTTCAAACGTGCAAAATGGCCATGAGCTTATCTATCATATAATGAATCGTATTTGTGCCAAAACTTTTTATTATGTGTTTGAACTGTATTTCCGAACTCATATAACCCAAATCTTTTCAAAGTTCGAATGAATAGGCATCTTCTGGGTGAGCTCGCTCCATCATAGGCCTCATCCTTGCTACACAGCTGGTTGTTGGCCAAGAGCAAACCCATCTCTAATAAAAATAAAAATACTTTAATAAAAAATACTCTAATAAAACTTATAATGTTCTCTAAGCCTTTTTCTGGATTGTCGTTGCATTTCATTCATGCCTACAATTTTTTGAACAATTGACATTCAAATTTGTAGCGGTTATTTGTGTACAAGTAATACGAATTTTATATTTATACGAAATGGGAATAATAACAAACATTCACGTTTTAGTAAAATTCCCCTCAGTCGTTCCGTAATCTGCATCAAATTGACTTTCCGGCGGAGAACTGACGAGTCTTCGTCTGTAATACGCCATAAACGACCCAAACGTATTGGACCCGATGCTCGGAGGTTGATAAATTTCGTTGATATTTGAATGCGTTATATTCCTTTCGAGCTACGTCCGACCGTCCCTTCATAAATACTTAGGAACCGCGAAAATATTTGTAACGCTTTATAATAATAAAAAAAATCTTAAAAGGTTCCCAAGAGATATTTCGATTTTGTGAAAAATTCTAACAAAGATAACGTTTGTTTTGGAGTTTTTCACATTATGAAAAGCTAATAAAATTTCAATTTGCCGAAAAAAAAAATACAATTTTCTACAAAGTTATTATAAACCTGCACAGATTTCCATTTCATCGTGGACTCGGTACAAAGTAATTCCTCCGGTTTGGAGATAAATTTTGCGTCATTCATTTCCTGTCTGATGGAACTTGGCAAAAATTATCAGGCATCGGCTCGGCTTTTACGACCATTTAAAATTAATGAATAATGTTATCTGATAATGATTTTGGAAAGTTTAATTAAAGTTTTCTTTTTGCGAGTTTTCCTCACTTTTTAATCGCAAGAATATCTTAATTATTTCAGAAATAAGCGGCTTCTTCCAAAACTTGAGGGCGTGAAGAATAATTTTGCCGATAAGCAGGTCTTAATGATATTGAGATTTAGCTGAAGTTTTATACTGAATTTGTTGAGAGCTGAAAATAGAGCGTTTGTAACGGTGTTAACAAAGTTACTACTGAAAGGATCTAAAGTATTTGCACTGCAGTGCGCAACGAATAAACATTCGATTTTTTATTAAACCTTATCGCACCACAAAAGAATCGTGATGTGTGGTGGTTGTAGGAAAAGGCGAAACGTAAAGCCAAATATAAAGAATTTAGATCAAAAAGAGCGAAACATTTGGGAAATCGCGATAACATCATTCAAAGGATGAGGAATGGAGAGCTTTATACGCCTTTGAGTGTGTAAAAATGAATATTTGCGGATCTACATACCGAAGCAGGGGAGAATGTAATGCTTGAGCATCATTCCATCGTACTATCAGGGTACCTAGTAAATCTGTTAAAAGAAAACTTAGATTTATTTAGAAAGTTGGTTTTGTAAAAACTAATTAGAGGATTTTGTAATGCTGTGAGGTTATTGGTATAAATTCGCTGTTTTCCTTGGTGGTAATTTAATTACCTATCTATTAAATGCCACATTGGCGATAATTTAATAATTTACAAAATCAATTCGACAATAAGTAATGAACGATTGAACGCTCGGGTTCTAAACGGCAGACGTGGTTTTGAAGTTCTTGCCAAGCTTGCTGCTCCGAATGTTTTTTTAATTTAAATTGCATTTAAGAAATCATGATCTCTAACGGCCAAGGTAAACTCTTGAGGAAATTTAGCTCTTCCTAAAGGTCCTGTTGATTTACAGTGCTCTAATGTCAACCGCACTACAGTCGATACAGTCTCAAATTAAGGAGATGTCTGGGCCCAACAATGAAATTATTGACATGTATTTCAATATTAGTAATTTTCGGAGCGCTGTGATAATCCGCAATGGATTAGCGTGGTGTCACATATCATATCAAAAGTCTGCAAGTATAAGTAATTAAGTACAATAGAACAATAAATACTATGTGCACATAAAATAATCGTTGATTTATTTTATTTCGATACAAAGAATTAACAAAACTGATTCTCATAAAAGGACTTAATGAACTTAGCATTTATACTTGGAAGACAGTCTCTGACATAATCCAATCGAAAAATGAAATAGCAGGATTTTTTGCGGATCGAACCCATTTTTGATCTAAAAATCTTGGACTATTTGTATATGCAGTAGAGAAGACGACGATTCAACCTGAGTGGTATGCATGGACTTCCGCGCCGCGCTGAGGCCCGTCGTTGCTTAAGGGCATACGGTATCTCGCACGCTCGAGTCTTGTTTACATTCTTCTTTTTTGTTTAGAATTCAAAACTACAAGATTTATTTCCCCTGATTGCCGATATTCGTCTTAATTTGACTGTACTATGTCTGTTTTTTCTCACTCGCAATTGTATTGTCTCTCTCTATTGTATTGTCTATTGTAGACTATTTTGCTTTCCCATTGTTATTTATTTATTTTATTTATTTATTTTTCAAGAGGTACACTAACAGCACAAACAAAAAACTTACAATAGATATAAGTAATACAAGGCAATTTCAAGGGATACACAGATAAACTACAAACTAGAAATTGAAACGAACGATAACAGACGCATTGCAACTAAACAATTATTATTATAACTGAAACTTAAATTATAATAAAATAAAACAATAACAAAAAGAAAAAAAAAAGAAAAGAAAACCGCTCAGCTAAACAGTATAGCCGTCAATTTACGCTTAACTTCCGCCGATTTACAATTAAATATATCATCAATATCAATATCAGCACCCAATCCGCTGAACAACATGTTGAGTTAGTAGCCCGCCAAAAAAAGCTATTCTGTCAATAATTAGAACAAGCAATTGAGATTGAAATCGGGTTGTATGACCTAACAGATCTAGTGGGTACATTAAAATTAATCAAGAAGAGAATACCAGGGCAGTCCACACGACCATTGATAACATTAATTAGATATGAAATATCAGATATTTCATGGAGTATATTAAGGGGTATCAAATGATAACGCTTACAAATACAACGGTAGTCATTAGGTTATAAGGTTGATACAATCTATAGCATAGGAATTAAACAAACCTTCTCTGAACCCTCTCAAGCCTGTCAATATGTATTTGATAACAGGGATTCCAAATCTGCGATGCATATTCCAGTTTACTTCGTACAAAAGCACAATATACATTTTTCAGGGTTTTAGCCCTAGTAAACTCAGCACTATTCCGCATTACAAACCCTAACACTTTAGTTACACTCGAAAGAATCTGGTCTATATGCAGACTGAAATGCAATTTGTAATCGTGAAAATCACCTAAATCTCCCATTCCCGATTGAGATTGGAGAATTTGCCCCTGTAGCGTATAAGACGATGGAATATTTATATTTTTAGGCGAACATGTTATCGTAAAACATTTAGAGGGATTCAGATCCAGCCTGTGGATGAGACAATAATTATCTAGGCGCCGTAGGTCAGACTGGAGGTTGTCAACATCAAATTGTTGTATGTAATACATGACAGTATTTAGTTATTCATGCACTACCAGTTGTTCTTCCACATGTCATCAATGAAAGGACTAAATACCAGTAAGTTAACAATTTGTAAATATACCATCACGAACTTTTGACAAACACATAATGAGTAGCACATGCACATGAGAAAAATTAAATATTTGCTGTACAATTTTTTTTCCATCATATACGTTAAAGGTGAGGGGAGGGTGGTGTCGCGGTAATTGCTGGCAATTTGTAATGGCCGTGTGATTGCCGGGCGGAACGTCGGCGCTAAACTGCGCTATTAATTTCGTACATTTGATTAACGAAACTACTTGTTATGGTAATGAACGCAGAAAGAATGCACGCTAACCTGCTAACGTGACGCCTTGTCGACACGTTGTCGTGTTTGCAATATTTTGCTCACGTAATTACTGGAATTAATGGAATTTCACACATTCTAAGTTCTGTAATGACTGCTGTGTAATACACCGCCATTTTACCATGTCATAAATATTTGACATCTAGCGAACCGCCCTGTGACTAAAATGTTATTTTCATCTTAACTAAAAGTGCAAAATGACACACGTAGCTTGGGTAAGACATGTATGCATTTAGCCTTTACGAAATATTGACTATTTAAAAATTTAATTAAAACAAATTTTCTTCTCTTTTATAGGCAGTATTAAAATTATATATGTACATATTTTATAATAGTACATACATAGCGATATTGCGGATAGCGCGAGATCGCTATACCTACGCGTGCTACGCAAGCAGGTTTATCTAGAGCAAGGGTGCTCAACCCCAGGCCCGCGGGCCACACTCTGGCCCGCGAATGAATTTTAAAAGGCCCGCGCAGGAAAGTTTTGAAATACGCACCAAATCAAAAAATTAAATCTCTTCAATTAATTTGGCTACAGAAAATATTAACCTTTTCCTCACAATAAAACATCTGAAAGAGGAGCTCAATACTGCTACTGTTAATTATTCTAAATACCAATCTAAAATTAGATGCTTATCACAGTCGTTTGAGAGGAGATTTCAAGACTTTGAAAGCAAAAAACAAAATGTACAAATTTTTATAAAACCTTTCATAATAAGTTTGGCTGAAATAGTTAGTTATCCTGCCAATATTCAGTTGGAAGTCGTTGAACTGCAAAATAATGATACGTTAAAAAACCTTTTTGCCAACAAATTGTCTTCGAAAGCACAAAATTCCTCAGAAGATTTTGCAGATTTCTGGAAATTGGTACCAAAATTTCAGCAATAACTGACCTGGCGTTACAGTTTCTAAGTAGTTTTGGATCAACATATGTCTGTGAAAAGGTTTTTTCAGACCTTAATTATGTAAAAAATAAATACCGCACATCCTTAACTGAGCAATTGGGTTTTTATTGCGCATGTTCTGAGAGTAACTGAAATAGGAATTGTCAGTGGCCCGTCGTGAACGTCTGAATCTACCGTTTGGCCCGACTGTTAAAAAGGTTGAGCAGCCTTGATCTAGAGGTAAATGCTTATACTGTGGCAACAGTATAGAAAACGTTGCGAGTAATCCTGCTATTCTGTTATTATTAATTTGATAAAAAGCCACGTAGCAAATGCACACAGTTACAAAGTTGATCAACAGTAAGCTGGCGTTGGGGACGCTATACACCTGCTCAAGTGCTCTTATTACAGTCAAAGCATCAAGGTTGGCAGGCCTTCACAGGTCTTATAAGGCGACTAGTGTACTCGGACACACAAATTTATATGCTGTAAGAACAGTTGATCATAAATGCCAAAGTGAGTTTGTTCGTTTGTTACGCTTTCACGCTAACGGAACATAGGTACCTTTCATTACACTGACACCATTGGACAGGCTGTCCCATACAAATGACAACTAATTTTTTGTGCCATTTTGAAACGCCGCCCTCGATTGTCCCGAGAACTTATATCTCAGGAACTATCAGGTCTATTTGGACCAAATTTATAGTATTTTATTGGAAATTTAGTGCACTTTAATAACATATTAGATAAATTTTACCATAAACCCATTTCTCAGTGGTCAAAATTGTCGAAAAGTCAGAACTAACTTATTTGCTGTAAGGTAAATAATACCAATTCCATATGCTAATACGGCTGCTGACTTGTAAGGTTTTTTTTTTTATTAAGTACTGTCTGTCTGATGAAAAATGAAAAATGGATTCGTTCACGTGAAGCGCAATGAAATTGTTGCAAATGAATACGATAGCGATTTTTATTTATTCTACGACTCGCCTATATCCGGAATAACAGAGGCTTGCAATCGTAAAATTTCACGTCACATAACCGTCCTAGTAAAGTACCTAACATTTTTTTCCCTATTATAACATTATAAGATTGTAAGGATTTCTCGAAAGGGTTTTGAATTATTCAGCCTATGCACCAAACACTTAGAAAATGTATATAGGTCTTAACCTCAGCTCATGCCACAAAATTTTCGATATTCGAGCAAAGTATTCGCATTTAAATTTAAGTGGGCGGGTTTTAAATTGTTAATGCTAAAATAAATTTACAGCGTTAGTCCAAAATGTCATTAATCATTTTCTTAATATTTCTTCCCAAATTCGAATACAGCCTATGCTCATATCTGTTTGATATATTATCGACATACACCCACGCTATACATACGTCATATTAACATAAGGTATTTGACGTAATACGCTACCATAGCTATAATTTTAATATAAAATGAATAAATATAAACCATAAATAAAATAATAATATGAGTGATATTAAACTGAATTTTTTTAGGCAAACATTTGCTCATAATGTAATTTTGCTGAAATTAAATGGAATAGCTTTCGACAATTTGTCGGTTGTAATCATCGAGTGAAGCGTAAATGGTGGTTAGGTTCGTGACATGTGACGTCAGAAGCAACACGTATAGATAACATCGTAGCGAGGTGTTAATGGCGATGGCTATCATAACATAGTTTAGTCCGGTGATTGTTTACATTTGTCCTGACACCTGCCTTGCTTGTGCACAGTGTAAGAATACAGTTGCATGACTATTTTCAAAATATAAGTATTTCTGTAGTAGTTAGCCAACTAGGATTTTGAAAGTTAAACCTGCTAAATATCATTTGATGTTATTTGATTCTTTCTAATGTACAACCCTTGTCGTAATGTTTTCTTTCTTTCTTTTTAAATTAAAATTTGACGATCTCATATCTTCGCCTTTGTAAATGATTTGCAGAAAAAAAGTTCGTGAATCACTAGTCTAATATATATAATAAAATGACATACAGGTATAGTAATGTATCAAGTTATACATCATTTGATCCTGCTGGTCTTAGTACCTATGATTTTCTATCATCTATTATACTGCTGGCAGAGTATGTTAATAATTAATTCGACTAAGTGTCTAACAAGTTTTTTAATTGTACATTTTTGCAGCTTGTGATACGATTGTGCCTTTATTTAAGTCGGATGATACAACTAATCCCGCTAATTATAGACCGATTTCAATACTTCCGACCCTTAGTAAAATTTTTGAAAAACATATTTTGAGTCAATTACTTAAACATTTTAATGATCATAATTTACTTTTTAATAAGCAGTTTGGTTTCACGAAGGGGCGCTCTACTACGGATCAGGTGTTGAACTATTGAAAAATATATTTGAGGCATTGGAGAACTCGCAGGACGCTCTTGGTGTTTTTTGCGATTTGTCCAAAGCCTTTGACTGTGTCTAACATGATACTTTAATAGGGAAATTGTGCCACTATGGAATTAGCAATAAGGCTCTCGATCTTATCTGAGCCATAGAATTCAGAAGGTCGATATTAATGGTAAGAAATCCCTGGGTTCTCTAGTCAAAATGGGCGTCCCTCAAGGCTCGATTCTCGGTCCGTTTTTGTCCCTAGTTTATATAAATGATTAACCTCATTCTGTGAGTAAACACGATATTGTATTGATTGCTGATGACACATCATTAATATTTAAGATTAAAAGACAACTTATGTGCTATAATGAGATAAATTATGCACTGTCTAATGTAGTGCATTGGTTTAATGTAAATAATCTCCTTTTAAATGCCACGAAAACTAAACTTGTTAAATTGGGTAGTTTTCAAAAATTGAAAATCGACAGTATTTTTAGGTATTACCGTAGATTCTAAATTACAATGGGGTCATTTTTTTTTTTAGGATTGTCTATTTTAGTTACTTCCACAGGATAATGTGTTATGGGATTCTTCTTTGAGGTAGCGCTGCGGACATAAAAACTATTTACTTAGAGCTTTAGAGCTATTTATCAACTAGATCCGCAGTCTTCCCCTAGAGAAAAGTTCAAAGAAATAAAGATTTTAACTGTTACATATGTATGAAAATTTAATTTATGTCAATTTATTAAAAAATAAAAATATTATTCAATTTAATAAAAAATGTGATGTACACAATATCAATACTAGATTTGAAAATGATTTAGATTTACATAAAACGCGAATCCACAAAATAAGTAATTCTTTTATGGGTCAATGTATACGGTTTTATAATAAACTACCTGAGATAATCAGAGCCTAATCTTTAAATAAATTTAAAAGTGTCATTAAAACCAAATTTCTCTCCAAAGGCTATTATAAAATCACTGTTTATTTAAGCGACAAGGAAGTCTGGATTTAAGCGATTCGGAGCACATGCTATGTATACTTTGATATTTTTTTTAAATTAAGTGTAATTGTTGTTATTTTATATTTTAAAGATGACGAATAAAATCCTGAGTCTTTCGGGGTTTCTTCTCAGGATCGTCATCTTGGCTTTTTTTTCGAAACCTTGGTAAATTTAAATTTATAATGATGATCATAAGAGTTTCTTGTAGAAACCTAATTGATAAATAATTATTTTGATTTTGATATTTTTACCGTAAAATTTAATATTTTTTGCATTGTCTGATTTTTTGTTACGCACATCCATTTTAGTATTAAAAAGCAATGTCTGCGATGCGAAAGGTTCCACATCCGGCTGTTGTTTCCGACCGAGACAATTGCGTCAAGGGACTGGGTAAAGACTGCGTGATTTTTGTTTGGGTTTTCATGTAAAACAGAAAACTATTTTTAACTTTTCTTGTCTTTATTAAATTGAAAGGACATCGTGTACTTTTTACCGTGACTTTTCTTTTGTTCCACTATACAATAAATTGTTCGTACATTTTCACTACAAAACCGCTTTTTGCAGTATAAGTAACTATTACAATGAATTTAAGGCATTGTTATTCATTAATTGGAATTATAAGTAAAGACAGTAGGGTCCTACATATTATATAGTTAACCTACTTTAATATTCTTAAGGGCTACTTACTATTTTCTTTTTGAAAAACTTGTTACAGTAAGTATTTTTATTACCAAAGTATTAGCAAAATTACATTACTGTCGAAGTGCCACTGTTATCACAAATGTTTAAAGTGTATACAAATTTCATATATTTATCCTCTTCTTTAACCAACTTTTTTTATTCTGTAGTGGCAGATAAAAACTGAGTTTCTTAGTAACATCTGGGCAGCCTGCACGGCGTCAATAATTACCAACTTACACAATACCACCGTTGAATAACAACATGTACGCTATTATGTTTTGGTATGCTGTCAGGGACTAAGTTTATTTTTCCTATCCCTTATCCATTATACTAATAGGGTGGGCATTACATCAATTTTGCATTAACCTACAAGCGGCAATATGCACTCTTTTACAGAGAAATAGCAACACATATCTTGTGTTTCAGTGAATCGTAGAGCACATTCCCTATATTCTTCTTGTCTTCTACTCTATATTCTAATTCCTGCATATACGCTTTATGCATGATTAAGGACCTCATTAGCGTGGTAGTAGCCCCTATGTATTATAGTATCGTCCCACCGAATAAGCCATTGTCGGAATTATGGAGTGTATTTAAATATATTAAATACCTAATTCTGTTAGGTGCAGACGCTTTCGAGGAACTTGCGGGTATTCATGTTCAGGCCGAATTCGTGACTTGTCGATTTTGCGATATCGATTCAATCTCAAGACAGACGGCCGACTGAAAAGTTTACAACACGGAAGGGCAGGAAGCGCACGCGAACCTCTATCAGCTCGGAAATCGGGCACGTTGTTTCATTGTTGTATAAGCATTTCGATATTAATAACGGCAATTAAACCGAGAACAGTTGATTAATGTGTCAAGTTGATAGATAAATAGGCGTAGCTATATTCAACGAACACCATGATACCACTGAATAATGAATTAGCATTTATTAAAATCGGTTTATGTGGTATAAAATATAGATACGAGTATTACTCGTATATAAACAACTATTTAAATGTGTCTTTTTGTGTAAAACACAGCATAATTATTTAATTAAGTAGATTTATCTATGTAATTTTATGCAATTTTATTGTTAATTGTTAATTTTACTGTGGAGATAATCTTGTGATAAATTTAAGTAGTGGCAGGGCACACTGCGTTTCGCAGTCATTTGGGTAGCCCGTCTGGTTACAACATTACAGCATGTTTGTTGTTGGGTTTCGGTGAATGAGTAAGGCATGCCAGAGCCTTAACCCCCGTAATCCTACTGTAGTCGGCAGCGCACTTGCAGCACCTGTCGCGTTGCTTGTTTTGTAGGCTACGATAGCCCCTATCTTCAAGCGGACTGTTTACCTGTCTGCCGAATTTAACATATAAAAAATTTAGTATAATGAAATAAACTTTTTTGGGAAAATTTTGGTATAATGTCCCTTTTTTGAGCATTATAATACAGGGAGAGCCCGTCGTATCCCGAATAACCCAGGTCTGTTTCAATTTGAAGGGTACATAAATCTACGACAGTGCATTCGCCGTTTGTTTGTTCTTATTAATTAAAACCACATTTTTATTAACTTCATTGTACAAATTTATTTTTGCCAGCTAATTGAAAAAATTAGTCTTGAAAGTGGTCTGATTTCCACCTTTATTTATTCCGCTCAGTTTTGCGAAGGGTGTTTCGTCAAAGGACTCCAAAGTGATTTCATGCATTAATTAAGGCCACAGAGCGAGATTTACAATTACACGGGATCCTATAAACAAACTTGATTGCTTTACAAAAACTCAAATAACTAAGGCACTGTCTCAAGTAGAGGTTCATTTGAATATCAAAGACGAAATTCAAATTACTCCGTTTACAATAAAGGCTCAGTCAGTACGGGATTACGAGCTGATGTAAATTTCCGATACTCATTTTAAGGATGAAGATCAAATGTCTAAATCGAGATTATTTCCACTCAATACAACTCTTGGTGCCTAACTGCGAAGTTATCTCAGTAGAAAGTAGGTATTTATTTTATGCATTTTTTTACAGATTAATAGCTACTAACCCTATTATAGAGCGTGTTTGGTCATGGACTAGCGAATGTCGACTTTAAGTAACGAGCCTTTTCTTACTCCGACTGTACTTAAAATATCGCTACGTCATGACCGGACACTGTATATAATCATAGTAGATTTTGTTACAATGGTTCATGTAAATCCTAAATATATATCTAGCGAGGAATAATTCAAAGCACTTGTTGTAAATTGCTTAGTAGTTTATCTCCAGGATTTCATGACCTATTGTAGTGAGTCTTATCGCTGTCTTGGTTCAGCACAACAGCACACTCCTAAATACATACTTACCTACGAGTAAATACAACATTTGCATAGTAATTCACGACATGAACTGCCTTTTCCTATTAATTTGTGATTATAATTACCTAATTATAATCCACACCCACTTTAGGGATAAACTAATTTTAATGATTTTTTTATGGAGATAGCTTAAACACCCATGAAGGCTTTTTATCGGTCGAAGATATACAAAGAAAAATGCTGACGATATTACATAATATAAAAGTTGGTGAATATGTTTGGATATTTGTTACTCAATAAAGCTTAAACTGCCAAACGGATAAAGTATATTATGATACTCTGCATACAGATACATAGTTGTATCAGATTATGCGTTTTTTAGTATTGGACACTACTTCTAAAATTTTTAATTTTTTTCCTAAACGGCATAACTTGATATTAATCAAAGGCTGATAATTATGAAGATATTAATTAGGAAAACATACAGTAGCTACTGAAGCTGATTGGATAGGTTTAATTAACTCGAGAGAAGCGAAAAGTATAAAAAAAAGTTACGCAGTCAATATTCCACAAAATAAGTTGAGCAAAAAAGCTGCGGAAATACGCTCCTCGCTTTATCTGTCCCTTCTGACCTACAATTTATTCGATGCCTTTACGGTTGACTTAAATGCCAAAGCATGGAATTTAAGTCGCAAATCAAGTTCTTTTTTCATCCTTTTATCGAAGGTTTAATGAAGATTAGAAAGGTTTTCAAATGTATTTCCAAATAATTGAATTAGATTAAAAACTAGATTCAAAAGTCTACATACATTTTGATAGGAATATTTACTAGAAATCGTGGTATGGGCTAATGTAACGGTCGCGAATGGCGCTTTTCATTTTTATTACTCTGCTATGTTTCCTGTTGCTTCTTTTTTCGCTCTGAAATATTCTGCTAATTAAGGAAGGAGTGGAGGCTGAAGATTTCCTGCTGGTCTAGCAGATTACTGGCGGTATCTCGCTGAAAAATGTAACTCACCGGCCGGCTTCATTTTTATGGCTTAACTTTTTATATGAACGTTTAAAAATGTTTGCGGCCAGAGAAGTTTATGCGTAATAGTGTTGTGTTTCAAACAAAGCGGGTTCATCCATTCCTAATATTGTCAACTACAGTTCGCAGTGATGTTTAAATCAATTAATGCCAGTTACGTTACTGCTTGAATTGGTTCTAAGATAACATCTCCTATGGCGGACAATAGGACTATTATGTGAGTAGCTTCATCTTGTTCAATGTATGAGTGTCTAACTGACATGCGAACCAAGCCATGAATACTAAAGCTAAACGTCTATTGAAAATTTAATTATTGTGCTCGATTGACGGATTGATTCCAGTTCGACATTTTAATAGTGGATTAAAAATTGTCATGTTATCTTAATTTCTAAAATATACTTATTGTTAGTTGTGGTAGAATTGAATTTCTTTATTTATGAGTTGCGGTCAAATGCTATTGTTAATTTTAACTCAAACTAACAAATATGTATATTCACGAAATTATGTTGATACAAATTCCATACAAAAATATAAAATAGGAATATCCGTAACAGTGGAAAATCCAAAAATATTATTACTTAGAAGTTTCCGTTATAGTATTATGTGTTGCTAGATAATTTAGAAACTGAACATTTTTAAAAGAAACAAAGAATCTTTCTGACTATACTGTTTTTTTTCACAATTATGATTTTAACTTGTATTTCATAAAACATATTTTAATAATTCATAAGGAGAGGCCATTTTTTAATTTTTAAAAATGTTAGACAACCTCAAAGAGGTTCTATATAAATTTACGAAAAAAATTGAAAACTAAATATGTATAGAGTTTCACAATTTAAGAATTTCGACATTCATTTCATAGAGGCGAATTATAATTTGTTTATTAGTATGATCTGCTCCCGGATTTTGTGAACCGGCGATCGCGCTTTGTGTGGGCACGCATCAGATTCAAGGCATTGTTATGCAAATACCTAGTGGTGGCTCGGTTTGCTAACGTCAGTGTACAAGACAAAGCGACGTTGACGACCGACATCGACTGCTATCAGGTCGACATCCTATGGAACCACTCGACTGGCCGTCGTCTATCAACTACCTACAACACATCGCTCCTCATTCTATCCCTTGTACGCCCTTCCTTATGTTTGTTTCTGACTAAAATTTAACCCAGAATCCTCTTTATCAATTTTAGTCACATTCTTTAATAAGTTTTTATGGGTATATACCCATAATTAAATTTGTGAGGATAGATTTGTTACTCTTATACGCAAAAACAGCTGAACGTGTTTGGATGAAATTTGGCGCACAGCTAGTTTGTTACTTGCTGGAAAAATTTTAGGTTCCCTAAAATAATAATTATATATTAATTACAATACCAAATTATTGTTCTTAAATAATTATTATATCATTATTATTATTCTTTAAAATGGTATATGGCTTTTTATGTGTGCTCCTTTGGTGTGCTAAAATTCTTTGTTTTAACTTTCTCACTGTTAGCCTTGAAATGCAAAACGCGAGGTGAACGAGGGTTTTTATATTTGCGGGATCCATGCTTGGATTTGCATAATATTGCTTCTTTAACATTTTCTACCGCCGGAAATGTTACACAATGTAGTTACATACAAGCGCAAGAGAAAACTTTTGTGCAATTATCTCATTGATCTCTGAAAATTAATTAAATTTGATACATGCCAGTGTAATTAACAATATCAAATACAACTTGGTACACAACTGATTATGGCTAGAGAGCCGATTAAAGTTAAAAAAGGAGTGGATTTTTTTAAATGAAAACTCTAAATAAAAAATTAAATAAGCCGCGGAGTATAGCTAGTATAGTGCATATTAATCGATATGACATTAACCGCTTGCTATGCTAATCTAGCAAACTGAAGGGAAGGTCCACTCTAAGCTCACTAAGGTCAACTCGTCGTCTCCATAATTATCAAATTTTGAAAGCGAATAAACTGAAAAGAAAAAGGGAGCCTTTATTTATTTATTTAAATATTAAATCAACAAACCAAGTAACGAAATGAAAAACAACAGTTTCATAAAATTTGGTATAATGGCTTTGATACGCATCCTCTAAAATAAATATAGAAATAAGAGGAATAGCTTTATGCAATCTGCACATTATTGATTTCTTAATATGCAAACCACTGGCAAAGGACGCAGAGCGAAATTGCTTTTTTTTCTCAAGTGTGAAGCCAATGAAGTCAGTCGTAGAAGATAGTGGTTAAAGCTGCGGCTGATATGTTTGTCTAGTCAAATGCGATGGAAATGCGGACCCAACGTTCTCTGTTTCACTTCTTTGAAACCGTCCAACCTTTTCATTTCGTGTGTTTCATTTACATGAATTTTGTGAGGCTCCTTTTTGTATTGCGCTGGATAGATACTCGTGTTTCTACAATGCTAAAAATAGTTCTTGCAGTGACATAAAACCTAATTGTGAATCTGAATGGCCTTGTTAATTAAATACAAATTAAAATTACACTTTGAATGAAAAAATGTGTAGTTTTTTTAATTACTTTCAAGAGGTGTTAAGGCTAAAAATGTGTATACGAAAATGTTGAAATGTGAATTTGAGATGGACAACGTTTGGTCCAATGGTGTCAAATGGCCTATGCCACTACAGTACAACATTTGACTGTATTGGCATAGTCGATCACACAAAGACTCTGAAGGAAGGACGTTAAGAGTAAGGAGTGCCAGAACTTTTTCCTCTATCTCCAACAAGTTCTTATCAATTAATTTCTTATCAATGTCGGCTGACTTACAGCACCTTTAGCGATGCTTCTGTTTATAGGCGACTTTGTTATAAAAAAAAATCTGCCTTTACGGGACGCCTGGTATTATGTGAAACATCAAAAATATTTTGTTTAAAAATTCTTTAAAAAAAAAAATTATATTAGTTCTGTCAAAGTATTGGCCGAAGTTTAACTACGAGTGTTGGCAACTCCACCCCAACAGCCGTTCTCACCTGCCACAAATGATGTTACAAATCAAAGCGTTTAAGAATTGGCGTTAGATTTCTCTTTTAAATATTAAATATTAAAAAGATAAAAAGATAAAAAGATTTCTCTTTTAAATAAAATATTTGTATAAGCGACTCGAATGGATCGGGGGTTCCAGATCTGGTGAAGTACGTAGGCATTCCCGAGAACTGTGCACGCCACGTCACGTGTCAATGAGTTTTAGAGGTAGTTTCCGATACGCGGCTAGTAAGATCTGGAATAACATACCGCCACCAATTCGCAATCTTCACAGTTTGCACGGGTTCAAGACCAAATTGAAACTTTTTCTCAAGGAACGGCAGAAACAACAGGAAAATTTGAAAACAGAAGTATCAATTATCTATTTTTTTCTATGATAGTTCGAATAACGTCAGTAGTATATATATTTACACTTATGGTTGCACTTATAATATATTTAATATATGTATAAATTAATTAATGTATTTAAAACTATATTGTGATTATTCAATTATTTATGTTATTAGAGACTGTTATATATTTCTCTAGTCTAGTGATATATATTATTTATGTGTAATGTTATGGACTTGGGCGGGCGTCCGTGAAGCCGACCATGAGGTCCCCAGCGGAAGATCAGCGCTGTGTGTGACTTGTAGCACACACAGCATATGCTGAGTTGGGTGCCTATTTGGGTCGAGACACTGGTGCATGCACTGGCAAGTATGGTACCATTGCTAATACGATTAAAATTATTCTTATTAAACTTGTATTGCATGTGCTATTTGTGTTGATTCAATAAAAATTCTTTTCTTTCTTTCTTTCTTTCTTTCTTTCTTTCTTTTACTTTTAAAATGATACAATACTGTTGACTGTAGGTACTTTTACATTATTAAAGTTGCTAAGGAAAACGAGTCGTCCATTCTTCCAAATTAACAATAGTACGACTTGGCTGTCACAAATGTGTCATATAAGAGCAGGTGCTCTTTTTCGTGACAGGCAACGGCACACGTGGAGGTGACGTCGTTATTTGCTACGGGTTTATTTATTCGAAACTTGTGCCTGCTACGGACCTCACAAACTGTCCACTCACAACCTGTCACTGTATTTTCCTGACCCCTTATTTTCACTTGACAAGAATATTCCGATCCGTGCCCTCTCGATATTACATTCCGATTCGACTTTTTATTCGTGATACATTTTTCCAATTGTCTCCGTTGTGCCTCCGCAGTGCGAATGAAATAAAATTTTCAAATATTTTGATTGATAAAGGTTTTTTCTTTGTTTGTTGAATTTAATTTTTGGGGTGATACGAAACCTCAAAAAACGTTTGACTAATGATGTAACAAAAGCGCTTGAAAAAAGTTATTATTCGATTGGAGTGAGTAGGGTTTATACATTTCTTTTGTAGAGGATAACAAAGCGGCAAATTAAGGTCTTCGTGGGGACAGCTATAGTCTATGAAGTTTATGCACATTTGTCTTGTACGTATTTTAAAAACGGAATCCTATGTCGTACAATAATACAATTTCTATAGCGTGCAATAACTTTTCAAAAACACTAAGGGCCAGTTTTATAACGATCCGTTAGTTAAATTTTATATCAAATAGACGAAAAAAAGATCTAATAGTATAATATAGTGTATTATAAACAACTGTTCGTTAGTCAACAGTATAATTTGACAGCTAGCGTTTACTGCCTCTTTACTGACTATGATAAGGTCGGTTTATCTTACATATCGTTTATTTTGTTATTTATGTAAATAAATGTGTTTGTGACGCGACACTTGACAGTTCTTGACAGACTACAACGAAACCGTCGACAATATTCATAAACTTCGGCGTATTTTTACGGATAGCTACCGAATGTTTAATTTCTTTTATAGAACCACCGTCAGTAAACGTTATTGACGGACCGTTAACCGTTCGTTACCAGCACTGTAACGAACGGGAAAAAGGTATGTCGTTTATAAAACTGGCCCTAAGTGGTACTATAGTCTGATAGACGTCCGTATCGACTGATACTTGGATGCCTTTTCGAGTACCACTTTTCCTCGAGGTTATAAATGAAGTATATTTGTATGATGTAATTATAAAAGCTATTGTACAAATGTAAACTGGCTTATGACAAAAATATTTATTATTATTATTATTAATCTTAAATGATTTATATATGAAGAGCCAGGATGCGACTTCATCAGAACTCATCTTGTACGAAATATGTGGGTATGCGGGCGTGGACAGCTAAATTACAAGTTCTTCTCTCGATCAGAGTTATTTGATCAATACGATCTTCAAATAAGGAAATATTCGATACAATAAAGAATTCACAATCACAGTAATATAACAATTAACTCGATTAAGCCACTAAATCGTATGATGTTACGTATTCGAAGCGATTCGTCAAACGCGTGGTCCACGGGCGCCGTCTCGACCGTAAGTGTCGTCAAGATGGCCGCCCTTGCTACCATCGACAATGACGCTTCGCTAGGCTGACGTTGGCAGCTAAAAGTCAACCTGATGTGTGACAGTGACAGATGCGCCGTCACGGCCGGACTGACATTCGACCGTCCTCGGGCGATTCTCTGAAACAATGAGCTACATAGTCCGTTCGTTCATACATAGTCCGTTCGTTCATCCTGACGGACGAGTAAGACTTTTCATTAAATAATGAGTAATAAGCAAAGACTTAGACCAGGCGTGTGTATCGCTACAATTTAAGCCGGATGACACAGCCTCTACGTCAAGCAGCACGCTAGTCAACAATAGCCACATATTACTTTTAGACAAGTCAATCCTTTCGTGGATGTGACCCGGACGACAATATTCGTCTTAGCAAAATCCACAGAACATTCAAAACAAGTCATCCGACTTAAATGGCTCTGACTCGGACGACGCTCTCGTCTCATAAAACAAACCATAGAGACAAGTCATCCAACTTAAATGGCTCTGACTCGGACGACGCTCTCGTCTCATAAAACAAACCATAGAGACAAGTCATCCAACTTAAATGGCTCTGACTCGGACGACGCTCTCGTCTCATAAAACAAACCATAGAGACAAGTCATCCAACTTAAATGGCTCTGACTCGGACGACGCTCTCGTCTCATAAAACAAACCATAGAGACAAGTCATCCAACTTAAATGGCTCTGACTCGGACGACATATTTCGTCTTGCTCTGTATGAACTTCAGTCTCGTGTAAAATTTCCCACGTGTTAGGGTCTGAGTATGTGCTAAGGGTGTCTGAGCCTGCTGTGAGGTATCTGAATCTGCAGAAACAGTGCGCGGGCATACAGTCAAGGTGTCGGACATATCATTGTCACGATTTGAACTAATCACGTCTTCTTCATCTTCCGCCGCCGTCTCGGCCTCTCCATCATTTAGAAGACTAGTTGCTATTTAGGTTAAGTCAATATGCCCCTAGGGTACGGCGCGCAAATTCTCGTGAGCGTATTTATAAGGTCTATGAAAGCCATCTAAACTCTTAAGTCCATACGGATCGTTGTAAAGAACTTCTACTATAACGTACGGGCCTCTAAACTTCCTATCTAGTTTCGTTTGGTTACGTTCGCAATTTTTAATGAATACGAAGTCTCCTTTTGAGAATGGTCTTATTGTGGCCCGACCGCGATTAAATCGAAGTGTTTCAGATTCAGCAGCTTTCCGAATGTTAGCTGATCAGCTCTTAGCGTATCCAAATCTAAGCAAACCCCGTAATCGTTATTATTAGCGTTCAATTTAGACATTCCCAAAGAATTAGAGCGGATTCCAAGCATCAATTCTGATGGTGAATATTTAGTTACACTGGATTAAGAACTATTTAGAGCAAGTTGGGTATTACCCAGCTCGTCTCGTCACGCTTTATTATGGTCGTTCTCAACAATAGTAAAGAGGCTCTTAAGGGTTCGCATTATCGCTCGACCTGACCATTGGCCCTACTCGACCCAGTCGCGATGAAATGGAGTTATATTTTATACTCTTCACAAAAGCTCTTGAAATCAGAACTGATATAGCAGCAGCCCTGATCTGCAACTTTTTGGGGCTCAAAAGAGGCACACCGCTTTTTGAAGGGCATTTATGGCACTCTTGGCATCGATAGATAACTTATGTTCCAGCAAAACATACTTGGCAAAGGCATCGAATCGATAATTACAGAGCAATATTCCTTTCGGTCGCTCTTCCCGCTCAGCTTCCCCGTAAAGTCAATATGAATTGTGTGCCAAGGCACAGACACTTTTGGAATCGGGTGAAGCTTACCAGGCTGAGCGCCCGATGGACCTTTCGAGACTTTACAGATGATGCACGAATCTATAAATTTTCGTACACATTTGGACATATTCGGAAACCATTACATTTCGTAAAGATTGTCTAGTGCTTTGACGCTGCCTAAATGCTGTAATTTATTGTGAACGTTATTAATGAGTGTCCAAATAAGAGTCCAGTTAAGTAGAGCCAACCTCGAGAGGGAGGCCAATCGTTGAATCCAGCTCGGATGGGCAGCGTTCGGGAAGCTCCGAGACATCCCCCCGTCCAAAACCCCCCAGTGTCCCAAGACAAAGGCCCTCGACCAATGTGTGCTGCCGGTGATGACACACGGCGCCGAAACGCGGTCCCTAACTATGGGCCACGCTCGGGGCCACACCGCGAGACCGAATCAGAAATGAGGAGATCCGCAGACGCACGAAGCCACCGACATAAGCGGGCGGATCAGCAAGCCGAAGTGGCAATGGGCAGGGCACATAGTACGGAGAGCCGACGGCCGCCGGGGCCGGAAAGCTCTCGAGCGAAGGCCACGTATCAGCAAGCGCTGCGTAGTACGTCCTGCGGCTGAGATGATGATGAAATAAGAGACCGGGGAACTACAGGTAACCATGCGACTGCCTCGTTACGACTAATTTTTTTCGTACACCGTAACACCGTATGTACGAGCTAAAGTTTCTGGGAAGCTATTATCGTGATGCTTCGATATAATATCTTGTATTTCTGCATCATGTATCTGTTCAACTAACAAGGCAGCGGATTTCGGGACAGATAGTCAGCATACTCCATTTTACTTCTTCTCGCGGCATACGATGTCGAAATCATACGTTTGTAAGTAAGCCCACCATCGATAGACGCGGGGTGTTGTCTTTCTTCGATTTTGACTCCTTGAGTGAATTACAGTCGGTAACTACAACAAAACGTCGGCCGTAAAGGCCGTAAAGGCCCGTAGGAAATGCTCTACCGCTCTAACGACCGCTAGCGTTTCTAACTCGTAAGAATGATAACGAGTTTCTGAATCAGATGTTCGGCGGCTAAAATACTCAACGATATGAGGGAGATTACTTTTCTTTTGCAGGAGAATTGCTCCGTAACCTTCCGAGCTAGCATCGGTATGTAGCTCTACCGGGAAGTTCCGGGTCAAATATGGTCAATACCGATTCTAACGTGAGAATGCCTATAATTTTATTGCGTATCTTCTCATGTTCGGTAGTCCACGTTATTCGTCCTTTAAGTTTCGTTAGAGGATATAGCGGTCCGACTATGTGTGTAAAATCGGGGATGAGTTTACGGAAATAAGAGGCCGAACCGAGAAATTGACGGACATTAGTAGCTGATTTCGGTTCAGGGGCATCTGCTACTGCCCGAATTTTCCGGGAGTTGGGTATAATCTCACCGGATTGTATAGAATATCCCAAGTAGTCAATTTGTTGTTTCAATTGTTGAATTTATATTTCTTAAGGTTAAGTGAAAACTCTGCCTCCGACAACGCACCTAAAACAAGATCAAGACGCTTCAGCCCTTCAGAAACGGAAGTACATAGAATACGGCGCTGTACGAAAGTACAGTTAACGGAATGACATAAAACATCATCCATGTGTATCAAAGGTTTATTTTCTAAATGACTAAATGCTTTTGTGATACATCTCTGAAGTACTGAAGAAGCATTTCGCAAACCAAATGGCATCGCTAGATACTCATATTGCCCTTCATTTGTGACGAAAGCCGTTTTTTCCACTGAATCAGGGTGAATAGGGATAATGTTCCGATACAGTATTTGAATTTAACTCCCTAAAATCAAGTCAAGTCAGTCAGAATTATCTTTCTTCTTTACAATAACAACCGGGCTAGCAAATGGGGACGTACTCTGTCGGATCACTCCGGCATCTAATAATTGTTGAACCCTTTCCCTAATTATTTGTTTCTCTATGGTTGCTCTTTTATGGGGACATCTCTGTACAACACTATGTGGATCTACTAATTAAATTTCACATACTCCAGTCTTCGCACGTTTGGTAGGTATACCTTCAACAAAACTATTCGCGTGTTTGCCCAGTATAGAAATTAACGTCTCTTTAAACGGTCCCTTCAAATCAGTGTCAATTTTTGTCAAATCTAGAAGGTTCGATATCGCGTCACAAAGATTAGAACGTTGTTTAGAGTATATAATAAGATTATCGTTATTAATTATTTTCTTTTTATATTTTTTTTTTACACTTAATTCTTGATCAAAAATGTCTCCACCAATAATTATAGGCTCCGATATATTACAGTCGAAAACTACGTGAAAGAGTAAGCTAATCAAACGATCACCAATTTTAACCTCAGGCTGAATTTGCATTGTACATTGTATATCATTACCTCCAATGCCGCTAAGATAAAAGAGACTTACACACAGCACCCAAGATTTTATAACGATAACTTTCTTTTACGAGAGAGCAAGATGACCCACTGTCAACTAAAAAGGAACAGACTCACCGGAAGATGTTGTTAGGATACCCCTTTAAGGACGATGTTCACAATTGAGGACTTCCTCGACCGCAGCTTTACCACCATTCTTTCTATCTGGACAGTTAGTTGCCACATGACCCTTTTGACCACACGAGTAGCATGTAACGGAGCCATGTTATTAAGAAGTTATTTTTTTTTTCTGCGTCCGACTTTGTTCTTTCTTGCTCAATCCAATTCCCATTATATCCCACTTCTGATGAAGAGCCAGGATGCGACTTCATCAGAACTCATCTTGTACGAAATATGTGGGTATGCGGGCGTGGACAGCTAAATTACAAGTTCTTCTCTCGATCAGAGTTATTTGATCAATACGATCTTCAAATAAGGAAATATTCGATACAATAAAGAATTCACAATCACAGTAATATAACAATTAACTCGATTAAGCCACTAAATCGTATGATGTTACGTATTCGAAGCGATTCGTCAAACGCGTGGTCCACGGGCGCCGTCTCGACCGTAAGTGTCGTCAAGATGGCCGCCCTTGCTACCATCGACAATGACGCTTCGCTAGGCTGACGTTGGCAGCTAAAAGTCAACCTGATGTGTGACAGTGACAGATGCGCCGTCATATAAATAAAGCAAGGCCAAAGTGAACGCAAAGAATGTAAATAAACTTTCAAGGGTTGTCAAGGTGGCTTCTTATACCATGAAACAGATAACGCCAACCGCTTCGTGTGAGGGGAAACGACAGAGGGCTGGGTTTGTTTACATTGTTTGCGTTGTCACCTTGGCTTTACTATAAACAACTGCATTACAAACTCAGGAGGTCTAAGTTCATATAATAAGAATCGCAGGAAATCATTGGATGCATGCTACGGCTAGTCGTATGATTTGGCAAAATGTAGGGGGCGTCGTCGGCTTAACGAGTGCCTCCCATTATCTTTTAACAAATTTCGTAGCTATTCCCCCAGGAATTTAATACTGAAGCAAATAGAACTACATATATAGGACTTGTTTAAATCTAAAGTATGGTCTTATTTTGGGCCACCTTTAAGGTGTTCAAATATTAATAATGAATTAGTCAATTGTTGGTTAAGGCAAATTCCATAATCAATCATTTTCTATTATTTGATATCACAGCATATTTAATTTCTTAGGTTATATTCTTAGGTTCTTAGGTTACAGATGTTGAATAGAAGAATTTATTCCGCTGTTGCTCGCTATATATTTTATTGACCTGAACTGACCTGAGCGAATTAAATCGCGTTTAGTTTATTGTATAATAGAAAATAATGTTGATATGAGAGATTGCGATGTTATATTATTTACCGAAACAACGCTTGAATCGCGTTAATATTTGATCTGTTCTCGACTTCTCTCGAATTTAACGCGCCGATTAAACAACGCCGGGCGAAGGGTTTTATATGAATATTTAAACTGCTGTATTGGTGCTAGTTTTTCAGAAAAAAATCTATGTGTTATTTATTATATGTCTTTAAGATATTGTTATTGTTTTAATACATTAAATTTGACTTAATGTGGAAAATAGAAAAATGGCACCTAAATAAAAGCCATTAAATTTTTGTTTTAGATTGAAAAAATGATGGTACCGAAATGTGACGTTGTGGAGCAAATTTGATACAGTGTTGCATCCCACAGGTTGCAGGATCATTAAATAGAAGGATTACTTTTATAGCACAGTTGGTTCACTTGAGATAATATCGGTAAATTTTATGGTTGCAATAAAGTGGATTCGACTTTAGCCAATAATCTGTATGCAATTATTTGATGTTAGACGTCAGCCTTCTGGTATGAACCACCATGAGCGTATACACAATACAATAATGTTAGTGTTCAATCTTTATGTGAAATGTGATTGCATATTATATATGACTACATTTTTTTTTATTAATGGGTATCAGTTATTCATAAGAAAAGTAATGTTGGTTGAAAAACAAAGGGAAATCGGAGCAATCTTTCAAATAAAAACGGCATTACGTATAATTCATCTTACGGAACTCTTAAAAGATTTGCAACGCTAGGAGCAAGAAGTTCCCAAAGGTTACATTACACAATCAAAAGTGGGTTAATAAGATTCCTTCAAGAAAAACATCTCGTTAAAACATACATTATTCAGACTCCCCCCGAAGTCATTCCGCACTCACGCGTTCATTAGGCACGCGACGGGACCCACTCGAGATTCCACCCCCTTGATACACCTTACCCACTCATGATCAGGAAAACTATTCGAAAGTATCTCCAGCACTCGTACCTTCGATCCATGGCTGCTTGTTATTTAAATTTATCACTCAACTTTTATCCTCTAAATTCATTGTAACAGGTAATATTTCATGGGTTATTAATTACGACGAAGCTCCGGCATCCTCGGTGTAACTCTTATTACATTATGTCAGTTGCAAATTGAAAAATTCCCGGGGCGTGTGTCCCGTCTCTCCGAAGTATTTTGGCAAAATTATACTCATTCATTAAGTCGAGAAGTGGAGGGCGCGCTCGCGAGATTGTGGACGTACTATTCACTTGTGAATAACGAGGTGACTTCCTGTTATTAGTTATGTCGGGAAATTGTTTTTCTTATGCTTTTGTGCTCCCAACAGATAATAGGTTTCGATTTTGGCCTGGCTGTCTAATAAATTAGCGATATTAGAGGCCTCTATAGGAGGAAGTATGCGTATCGTGACGCAGGTAGGCCTATGAAATAACCAAGCACCCAATAAATTACAGAAATTTATCTATAGTACCTAGTCAGGACAAATATAGTCAATTTATATTAAAATGACGATCAAAGTATTATTAGATTATTTAATTAGCACAAAGTTAAACATGTACATACTTGTAATTATTGTGGCTAGTGTAAGCCATATATTAATTTGATTGAAAATAACAAAAAAAAATAAGGTATAAGTACCTGAAAATAAAACTAATCATTTGTCAAAATCAAATTGTCAATTTCCATATAAATGTGTAACGCTCTCGCTAGCGAGTGCGGCCATTATAAACTCATACTAGAGCTACTGAACGATATAGTGTTAAATATATTATGTGGATACTCTTCAGTAGTGTTTCTCTGATGTGGTACAAACCTTTTGAAATGATAGTGGTACATTGAAAAACATTTGCGCCATTTGTAACGGATAATAATATTTGTCGTTACTTAGTTAATAACAATATATATTTTCACAACTAACAACATTATCTTCCATCATTTTTAAGCACGTCCGAAGAGTGCAACATGAAAAATAAATGGAACGTTTTTAAAATGTGAACGATAAGAATTTTATTCTGTTGAAACTTATAAAGAGGTTTTTTAAAGTTTTTCTCATTAAAAACCTTATCATTATATTTGTCATTTTAGTTGTAGGACGTACATTGCTCCCACATCCCCCACATTTTCATTAAGTCATTTGTCTGTTCATGTCATCTGATAGGAACTTTTTATACATTACATATTAAGTATAAATAACTTAGTAAAAATGGATAAAATTAATAACATAAAATTTTTAATTAAAGTTTTGAAAGGCAGGTCAACAACAACCAATTTAAACACATACAAGGATAATTACTTTGTCGAGTTGATAGGATAAAGAAAGATATGGACCAAGATGTGATCGACTCTGACATGCGAAGCTCAGGTAGCGTACACAAAGAACAAGACAACGTTGTTATTTAATGGTAGTCTTCTGTAATTTTTATTTTTTTGTAAAAACAAAAGTGTCCAGGATGATGTTTCGCTTAATAAGTCGGTGGTACGAGTATCACGTATGTCGCCGATGTCCGGTGACATATTACGGAACGTCCCCAGCCGCTACGCATGTCTCCAAGTACCAATCCATTAATTAAAACTTATTTTGTTCACGTAAACATGATCAGCGAACGACAAACAAGTGTCAGTGGGGCCTTATTTTGAACAAGTTTAACGTACGTAGACAGAACATTAATTTGGGAGCAGATTAATTTGTTATAAAATTAGGAGGCCAAACTTTTACAATATTTTATCTTCGTAAATTAATTTTAACTTGTTATGTTGCTTATTGCATGTTTTGTTACACTGTCTTTCAATGAAAGCTGATTTGGAGGATTCTTTTGCCTTATCTCTCTCTTTTTCTCTTACAATAGTTTAAGGAATGTAAGCAGTACATTCCTTAAGTATGCGAAATACAGTTCCATTCCGCACTAAATGTTCTAAAAATGTTTCAATGCCTTATAAATTTTGTGTTTCTAAAAATATCATTAACAATGGCTGAAATGAATGAAAAAGTTTGTTAGTGAAATCCAAAGAGTAATTTCGGTTTCACACAAATGAGTGTCTAGGAAATCGTTTTGCACAATACTTTCTTCCACAAAGTGATCCAGCTGCAGCCTTCAATTTCGACGTCCAATACAATCCACGTTTGAGCTTCCGTAAAGATGGAAAATCTCTCAAAAGGATAGCGTTTAGCGCGAGACAAAGACTGATTTAGTTCTCCGTTGGCGAAGGCCCCTACCGGGCCACTATTTACTTTTCACAGGGGACCGTGCTCTTCGGCAGCCTGAGGCATCTGAACCCGATTTTACAAAGTGCGAATATCGTCATTTCCCACCAATTCCAATTTTCCGTGTTATTTGAATTTTATAGACGCGCATCAGGCCTGATGCGGAGGAAATTCCAGGAATTAACTTTCTTGTAATGCAAACGCTTGTGACAACGAGCAACTCGGGAGGCATCTTCTAAGTGCCTTGGGCCATAATCCCTAAGTATACACGTATGTACGTGCTTCTGTCACCGCTCGACGATAATTTCTCCATATAATTTCCCATGCTTAACTTGGTGTAATGAAGTTCATCCGTCGCTACTTCATTGTGACTCGTTCTCAACGAAAGCGACGAGGAATGTAATCAGTTGCGAACTAATACTGTGTCGTTTGCAAAGCCCCTCCGCGTATGGAAATGCCTCGTTGGTGCTACCGTTAGTTCTTTTGATAGCTGGCTCCCTTACCTACTCCTTGTCGAATTAAAATGAAAGTAGACGTTTCGAGAAAATGAAAAGCCCGTTCAATTTTCTTTAATAGCTCTCAACTGTTAATGTTAGTGTGACTGTGAATGCTTTTCTCATCGTGAACACGTCCCTAAAAATGCTTATATATGAAATTTAATTAAAACGGTTTACTTAGGTGATTGCACGAATGTGTATTTAGAGATTTTTGTTTGTATATTTTGCCTGGAGGCCAATGCATATTAATACGTGTATGGGTGTGTATACGTAATATTGGCTTATGACGCCCTCAAAGAAAATGCTAAACACGGAACGACCGAAACCGAATCATGATATCGCGTGCGATACGCTCAAGTTCACGCAAGATGTTATTTGAGGCATTATCAACTTTAAAATATTGTAATAGAGTAGAAGTTTAATAGAAGCAGAGCTACGCGAAGTAGCATGATTAATGCATTTTAAGGAACGTTTTAGTTGCAATACAAGACTTTGACTTACGAAGCGTGACGGAGGAGTACGATGCTGCAAAGATTATGCTATAAAGTCATATAACCATCAACTCAATTTCAATATAACACAGTCATGTTAAGTAACATTTAATATTTCCTTATGAAATATTTGATAACATTATAATAAATGAATATAATTTGATAATACAGAAAAAGAGAAAAAAAAATCCGTTGCTTAGTTTAAAGATGTAAGCGTACATACATAGGGACAGATTGCTGGAAGCTACTTTGTTCTATAGGTACTATGTAAAGATAAAGGTAATCTATGTAATACACAAAGACTACATCCGTGACAAAACACACTAACATAACTGTTAGAAGTTCAGTAATGCATGAGTGCAAACATTCCCACAAAAGATACCGAAGGAGTGGATAGATACAGAACACAACAATAAAGTTGAGCGGATCCGCTGACCATTGCAAAAAGCACATCGTCCGCGGCGTCCCGAACACAATATCAACTTAAATTGTTCGTGAAAGCGTTATGCACTCGACGGTTTCAATTTCCACGCGAACTGGCCATAGCAGATGTTCGGACGACACTCATAAATATGATTTGAAAATCGTTTTATGTATAAGTCATAAACTTTTATCTTCGCTGCCAACGAGGCTGCAGCTCTAAACGGTTCCAGTTAGTTTCCTGCACAAAAGCTGCAGACGTTTTAATATCGCACCGTCTGGGTGCCACCGGTACGTATCTCCCAGTGTAAATTTCGTTGCAGTAAACGGCCCTCCAACACGCCACCTCTGCTTGGTCAAACAATGCCCTCCTAATGGCTAACTATTGCTTAATGTATTTTGGTGAAACGGAATAATGTTTGAAAGCTTCCCGAATCTAACACAAATATGCAGAAGCGCTTCCAACAGGAGGTCCAGACTCAATAATAGTCGTAACACTATTCCCTAATGGATCTAAAATAAAATAGCCCTATATATTGTTCCATAAAATATCTTTGGTGTAAATATTAAACTATTCTAGAAATCTTTGTTTTTTTTTTTATTTATTTCATTTTTTTATTACTTTGTCACTCGTTACGATTTTTTTAAATGTTAAGGTCAGGAGATCTGATGGTCCACTCGATGATCTTAGACGCGCCACCTATAACACAAGAAATGCCACCGATGCTGCAAGTGAGCATCTGAGTAGGTACAGTAGGATTGAGGATAGGGGATTGGGATGGGATAGGAAAATGGTTACTAAAATATTAAAGAAATTGATAGTGAATACAAATAGAAATATATTCATTTCCTATTATGTTATATTTATTTGGTTATATTGTATATTTTCACACAGTGTGCTAAAATATACTCATACATTAATTTTTACCGTTAGTTACCACAGAACAGAAAATAAAGTATTTAAGTAGCTCGGCTAATAAGCTCTTAACTTTTTTGCACCTCACTAAGACGTCGTGGGCCCATCCATCAACTTCAACCGAGTGTGGAGGACTGACAAAACAGTGTTTTGCTATTTTATCTGTTAGTATTTCTTTCATTTGAGAGAGACGCAACATATATTTTTTTCCTTAAAGAATACTCGATTGTTTTTATATAACTAATTCGTATTTTGTGTTGAAAACACATTTTTGAAATTATTGTATTGTTTCCGTGCTTTTTTATCTAAATAATAATAAACACAGTGATTTAGATAATTGCCATATTTGTTTAATTTAGACTAGACCAGTATTAGCGAGAGGAAGAAACTAAAGTCTCTACGTCGGAATCAAAATTTTAACTACTGTTTCAGGTAAAAAGCTGATAGTTATATGATTTTATTAGTTTAGGACAAGTTTACATTATACTACAATCGACATTTTCATTTTATCAAGCGCTTTTATTTTTTCTTAAAAAAAATCTAGAAAACTTGTCTTGAATAAATCTTTGCTTCATATTATATGTAAAATTATAATTTTGTTTCATAAAACAAATGTCAACCAACTGTCACGACAACATATTTGTATAAAAATATGAATCGTGGAACCGCAAATGTGGGGGCAGGAAATTTATTTGCACATTAATTATTAATTCCTTTGGAAGTAAACACTCGCCGCACGTTCGGGCTTCACGTTTACCAACTACTATATTCGTGTTTCCTTATTATTTTCTCTACACATTGAACGAAGTACGCGATTAAAATATTATTCAATTCTAAGTATGGATTTCAACTACATTAATTTTTCACTGCCTCGTAGTTTACATAATTTACAAATTAAGATAATCTTATTAAAATCAACTTCCGCTTTAATAAGGAATATGCGTGTATTTCAAGATTTCAAGGTGGTCAGCCGTCAGACAGCCCGACAGCCCTAGTTAGGCAGTGAACCTTGCTGTTACTCATCAACATCTTAGCCGTAGGACGTCCACTGCTGGACATAGACCTCCCCTATAATTTCCCAAATGAAACTGTCAGATTTAGAAACAGCCTGGATCCATCGTAGACCCGCGGCCTTTATCAGTTGGTCTGTCCATCTTGACATCCTACGCTGCGCTTGAGAACTTTTTGGCCTCCGTACTATGTGTCCTGCCCATTGCCACTTCAACTTACTAATCCGTCGGATTATGTCGATGTCGTCTATGGATCTCCTCATTCCTGATTCGATTTCGCAGTGTACCTAGCATAGCCCATCCATAGGTCGTTGAGCGACGTTGAACTTTCTTACGAGGCCCATAGATAGATACCACGTTTCAGCGTCATATGTCATCACTGGCAACACATATTAGTCGAAAACATTTGTTTTAAGACACAGGAATTGCTAAAAATTAAAAAATTTCACTGCTATTACTAAAAATATATTATTTTACAAAAAAAGAGAATCGATTAATAAGTTGATTTAATTAATAATATTATCATTGACCTACTCTTATTTAGCAAATTTGGGCAACATACTCTTTGTTTATTATTCACCATAATAATATTAATAAGCAAATATTAAATGGATGAATAAAATGTGTTAATATTCTGAAAACCGTAACAGTACGTTCAGAAAATTATTTGTTATTGATTGAGCGTCATAAAATAATTAAGCAGTGTTACATAAATACCAGATGGAATAATTGAATGATGGAATTTAATTAATTAAATTTCCACTATTATACCAAAGTATTTGTTTTGTGGCTGAACTTTTGTCAAACTCGGATGTCAGCTGTCTGGTTTATATTGCTAATAAAACAAATCCATTTGGCGTGTTAAATGACTGAATAAATACCGCTAGAATGTAATTTTTCATTTGTCATCAATATAAATAGCATTCAAATACAGTTGTAATAGAACTTAAAATCGCATAACTGTGTGTTATTTTTATCTCATACTACAAGTTGTAATGTATCATACGTATGCTAAGAAGACGTAGGCGAAAAAACTTCGTAGCCTTTTGCTACGACGCGATAGTAACATTATTACCAATGGGAATTTCGCCTACATTCATCGTTACATTTTCAATAATTTATTTTATTTTATTAATATTAGGTAAACATACAATATCTCGCTACACATTATATATACATATACATACTAGAAAAAAAAAAGAAATCAGCAGTTTCCACTAAATTAACATATTATAAACTAGCGATCCGTTCCCGGCTTCGCACGGGTGCAGTTTTTTTCTGCAAATTAAACGTAGAAACCTTCCTCGTTTAACGCTCTTCCCATTAATGAAAACAGTATAAAAATCCGTTCGGTAGTTTTTGAGAATCGCAAACATACAGACAGACAGACGCGGCGGGGGGACTTTGTTTTATAATATTAAAAAACGTAAATTTAATAATGTCTGCGTGAGCGAATTGATTTTTGTTTAATTGTGCGTAACTTTGTCTTTTTCCTGTGTATATTAGTTCAACTGAGATAAGAGAACGCAGTTCGGCGAAATATGGGTATATTCTATCTCAAAACTTCGATGATGTGATGATCGCTAGGCAGAAAAGATAAATGTTTCAACTTATTCGTGTACATAGACTTTTCGAGTTTAATGAGAATGATGCTTATGCATTAAGATAGCCTCACTCTACTTCCTTCGAAATAAATATAACAAATCACCCATCAGGTTCTGAAATTTCAAAAAATCTTATTAAATTATCTGAAAAAGTGAAGAAAGTTTTCATATATGCGAGAATTTCCTAGAAACTTCTGGAATTTTCTAGAAATTTCTGAAATTTTCGAGAAACTTCTAGAATTTTCTAAAAACTTCTAGAATTTTCTATAAACATCTAGAATTTTCTAGAATGTTAGCGAAAAAAATCCGTTTCTATTAATCTATATAAATAAAATCAGAGTGTCTGTCTGTGATTTGCGAAAAACTGCCTCAAACTAAGCTTTGAGAGTCATTCGCATGCTGTTAAAACGTAAAGAACTTTTTTTAGAATTGTTGTCTGTCTGTCTGTCTGTCTGTTCGGGGTAATCTCAGAAACGGCTGAAGCGATTTCGATGAAACTTTGCAGACATGAAGAGGGGGTCGTCAGGAGTAACATAGGCTACTTTTTGTTTATGTAAATTTTATAGAAAATTCTAGAAGTTTTTAGAAAATTCTAGAAGTTTCTCGAAAATTCTATAAGTTTCTCGAAAATTTCAGAAGTTTCTAGAAAATTCTCGCATATATGAAAACTTTCTTCACTTTTTCAGATAATTTAATAAGATTTTTTGAAATTACAGAACATCGTCAAAATTTTTAGAAATTTAAAATTTGTTAAACCTGATGGGTGATTTATTATATTCATTTCGAAGGAAGTAGAGTAAGGCTATCTTAATGCATAAGCATCATTCTCATTAAACTCGAAAAGTCTATGTACACGTGTTAAAAAAGGTGTTCTAGAATTTGCTCGCACAGATTGTTTGTTTGCTTCCATTCTTCGCCCTTCCTTTAGTTTCCAGAGGGTTCTCCAAGCGTCATAAACAATAAAAAACGGGATCTATGCAATATATTCGATTTTTTCAAACGCGATATTTTTTATTTTACTGAAAAAAGTTACTAACCCTGTGACAATAAAAAAAAAGAATTTTTTCGTTCATAACAATTGCATTTGTTGTTAACAACTGAAACGAAGGTTCATGCAATACGATGAGTTCTCCTTGCGGCATATCTTTTCTTTGGCTGAGTCGCTCATTATGTATTATTAATAGGAACGGATTTTTTTTCGCTAACATTCTAGAAAATTCTAGATGTTTATAGAAAATTCTAGAAGTTTTTAGAAAATTCTAGAAGTTTCTCGAAAATTTTCAGAAGTTTCTAGAAAATTCCAGAAGTTTCTAGAAAATTCTATGAAAACTTTCTTCACTTTTTCAGATAATTTAATAAGATTTTTTGAAATTTCAGAACATCGTCAAAATTTTTAGAAATTTAAAAATTTGTTAAACCTGATGGGTGATTTGTTATATTTATTTCGAAGGAAGTAGAGTGAGGCTATCTTAATGCATAAGCATCATTCTCATTAAACTCGAAAAGTCTATGTACACGAATAAGTTGAAACATTTATCTTTTCTGCCTAACGATCATCACTATCAGCTTGATAGACAGCTTTAGTATTCATCATCGAAGTTTTGAGATAGAATATACCCATATTTCGCCGAACTGCGTTCTCTTATCTCAGTGGAACTAATATACACAGGAAAAAGACAAAGTTACGCACAATTAAACAAAAATCAATTCGCTCACGAAGACAACATTATTAAATTTACGTTTTTTAATATTATAAAACAAAGTCCCCCCGCTGCGTCTGTCTGTCTATATGTTTGCGATTCTCAAAAACTACCGAACGGATTTTTATACTGTTTTCATTAATGGGAAGAGCGTTAAACGAGGAAGGTTTCTACTTTTAATTTGCAGAAAAAAATTGCACCCGTGCGAAGCCGGGAACGGATCGCTAGTAGATAATAAGTTACTACGGAAAATTGATGATTTGATAACATACTTGCCAATTTTATTACATTTACATTTAGTAGGACAAGACAGTTTCTACCATGTAAATAGTAGGTATATAATCAATAATGCAGAATATGGACGTGGCTAATGTAATTATTAACTAAATACACATTGGTCTCTATCGGGGTATATCCTTGTACACACACGACAAACAATACTCACGCCGAGTGTAAACAAATAATATACAATGAATTATTATTGGTTGTTACATGAACAATTTCATATTTCACTATCATCTAATCAAGTTTCACTTTAATTGAATCTTTCATTAGTAAGTCGTCATTACTACTATGTCAAAAAGGTCTTTTAAATAAAAACGATTTATTAAGTATAAAGTAGATCTTATTTCACTGTCAAATTCATTGGTAGAATTCATCTCTTTTCTTAAAAAAAATATTGTATGTTGCATTATCCTGTATGTAGAGTAAAATATTCTAAAATTCGTTTTCTAGTTTGATTTTGCAATAAACACAATGATAGTTAATTTCACATTGATATATTTACCCACAAACTTTGTAGTTTCTGTAATATTTATTCTGTAAAAAGTCTATATTTATAAAATTTAAATATTCTAATTATTCCTTGTAATCATTTGTGAATGAGTGAAAACTTCTTTAGGCCCGTTGGGCATTTTTGAGATGGGATAAAATCATTGAACTCGCGACATTGTCATGTAATGTAATGTAATGTAATGTAACCATAGATGTAGTTGATATTAATTTAAAATAATTTTTAAAAAATAACAATAAGGAGACAACTATATATGAAAGTAAACTTACCAGATATGATAACAAGGATCAATATGGTATACACCACTGACCAATAATCTAATTTCATATCAACATCAAACCTTTTTAATTGTCTGTATTTGTTGCCATCAATAATAATCGTATTTACCGAATTTGATAATGCAGAGGAATTTAAATATCATACAATTATTTTTGTGAAGCTACGTCATAGTATAAATATGTATACAGTACGGAAACTACCTACAAACGTTCGAAACGGCACACACACAAACATGCGCATTGACGAGACTTCTAAGCGGTTTTCGCAGTGCTGTTAGTAGTGAGTGCTGCAACAAGACGAGTGCTCACGTATTTAGTTTATTTCCGCGTTCTTTTTAAAAATGCCACGAGCATATTACATAGTATACGGCTGTTTGAACACGGCTTCATCAACACCGGATCTGTCTTTTTTTATTCTTCCTGCTGACTTTGAAAGCTAAGAATGATTTATTGATATTGTTACGCGCAGGGTAAGTTAAAATGCCGTTTAGGGGTATAGGAACACGATTTATTATCACAGACCAAGATGACTTCCAATATTACAGAGCTTCTCCAATCAAACCGTAAAACTTGCCAAAAGTCGTCGCTAATTCACTCTACGTCTCAATTATGCACTGTCGCAAATGTCTTCGTAAAAGCTCCCAAGTGTTGTTAACGTATCGCTAGTGTTAAAATGTGTGTAACAACCAGGCCACACTAATCTGTGAATGATGACTGATGACTGACAGCTGTCATTCCTCCTTCTATAATCGCCCTTTGTTTAAAACGCTAATGTATATTTTTCCACTCAAATCTTTTATTATTAAATCCATCTCAATTGCTCACAATAATTAAGTTGTTTCATTTTATCAGGTTATGGGCCGCCCCATACCTCAAAATTATAATCATAAAAAGTCATATTTCTATCTAAAGTCAAAAAGTTCAGTTTAACCAAAAATTTTATCACGCGTCATCAGTTAGGTTTTTCTTTTCAGCAAAAAATGGCATCAAACAATGTTTCAATGGCTATGGAACGACTAACAGGGAGAGAAAACTATGCTACCTGGAGTTTTGCAGTAAAAGCATATTTGCAATTAGAAGATTTATGGCAATGTATTAACCCCGAAACCGGTTGGACATTTGACGCAAAAAAGGACCAAAAAGCTAAGTCAAAACTTATTTTACTTGTTGATCCCATGCTATATGTGCATATTAGAGAAGCAAACACAGCAAAAGAGGTTTGGGACAACTTAATGCGAGCTTTTGAAGACTCTGGCTTAACGCGTAAAGTTGGTCTGTTAAAAGATTTAATAAATACTACTTTAGAAAGTAGCAGTAGCATAGAAGACTATGTTAATAAAATAATGTCTTCTGCACATCGTTTGCGAAATATTGGCTTTAAAGTAGACGATGAATGGCTTGGAACATTAATGTTAGCTGGTTTGCCCGATGTGTATAAGCCGATGATTATGGCCATAGAGAGTTCCGGAGTAAAAATTTGTGCTGATTCTATTAAAACAAAATTACTACAAGAAGTAAAAACAATGGACACAACCGCATTTTACTCAAACTCCAAAAAACACAATAAAAATTTTGAAAAAGGGCAAAATAAAACAAAGGGACCGAGATGTTATCATTGTAACAAATATGGGCACTTGAGCAAGAACTGTTGGTACAAAAAGAATAAAACAAATAATAAAAATAATGGCTTTATTGCAGCTTTTTCAGCCACCACATCGAACAACTCGCTCGATTGGTACATTGACTCTGGCGCATCAATGCACATGACAGCACAAAAGGAATGGCTCGAGGATGAAACGGCAGCACCTGTAACAACTGTCAGAATTGCTAACGGCAAAATACTGAGAGTCGAAAGTTGTGTTAATGTAACAATAAATGTACCAGGTGAACAAGGCCAAATAAATAAAATTCAGGTAAAAAATGTTATTTATGTACCCGAATTATCTACAAATTTATTATCAGTGAGTAAAATAATAAAGAGTGGTTGCAATGTCCAATTTAATGGCAATGGCTGTGAAATATTCAGTAAAAATAGTCAAAAGGTAGCCGATGCATATTTAGTTAATGAAATGTATAAGCTAAATATAGTAAATGAAAATGTGCAAGCTATGCCCATTATTACTGAAACTGATAGTTACTTATGGCACCAAAGAATGGGCCACTTGAACTTTAATGATATTGACAGAATTCCAAAATGTACTTCTGGTGTGAAATTGTCTCCGTCAAAAAACAATGTAACATGCATAAGTTGTATAGAAGGAAAACAAACCAGACAACCATTCCCAAGTGAAGGCTCCCGAGCAACCGAGTTGCTAGAAGTCATCCACTCCGATGTATGTGGACCGATGCAAACTGCATCACTTGGAGGTGCCAGGTACTTTGTTACCTTCATAGACGATTTTTCACGCAAAGTATATACCTACACAATAAAAAGTAAAGACGAAGTCTTTGATAAATTTATAGAATATAAAAGTAGGGTCGAAAATGAACTAAATAAAAAAATTAAGAAATTAAGGACAGACAATGGCAAAGAATACGTTAATAAAAAATTTAAAGATTATCTCAAGAAATCTGGCATATTGCATCAAACTACAAACCCGTATACACCAGAACAAAACGGCTTAAGTGAACGAATGAACAGAACTCTTATAGAAAGATCTAAATGTATGTTATTAAATGCTCAATTACAGAACAACTTTTGGGGTGAAGCAGTAATCACAGCAGCTCACATCATAAATTGTTCACCGACAAGAGCCCTTTCATACATTACACCGGAGGAGATATGGACTGGCAAGAAACCAGACTTAAGCTACTTTAAAATCTTTGGATGCAAAGCAATGGTACACATACCTAAAGAACGCCGCCAGAAGCTAGATGCAAAATCTCGTGAGTTAATTTTTGTTGGATATGGTGACTGTGTAAAAGGTTACCGTTTTATAGATCCAAAGAACAAGCAAATTGTAATTAGCAGAGATGTAGTATTTCTTGAAGCCACCGTGAAGAGAAACATTATATATAATGAGTCTGTACCTGAAAAAGAAAATATAATTAGTAATGAAAAAGAAAATGAAAATGAATCAAACTTACCTGTCTCCAAAACGGTTTACTTACCTTTGTCCGTTGAAAATAAGAAAAAGAAAGATGAAGAAAAGGATGATATCAGAGATATTAATTCTTCTTTCTCACCGGAGTCAACTCTTGATGATGAGTCCTATGTTCCTGAAAAATACGTTGACACTCCACAATTTAATATGAATCTTCGACCGCGACGTCGAATGGATAATTATAAAGCTTATCCCCCTCAAGATGCATCTTTTATATGTATGAATGGCGAATCTGCCATGAGTATTTTAAACAAGGATCCACAAAGCCTTTCTGAAGCGCTAGAAAGCAATAAGGCAGACCTATGGATACAAGCAATGGAAGAAGAGTATAAATCATTACTGCTTAATAACACTTGGACATTAGTCGACTTGCCAAAAAATAAAAAAACAATTCCATGTAAATGGGTATATAAAACAAAAACAGACGAAAAGGGTAGTGTGTTGAGATTAAAGGCAAGACTTGTTGTCAAAGGTTGTCAACAGAAAAAGGGCATTGATTATAACGAAATATATGCACCTGTAGTTCGATACACTTCTATAAGATATGTAATTGGCTTGGCTGCAAAATATAATTTGAAAATTCACCAAATGGATGCAGTAACAGCGTTTTTGCAAGGTGACATCGAAGAGAATATATATATGTCACAGCCACCATATTTTGAAGAAGGCGACAAAGTGTGCTTACTCAACAAATCCATTTATGGTCTCAAACAGGCGAGCAGGCAATGGAACAAGAAACTTAACTCAGTTCTATTTGAAACAGGAATGAAACGATCTAAAGTAGATCCATGTATATACCATCGTATTGTTAATGAACAGGATATACTGATTCTTACAGTCTATGTTGATGATATTTTATTTTTCTTTAATAACGAAGAAACTGCAACAGCGATAAAGAAGAAGCTAAATACAAAGTTCCACATGAAAGATTTGGGTGAAGCCAAATATTGCATTGGCTTTAGAATTATATATCATACTGCCCGGAGTGAAATATGTTTAGATCAGTTGCTGTACATTGAAAAGGTACTTAATCGCTTCAATATGAGTGATTGCAAGCCAGTGCATACACCGTGTGAAGCTAACCTACAATTAAAAAAGGCTGAAAACGACGATGATGTCTTGAAAGATATACCATATCAAGAACTAATTGGGTGTCTTTTATACTTGTCACAAGTTACCAGACCGGACATAGCTTATATAGTAAATCAGCTAAGCCGATTTAATAATAAACCTACAATACAACATTGGACAGCAGCAAAAAGAGTTTTAAGGTATCTAAGAGGAACACAAAATTTAAAACTTACCTTCAAGAAAAATAATGCAAATATTGCAGGTTATTGTGACGCTGATTGGGCATCAGATACCGAAGATCGAAGATCATGTTCTGGATTCATTTTTACATTTCAGGGCGCCGCCATTAGTTGGTGCTCCAAAAGGCAACCTACGATAGCTTTGTCCACCACCGAGGCAGAGTACATGTCACTATCTACGGCAACACAGGAGGCCATTTGGCTCAAACAACTGGAAGAAGACTTCTGGCCTACAATGTCTGGCATACCAATTGTTATGTACTGTGATAATCAGAGTGCTATCAGCATTTCAGGTGACGACATCTACCATGCAAGAAGCAAGCACATTGATATACGCTATCACTTTGTGAGGGAGCGTATCTCTAACAAGCAAATCTCAGTTCACTATAGAAGCACTCAAGACATGTTGGCTGATGTTCTCACGAAGGGGCTACACCGACCGAAGCACCAGAGTCTCACAATGGCAATGGGTTTGCGTCCAGGGGAGGATGTTAAAATATAGGACGCAAAATGTGTGTAACAACCAGGCCACACTAATCTGTGAATGATGACTGATGACTGACAGCTGTCATTCCTCCTTCTATAATCGCCCTTTGTTTAAAACGCTAATGTATATTTTTCCACTCAAATCTTTTATTATTAAATCCATCTCAATTGCTCACAATAATTAAGTTGTTTCATTTTATCAGCTAGTTATCGCAGAACTGTTCTCTCGAGCGATCGCATCCGTATTTATACTCGCGCAGAAAGTTGTGAAAATTACTAGAAACTTTAAAAGTCGTAAACAAGTTTATCAAAGCTTCTCGAAGGCTATTGGTGTTAATGTAATCTGAACCTTATGTCGCAACCATAAGGAACAATTTGCTTTGACACTTACAAAAAAGGGGGGCGTGGTCACCTATTCATTGTCGGGGCGAGCGCGACTAAGTGTGTGGAATTTTCCGCCGTCCAGATCTTACGTAATCGAGAATGTTCCATACTCTGATCGTAACAATATAATATAATATTATTGTACTCAAAATAAAAGTTCATGTGATCGATCATAATAAATTCCTGAACTTAACTCAAAATGTAAATCTAAGATGGCGGCTACAATAGATTATCAACTTTTCATGGTTTTTGATAGTGCCGTCAAAATAGAGATCCAAGATGGCGACTGTAAGAAATTATCAACTTTTTCGTCATGGGTGTCGTTTTCATGGTTTTCGAGGGTGTTAAATTTAACTTTTATTTGTAAACTAGTTACCTCAATTCGATTGATTGATCACTACACAACACAAATTAATATTTTAATAAAGAAAAGTAAGTAAAAGACAATATAAAGAAAAGTGACAACCCTATTGCTTCAATGGAGCGTAGGTAATTATTTTATCAACTAGGCTTAGGGTAGTTCTTCAGAGACAAAATTTTCTATTTCTATGGGTATATTTCTGTAACCAACTAACGAAAACGGCACTTTAATTTTTTTTTGTACAGTTTAGCTTTATTCCTAACTGGCACAAATGATATTTTTTAAATAATTGCTGTCTAAGTACAAAATAAAAATATTTGAAGTTTGTTCTTCTGATTCATATAACGCGTCCGTTTGCCATTTTCCGGAACAAAATGGTCGATGTCGCATTTTCCCTTTGATACATCAATATTAATTATAATTTAATCGAAAGGAAATGAATTGACCTCTTACAATAAAAATGTGTATTAGTTATAACTACATTAGTGTGTTTATAAATAAGTAAATAAGAAGTGTCCGGCGTATAATACTGATTAATGTGGCGTAAGCTGCGCTTGGCTGTACTTGGTCGGGTAATAATAATGAGAGTCTGGCTTCCCGCGCGGGGGGAAACCAGTGGTGCAACAGACAAACCAGAAGGCGAAGGTACGGCTGATTGGCTTAGATCCCGCTGTTACGAAGGTAAATATCTGATTTATCTGTGCTTGGTTCTGGTGGCATTCTGATTACAATGCCTACTGTATAAAATTTATTTTATTGTTTTAAAACTTTAATCTGAGTTTCGTGTGATGCTTTTGGGTTATAGATTCGTGCAGAAAAATGACAATACTGAAGTCTGTATATATAATGAGATATAGATGATTGTAGGCAAAATCCTGATTCATCTGTGCCTGATTCATATGGTCAAAACCCCATATGAATCATAAAATAAATTTGTTTTCCCCCCTCTCCAGCACGAAAGGAGTGCCTGGTCCAATTTTTGACCTTGCCGAAACCAGTTTTATTTATATTTACTTAGCTATAACCTTTTGAATAATTCAAAAATCACAGGAGTATAAACTTATTCTACATAATGACACTTTTGATATGTTTTAATCTTAGTTAAGAATTAATTATTATTATAATAATGAAAGGGGGAGTTAAATTGAAATATAGATATAATAAAGCTCCGGTAGATACAACACATATTAATATTCCTTATTAATAATCATAAAAACCTATTTATTCATAAGTCAAAGTCTCTATCTAATTTCTGTTATCTTAAAATTGCAGTTCACAACAAAGCCACAAACTATAGATAAAAAGAAGGAGAAAAAGAGACTCGCAGAACGTAGAAGAATGGAAAATATAAGTATGCTCTGTGAAAATCTGGAATCTCATTTTTGTTACTTTATTGTTAGTAATAAATACACTAACGTGATTTTTTATTCTAATTAATAATTAAGCTGCTATTAATTACGACTAAGACTGATGTCAAAAGTGCCATTATTAGAATAAGTTTGTACTTTTGTTATTTTTTTTAGTTATGAAAGGTTATAGCTAAGTCTACAAATATAATAATTTAGATTATTGTTGTTGTTAAATATGATTATTTTCTTAATACAAAGCCTATCTACATAAAGTTTTTCATTTTTATTTCTGTTTCTGATTCATCTGTCACAAATTCTGATTCATATGGGCACAAAATATTTGAACGTCGATATTTTGAAAACTGCTTTATAAAAACGAGTCCCTCATTCAAATATATGTTTTTGGTATACCTATTTTCATAATGAACATGAGGTACAGAGCTGAAAGTGAAATTAAATTTTGGCCATATGAATCAGTCGAAGAATTAAATTTCAAAGAACTACCCCTTAGTTTCCATACTGTATACATATTTATACTGTGCCTACGTTTTCACTTCTGACGTGCAGTCCTACGATTGACATGTTTTTTTATTTTTTTATTTCACTTTATCACATATAATATTATAGCTGTATGTGTACATAATTATTACATAAATAAATATTACGTAATTTAATAAGTACTTATGAATATCAATACTAATAATAAATCTGTAAGGGTCGGTCATGGAGTAAGTTACTTTGTTTTCAGAGATATCGTGTTTATAGGCTCTATACATTCTGAAACTAAATTGACGATTTTTAGAATTTTTTTCTGTGTATGTATGTATGTATGTTCCTCCATAACTCTGAAACGAATTAACTGATTTTCATGAAACTTGGTAGATAAACATTTGGACGTACGGGACACAGAATAGGCTACTTAATATTTTTCAACGCGGACGAAGTCGTGGGCACCAGCTAGTATAATATATTATTTGTTAACATACATTGAAAACCTGCTATATTAGAAAAAATAATTACCTAACACTTCAACTGAAATATATAGTTAAAACAAAACTAACCTAAGTTTAATTTATAACTTTTCCCAGAACTTATGAATTGTTAGAAATAATTTCTGTTATAATTAGTATGAAATAAACTTTTTTCATTATTTTCTACTGAAATGTCATAAATCTTTGCATTTATATTTACAGGCATTTATGTTCATATATAAAAATAATATAGTTAATTAGGTATATACATATACACAATATAGTTAAAGAGACTTCTTATTATTATTAACGAAAAACATGTACTATTGAATGAAATATCAGCTGAGTGCAGATGGGTTTTGTGGTTTCCACAGTGACAATTATCAAAGCTTAACTACAACGGAACTAAAGACAATACAAGCTCGTCGTCGAGATCATATTGCTCAAACAGTACAGCCGAACTTGCAGCTAACACAAGCACACAAGTCGTGAGACCTACCTACCACTAGGCAAGTAGGTAGTTATTAAATAAACAAGGCGTGTGTAGGAGCCGATAAGCCTCGAATTGCAGACATTACGAATATCGCACATTAAACAAATACAACTTGAATTATTGGAAAATAAATGTAGTAACACTTAATAAAAAAAATTAGAGCTTCTTAGTATTACGTCAAATTATAGATAGGTATAGTAATAGAAAATTTTATAATTGTATATTAAACTACATAGTAATGATAAAAGGAATTAAATAATAGACAATGGATTTAAATAATACTTACAAAACAGATAGCAAAGTACATCTAAAACAATGAAATTTACATAAGTGCTACTGCTGGTACTACTTAACAGCTGTGGGATTTTTAAATGAAAATAAATTTACCATATTTTTTTTTAAAAATAATTAATGTTGGCTTTTTGTGCATATTCTCAAAAGTTTGCAAGCCATCAACAGGACTTTATCAACCTGTTGATAGTGATACGGTTAGGTGTCTGTACGTGCCGCTTAAGTCGTTCCTATGCCAATCTTCTTTCAGTCATTTCAGTCACTAATTAGTATGAGTATCATTAACACACTCGCAAGTGGTCAGGTTAGCCGTGACGGTTCACTTGATGGTAGATGGCTACCGTCGCCTAAAACACAAGCAAAGCCACAGCCACAGCAAGGGATTTGGGTAGGATAGAAAATTGCTCACTCACCGAAACAAATACTGTTATTTGACAGTGGTCTTCTCTAAGGGGGTGGTTACTACCGCCATACGGGCCGCCCAAATGACTGTGAAATGCAGAAAAGTTCATTTCAAAGTTGACCCTGTCGAGAAGGGTCCTAACAGGAAAATGGGCAAGTACCCTGACCACTCATCTAACGGGCTCGTCAATATGAACCTCACTATAGTATTTAAGCTGACGTTTACTGAACTCTGAGTGGTTGCATGTCACGAGTAATATTGACTAATCAAACGGCAGGTTGAACTAGAGCCTGGATTCAATGAAGAAGCACTAAGGAGTCAGTGTCAATAATTACCGTAGGTGAAATCTACGCCTACGAAGAAGTTAACTTCCCACGCAAATACTAAAGCAGAAATTATTTTTGGACGGCGCCAATAATATCTAGAATAAACGTGGGTAAGATTGAAAGATATAATCAGAAATTCAGTAAAAATATTGTGGGTAAAGGTTAAATTGATTTTATCCATAAACCTGCCTGAAGTACACTCGCGAATGTCGGCTATTAGATTCATTAAACAAAATTACACTGGTCTATTCTCCTTTATTTGTGTCAGGTCGCAAAATACAGTTAAGCGGAGCAGCGATGAGATTAGACCGTCTAAATTCGGGCTTAAATTTTAATCGCCGGTTAAAGCTTACGTGAACGGAGTCTCTGAAAAGCCCCTATATTGAACGCTTTAGCGCTATTTTCTTAAATATTTCCCAGGACTTTATACATTGTTGCTGCCCGAATCAGTAGCGTCAAACGCTTTATTTTATCCGAGCTAAAGAATTTATATTAATATTATTAAAATTACAGTGTACATAAAATTCCTTTAGGATTTGTTGGAGATTCAATTAACATTTTAGTAAACATTATATTTAATTTATGGAAACTTTAATTTCAATGTTTAAAGAATAAGTTTGGTTGTCTACTATATAACATCACAATTTAAATGAATATGAAACTTTACAAAATTAAAAAAAGGATACGAAAATAAATAGGCAATGAAAAGGAAATGTACCTTCAGTACAAAAAAAATGTAGAGCAGTCATAGTCCAGGAAAACAAATGTTGGTTGGGTCTGCACATTTTATTTTAATACAATATAAAGGTCGTCAGAAAGGCTGTAAGTCCACTTGCTGGTAGGTGGCTAACCGTCGCATATAACACAAGAAATACCACACGTGCTGCAAGTGCGCTGCCGACCATAGTAAATTAAAATTTAAAGACACAGGTTTACCAAGGGATATAGGGAAATTAGCTCTGGCATTCTTTATTCACTCACCGAAACACAACAGCGCAAAAGGGCGGTTACTGCTACCAAATGAACTGCCCAATAACAGCCAAACGCAGTGTGTCCTGCCACTACAAAACTTTTGGATGTGAATAAGAAATATTAATCATTCGATTTGTAGTGGTCGGCAGCACACTTGCAGCACTTGAATTATAGAGGACGGTAGCCACCCACTATCAAGTGGACCGTCAGCCTGTCTGTCGACCTAAACTTTAAAAAAAATACCAAAAAGGAAGACGCATCTTTTAGAATTATAAGATTACCTCTCAAAACAGAATGTAGTTGTAGGTAGTAAATCTACTCGTATTAGACATTAGCTGTTGGACGCGACTTCGTCCGTGTTACTTAATAAAATATAGCCTGTTACTCGCTGATAACGTAGCTTTCTATAGGTGAAAGAACTTTTACATCCGGTCCAGTTTTTGAGTTTATTCATTACAAACAAAAATACAAAAACTGTCTTATACTATTATTTCTCTTTTTCATTTCTCTTTATAATATAAGTAAGTATATGTGTAAGAACATGAAGAATTGCTTAGTCTTCTTATTCGTTACCAATTAAAACGAAAGTCGTTTTTTAAATATAACGCTTGAATTAGCCTATAGTGCGAGTGAAATTATACACCTAAGTGGCTCGTTCAGGAATCGGGAGGGATAGACGCGTTATTTTTTACTCGGCTTTATTTTTACGCGCAGCTACATCGACGGCCGGCATCGAACGGGATTCTAATCAATTTAATTTATCAGGGATCCCCGGAGGCGGCGGTTCACTTCATTTAATGCACGTATTTTGCGGCAGGGCTGATTGTTTTGAACCATTCGGTTGTACGGACCATTTAGATTAATTATTGGATTACTTAATTTAGTTGAGCATTATTTACGGACTCATACACAGATGATAATGCGCTTTTGTGCGTGATAAACAAAATTTTCAATATTTACAATAATTTTGAATTCCACTATTTTGTTTATTTGCTTGTTTTATGCAGAAAATAAAAAAAGAGTTTTGGATTAGTATATCTAATCTCAATACCATTCAATACATTAGACTTAATTTGCTTAATAAGGTCTCTAAGGTCTGTTAGAAAACTAAGGTCTAACTACTAAGATCGGCAGAGCTCTTGCGGCATGTCTTGTGTTAATAGGCAAAGGTATTGTTAACAAACAAAGGTGTTAACAAAACAAAGAGTTTATTTTCGCCTCCCATTTCGTGTACATATGCAGTTAATTTTAATACAACTTATTAAACTTTTGAACTTTCTATTCGGCTGTCCTCTATAACCTCTTTCTTATCCCAATACCTACTAACGGAGTCCGCAAAGCGCTTGTTATAATCAAGTTTTGCAAGTGAATATAGGCGACGGTAGCCACTGACCATCAACCTGTTTATCGCTTATTCTCATAAAAAAGTAAACTATAATAATTTAGGTAATAATAATTGAGTTGATGGACAAATTGCCCGAATTCTCAAGACGTTAATAGATTTTGAACTTTGATAATTAATAGACATTGAAAGATATACAAAATTTCATTTGAATAAAGACAATATTTTCTTTACACATTTTGGACTACTGTAATTAAAATAGCTCTAAAGTTTTTTCAGATTCAGTTTTTATATATGAAAAATGGTATTGTATCTTACTCTTATATGTAAGAAAACATTGTGATGTATGCTTGCACATACTCATGAAAGAAGTCGCTCAATTGTAATGGTAACTATAAAAAAATAATTATTTATTGAATAGCCGATTTCAACCCTGGAAACACATGGTATTATTTAACAATCTTTCGTGTTAAGAATATACCTTAAACCAGTCAAATCAGACCTTATTAGCAATTTATATACTTAATTAATATAAATTGCAGTCCGAATGGCTTCAAGCAACCAAAAAGCCAATGGTGGCGCCCGTGAGAAATATTAATTATCGTCAAGATTAAATAAGAGGCGGCAATCGAAGGAATAGGGTGGAATTACGACGGGGCGGCATTTGTCCCGGCAACTAATAAAGGAGACAATATTGCACTCGATACGTATAAATGTGAGAGTAACATTTGGGGCGTGATATTAATTCGGTCGGTAATTGCTATCGGTTTCCACCCGAGGCTGCAGCCATGAGCCATGAATACGGGAGTTACCGCTATTTGTTCCTGACGTTGCGGTTTATGGTTTTACCTCGACCCCGTCCTATATTTATTTTCTTCGAGTTTTGTCCAAACACAATGGCCGACTGGGTTATGGGGCCCGTTTCGATAGTTCAAGCCCAAAGCCGAAGCAAATAATGAGGTTCTTATAAATAAAGTCTATAATTACATTATTTTGGATGGATAGCGCTTATCTTAAAGGTAGGTGATCGATATCAGTGCGCTGCTGATTCTGCAACTGTTATCAATGCTTAATATAAATTATTTAAAAAAATTATGAAATTATTCCTCATCCCTTCCAAATCCTTCACCTCCTAAAGCATCTTTGGCGTTGTCTGTAATGTAACATACAAAGGAGACAAAAACCCACGCACACTGTCGACAAATGTATTTATCTAACCATAATTTATATACAAATATATAGTGTAATTGTAAGTTCTATGTTTAAGTTTAAGTGCAATGTGAAATGGATAAGATTATATTTACTAATTTTCTAAATTTAAACTTCCTACTCCGAAGTACATTTTTAAGCTTATTATCGCTTAATGTGAAGGAGAATTGAGTTGTTCCTCTTGTAAGACGAAGAAAATAAGGCATCGTCTCCTTAAAGATAAGTACGACGTTACTCCAATCGGTAAAGGGCCTCTCTGCTGGCAACTCGCGTAGTACTTCCAGTGTGTTAGAGCTCCCACGTTTTCTGTATCGTTACTGAAACGAGAGGAGATAGGGAGAATCGGAAGATATGCCGTGGGTCGTCTATTGGTGGTCGTGTCGACGCTCACAGGACGCTTGATGCACGGTGCGAACGAAAGTCCTCGTTATTTTCAATTTCCATACATGAGCGCCCTACATGTTTTCGTATACGTTGTAGGTAACGAATGTATTAAGTCTTTCTCGAACTTTATGACAAAATCAATGACTAGTTTCGTAATTCTGAGCGGTATAAGTCTTATTACATATCGTTTTTTAGGAACTTCTATTACCAGAAACAAAAAGGCACATATTATGCGCTAGAATGATGATGGGTAAGAAACTATGTGAATATAGGGTAATAGAATCTGTGGCTTCCTTTACGAACGAACCATAATACGTGCTGTTATTTTACAATATATTTTATTCCTAAAAATGAAAACTCATTCAAAGCTTTTAATAATATAGAAGACACAGTGAATTCTTTCTTTAAATTTGTTAATTATATTGTATTCTTTTGGGATTTAACTGTAAACGTCAAAAAGATAATAATTCTATTGTAAAAAATTGCCACACATTTAATAACGAAAACGTAGCAACTGACTTTTCACGTGGCAGTTCATTTTTTATCAATACAATACATATATTCATCTGTTGTGTGCATTTCCAATCTGAGCGGAGCAACACAAGGTCCCAAAGTAATCATATTTTTTGCATAGAAAGATTCCACTCGAAAATATTAAGGGAGATGGTCGTGTTATTATAACACATGTCTGGCAACACCGGTATGTAACACGGGCGGCGCGGCGGGTACAACGAGAAAATTGTATTTCCATTTTTACAATTTCAATTTAGTATTAATTCGAGTCCGGAGCACGGTCGAGCGCGCCGCCACATGTAAAATATGGATCGGCTAAGTGAAATTAAAATGCTCTATAAATTGTGATTTTTGCAAGTCCTAAAGTGGAGAAGGCTTTTTATTATTTATCGCCTACCCTCTCGCGGCCAGCGCCCGCTTACTGAAAATCGTTGCGTTATTATTCAATTTACTCGTTTGAAATATTAACTCAATGCCACTCCGTATACCGTTTTCTCATTCGAAATATCCCAATATTTCTTATAGAATCAATAAAATACTATTTCCGGCTGCGTTCACATAAATAATATCAAATATACGGCAACTCTGGAAGTTATCATTTTAATTTACTTAAGGTATTTTAGTAGTTTTTAAACAAACTTGAGCGTTTGTATAAAATAAATACAAACGTCATTAGAGTGGCAGTCTCGACGCTGTGTAGTGTGTACAAGTAAATACACAGTACAAGTAAACAAACAGTAAGTAATCAGATGTCATTCAATCAAGGGCTGTTTCGAGTCCCCATTGCAATGATTTTGAAGTAAGGATACGGCCCACGGAACATTTTACACAACTTACTTCTTATAGACAAAAAGTAGCGCCATCTGTTAAAAAACATTAGAACTCGTATGATCACCACAGGATGCGCTTTACATAGTCTACGACTACTGTCGGTCGTTGGCCCTAAATTGAGATTTCAGGGCCAACGAACTGGTGCCATTTCGTCGCGCCGTTGACCCGGTCCTTACCCTAGTAATATATAAGTCAATGCCCCATTGCAATTTCTTACACACATTTGGGATAGGTACCTGTTCCTTATACAGATAAGCTAAGTAGTGGGTAATGTTAATTAATATGAATAACTTCTATCTACTTATAACACCTTTATATTCGATTAATTACGACCAAATTTAATTATTTGAGCTATCCTAAAACCTTATTTTGAGTAAATATAAATATGAAAATATGAAAAAATGCACTTCAACATTAAACCTCACTGAACGAGATGTGACGGTTATGCGAGTTCAGTGCTTTTACGCCGTACCAAAAGTACCCAATGTGCCTAAAGAAGTTTTCTCTTCAAAAATAAAATTCGATGTTTCCTGTTTCGACCTTCTGCCACTGTCGTTACTGTGAAACTTCGTCTTGCAATCAGTGAGACAGCTCCTATCGGTACGTCCGCTTCTTTTATACAATTTCATTGTACACACTACTGAAACGTTTCTAAATTTGTATTTTACCTGAATTTAATTTAAGGGTAAATTTGCTGTAAATTTTACTTCGCAAATTCTTACATAAATTATTGTACATTTTTTCAGTTATACCAACGAGTAAATTAATGAAACAATGATTATTTACAAACCTTTATTTTGCGTTAAAATATAATAACATTTGTGTCATTTTATCATAAGCCCTGTTCTTTGAAGCAAATATTTATTTCCTTGACATGACATTTAATTTTATTATATAACTAGCTGCTGTCCGCGACTTCGTCTGCGTTAGAAAATTAAAGATATAATGCCTGTCAAAGTATATAAGGAAATATAATGCCTAACATTATGCTTATGCCAAGTGTTGGATCTTTATCTTTATTCGCCTATGTCCATCCTCAAAATCCTTCGCATTTCAAGTTCAGTTCCTCGTTCACTAATAAATTAAGCATTGGAATAATAGAATAACAATTGCATTTTTTCTTTATTTCAGGGGCTTCGGCTTTATCACATTCGCCGACCCATGCAGCGTAGACAAAGTATTAGCCCAAGGAATACACGAATTAGACGGCAAAAAGGTAAGAGAAACAACTAAAACGAAATATAATACAGGCAAATTAATCCGAATATCGTAAGAAGTCTCTCTGTAAACTTACACAGCCTTTAGTTCCCAAAGTATTGATCGTAGACTAAAAATGAATATATCCAAATTTGTAAGAAATTTTATGTGGAAACTTTTGTCAGAAGTAATTATAATGCTATTCCTACAGATATTCGCGGTATGAGCATAAACCTGAAAAAAGGTAACTTCAACCCTCTCCTACCCTCAGCACAACCCCCACCCTTGAGGACTTTTAGTATGTTCATCTGGATACCGTAAGGTATGATTTTACCAATTTTCAAAACTACACTGATTATTTCCCTTGATTTATCTAATGGGGCTATGAGTCAATTAAAAAAGGGATTGAAAATAGCAGCGCTTCTATTTGCCGGCCGCTAAAAAAATGGAGCTGTCTATATTCCCACATGTCGGTATGATTAGTACAGTCGGGGTACAAAAATCTTCATAAGTTTTCAAATTCATTCCTTTATCAAGTCATAGACTCTTAGTGCTTTTGAAACTAAAGCACTATGCAGGCAACTGACAGACGATTGAAATGATCTTTTGGCATGACAGATAAGTGCCCTGCGGTCCTATCCTCAATCTGTGGTTTTGCTGTGATTATCGACTCGATGCGGTCATGGACTCGGTGAATACTTTGGTATTCAGTGAAGACCTGTCAAAATGTCCATGACGTTTTTACCATGATTATACAAGTGACACACATGTCGATGAAGTTATTGGCGCGTTATTGTGTCGACATTTGAGTCGATTGGTTTTAAAAACCACAAATACAGAATAGGTAATCTGGTGCAAGCAAATGTCGACTTTAAGATGACGAACCTTTTCTTATCTCGACTGTACATGTTAACTGTACACCTGCAAAGGGCCGTCAGTTTCAATCCATTTCTTTAATTGACCAACTTATACCACTCTAAAGAAGTAACTTTAAATTAAGCACTTAGAGGTTCATAAATCCAGACAAAGCCAATTGTTTCGGAGGCAAAAAAGAATGCATTGATTTCGCTTACAATAAATTACAAGTCCAATGTTGTTTACTTTCATTAGAGAGTGGCCAAGTGTTCGGCTGCGAAGATTGGATTGCTTTCTCAAATCGACCGAGAACAGCCGTGTTTGCTGCTAATTTCAAATCATTCAATTTTAAAGGAAGAATTCTGTGAACGTATTTGTTTTTAAGACTTTATCCAGCAATCTTGTCGGCCAATTTGAGATGTTCTTTTTCTGAGAATCTTATATTTTTCCGATTGAATACACTAGAAATAATTTTAAATGAAAGGCAATGCTACGCTCTACGCTCGTGCATTTGAGATTCGTAGTCTCCTGAGGTGCTTTATTATTACTTCGTTATAATATGTGGCTATTTGAAATGCCTTGCAAAACCCATGTCATCTTGAAACCAATGAATCGAATCTTACTTGTGCATTTATATCAACTTTATATTGGGAACTGTATACTTTAACAGTATTAGAAGTAATATTAAAAAATGTGGGTTCCTTTTAATATGCTTAATTTAATGCACGTAAATTTATTTTGATATTTTATTCTTAAGATGTCATTGATAAAAACATGATTTTTATCATCGAATAAGAACATTTCAATGATAAAAAGTACTTGCTTATTAAAAAGTTCTTTTTCAGTAGCGTTGCTCCCCGATTTCTCGTGAGTTTATTGGACACATCCAGAGTGGCAATCCAGAGTTTACCTCTTCTTGGGCAATAGCCTTTACGACCTGTTAATCGTGACTGTTAATCATCACCATAAACTGTTAAACATGACTGCGTTTAATTTTTCCACACGTAAATTTTGTTACTCAACAGCGAAAATGTGCAATTTTTATTCGCGCTGGTAATTTAAATGCGTGCTATATTTGTAATTAAAAAGTCACATATTTTTCGGAACAAATTTGTAATGTTAAAATGAAAAGTTAATTTAATTTGTGAGTCACGGTTAGCACACAACTTATAATTTATGAGTATTTTAAAACTAATTATGCGAGTTGAAATAACAATTATTAAGTTATTGTGAAGTGAAGTCATTAGTTTTATTTTTTTACAAGTCCTCAAATGCATGATTCCTGACGTTAAAAAATAATATATTCTTATTTCATTTTTATAAGAGTTCTCAGAAGTTTTATTATATTCCAACTATATTATTAGACCAACTTTAGCACTTTGTTATAGTTGGTCTTTCATTACTATAGTTGGTCTTTCTTCGCCAAAGCCAGGTTAAGCCCTTTGATAAAATTTGGTACACGGCCTATTTAGGGCAAACATTGGTCTCGCTCCTAGTGTTGGGCACACTAATCATTATAATTATAAAATCGTATTAAATTCAGTTTATGAGACCTTCGCTTCCTAAACGCTAAGAAACACAAAAAATTCAGACTGCACTGCAGACATATAAGAATATATAGAATTTGCATTTATCAAATCAATTTAGAAAATTAGAAATTAATTTACCACCCTTCTTCATGAGCACCTACTAACTATTCAATAATGCTCCATTCTAAAATATCACTACTCAATCAAATTATGGGTTTAAATCATGAAAATGGAAAAGGTTTTAACGTTAGCGTCTGAATTTGTGCCACTCTATAATATCCATTGGCCATTTATCCAGGCTTAAACGTGTCCCTGGAACAGACGAATGGGTCAACTGTTGCGAATGTTTTATTGTGCTACTTGCTATTTGTATGAAAATCGAATTGTTCCGAATGTTGTTGCAAAATAATAATAGAAACTGTTATTTGTATAACTTCTAACCATTTATGTGGATAATAATCATCTTTGTATCTCAGGATCCGAGACACATTACGAGCTTTCCGAGCATTCTTTGTGTACACATAGAGAAAAAAGTCGATTACTATCGCTCGCCACAAAATAATCTAGATAAATTACAGCCCCGGTCGTTGTTTACTTTGATTAAATTGTAGTCGACTGGCGGAAGATTAGCCGAAGCCTCGCAAATCGAGCGGGAAGAGAGAGCATTTTCTCAATTTACATAAAACGAACCCGGAAGATCGCGACGGTGGATTTCTAAGTATTTGTTTACATTGCTCTTATATCGGAGTTCCCTTTCAATTGTTATATTGCGTCAATTATTTTTGAAAGTTGGCGAATGCGATGATCGATGAAGTAACTTTGAACGGCTCCGGTTCAATTCATAATGCCTTCCGTATAAAATGCAAGTAGCTTGTGATATATTAGTTCAGAACTTGAGAAGTTTAAATTATATTCGTAAAATATTAAAATACATATAAGTACTATAGCTGTGGTCGACGGCTTCGCTTGCGTCTTCTATTAAATCCATGGTTATTATTGAAATGCAAAAAATATAAAATTCAATACCAAATGAGATACATTGTAATTTCAGTCAAATGATTAAATAAACATTTAAGGGTTTTCAAAACACAAATTCAGAAATTACGTATCATTAACATTACTATGTTTTGAATGAATATTATCATGCATTCCCTATATAAAAATATACAAAATATAATAAAATAAATAAATGTTTCGCATCCAGACAATTTCACAAGCTAAATTGTTAATCGAGATTAGTAGAGATGGCCCGTGAGCTTAATAAGGCCCTAAAAGTTTAAACATAAATATGACAATTTTAGAATACTCTACAGCAAATGCTTCTTTTTTCCAAGTCGATAGGAAAAGTTAATCGCATGTCTTTGCCTCGTAAATTTTCGTGCACATTTTTCGGGAGTATGCCTGAACGTTATAGCTTTCTGCGTCATCAATATTTATAGATACATTTACGATTGTGCGGCTAAATAGCGCGCACATGTGCCATTCTCCCTTTTACACCCAGCGGAGGTCAATCTTATGGTACGATTAACATGAAACAATTATTGTATCTGTGAACAATGTCAACATTGTATAACAGCATCAATAGGCCTCTCATCAATTAATTAGAGTATCCTTTTGTATATTGCTTGAAAAGTGTTACAGATGCAATCGGACATGTTGCTTATTACAAATAGATTTTTGATAATATTTTAGTACTGAATTTCTACCTAGATACTAAAATAAAAAAGTTTATACTATAAATGACATTCCAGATCAAGTCACTGGCCCATACTAACTTTCAGCTAGTATTAACTAAATTAAATAACAACTTAGCTCGGCTTCGTAGTCCTAGTAGGTATACATAGTTTTGAAAAATTGATGTGGCCCGATTGTGACATGAACGTCTGCTTCACAATTTTGATAAATAGCATTTACAATTCTGCGTTAGCATTAAATCACGTCGCCACCGTTTAAAATACTGCGTCAGAATTTTTAGGGAAAAAAATTAAAATTTTCACTTACTCGGGAAATGTTTGGGTTTTTTATGCGGTTTCATATCGACGCAGTTTAAAAATATGATGCAATTTGTAACTGTCCGACCGTCGACCGTCACGGAAACGTAGTGGCACATTGTCGGCCACTCTTAAAATATGGAATGATTATACAGTTATTTATTAATTATCCATTATGAAATTCAGAAAAGCCGCTACCATATTTTATATTTCGACTCTCCGACCAAGTCGCGTATAATTGATAAACGGTTTAAATCTGACAAATTATTCATTATTCTTTTTAGAGGTCGCGCCAGAAATGGCTATTTATTTTTGTATACATACCTTTTTCGATTCCGCAAAGTAAAATAATTATTTGGTGATTATATATTTTAAAGGTTATTAAAACCTTTAAAATATATAATATATATGTGGCCCGCTCTGCGAATGACAAATTTCTTACAAGTTATGTGACATCCATATAATATGTTACCTTCACTACTTTTTTAAGATAAATAGAAAAATTTAAACAGCTTTTTAATATTAACAATAAAACTTGAATTTTTAATACAACTTTAAGTGAAATAATAATTCCACTTAAAGTTCTATCATTCTTTGGAAAAAGTTAATGATCGTAGTTCTCATATCTGTAATGAATTAAGTTTTGAAAAAGCTCGTAAAGTTAACAAGCTGAAGTGGTTAAAAAGCTTCAGATTACCGTCTTTTGTAGGCGGTCCGAAGATATGATTTTAGTAGGTATTACCGTGTGTGGGACAGACAATCACCTCATTAAATAAAAAAGTCGCCTAAAGACCACTAAGGCGTTGCAGAGGCACTGTAGATCACATAATAAAAGTATCGAGAGAAAATGAGATACGATGGAACGTGGTATAATAAAGTTCTGTTATTTCACGGTGATCTTCTATATTTATAGTATACTAGCTGTGCCCGCGACTTTGTACGCGTAATATTTAGTGTAGCTTGGAGTTTTGGAATGAAAAAACACTAAATGTTAGGGGAATCTTGCTACAATATATTAGTGAGAATCGCATTAAAATGGGTAAATCCATTTCTGAGATTATCGTGCAAAAACGCATAGACAAACAATGATTTTATTATATGTATGATTATTCTGTCCAGTTACTAATCTAATACTAATCTAATGCTTTGATACTAATCTTATGGTATACCAGAAATAGAAGAACAAATAAAACGCTCGCCAAAAAGTATATCAATTTTATAGTTAAGGATGAGGAACGCAGTGAACACTACGAGTATAATCTTAAATCTTAAGTTTCGACAACCATTGTAACGACCACACATCTTGAGCACGTTTTAATTTTAAAATTAGAATACGCAATGAACTGTGAAAAGAATTTTATGGTAATATACTTTTATTTCAATGGCAATTAAGCATTCTTTTTGCTTCCATTCGTGGGTCCGGATGGGTTTCTTTTGTCGCAACCGGATCTGTGTGGGCCTAATCGGCGAAATGACTTCGCTTTCATCTACTCGTAGTAGCCTACCAAGTTCACATGAACGTCTAAAAATAGTAACACATTCAAAACAATGCTTAATATAAAACTCTTCGGGTTCGCATACAAGTAAATCCTGAAGAATTTTAATCATTCCAAAAACTCGTTGTGTGTGCACAACAGCTTTTTATTAACTTTCTGTGCTCCTAGGTTTCACACACCTTTTAAATTAAAAGAAATTGAATTTGCAGAGACAAGAGAGAGATACACATTTGCAGAGAGAGAGAGAGAGAGCGAAAGAGAGAGAGAAGACAAAAAGAATTCTCTTCCCTCTCCCCTCTCTCCTTTTTCTTAAATGGAAATCCGACTAGTACTTCAAGAGTTTAGCACGTTGAAACAAAATAAAACATAAAACCAACATAAAACATATTTTTATCTATAAGCGTGACTTCATGAGTGATTGCTACTGATTATACGCAAACTTGCTTGACGTACATGTATACAGTTTATACCGCCAAAACCACGTTCATTAATTGCAACCTCCCCATAATGAAGTTGAAACCAAGTATGCCTACGATAGCATAATTCTTTTGAAAGATTTTTTTTACATTAATGTATTGCATAGCATATAAGAAAACCTACTTACTTTGTTTTGTACTATGCTGTATACTTTGCAGAGTAGTGGATATTACCAACATGTTTTTTAAATCGTAATTAATTTGCGGGAATTTTTCAGAGCAATGCGTAATCAAATTGGAGCCCGCACTTTGCGATCACGTAGTACTTTAATGCGTTTATTTCGTTGTGATCATAAATTCATATTGCTACGGACCTAACACGTCCAGCGCTCTCTGGCTGCATTCTAAAATACCACGCAAGTAGGCACGAGTCGCCGTCGTCCATGGAAATAAAATGCTTTCCAATGCAGCTATTGAAGTATGTTATCGTGCTGCCGCATAAATTTGCAGGGGTACACTATTTGAATTATTGTATAACTTGTAAACACGTTTGAGTCCAGGCGCACTCGTAACGTCTTCGCGTTCCTTTTTTCCCTTATCGACACTTTTAAAATACTGAGAGCACGCGTTCATAGTGAGGACATTCCGTGCGAGAGAACCGACGCTTCCACAGTTCCATCTGTGTGTTTGCATTTCAATACGTCGCAGTGCAACTCAATCATTTCAGCGCGCTTTAAATCGGCGCAAAGAAAGCGGCGAGCAAACTTCTTAATATTAGCTGTCTTGTTTTCCTACAAGCGCTCTCGTTATGCACCTATTTGCTCGTAGTTAGCGGCAACGTTAGGAACGGTTAGAGTAAACGGTCGGAGTTAAGTGATTTTTATCGTCCGACGATTACGTACCGACAACACTGTGAACAAAACACACATTTTGTGTGCCACCACTACATAATGTACACTGTGAGTGTTTTTGCGCTGGATTACCCGTTTAAACAAACCGAGCGGCCGGAAAACCAAATAAAGGGAAACACTAAACGACGCCCGCGTTATTCTTCCAAAATTAACTCATAACGCCAAGAGCTCGTTGAATGTTTTTTTTTTTTCGTTTGTAATCTGCTTTAATGGGCACAGGGCCAGTGGAGTTCGTAAATCGGCTGCCCGCGACCACCACAAAATGAGAATCTTTAAATAGTGAACGTACATTTTTAATGTCGTTTTAATGCCACGCCTCGGACCTATTGCGGCAACAATTAACGTTATAACGAGTTCATTAAAGATGGACGTTTTAAAAAGGAGGTTTATTTGTTCACGTTATTGAGGGTGGTTTAAAAAATTCAATATGTGAGCATCTATGACCTAACCTACTTTGGAACCTTGTATTGAAAACTGAATAATACGTTAGATTCAGCAAAATGAGTTTATTAATTTAAGCGTCCGCGAGATGATCAATTGCGACTGACAATAATTACGTGTATGAAGTAAAATGCGTCCCGCGAATGCACGTTTTGCAGGCACAAAACTCAACATTTTAAAAAAATTATAAATCTATAACGCTGTTATTTTGGCGGAACGTAACTTGTGAACGGTTAGTATTAGTAGAATAAAATGACATTTGTATCAAATCATAACATTTCATACTTATGACCGACATACCTAATATATAAAACTTTCTAACTTTTGGTGAAAACCGCATCAAAATCCGTTGCGTGGTTTAGGAGTGGAGCTCCTAAACCACGCAACGTGCAGACAGACGTGGAAAGCGACTTCAAATTATATTAAATACTAGCGATCCGTTCCCGGCTTCGCACGGGTGCAATTTTTTTCTGCAAATTAAACGTAGAAACCTTCCTCGATTAACGCTCTTCCCATTAATGAAAACAGTATAAAAATCTGTTCGGTAGTTTTTGAGAATCGCAAACATACAGACAGACAGACGCGGCGGGGGGACTTTGTTTTATAATATTAAAAAACTTGAATTTAATAATGTTGTCTGCGTGAGCGCATTGATTTTTGTTTAATTGTGCGTAACTTTGTCTTTTTCCTATGTATATTAGTTCCACTGAGATAAGAGAACGCAGTTCGGCGAAATATGGGTATATTCTATCTCAAAACTTCGATGATGAATACTAAAGCTGTCTATCAAGCTGATAGTGATGATCGTTAGGCAGAAAAGATAAATGTTTCAACTTATTCGTGTACATAGACTTTTCGAGTTTAATGAGAATGATGCTTATGCATTAAGATAGCCTCACTCTACTTCCTTCGAAATAAATATAACAAATCACCCATCAGGTTCTGAAATTTCAAAAAATCTTATTAAATTATCTGAAAAAGTGAAGAAAGTTTTCATAGAATTTTCTAGAAACTTCTGGAATTTTCTAGAAACTTCTGGAATTTTCTAGAAACTTCTGGAATTTTCTAGAAACTTCTGGAATTTTCTAGAAACTTCTGAAAATTTTCGAGAAACTTCTAGAATTTTCTAAAAACTTCTAGAATTTTCTATAAACATCTAGAATTTTCTAGAATGTTAGGGAAAAAAATCCGTTCCTATTAATAATACATAATGAGCGACTCAGCCAAAGAAAAGATATGCCGCAAGGAGAACTCATCGTATTGCATGAACCTTCGTTTCAGTTGTTAACAACAAATGCAATTGTTATGAACGGAAAAATTCTTTTTTTTTATTGTCACAGGGTTAGTAACTTTTTTTAGTAAAAGAAAAAATATCGCGTTTGAAAAAATCGAATATATTGCATAGATCCCGTTTTTTATTGTTTACTAGCGATCCGTTCCCGGCTTCGCACGGGTGCAATTTTTTTCTGCAAATTAAACGTAGAAACCTTCCTCGTTTAACGCTCTTCCCATTAATGAAAACAGTATAAAAATCCGTTCGGTAGTTTTTGAGAATCGCAAACATACAGACAGACAAACGCGGCGGGGGGACTTTGTTTTATAATATTAAAAAACGTAAATTTAATAATGTTGTCTGCGTGAGCGAATTGATTTTTGTTTAATTGTGCGTAACTTTGTCTTTTTCCTGTGTATATTAGTTCAACTGAGATAAGAGAACGCAGTTCGGCGAAATATGGGTATATTCTATCTCAAAACTTCGATGATGAATACTAAAGCTGTCTCGTTAGGCAGAAAAGATAAATGTTTCAACTTATTCGTGTACATAGACTTTTCGAGTTTAATGAGAATGATGCTTATGCATTAAGATAGCCTCACTCTACTTCCTTCGAAATAAATATAACAAATCACCCATCAGGTTTAACAAATTTTTAAATTTCTAAAAATTTTGACGATGTTCTGAAATTTCAAAAAATCTTATTAAATTATCTGAAAAGTGAAGAAAGTTTTCATAGAATTTTCTAGAAACTTCTGAAATTTTCGAGAAACTTCTAGAATTTTCTAAAAACTTCTAGAATTTTCTAAAAACTTCTAGAATTTTCAATAAACATCTAGAATTTTCTAGAATGTTAGCGAAAAAAAAATCCGTTCCTATTAATAATACATAATGAGCGACTCAGCCAGAGAAAAGATATGCCGCAAGGAGAAATCGTATTGCATGAACCTTCGTTTCAGTTGTTAACAACAAATGCAATTGTTATGAACGAAAAAAATCTTTTTTTTTATTGTCACAGGGTTAGTAACTTTTTTTCAGTAAAAGAAAAAATATCGCGTTTGAAAAACTCGAATATATTGCATAGATCCCGTTTTTTATTGTTTATAGCGGCCCGCTCCCGGCTTCGTCCGGGGTGTATTTTTTCTAAAATAAACGTAGCCTAAGTTACTCCTTATTACATCAGCTACCTGCCAATAAAAGTCCCGTCAAAATCGGTCTAGCTATTTCAGAGATTAGCCGGAACAAACAGACAGACAGACAAAAATTGTAAAAAATGTTATTTTGGTGTATGTACCGCAATTTACATAAACAAAAAGTAGCCTATGTTACTCCTGACGACCCCCTCTTCATGTCTGCAAAGTTTCATCGAAATCGCTTCAGCCGTTTCTGAGATTACCCCGGACAGACAGACAGACAGACAGACAGACAGACAGACAGACAGACAGACAGACAACAATTCTAAAAAAAGTTATTTACGTTTTAACAGCATGCGAATGACTCTCTAAGCTTAGTTTGAGGCAGTTTTTCGCAAATCACAGACAGACACTCTGATTTTATTTATATAGATATATCTACGAAGTTATCTAAAGATTTGAACCTGGTACCAAATCTAAAGATTTGGTACTTTTACTCAACCTACGTTACTTTACTTTACGAGTTTTTATCTATATAAATAAAATCAGAGTGTCTGTCTGTGATTTGCGAAAAACTGCCTCAAACTAAGCTTAGAGAGTCATTCGCATGCTGTTAAAACGTAAATAACTTTTTTTAGAATTTTTGTCTGTCTGTCTGTCTGTCTGTCTGTCTGTCTGTCTGTCTGTCTGTCTGTCTGTCTGTCTGTCTGTCTGTCCGGGGTAATCTCAGAAACGGCTGAAGCGATTTCGATGAAACTTTGCAGACATGAAGAGGGGGTCGTCAGGAGTAACATAGGCTACTTTTTGTTTATGTAAATTGCGGTACATACACCAAAATAACATTTTTTACAATTTTTGTCTCTCTGTCTGTTTATTCCGGCTAATCTCTGAAATAGCTAGACCGATTTTGACGGGACTTTTATTGGCAGGTAGCTGATGTAATAAGGAGTAACTTAGGCTACGTTTATTTTAGAAAAAATACACCCCGGACGAAGCCGGGAGCGGGCCGCTATAAACAATAAAAAACGGGATCTATGCAATATATTCGAGTTTTTCAAACGCGATATTTTTTCTTTTACTGAAAAAAAGTTACTAAACCTGTGACAATAAAAAAAAAAGATTTTTTTCGTTCATAACAAATGCATTTGTTGTTAACAACTGAAACGAAGGTTCATGCAATACGATGAGTTCTCCTTGCGGCATATCTTTTCTTTGGCTGAGTCGCTCATTATGTATTATTAATAGGAACGGATTTTTTTTCGCTAACATTCTAGAAAATTCTAGATGTTTATAGAAAATTCTAGAAGTTTTTAGAAAATTCTAGAAGTTTCTAGAAAATTCCAGAAGTTTCTAGAAAATTCTATGAAAACTTTCTTCACTTTTTCAGATAATTTAATAAGATTTTTTGAAATTTCAGAACATCGTCAAAATTTTTAGAAATTTAAAAATTTGTTAAACCTGATGGGTGATTTGTTATATTTATTTCGAAGGAAGTAGAGTGAGGCTATCTTTGAGTAGGAAGTTTTGAGATAGAATATACCCATATTTCGCCGAACTGCGTTCTCTTATCTCAGTTGAACTAATATACACAGGAAAAAGACAAAGTTACGCACAATTAAACAAAAATCAATTCGCTCACGCAGACAACATTATTAAATTTACGTTTTTTAATATTATAAAACAAAGTCCCCCCGCCGCGTCTGTCTGTCTGTATGTTTGCGATTCTCAAAAACTACCGAACGGATTTTTATACTGTTTTCATTAATGGGAAGAGCGTTAAACGAGGAAGGTTTCTACGTTTAATTTGCAGAAAAAAATGGCACCCGTGCGAAGCCGGGAACGGATCGCTAGTAAACAATAAAAAACGGGATCTATGCAATATATTCGAGTTTTTCAAACGCGATATTTTTTCTTTTACTGAAAAAAAGTTACTAACCCTGTGACAATTAAAAAAAAAGAATTTTTCGTTCATAACAATTGCATCTGTTGTTAACAACTGAAACGAAGGTTCATGCAATACCTACGATGAGTTCTCCTTGCGGCATATCTTTTCTTTGGCTGAGTCGCTCATTATGTATTACTAGCGGTCCGCTCCCGGCTTCGCCCGAGGTGCATTTTTTTAACGTAAAAACCTTCCCTGATTATCCCTCTGTCCATGAGTGAAGACAGAATTAAAATCGGTCCACCCGTTCTCGAGTTTTGCGCTTAGCAATACATTTAGCGGCCCGCTCCCGGCTTCGTCCGCGGTGATTTTTTCTAAAATAAACGTAGCCTAAGTTACTCCTTATTACATCAGCTACCTGCCAATAAAAGTCCCGTCAAAATCGGTCTAGCTATTTCAGAGATTAGCCGGAACAAACAGACAGACAGACAAAAATTGTAAAAAATGTTATTTTGGTGTATGTACCGCAATTTACATAAACAAAAAGTAGCCTATGTTACTCCCGACGACCCCCTCTTCATGTCTGCAAAGTTTCATCGAAATCGCTTCAGCCGTTTCTGAGATTACCCCGGACAGACAGACAGACAGACAGACAGACAAAAATTCTAAAAAAAGTTATTTACGTTTTAACAGCATGCGAATGACTCTCTAAGCTTAGTTTGAGGCAGTTTTTCGCAAATCACAGACAGACACTCCGATTTTATTTATATAGATGACGCTTGGAGAACCCTCTGGAAACTAAAGGAAGGGCGAAGAATGGAAGCAAACAAACAATCTGTGCGAGCAAATTCTAGAACACCTTTTTTAACACGTGTACATAGACTTTTCGAGTTTAATGAGAATGATGCTTATGCATTAAGATAGCCTTACTCTACTTCCTTCGAAATAAATATAATAAATCACCCATCAGGTTTAACAAATTTTTAAATTTCTAAAAATTTTGACGATGTTCTGAAATTTCAAAAAATCTTATTAAATTATCTGAAAAAGTGAAGAAAGTTTTCATATATGCGAGAATTTTCTAGAAACTTCTGGAATTTTCTAGAAACTTCTGAAATTTTCGAGAAACTTCTAGAATTTTCTATAAACATCTAGAATTTTCTAGAATGTTAGCGAAAAAAAATCCGTTCCTATTAATAATACATAATGAGCGACTCAGCCAAAGAAAAGATATGCCGCAAGGAGAACTCATCGTATTGCATGAACCTTCGTTTCAGTTGTTAACAACAAATGCGATTGTTATGAACGAAAAAATTCTTTTTTTTATTGTCACAGGGTTAGTAACTTTTTTCAGTAAAAGAAAAAATATCGCGTTTGAAAAAATCGAATATATTGCATAGATCCCGTTTTTTATTGTTTATGACGCTTGGAGAACCCTCTGGAAACTAAAGGAAGGGCGAAGAATGGAAGCAAACAAACAATCTGTGCGAGCAAATTCTAGAACACCTTTTTTAACACGTGTACATAGACTTTTCGAGTTTAATGAGAATGATGCTTATGCATTAAGATAGCCTTACTCTACTTCCTTCGAAATAAATATAATAAATCACCCATCAGGTTTAACAAATTTTTAAATTTCTAAAAATTTTGACGATGTTCTGAAATTTCAAAAAATCTTATTAAATTATCTGAAAAAGTGAAGAAGGTTTTCATATATGCGAGAATTTTCTAGAAACTTCTGAAATTTTCGAGAAACTTATAGAATTTTCGAGAAACTTCTAGAATTTTCTAAAAACTTCTAGAATTTTCTATAAAATTTACATAAACAAAAAGTAGTCTATGTTACTCCTGACGACCCCCTCTTCATGTCTGCAAAGTTTCATCGAAATCGCTTCAGCCGTTTCTGAGATTACCCCGAACAGACAGACAGACAGACAGACAGACAACAATTCTAAAAAAAGTTATTTACGTTTTAACAGCATGCGAATGACTCTCAAAGCTTAGTTTGAGGCAGTTTTTCGCAAATCACAGACAGACACTCTGATTTTATTTATATAGATTAATAGAAACGGATTTTTTTTCGCTAACATTCTAGAAAATTCTAGATGTTTATAGAAAATTCTAGAAGTTTTTAGAAAATTCTAGAAGTTTCTCGAAAATTTCAGAAATTTCTAGAAAATTCCAGAAGTTTCTAGGAAATTCTCGCATATATGAAAACTTTCTTCACTTTTTCAGATAATTTAATAAGATTTTTTGAAATTTCAGAACCTGATGGGTGATTTGTTATATTTATTTCGAAGGAAGTAGAGTGAGGCTATCTTAATGCCTAAGCATCATTCTCATTAAACTCGAAAAGTCTATGTACACGAATAAGTTGAAACATTTATCTTTTCTGCCTAACGATCACACTCAGCTTGATAGACAGCTTTAGTATTCATCATCGAAGTTTTGAGATAGAATATACCCATATTTCGCCGAACTGCGTTCTCTTATCTCAGTTGAACTAATATACACAGGAAAAAGACAAAGTTACGCTCAGTTAAACAAAAATCAATTCGCTCACGCAGACAACATTATTAAATTTACGTTTTTTAATATTATAAAACAAAGTCCCCCCGCCGCGTCTGTCTGTCTGTATGTTTGCGATTCTCAAAAACTACCGAACGGATTTTTATACTGTTTTCATTAATGGGAAGAGCGTTAAACGAGGAAGGTTTCTACGTTTAATTTGCAGAAAAAAATTGCACCCGTGCGAAGCAGGGAACGGATCGCTAGTCTAAAATAAACGTAGCCTAAGTCACTCCTTATTACATCAGCTACCTGCCAATAAAAGTCGCGTCAAAATCGGTCTAGCTATTTCAGAGATTAGCCGGAACAAACAGACAGACAGACAAAAATTGTAAAAAATGTTATTTTGGTGTATGTACCGCAATTTACATAAACAAAAAGTAGCCTATGTTACTCCTGACGACCCCCTCTTCATGTCTGCAAAGTTTCATCGAAATCGCTTCAGCCGTTTCTGAGATTACCCCGGACAGACAGACAGACAGACAGACAGACAGACAGACAGACAGACAGACAGACAGACAGACAGACAGACAGACAGACAGACAGACAGACAGACAGACAGACAGACAGACAGACAGACAGACAGACAGACAGACAGACAGACAGACAGACAGACAGACAGACAGACAGACAGACAGACAGACAGACAGACAGACAGACAGACAGACAGACAGACAGACAGACAGACAGACAGACAGACAGACAGACAGACAGACAGACAGACAGACAGACAGACAGACAGACAGACAGACAGACAGACAGACAGACAGACAGACAGACAGACAGACAGACAGACAGACAGACAGACAGACAGACAGACAGACAGACAGACAGACAGACAGACAGACAGACAGACAGACAGACAGACAGACAGACAGACAGACAGACAGACAGACAGACAGACAGACAGACAGACAGACAGACAGACAGACAGACAGACAGACAGACAGACAGACAGACAGACAGACAGACAGACAGACAGACAGACAGACAGACAGACAGACAGACAGACAGACAGACAGACAGACAGACAGACAGACAGACAGACAGACAGACAGACAGACAGACAGACAGACAGACAGACAGACAGACAGACAGACAGACAGACAGACAGACAGACAGACAGACAGACAGACAGACAGACAGACAGACAGACAGACAGACAGACAGACAGACAGACAGACAGACAGACAGACAGACAGACAGACAGACAGACAGACAGACAGACAGACAGACAGACAGACAGACAGACAGACAGACAGACAGACAGACAGACAGACAGACAGACAGACAGACAGACAGACAGACAGACAGACAGACAGACAGACAGACAGACAGACAGACAGACAGACAGACAGACAGACAGACAGACAGACAGACAGACAGACAGACAGACAGACAGACAGACAGACAGACAGACAGACAGACAGACAGACAGACAGACAGACAGACAGACAGACAGACAGACAGACAGACAGACAGACAGACAGACAGACAGACAGACAGACAGACAGACAGACAGACAGACAGACAGACAGACAGACAGACAGACAGACAGACAGACAGACAGACAGACAGACAGACAGACAGACAGACAGACAGACAGACAGACAGACAGACAGACAGACAGACAGACAGACAGACAGACAGACAGACAGACAGACAGACAGACAGACAGACAGACAGACAGACAGACAGACAGACAGACAGACAGACAGACAGACAGACAGACAGACAGACAGACAGACAGACAGACAGACAGACAGACAGACAGACAGACAGACAGACAGACAGACAGACAGACAGACAGACAGACAGACAGACAGACAGACAGACAGACAGACAGACAGACAGACAGACAGACAGACAGACAGACAGACAGACAGACAGACAGACAGACAGACAGACAGACAGACAGACAGACAGACAGACAGACAGACAGACAGACAGACAGACAGACAGACAGACAGACAGACAGACAGACAGACAGACAGACAGACAGACAGACAGACAGACAGACAGACAGACAGACAGACAGACAGACAGACAGACAGACAGACAGACAGACAGACAGACAGACAGACAGACAGACAGACAGACAGACAGACAGACAGACAGACAGACAGACAGACAGACAGACAGACAGACAGACAGACAGACAGACAGACAGACAGACAGACAGACAGACAGACAGACAGACAGACAGACAGACAGACAGACAGACAGACAGACAGACAGACAGACAGACAGACAGACAGACAGACAGACAGACAGACAGACAGACAGACAGACAGACAGACAGACAGACAGACAGACAGACAGACAGACAGACAGACAGACAGACAGACAGACAGACAGACAGACAGACAGACAGACAGACAGACAGACAGACAGACAGACAGACAGACAGACAGACAGACAGACAGACAGACAGACAGACAGACAGACAGACAGACAGACAGACAGACAGACAGACAGACAGACAGACAGACAGACAGACAGACAGACAGACAGACAGACAGACAGACAGACAGACAGACAGACAGACAGACAGACAGACAGACAGACAGACAGACAGACAGACAGACAGACAGACAGACAGACAGACAGACAGACAGACAGACAGACAGACAGACAGACAGACAGACAGACAGACAGACAGACAGACAGACAGACAGACAGACAGACAGACAGACAGACAGACAGACAGACAGACAGACAGACAGACAGACAGACAGACAGACAGACAGACAGACAGACAGACAGACAGACAGACAGACAGACAGACAGACAGACAGACAGACAGACAGACAGACAGACAGACAGACAGACAGACAGACAGACAGACAGACAGACAGACAGACAGACAGACAGACAGACAGACAGACAGACAGACAGACAGACAGACAGACAGACAGACAGACAGACAGACAGACAGACAGACAGACAGACAGACAGACAGACAGACAGACAGACAGACAGACAGACAGACAGACAGACAGACAGACAGACAGACAGACAGACAGACAGACAGACAGACAGACAGACAGACAGACAGACAGACAGACAGACAGACAGACAGACAGACAGACAGACAGACAGACAGACAGACAGACAGACAGACAGACAGACAGACAGACAGACAGACAGACAGACAGACAGACAGACAGACAGACAGACAGACAGACAGACAGACAGACAGACAGACAGACAGACAGACAGACAGACAGACAGACAGACAGACAGACAGACAGACAGACAGACAGACAGACAGACAGACAGACAGACAGACAGACAGACAGACAGACAGACAGACAGACAGACAGACAGACAGACAGACAGACAGACAGACAGACAGACAGACAGACAAAAATTCTAAAAAAAGTTATTTACGTTTTAACAGCATGCGAATGACTCTCTAAACTTAGTTTGAGGCAGTTTTTCGCAAATCACAGACAGACACTCCGATTTTATTTATATAGATGTAAGGATTATAATATACTACCCTCTATGTGCCACGGAAGGCGTTATAATTTTGAAACAATATTTTGAATGTCTATTTATTTACATATGAAATTTGGCTACGAAAGGGTACATTTTCGAAGCCACAGTTTTTGTTGAGATTAGATTGATGAGGGTACGAGTTAATTATACTTTAGGAAAAGTTATAAAAAAAAATCCACAACCGTTTTGGCATGATATTTAGAATATTTAAAACACAAAACCAGCAGAGCCTTGCTTTTTAAAATATTATTTTCTGGTCTTGTTTGGTCTTTCACAGGTTACCACTATTTAGTTATTAAGCTTAACATTATAATAATTATTGACTTTATAAGTAGCATATTACCTTTTCCGTACAATATGAAATTTAGTAGAAAAACAAAAGGGTTATATGGGTCACAAAAGTAATAAGTTGAAGTTGAATTCATGTCCCGCACCCACCTGAATAGTTCCAGGGAGGCAGGAATGTTCAATATGAAGTCCTTTACTAACACCCGGTCGTGTAACCTTTACATGATTTTAATTTGTGACTGATTTGCCACCACTTGTATGTTACGGAATATTTCTGATTTTTAATAAAGATTCAACATTTGAACGAGGATATTTAATTTGGAATCTTAATTAAGATTCGTGACACATTGGATAAATGACCTTTTACAGTATCAAAACTTCAATGAAATCTTGAGGGTCGGTGGATTGATAAAAATCTCTATGAAATCCTATTTAATAACTATATTTCAAGAACTTCTAAAATCATTTAAGTTAATATTATTACAATAGGCGTTATAATCGCAGGTATAACGAATACAGATACAGATTACATATATTTTTAATTCTAAATCTCCTGTGGTTTAGGTTGTAACCAAATTCAAAAAATATTTAATTTTAAATTACTTTGAAAAAAAAAAAATGCATAGATAACTTTTTATTTGCGGCTTCTATAAAATATTTCTGTATGAGGCTTCTGGAATTCCATTAAATTATTGAATTTGATTTTGAATTTGATAAATAAACGCGAAAAGTATTTTAAATTACTTTAACTTACATATGAATTTACAGTATAAATTAAATGACAGTAAATTTTAAATTATTTCTTCACTTTTTTATACAAATATCAACTACTACTTGGTCTGACAATATTATTCATTGCCTATGCAATTTTTTTTTAGTCAAGCGGATTCCGTTTTTGTCTCATGCAAGTATTTTTATCAAGCTCGATTAAGTATGAGGTAAAAATATTTATTTTAATTCGACCGTGAATTAGGTAGCAAATATTCCGTTTCCCTGTTTACGTTCAGCTGACAGGCATTCATTCTATGCACGAAAAGTTTCTCTCAGTCGTGTCAGTTCGGGGCAAACTTCCCCAGCTCGGACATCAGGAACCGGCGTAGATACAGTTGCACAATGGAATAAAGTAACATCGGAAGCTCGTTGGAGTGAATAAATAATACAGAAGCGGAGTGACATGCGCAGAGTGCACGAAGCGTCCTAAGTCTGTTTTGACTGCAAATATCTGCGCCGGATGTCTCTCGGTGCAGGGCGTGGATCATTGTTGTTTTCAACTAGATAAGCCAATTAAACTATAAGCAAAGTTTATGTTTGAGACACCGCTAACTCGTAATGACTTGGCATATAAAATTAAACATATTTTGAGAAGTGGACACTGCCGAAATGTCTTGTCTACAAATTGCAAATCATTTAGCGAGAGATGAAGAGGTAATTGTTCCAATCGTAACCGATCGATACGACCTCCAAATACAGAATTTCCTCCAATAACTGAGACGCACTGCAAAGAATCAGTCAGATAAAGTAGATATGGGTGCAAAATATCACTCTCTAAAGGGAACGACGTTGGATTAGACGAGTATTTGTGTAACTACCACAGTCTAAACGCCCTGCGGGCTGTCCAATCCCTGATGACTTCAAAAAGTCAAGGCGAAGGCATCCATCCATCTAGCAGACAGTGCTTTCCGCGTTTGTCTATCTATCTGCATTCTATCTGTAGGTATATCCGCTCAGTTCTCCTAAACCACGCATGGGATTTTGATGCGTTTTTTACCGCATCAAGATTTATGTGTACTTATAATTTGCAGAAAAAATGTACTTGATTTTAGATTTACTTAAATTAGCGCTTTCTTAAAATGTACTTTTTTATCTTAGTTTTTTGTTTCTCGTAACCTAATTCCCTTATTTTTCTAGATACTTCTTAGTTAATAAAATATCTAGGTATACCAAGAAAATTAATACCAAAGAAACTCAACCCTTCTGATTTTTTTGTGCGTTTTAGATGAAATATTATACATGACGATTTCTTCCGTAATTCCAGACAATTTTTCGTTATAGTCTGTGTTGAGTTTCAGCCATAATTCCGTTGTAATAATCTTCATGTTTCTTATGGCTCAAAACCAGTCACAAAATTAGGAAACACCCAGGAGGTTCTGTAGTATGTTGTCTTCTTAAATAATAAAGAATTTATATTTGTGTGTGTATATGTCTCTCATAAAAATAATAAATTAAACATAAGAAAATCTAAAATCACTCCAAAAATCATTGTAATCTAGTATATCCAGGTTTTAGTCGAGTCATTGTTATCAACAGACAAGTGAGCCCCGGACAGTAGTGGAGGCAAACAGTGCGTAATCTTTGTCTCACGAGACCACCGCTACATTATGCCACTGTCGCCGGCCTTTGTGCTGCCCGAAACCGCTAGATAAATTTATACATGATCTTCTCTGTCAATTGTAACTGTTTAGGGGTTAAGATTAGACGTTTTTGCACTTCACTAAATTCATTATCATTTTTACGAATATATTTTTATCAGCCTATTTCACATATACTACGTCCCACTCCACAACTTGGAACAGACCTCTCCCTTTCTAAGGAGGTATGGCTATATATGTAGCTCTAATCTCATACAAATGCGCTTTGGATCGGTATTCGTTATCTTTAGTCCACATTTGAAATCACACAGGCACACAGGCCCTAAAAGTATCTGATATTGCTTAAGGTAAAAAAGGGGAAAAAAAACTCGGAATCAATATTTCAAACAATCATTGATATTAGAAATTATCAGTGTCAATGGATTTTAATATTTTTCTTTAGTGTCACTACTCGAAAGAGATTAAAGTACTCATGCAATAAAATTTTATTAGGTACAAGATAAATTATATTATAATGATCATTTGCTTTGTATTGAATAATTTTGATAATTATATCATGTTGCTAATAGGACGAGCTACTTATATTTAGGTCATTTTTCTTTTTGGACGTTCTGTTTTACTTAAATGTCCTTTCGACACGAAGGCCTTCTATCACAGCTACTGTTCTTACGCCTCCTATGAACGAGCAGTCATAAATTGGTTTCCTCGTCTGGTGGCAGAAACAGTGAATAATGACATGTGCGCCGTTATATTTTGTCGAGTATTCATACTTTATCCTAACAAAGTTGGCGGTTCACTTTTTTATGTTAAGGTTGAGAAACAGACTGACAATCCACTTGATAGTAGGTCGCAACCATCAAGTGTTGCTTCATCATCAACCGTTGTTTGTGTTATCAAGCCTATATAACACAAGCAACGACACAGGTGCTCCCTGTACGCTGCCGACCGCACTACGATTAATGATAAGGGATTGGGAAGGTATAGGAAAAATGGGCTCTGGCATCCCTTACTCACTCGCCGAAACACAAAAGCACACATGCTGTTATTTCACAGTAGTATTCTGTAAAGGGGTGGTTACTGCCACCAGACAGGCTGCCCAAATGACTGTCCTGCTACTTATAAACCCAACTGCCTGCCGATCTCTACATAAAAAATGTATGTTAAAGATCTTTTTTTTTCTTCTATTCTTTCACCGTAACTGAATATAGTTTGCATAAAGAGGTGTGCGTCTAACTAGCAAAGCACACACATTAGCGTTCAACGAATATCGTTCGACTGATGGATAACGTTACGTCGGTTCCCTTCCGCTGCTTACGCTTTCGACGTCGGTATTTAAGAGAAAGTAATATCTGACAAAGTGGAGAAAATATATTTCGGCTGCACTTAGGTGCGAAGCGTAGGCGCGAAGGACCGGTGTGTCAGTTCCCACGCGGCTGCCTGTCTCGTGTTACACCGAAAAGAATCCCACTTTTTTTTTCTTACAGAATTAAACGGGCGATAAAATTCTCTCGACGTCGCATGAAAATGTGCGTTACCTGCCTTGCATATTTATGCGTACCTTAGTAATGACGTTTGTCGAGCCTCTAACGCGACGCCATTACAGCTTGTCTTTGCCAACGTGGCACATCTACGTTTAATGAACAATCCGTTTCAGCGGAATTCGATGACGTCGACTTTTAAATTCATTTGTCTCTGTGGGAACTGAAATGAAGAGAGTCACAATAGCGTCACTCTGTTGGATTTATAAAAAACTGCACTATCAAGTCTGTATTTCTTGTTAAACAAGACTCGTATTAAGTCGTCGCCCCCGCTTAGCAGCACTTCACCGGCTTATCCCAAGAATGTGGGTACATAAGTCGTCACTAAACGTAAACTCTGGCTAAACTGTGCAATATCATTTGTCTTGGCTGCGAGGGTAAATATTGTTCTTAATTTAATTCAAGTTAGTGGGAGCGCACGTGGGTTATGGCGTGAGCGAGGCGGCGCTATTCGGCGGGCCGCAAGTCGCGCGTTGCACATCAAATATTTCACAGGAAACAGGCTCGAATATACTCGTAGTTACTTGCAATGGCTCGCCCCTAATCTTGAGCCAACTCGAGTGTTGCACCTGCAGCCAAATTCGTTCCAATTAGGAGAAGTTAGAGTGCGCGTTGCTGACTGAACGGCAAATGATGCGGTCCCACTTAGCGCTGCCCCGGCGACACTTCGCGTCGTCTGCTACTAAATAAATTCAGTTACGGCTTGCACACAGCACACGTCATTAAACTTCCTTGTCTTTACCGCTACCCTCACACGCAAACTTCCTTAATTATAGGATTTTAACCATGTCCTTACTTGTTATGCTTGTATATTACGCTTTACGTAACAAACTATAATAATATGTTATTTTTTATGTAAACATAAGAATCACGAATTAACTATTTAACCATTATAATTTAATCATAGCATACAGATCATTATGTAGGTATATTGTTAGTGTAATGTTAAAATACACGTGAAAATATAAATTTAATTGGTTCCTTTTTGTTTAAACATTTAATAATGAAATTAAATCGTTGACAGTAGCAAGTAAATCTACATGCTAAACTCATATAAATTAACAAGCGAAGTTATTTAGTATCCAATGTTACTTGCCTATAATAATGCGTTCCATAATATTGGTACCCAACTACACGACAGTATAACTACAGTATCTTTTATAAAATTTAACGTAATCGACTTAGCGTCGATGCCATCGCGTCGAGTAGGTACATAAAGTGAACATGCTCTTTTCGAAGCAGCAGTGATATCCCACTAATGTGCTTTCTCCTACAATCTTTCCTTACGATGACGAGCTGAAATTTATAGACTGCACATTGGAATATGCATTTTACTGTATACGTGTTTAGGTGTACTTTAGCTTGTTGTTTGCGGTTTGACTTACGATAATTTCAAGTTTAAAAGGAGCGATGTCAATCTTTATCGCAGGAAAGTCGTAGGGAAGGGGGGGGGGGGGTGTTTGGCTAAGAAGGGCGCGCCACTGCGTCGATTGTAATCACGCAAATGGTTCCATATCAAAATGTCACATTCGTATCGATGTTCCGCTGTCATTTTTGCGCAAGAGTAGTTATGGTTTTTAATATATTGATGCATTTAATAGAGAGCCCCCAGTGGATAAAAATTTCAAATCGCCTGATAGACGTACTAAGTTTGTTAATGAGCATAAAATTCGTTAACTCGTTTTTGAATCCACCAAAAATTTATGTCAACGTATATTCCAGCTACATAAAGTTGATTTTATCGTCTAGAATAGTCGCTCAGGGTGGTTATACCTAACAAACAATTTGAAAAATATATACTTTTGACTATATAAACAAATATAATCAAGATATATTAGTTTATATTTTAGGCATAACCATTATACATATGTTATAACCAGGAATGCTAAGAATTAATGACTTAAAATTTATTTACTTATAGTTAGTTAAACAATCGAAAAAACGTACTATACGAGATTATTAGATTTTCATCTAATAATTTTCATCCCAAAAAATTATAGTATACTGTAATACATTTTCTTTACTTTTTTTTATTTTATTTTTTATTAATAATGGGGTTTTTGGGTTATATGAGCTCGGAAATACAGACGCCGGTAGGAAGTTCCAATCCTTGGCAGTGCGTATTATGAAGGATTTTTGGTTTGAAAAGGAGGAATTTTGACAAAGTAGGTAACCGGCCGTACGTCTGAATGTCCGATGGAAGAAAGGGGAAAGTAGGTGCTCATGCATCTCTTGAGCACACTCTCCGAAGTAACATCCAAGCTCTGCAAATTATTTCCTAAAATCGCACAGAAGCCAATGAGCTTTCTAGCTCTGCGACATCCCAAAGGTGGCTTTTTTCCCAAGGCTTACTTTTTTTTTTCGATATTTGGATTATAGCGGTTGACGTACTTCATCACGTATTTCTTGAGATTTGATTCAAATTAAATGTGTAAATATATTTAAGTTTATATTAAAATAGTTAGTGCTAAATTACCTTAACACTCTTATGACGGTCATGAGCAGCATTGAGGAGATAGAAAAACACAATTACCTTTAAACTAAGAGGAACATTAAAATCCCGTCACATACCTATTAAAGTGTTTTTGAGAATATCGTTTTATTTTTCTATAGACGCAGGCTGCCGGCTAGCCACTGACTGCGATCGCCTCCATTAAAATAACTCGTTAAAATTTATCATCGACCCGCTTAATCGCTTTAGCGCCACCATCTGGGGTTTTATGATTTTTCTGCTTGCTCTGTATACATTTTCGTGGTCATTTTACAATGTTTACGAAATTGCTTGCGTGAGACGTTTAAACAGCTCTCTAGCAACTTTTTATGACGTCTGTGTGTACGAATATTTTTTTTATATAACAGCAGAAGTGTTCATTACAATAAAGTGATTGTAAAGTGCTTTAACGTAAAAATTAGTTTTCTCTCGTTGGGAATCCAATTTAATCATATTATGCCGGATTTTCTGCAGCTGCGGTATTCCGTAGCGCACTCAGAAGATAATTAAATAATTAAGAATGTATGAATGACGCTGTAAAGCCGTTTCCCTTATATTGTAATAATGCAGTCCTCTTGGGTGAAATCTTTTGAATTATTCTCTTACACTTGCTTTGTAATTACACGGTCGTTGATGGCTGTTGTTAGGATTGTGGACAAATTTTAAAAATCTCCAAATTTTAATATATCCTTGTTAGTTATATCTGTGCTAATAATGTAAGGAGATAAAGTTTGTTAGATGGCAATAAGACGTAACCAATAGAAATCCTTATAAACTGTTCTTAAACATTTAATTTATTCTGATAGGAAATTTGGCTAATAAATTTAAACATTTTAGATTTTTTTTCCAGTAGCAGTAACAAAGTGTTTTTTAAATAAAAAAAGGAATTAATAGACTTTTTGTAAGCTCAAAAAGTGCAACTGGACTCGCAAGATTTAAACATTATACAAAATGACCTTTGCGAGTGGAAATAGAGCGTTTTTCCTTAAAAATGTCAAACGTTCCTTTGGGTTTATGTTTTGCGTTTATAACGGTCAGCGGCGCGTCTAGTGAGCAAAAAGACTCGCTCCGACGACCGCTCTCGCTGCCGAGAGAAAATCTGGGGCTTAAACATTGCCACGTATGAAATAGTGGCGCCTGGTTACATGAAAAAGACGAGAAGGGAAATCGAGTGACAGGGCCATGGAGCAGGATTTAAAGAGCGACGCTTTTTGCAGCCTAGATTTCACTAGAAATATACTGACAAGTAAAATGAAATCATTGTTTGTAATTTTAATATTGTTTGTCAAATGGACTCTATTCTAGTTCGGAGTGTATACGTTTTATATATCTTTGATATTTACTTATATTTAAAGAAAAGATATACAAGTTTTAATCTTAAATTAAGTTATTTATTTTATTAAGTACACAGTAATAGTGTCTATCATATAATAACTTTGCACCATTGTTATTATAATATAACAAATTTAATATAAGTATAAGAAATTTCAAAAGAATTGTGTTTATCTTTTCAGATTGACCCCAAAGTGGCCTTTCCCAGAAGAGCAAATGCACATCCTAAGGTAAGTGATAGAAGCTTAAAATTACCACGAAACGGCTGCTAAGTAACGCAAAGTTACGACATATTAGGAGTGTAAAGTACAGCGCCCAAAGGCGGTCTGTTTATTTTCAAACATTTACACAAAATATTATTTTAGGCTGGACATAACTCTCGCTTGCTATTAAGATGTTGGCTCACGATGCATAAATAACTAGGGGTTAACAATTTAGTATGCGGGCTGTGATCTTGTGGCCGTTCGTATACTAGATGGTTTCAGCCTCTGATTGAATCGCATAACAACGTATTTAGTCCGTTTCCTTTTCCTTCCCTTTATCATATACGTTTATCTAATAAATAATGTATGTGCCTTTAAATTAATATATAACAATTGATTTGATATTAGTATATCTAATTGCAAGTTCTCCAGTAGAGTAGTTACCAAGCTAAACCTAAATCACATTTAATGCTACACATGTAAAACTTAAAATAAGTCAGCTACAGTATGTAGGTACTATAACAACAAATCAACCCTTTATAATATTCCGACTGAAACGAAAATTGGAATTCTCAAAGCGACCACCTTAAACACCGCATGAAATAGACAATTTTAAATTCAGCAATGGAATGTTTGAGGCTTTGACTATGTAAAGTTCTAGGGTGTTTTATATTGGGTTTCTGAGTTTTGTATGAAAACTTCGCTTTTGTTATGAATTAGGTGCTCGAGTATTACTTCATACAATATATATATTATTAGGGGTTAAAGTATGAAATTGCCGATTTGTACTGAAAAATAAAAATTCGTTTCTTTTTTTAATTTAACATATTTATTTAATCAAAATAATTACCATTATTATCTATACATTGCTGCCATCTAATAGGAAGCTCAATTATGCCTTTGCGATAGAACTCTGGTGATCTAGATTCGACAAACTGTGTGAAAGCATTTTGCACTGCCTCCTGAGAAGAAAACTTTTTATCACGCAGAAAATTGTCCAAATCACGAAAAAAATGGTAGTCCGTTGGAGCAAGGTCTGGCGAATACGGAGGGTGACGAATGGTTTCTAATTGCAGTTCCTGTAGAGTTAAAACGGTTTCTCGTGCTGTATGAGGTCTCGCGTTATCATGGAGCAATAATGGTGAAGATCGATTCATAAGTCGGGGCTGTTTCACTGCTAGTTTCGCTATCATTGTTCGGAGTTCGGCGCAGTAGACAACTGCCGTTATTGCTTGACCAGATCGGAGAAAGCTATAGTGAATAACACCACGCTGAGACCACCAAACAGTTACCATTACCTTTTTATTGGTAAGCTTTGCTTTAGGACACTGTTGCGGCGTTTGACCTGGGGTCAGGCATTGCATTTTTCGCTTACGATTATCGTAAAGAATCCATTTTTCATCACATGTCACAATTCGATCCAATATTCCTTCATTTCTGTATCGATTCAACAAGGCAACGCAAGTTTCAACACGCGTTTCTTTCTGCAGATCAGTCAAATCACGAGGCACCCATTTTTCATATTTTTTTATTTTATTGATTTGACGCAAATGAGTCAATATTGTTGGTAAGGTAACGTTAAACCATGCCGCTAATTCCTGGGTAGTTTGGCTCGGATCGGCTTCCACCATCTCTTTCAAATCATTGTTATTCACCTGTGTGGGCGGTCTTCCACGTGGTTCGTTCTTCAAATCGAAGTTTCCATCACGAAAGCGTTTAAACCAAAATCGCACAGTGCGTTCATTAGCAGTCCCCTCTCCAAACGCAACATTAATATTGCGAGCTGTTTCTGCCGCGTTAGTTCCGCGTCGGAATTCGTATTCAAAAATCACACGAATTTTCGAAGTATCCATCTTTATTGTCTAAGCTGAATAAAAAAAACAACTGAAAGTTGATAATCGAATGTTGCACATTTTTTAAAAGAAGAACTACATAGGTACCGTATGAAAAAAGTTTCACTCAAAACTCTCAAACCATGAAGGTTCTATGTCAATTCGAAGTACCTATTACAATAAAACGGCAATTTCATACTTTAACCCCTATTATTTTTGTAAATACATGCGACATGCGACGAACAGACTGACATTTCATTAGAAGAGATTTTGCCTGTAGGCATATCTTATTTTGACTATAGACCTTTTTATCAGCAGTCGCCACACACAGGAGTTAAACAAATAAAAATCAAGGTTAAAAGTCTTTTGGTTACGACATGTTAAATAACATTGAAGTATGAAGTAGGTACTTAGCTAGAAAAAAAAAAGCTAGAAAAAAAAAATTAAGCTAACCTTCGTATAATTTCGTAGACATGTTTTCTTTTGTGTGAAGGTCGAAATACAGACTGTCATGTCACTTGACGATAGAGTGTTTCTGTCGCCTTTAAACACGAGAAACAGTAGGGCTATACAAGTACATTGTCACCTTCACTATAAAGCATAATATACCAACTTTAGGATAAATAAAAACGAAAGGGTTTGGCATTCCATAAAGGTGAGTCCAGATTAAATAACATATTACATAACTTTTGTTGTATAACACGTCCAAATTATATAACGTTGCTGTATCAAATTAACAGGGCAACATAACAATGTTATCTAACGTGTCTATAATTGTATCGGTTGCATCATGAGTAATTGAGTACAAGTAATGACGTGACTCACGCGCAAATATTATATAACATACTTCTTATAAATAACCTGGACTCGTCTTAATAACACCGAATAACATTGAATACACGTTGCTTATCCACGCATAGTATGAATTGAAAACGCTTTCTGCGTATATTCGACAACTCCTAAATCACGAAACGGATTTTGATGCAGTTTTCACCATCAATTCCATTTTTCATAGAATATTTATATATAACGTAATTAAGTTTTTATGTAAGTATGACAATTACTATTTTGTAACCAATAGACGCCGAAACTGTTCGCTTCTGTCTGTTTCTCCGCTGACTACTTCTGAACCACCCAACGGAATTTGACACTGTTTTCTCTAATAGAAAGAGCAATACACGAGGAAGTTTGTAAAAATTGGATCCCGGGCGAAGCTGAAAGCGGGTCGCTAGTTTTACTATATTCGTCTGCTCCTCTAAGCTTTAAAACGTGGTTTGTAAAGGTTAGAGAAATGGTAAAAGAGTATCACACTTTGAAATCTTTAAGATACTCATATATTTATAGAAGCTGCTAACTGCAGTCCGTAGCTGGCCGCCTTTAATGTAAATCGAGGACTTCCACTTCCCCGCACGGCTCTACCGAAAAGCAACGTTTTTACATTCAAGTAGCTCATACTTGAACTCCTGCTGTTGAGCTGTTTGACCTAGCTTTGTTGGAGCTCTTGTCTTTATTTCGGCGGCACGAGGGTATATGCAATTGACAATTATGAATTCACTGCAGATGCTGAATTTGCAATGGAAAAATTGAATTTTCTGTAACTTTAAGAACCTTCCGCTTGTTAACCCAGTTTTCATTTCATTCTGTTACTTTTATGTAGGTAAATTGCCTCGTGAAAGTGAATAATTCATCTAGGCTATAATTTATAAATGCCTATTCATTGGTAAACCTAAATTAATCTGTGCTTGACACCGCCCTCTCTATAGACCACTATGACAAGGTCTTTCAGTTTACAAAATAGTATGCCCCGATCATAGACTTTTAAGCCATATCAGAAGAGGCACAGAGAGATCTACGTGGTATTCTTCTCTTTGCTTTTCTCCAATTTAAGATTTTTTTATGTTAAGGTCAACAGACAGGCTGGCGTTCCACTTGACGGTAGGTGACTACTGTCGTAGATGCTGCAAGTGAGTTGCCGACTAAAATGGGATTGAGCATAAGGGATTGGGAAGGGACAGGGTAATAGGCTCTGCCACACCTTACTCACTCGTCTAAGCACAGCAGCTTTAATACAAAATTTGTAATGATAATATGACGACTTTAACTCTATTATTGACTTTATTTTTATCTCTATGATATAATTCACAATGCCTACTATAAGCGCTAATTGTTTTGAATCTCTTTAACTTATAATGAGCAACAATGACGTGCTACATTCACATTACAAATCATGTGTACGTCATTGTTCATCAGGACGTGTGGCAAGAGTGAGATAGCAATACATAAAAAGGGATACAAAACTTTTAACAATTGTTTGGTTCTGCTACTGTTTAGGAAATATGTGGGAACTATAAAAACCTTTTGAAACGATCAAATTGTTACTTAAAGATAAGACTTAAATTCAAATTACATATATATCTAAACTAATATTATAAAGCTGAAGAGTTTGTTTGTTTGTTTGGTTGAACGCGTTAATCTCAGGATCTCAGGAAGGTTGGAATTGAAAAATAATTTTTGTGTTGGATAGTCCATTTATCGAAAAAGGCTTTAGGCTATATAACATCACACTGCGACCAACAGAAGCGAAGCGTCAATGGAAAATGTTGCAAAAACGGGAAAAATGATTCCCCTTTGAGAGCTTTCGTTGAGTAAACGGTTTAAGTTACGCAAAAATCATGTATGATGGAATTGTCACTCTTTAAAAGATCTAAAAAAAGTTCGAGACAGCATATTTATGTCAATCTTAAGATTGACTCACTATAACCTTTTTTATGGTAAACAAACTTGATCGAAATTAATGCATTATTTGCGAAGGTGTTTTATCAACATGATATTAATCTTTATCCAAATAAATACGTTATTCATCACAAGTATTTAATTGTGAACAAAATTGCCCCTGATATTAGTTGATTTCAATCAACATCTTAGGAGATATCATAATTTTAAAATAACTCCGCAACAAAATAGGTATGATAACGTTCGGGTCGGTTCAATTCACGCACGCGCATCACTGGCCGGCCGCCATTAGCTCTGCGAGGTACCATGCCGCGCGGCTCAGACGCGTGGTTGGCTCCCTACGGAACGGTTGTGCTCAGCGAACTGATTTTTTAAATTTGTTTTTGCGATATCTCATCATATAATAATTACTCATATATTTTCTTTTTCAACGCGGATGAAGTCGCGGGCACCAACTAGTGTAGAAAATATAGAGATTTTCAGTTGCGAATCACTTAATTATTCATTGGTTGTATAATAAAATTATTTTTCTATGATTAAATAATGAGTTTATCGTATTCCACAAACACTGGTTAAATTCTTTAATATATTACTTAGAATATCATCTCAGCAGTAAAACTTCCACTGCTGGATATACGAGTAGGCCTCCCCCACTATTTTTCAATAAAACCGGTCAGAAGCAGAACTTACAATAAAAACTATAGGAAGCAATTATGTATTAGCAAATCCAAACCAAACTCTGCCAGGAGTCGGCACGCTAGCTCCTTCTTTTATATAGACATTAAACGTGATGGATGGTTTTAAAACATCACGTTATATTACTCTATCCGGGCAGCGAGTGCGGTGTTGCGTGGCCGGTCAAAGGGGATGCCGGCTATGCGAATTACATGAATACATTAAGGGAGCAACCTCGTACATGTTACAGTGTAATGCTCACGAATATATTTAGAGCATGTTCCTTCGTCACAGTGCTACCACTACCAAACGGTGACTGTATGTAAATTTAGTCGTCATATAGATCCACCCTCGATAACGAGAGTTTCTTGAATCGCACGCGATGACGCGATACCTAATTACACTAATTTGTAACAAAACAACATTAACCAAATATTGAAGTGTACAAGCCGTATCGGAAATTGTATTATGTAATAATATTTAAGGAATTGCTCTAAACAATTTCAACTTAAGTTCCTTCAATAACTTAAAATTTTAAAGTTTAAACGAAGATTTCATTTGTTATGCCAAAGGGGAAGTTACATCGATTAATTATGATTTGGATTTTCCGAAGTCGTAAACAATTACTTTAAGTATTTCTCCATCGCCCTATTAATTGCTATACTATAAAGGACGTCTAAAATCGGATGATTTTGTTAGTAGGGGCGTTCGTGGGAGGCAAAATTTAAAATTCTGATTATTATCGTTTGTCGACGCTTTTGCTTCCGCTTACGCAAACAATAGAAAAAAAGGGGAGACCTCTCTCCACGCGGAAGCTGAGAACAAAATAAACGAATTTTAATATCGTCTTTATCGATAATTGAGACTCTCGCGAAAACCTCTTATTTTGAAAACTTTTAGAGACTGTGAAAGAGGAATCGCGAAAGAAAATGGAATTGGAAGAAAAACTTTTTTCATCTTCTTTGTTTGACATTGACAGTTACTAAACTTTGTATTTTCACAGTGGATCTATTCAATTTAGATTTGATTTTGATTCAACAGAATTTAATTGTCTAACATCTGGCAGATGACACAGGGTGATATTAAAATTTTACACTTTCCGTTGGTCCACGTTTTTAGATCCGGATGAACATTTTAATATTTTGATTAATTTAATAGATTGCGTCAATCTGTCTAATACTAATCTTATCTAATTTTTTCCGTGACTGGTATTCCCTTTTAAAGTTTTAGTTCTAATATTAGTATAATATAATCTGAGTGTACATACACAGTTAGATTAGCAATAAGTTTTTTTTTAATTATTCAAAAAAGATCTACTTTTACAAATCTAAAGGGATAATTTAATAAATAATTAACAATTGCGAATTTGCTCTGAGTAAAATGAATAATTTCTCATACAAATTAGTGGCGTCGTAGCTACGAGTATGTCGTAGGAAGAGCTACGTCGTAGCTATGTGTCATCTTGCACACAATCTTATTATTATTTAACTCAAACTTTATTATTAAGTCACCTTATTATTAATATATTAATTACCTGTAAATTAAACAGAAAAATATTATAAAATTCTTCAATTTTTTTCTAACAAGTTAGTAGTTAGCTAAAAAGTAAACTTAAATCTATAATGGAATGTTACAATTACATCTTATACACAAATTTACAAACATATACACATATATTTGTAGAATTATAGTAGACATCCTAGAAACCATATATCCTATTATTAAGATAAAATAAATAATAATAAAAGAAGAATAATATATTATTTTTTGTAGAATTTGATAAGTAGGTAGGTTTAAAAATTTTATAAAAAAAATACGTTATAATAATAAATAAATATCTTCACACATTCCACACAGCACCATTTAGTTCCACACTAAGCAACTAATGCTTGTATTATGGATACCAGATAGTTGATATACTACATAGATTACTTTTTTTGGAAATACATAAATATTATAAATACAAACATCCATGACTCAGGTACAAAAGTAAAATGTTAACAGATAAACATTTGCCCCTAGCGGGATTCGAACCCGCGACCGTTTGTTTAACTGCTAGGGTTACTAGCCACTAGACCAAACGTGTCGTCGAAATTAGAATTAGATGAATCGGTTATATCGGACGAAGTGAATTAAGGATATTGTACATTAAATTGACAATTGTAAGAAATTTCTATAGATAGATTGGTAAATCGTTAAATTAGTCTGTAATTTTACTTACCAAAGTGTTCCTATGTCAAATTGATTTAGAACATTGACATACATTGTACTCCAGCGAATATTCGTCGTGACATGCAAATGTTTCGTTAGATACAACGAAGTGCTGATACTCGCGATGTTTGTATTTACCCAATTGTATATTCTGTTCGTAATGCATGTAAGTTCTTGCACGTAGTTAGGTAATTCTTGACAATTAAACAACAAGCAGACTAGTGAAAATCACACATAATATTACATTCACACATCAAAACAAGTAAGTTTATTAAGAGTTTGAGTCATTTGCTATTCGTAGTATTAAACATTATTTCAATATATAATTGTTATTTATTTTTCAAGTTCTATGAATAAAATTTATGTTTCAGAGCTAACTATATTGCCATAACTATTTCTACTGTAATTTACAGATATATTATATAGATAACAAATTTGCTATCATTGTATGACTGTTTATACATTTATTTCTTGTTTGTAAATTAAATAATATGAATTTTATAAATAGTTGAGGATATAGGTAATAGAATATAAGCAAAAAATGTGACACACAGGCATTTTCTTAATTTCGCTAGGCATAAATAGTCGTTCAATGTTCAGCCATATTCAAATGATGATATTTTACTTCAAATTTCCCTAATTGTAAAGCAATCCTCAGTTATTTATGTAATATTTTAAATGCATTATGACATTTTTGATATCAGTATTTCTTGTAAGTTCACAATACTTCGCATGCATTGGATACGTAGTTTCTTGCAAGTAAATACCGGAGGATGGTGGTAGCAGCGAACGGGGAACAAAGGCTAATATGTCATCGCGGCCAAGTTAATTGACGCGGTTTCCGCACCGGCGCGCGGCGCGGCGGAACGCAGACGTCAGCATTTCCTTCGCTTACATATTTATACGGAGCTACTGCGCTGAATCGCGCACTGTAAAATAATACATACCCTTTTAATTCCATATAACACTTTACAACTGGCCTTTTGTTATAATGGATTGTAGTCGTTACTTAAGAGACATGGAGCGAGCGAAAAACTGCTACTATACTAATTTTATTAAACTGGTTTTGTTCAAATTTAAAATCTTAATGGCCAGTTGGTCATTCGTTGTATGACACGTTCATAATTTAACGAGTATAGTTTTATATCTTAGCTAGCACAATTAGTACATATACTTAGTAATTATTTTGTATTCTCATTTGCCACACACGTTTGTAACGAAACTGATAAATATGTATTCCATGAGATATTTATCAGTTTATTTAATGAGGAAATGCTAAATTTCAAACCTCAGTTCAACTGGAAAATAAATTATACAAAAACTCTCTAGACTACTCTAGGGAAATCTTAAGATTACTATTCTTCCAGAGCGTATCGATGATACCGTAAGGAAAATTCAAAAATTCAAAATTCAAAATCATTTTATTCGAAATAGGATTTACAAAATCGCTTTTCGACGTCAGAGAATGACACGTTCACTACCAAGGTGTGCATTCCTCTGTGGAGAAGAACGGCCAAAGAAACTCCACAGGAATCGCATCTTTTATGTTTCCAATTGTAAATAAACAAATATTACATTACATTATAATTGTAAAGTATGTTTTATTCTTATCTATTATGCTGAGTTGGAGCAACCGTAGACCAGACGTCATTATCTTCCAAATAATCATCCAATCCAAATCAAATTCCAATCCAAATTTTTGAAGTTAAATATTTAGTCTTATTGTTAATATATGCGTGTCTGCGCATGTGTATATCTGTCTATTTATCTATGGAATCGTAGCTCCCAAACGGATGGACCGATTTTGATCCGGTTTTTTCTTTGTTTGAAAGCTGACATGATGGAGATGGTTCTTAGCTATAGTTTATGAAGATCTGTTCAGCCGTTTGAAAACCATCGTAGTTGACGAAGGGATATCACTAACTTGCAAAGGTGCGATACTTTGGTATTGGTGCAGTCATTCGTCTATTTACTGTAATAATTTGTCACTTCGCATAGTATATTTGAAAATATTAAAAGCCAACAGCAAAGCGTCAGTTCGACTACAGAACTTGGCTCGTTTCCTATTATAAAGCCTACCATAACTCGCGTTTACTACGTGAACCAAATATCGAACAATGTCCAGGATTGATAATTCGAAACTGAAAAAACACTCATTTAAACTCATTCTACGTCGCAAAAGAAAATAAAATCTAAGTAGCCTGCTTATAAAGGTTTTTTAAGTTTACTGCACTAAGAAAATGCAGAGGGTTATAATTACGGATAGACTTCAGTTTTTATAAGTTGAAAATTTCATTAAAACGTATTTCCTTGGAGTCGAAGGTAACCGTTTTGTAATTAAGCCTTCTAGTTAGTCTACTTAACGCGATGTCGATTTTGTCTTCAGTCGCAGCTACAAAGTGTTAGATTTCGTTCAGAAATCAATGCTTTTTTAAGTTTGCCTCATAATTTCAATTAAAAAGCTTTAATCGGCCCCAAAACGGTCGCCAAAATCGGTGGCATTTGTAATCAAGGCGGCGTGAGTTTATACTCTTTAATGGACTTTGCAGAAGTAGTTCCAACTCTCTTTACGGTTAAGATATTTGAGGAAAAACTACCCGCTACATAGCACAGTAAGTGGCGAAGTTCTCGAAGTATGGCAGGCGTGGAGGGTACAGTGGCACGGTCGGGTCATATAGACGACCGACGGTGGCGAGGCGCGAGGCGCGCGGCGTGGGAGCCCAGTTGGCGCGATTTAACGTGTTTCATTAAACGTTTTGTCGGTGTAATCGCAAGTAATTTAAGAGAAGAGAGGCGAGCTTCCGACTTTGTAAGCATTTTGTGTTTTCTTTTTTAATTACTTCGTTTTAACTTTGTTGTCGGGCTTTTAAAAGCTGACTGACAGCCAAATAACAAAGTTCTTTAGAACTATTTAGGGAGGATTTAATGAAATTGTAGGTTCTTTATACGATAGCGTTGCACGATTACGGTCATTTCTCTCGCTCTACTTCACTATTTCTCTCTCATTCGTTGAGCGTATAAAACTCGGTATTCAATTTTTGCTTCAGTTGATGGTCAACTCGTAGGAATGTATTTCGTCCGGAAGGAATGCTGTCGTAACTGGCCAATGTAACAACATTAGAATTCTAATTCCAAAACTTTAAAGAGTTCATCATTTCAACCGTAAGACTGCTGAAAAGTCCTACCCAATAATTTTCCAATACTTAGTACCTAATGGTCAGAAGCAGCCTGGATACACCGTCAACCCTCGCCCCATATCAGATTGGTTAAGGAGTAATCCTAATAATAAGGAGTACGAGATGCATAAAATAGCGTTGTAATAAAAAACATTTTTTTTTTCTTTAATGCTAAAAATGTTAAGTAGGTACATAGATAAATAAATCATTTAAAAAAAGCCATTATTACTAAAGACACTTGTATATAGGATTAACAGTCCATATCTAATAGGAGTACAGAATATTAATATTTATTTAATAGGTCGCTTAACCAAATCTAATAATGAAATATTTAGAAAATCAATTTTGACCTCACGTGCTAGCTAGTATTGCCACAGATTAAATAAGTTACTATTGGTATTGGGGCTAGCATGTTGGGCTTTCTCATATTAAAGACAAACATCAACCTATAGTGAGACATGCTAAATATTTATGTAAAATACATATAAGGCTTCTAATGATGATTCCTCGCAAAACAAGGAGCTTTTTAAACACACCACAAATTTACTATTATTGTATTTAGACAATCGTGATTTTGCATTTGAAATAATTTAAAATTAACATTGGCAATTAAGTATAAATCAATTGAGCTGGTAATATATTACATAACACTGTATAATAAAGGTGAGAGCGCTGATGAAACAGACGTTGGACGTGACTTATGAACGGCATGGAGCCCATAACTATCGTCCGGCGGCGCATAAGTCCCGCGACCGCATACTGTACTACACTGCAGTCCGCGCCCGCTTACATCATTCAAAAATGTTCCAGAACTTCTATATTTATATTTTCCACACTTAACACTTAGTTAATAAAGCCATATTATCACATGAAATCTTTATTCAATAATAATATGGCCTTTAGTAGCGAGAGCTAACTGCGTACCACTGTCATAATAGTCCAGGAAAATTTGCCAACAAATCAAAATTTTAGGTAATTTTTGATATGTGTCTAGAATATAATATATGTAATATGGATGGTTCAAAGAAATTTTCGATTCCAACCTGTAGAAGGGGTGAAAAAGAAAGTTAAAAAAAATCCATAAATTATACAAAAATTGTGTTACGATTTTCAAAATGGTAAGCTAAGAGATAATTTGGGCAGCCTTGCTGCTGACAGTAACCCAGCCCTCGACATTAATTGTAATAACAACGCAAGCGGTGTTATGTTCGACCTATTATAGAGTGGGCTCTCATCCTCTATTTACATACATACAACCGCCGCTGTTTAAATAAAAATACTCTCGCGAGCAAAAAAATCGACTCAGGTCGCAAGCTCGCAGTAAAAAGTATCTGGGACAAAAACTACAACTTCAACTTGATTTTCGTATAAAATAACATGTATTTCTAGGCTTTAGCTTTAAGAAAATGTCAAATTTGTTATTCCTCCCCTGAACTTCCGGTCCATGAAGAACCGGTTAGAAGCTGTAATTAGAGCCAGGGTAAGTAAGTACTGATGAGGTTTTTGTGATAAATAACAGTTCTTTTTTAACTAAAATTAATTATTCTTTACAAATTTCTCCCACTAATTTCAAACATTTAATCCCTCTAAAATTTTAACGGTTTAGTAATTAGTAAAACAAAATATTCAATGTGTGTATACTCATTTTAAAGCTATGGCTTGTGCTTTAAAATTGTGGAATTTCAAACAAAAATTAATTTGATGTAATAGTTTTTGTGCCAGACACTTTTGACTACGAGTGTGCGTCGAGTCGATTTTTTTGCTCGCGAGAGTAGTATGTTATTGGCAGAAGGCCATAATTCCATATACATAAATATAAAACAGGTTGTGATAACAGCAGCCGTGGTTAACAAATTTGAGATTAGGGCATAATAGGATAAAGGATAAGGGAGAGGGATAAGGAGAATAAGGCAGGGATAATTGTAAAATTATAACGATTATAAATTACTGAAATTTGCTTACTTTTTTTTTAATTTAATTCTTTAGTTAAGTTAATATGATTGTTGGCAATAATTTTTCGTGTGACAGTTTTAAATTTTGCTCTATCGTCTCGATATCGACATTGGGTTTCTCTACGGAAACGTTTCGAAAGGAAAAGTTCCACGTAGCACGGGGAGCATACTTTGTAAAGAAATTGCATTTAATCATGTTCAGACCCTCTCATAACTTGGCTTACTCTCGTATATTTTGTGAATTCCTAACATACTTCTTCTTATCGTATTACTTTAATACTTTCAAAGTGACATGAGTTTTTTGATTGCAACATTTAATTTTCCCAGCACACTTCGCTGCCTTCTTCTTCTTATTGCGTCGTATTCACTGTACTCATTTCCTTTGTTAGAACTCCCATATTTCTTACAATGCAAAACTGTTTATAGTAGTCTTCGCAGAGTAAAGTCAAGGGTTTGCTGATACTGACTTAATTTTCTAACAAAAACCCAACCTAAAATAATTTATTTCAGTAGGTTATCATGATCTTACCATTTATCATATAAAAGTAGACGACAGCGAAGGTTTGTATAACTACGATCAAAAAAACAGTTGGACTTTCTTCCACCACAATGTCATAAATCATTATTTCTTCTTCAAAATTATCACAATTTTAAGTTACAGCTAGGTCATAATAAATAATTACTGTTGTTTATATTTTATAAAACATGTCAATTTAAGTGAATGTTGAAGTATCCAGACTGATGGACTCTAACTTGTTACACAAACTGCAGGTACGGAAATCTATTCGTTGCTAGAGCAAATTGACTTAGAGAACACGAAACTCTTTCTACAAACGAAGTTGGTACTTGACCGATTTTTGTACAGTGCTCGTAATCAGGGCTAGTGCATACTCCTTTATTGAGATTGAGTTTTGTTTTGCGCACAATGTCGTAGCAAGTTTTAATTAATACCTACCTGCGTCTGCACGAGCCAGGATTAATAGAACTCAGTTTTTCGTATTAAATTTTTATACTAGATCCAACGTAGTGAAAATTAAATAATGCTTCGCTGTAGACATAATTAATTTTGAATAAATTTTTTCACGGAAATTTTAATCCAGTAACGAAGTCGACGCAATCTAATCTCTGCATTATTTTAATGAACAAACGTACCAACCTGTGTTCACACGTCACGTGTGCTTTTTGTCGCCCACTTTTTACACTTTTTGTGTGCACATTAAATTAAAAAACAGAGAAAACTATTCTGAAAAATTGACTATGCATTTTTTAAAGTGATATTCCTTTTTTAGCCAATGAAATGATTTGGATAACAATTCTCTAATTTTCTTTGACAGTTTCATTGGGATTAAGTGCTAATTGGAAATAACATTAACCATAAATAATTTTATAATTTAATATTATTTTAATTAAATTTTTACTTGCATTTATGTAGTCAAATAATAATTTTAGGACTAAAATGCATACCTGAGTATTTATTTAATGACATGATATATGGTTGGCACAAAAGTATTGAGACACTACAAAACTCTATACATTTCCTTTTTCAAGGTAATTATTTTCGATAATATTCTAGTATGTTGTAGAACATTCGCGATCGGTTTAGTCAGTTTGAAGAAAAATGGACGAGCGACAAGTTCGAACACTATACTTATACGAGTACTTGTTAGGCCACAGTGCGCGGGCTGCGGCTGTCAATATCAACACTGCATTGGGCACTGGAAGTACAAGCCATGCCATGGTGTCCCGATGGTTTGACTGTTTTAAATCAGGAGACAGGAGCCTTGAAAGTCAGTCACGCTCAGGACGACCATCCGCAGTGAATGATGACGATTTACGCCGCGAACTGCAGTCGAATCCAGATGCTACCACACGTGAATTAGCGGAAGCACTTAACTGCAGTCACCACGCCGTGGAATATCATCTGCATGATCTTGGGTATCGAAAAGTTTTGGCTCGGTGGGTACCGCACATCTTTACAGACGCCAGTCGTGCAGTCCGTGTCGCTATCTGTCAATCACTTTTGCTGCGACCCCGACGTAAAGAATTTTTGTCTGATCTGGTTACTGGAGATGAATCATGGATTCACTGCAAGAACGACACACGTCGTGCTTTTTGGCTGCCTCGAGAAGAAACGCCACCAACTCTACCGAAGCTGAATCAAAAGAGCCGCTTAAAAGTTCTGCTTGCTGTTTCTGGGACGCGCAAGGCATGCTGTTTTATTAACTATTACACAATGAAACTATAAACGCTGACAAATATTCAACCCAGCTCACCAAACTATCTGCTGCTATCAAGAAAAAACGACGAAGACGAGTCAATGTAGTTTTACTACACGATAACGCACGTCGCATCTGCCGTTCGCCAACAGCTGGTACCTTATTCCCCAGACCTCGCCCCATCAGACTATCATTTGTTTAGAGCCCTGAAACAACATTTGCGGGGTAAACAATTTAATGATTTCTCTGATGTAGAGGCGGAGTTGAACAACTTTTTCGAGACACAGCCATTAGAGTTCTGGGCGAAAGGCATCCAAACTTTGCCGGATCGTTGGCAAGAAGTCTTAGATGCTAATGGTGATTACATCATTGACTAAGCTTTTTGTATTGTAATAATAATAAAAAATATAAAACGTAAACCAAGTGTCTCATTACTTTTGTGCCAACCCGACCCGATATTATATCTGCCAATGGCAGAGTATTCAGCATTAACTATGATCCCCCTCCCCTTTACAGGAGTCCACTATGAAATAACAACACATGATCTGTAGTTCGGTGCCGATTCCCCTATTCATCCACTCGATTCATTGATTCCACGACGCCATTGATCTACTTTGCCACTGCAATCCCCCTCATGCTGCACAAGACTGTTTGTTCGTTAGTATAGCATCTAAAAAAATTTGCAAAAAGATTTTTTTTTTATGCATTTAAATCTCCGGAACATGGATCTAACCAGTACAGTATAGCTGTAGTTAAATATTTGTGCGAAATGCCCGTACCAAAACGACTTACAGGCTTACCTAATGCTCAATGTATTTGCTATACGTCAGTCTTGCCATCGTTCATTTGCTTAAAGTCAACACTATGCACGGTCGCTTTACGTACGTTACGGACATCATGCATGGACGGTCAGCAAAATCGAAAAATGAAACGTCGATATTGACGATCACTGACTGTGCAACACTTAGGTAAAATGCTAGACCTAAAAGTTTTTATGGGTTCATCAAGCTTTTAGCAGATAGTTAAGATATAAAATACTATCTAATTAAAATTATTTACATACTTACAGCGTGAATAAGGGATGCCGGAGCCAATTTATTTCTATTTCAACCATGTATAAGGTCATTACAGAATTCACCATCAAGTGGGTCGTTACACCCTACCACTTTTTATCATAAAAAGCCAAGTATTTAATATTTATTAAGCCGTAAGAATAAAAAATATTGAGAAAGGTTTATGAGAAAGATTTATAACATACTAGCTGAAACTGGCAACTTCGTCCGCGTTGGAAAATGAAAAATTTAACACCTGAGAAAATAGTAGGTATATGAGTGTTATAACGGCCTATATCTTTATCGCTGTGACGACGGTGGCTCCAATATTAAGACGTTTCCTCGGGAACCTAACATTTTTTCAGCGTGAAAAGTAGCATATACGTTAATTCAGTTAATAATAAGCTGTGTGTCAAATATATCTTAATCCGTTGAGCCGTAACAAATATCCAAACATCCTCACGAACTTTTGCATTTGTTAATTTTAGTAGGAAGTAGGACTATGATGCAAGACCACAGACTAAAGTCATTGGAGAATAAAAATGGTCGTAGGATTAAATATGAGGGATTAGGATTGGAAACAGAAATGGTCTCTCGTTTCCCTTACTCACTCATAGAAACACACCAGCACAATGTTATATCATGGTGGTCTTCTGTAAGGGGACGGTTAGTGCCTCCACATGGGCTATCCAATTTATGACTACGAGAGGCAGTGTTTCGCGCCATTACGATAATAAACTCGCAATGATAATTTTATTTAGTAATGTTCTGTATTTAAAGAAATATACGATTTCGATTTATTGTTGGAAAGATTGTATATTGCAGCCGAACAGAAATCATTATTAACTTAGACAGTAGTCATTTGATCTTTCGGAAATACAATTGATAAACATATGTTTCCTATTCGAGAACATTTAACTAATTAAGTAACCAGGCGACTTTTTTTCTGCAAAAAATCACAAAATACAAGCAAATGGACTGCGCTTAATATTTTAATTGATTTTAGCTAGGTATCTATGCTATTAATATACCTACTTTATTAAATAATATAATATCATACTTAATCGAGGTGCTTTCTAGAATTTATATTTGACTTTATTTTGCTAATTGTTATTGTTTGCTAATTTGCTAATTTTGCTAATTGTTGACAAATTGTGGTACCTTTTACTTTTACAATAAAAAATACACATGTGCCAATGGGACACATAGACTTACCTATATTAAAAATAAAAGAAAAAGTGGACTGTTTGTTAATACAGAGCTCTTAACAAAAATTCGAAATAATCACCGGAATCTTCAATTTACAATAAAAGTAAATTAATCCAATAAAGTAACTTAACGACTTTTAATTAAAAAAATGGCAATTCCTTCCTTTACACCTGGAGTGAATGATATTTTTAATTAGTAATTATTTTATTAACTTAATCACCATTGTAATATGAGCGACATTGCTTAATTGAAGTCTTATCATCTTCAGAAATAATCTTCAACCTTTCGAAGTCAGAAGACCAAGATAGCTACATCCTTTAAACACCAGATCTTTATATGTAAAACTTGCCCAAATTTGTAGAAAAACTTTAATTTTCGCCATGTGAACGCCGTAGCCACCGTTCCCTTAATAATAGCAATATTAATTAATAACTTGAAAGTCAACACCCCTCACCCTGTCATTAGTTGGAGCAGAGACGTACGAGTATATCAATCATTACTTACGTTATCGCGTTCGCACACGACATGCCTCCAACTAACTTGGCCGGTTCATGTTTGTATTATTTGTGCTTAAAATTTGGAACACCAATTTTCCCTAATTTAACAAGGCAATGTTGTTCTTTTGGCTCTTTTTTCTATATAGCATTTGTGATAACCAGAAAAAACTTTAGAAAATAATAATATATTTTCCTGGCTACACAGAGACTATCTCGTTACCACATTATTTGTGTAACAAATAAATTTACAAATGTCTTTGTCATCTCAGATTTAACTGTTTCTGCTTTAACGCCATTGATTTGAACGCTTTTTTCTTTTCTTTTATGAAAGTCCAAAATGCTTTGGACCATCAACCATTTTTATAGATATTTCGATTACAGTATTTAACTACAACAAACATGAGGTAAATTTCTGCATCTCTCATTGTTCAAATATCTAACCACTTCGGATTAAATTTCATAAAGCAGATTTTCATACTGAAAGATTTTAAATTAGCAACCCACCCCCGGGTTTGCATGGATGTAATTTTTTATTTTATTTATTTATTTTATTTTATTTTCTACAAATTATAAACACAAACCCTCCTCGTTTATTTAAAACCTTATCAACATCAGTTGGTCTGTTTAGAAGAAGTTAGCAGAGAAACAGATAAAGGCGCACAGCGACTTCATTTTATAGAGTATATATACAAATAATCGTCAGAAGTTTTTTGTTTTCATGTAATGCTGTTTTAAGTTTGCCATTAAACCAGACAGTGAACTTTCTGTTTGAGATTGTTTTAAAAAAGATAACATTTTAATAACATTTTGCTGTTTATAATAGAGGAAGTCGAGTATAACTTAACTTTATAAAGTGCCCATTATAACATAGAGACTCATTGTGAGCCTACTGTATTTCAACCTGTCATCAATATTTACATAAGTAAATTTGTTTTTAGGGGGGATATGTTGCATACAGAATTTGGAATTGAGGCTTGTATTACATCTGCGCATGCTCAGCGGCGTTACTTACTTTCCACCCGAAATTCCTAACCGCGAATTTAATATTTAATCTCACCCTTGTCTAGAACATTTACCAGCGAACGGTACGTCCCAAAATACCTTTCCCTATCTGTGGACGAGGCACACATTGGTTAGGAGGAGTTTTTTTAATCGCTCGGCCACCACTTGACGTGCGGTCGTGATGGATGACGACCGGTGCCCGGGTCACGTTTTGTCATCTTATTAATACTTAAATTGGCCACCAGTGACGCGAGTGAAACTCGAAAATAATAGGAACTCACTCTTTCTGATGCTCTTATTTTATTTGGTTAAATTTAATATCGGCAATAGGTAGGTACGATTTCCAAGTTAACAAAATTATGATCAGTATGTATGCTAGTCATCATTGTAATCAGCCTGTGTCCCGCCACTGCTGAATGTAGGCCTCTCCCAAAACTCGCGACCTCGCAGTCTTCTGTCCTACGCATCCAGTCGCTTCCTGCGAAGCCTTTTAGGTCGTCTATCCACCTGGTTGTAGAACGTCCCACGCTGTGCTTTCCAATTCGTGGCCTCCATTCAAGACCTCTTCTACCCCATCCGGTTATCCGCTCGCGACAGATTCCCTATCCTTAATACTACGATTGTTGGCAGCGCAATTGCAGCATCTATGGCGTTGCTACTTTAGGCGACGGTAGTCAAGTGGACCATCAGTCTGTCTAACCACCTTCATTTTAAAAAGTCGACGGAAGACGGCCAGCCACATCGCAATTCTTTATCATAAAATTTAATATGTGAGGAAATTATAATATTTTGAATATAATCTGTTTAGCACGTTTTAGATAGTGATTAAAATACCAATATTCTCGTATCCATACGCAAAATGTAAATCATTAGATGCGTTTCGTCTGAACGCTTACGTGATCAAAGTGCTGAATTGATTGAATAGAGGAGGATTTTTTTTTTATAAAATGCATTTTTCAATTCTAAAAATCGATGAAATACTTACCAACATTATTTTTTACTGCTTAATAATAAACACAAAAAAATGTAGTATTAATTTATACTTTTCTGACTATGTAACACTATTAAAAATACCCCTTCAAAACAAATCCTATATCCAAATTCTATATCCAAATCCTATATCCAAATCCTATATCCTTATTATGATTTTATAGGAATTGGCCCTTTCGCGCTCAAATTGTTATTATAGTTTCTAAATAAAGCTCGTTTACATATAGACCTGGAACTCCTGAGTTGAAATCAACCAAGTGGATTGTCAATTTACGACGCCGATTATATAGAAATTTCAAGATGATCTATAATATCTATACTAATATTAAAAAGAGAGAAATTTGTATTTTTGTATTTTGCTTTGTAATAAATAAACTCAAAAACTATTGAGCTGATTTTAAAAATTATTTCACGTATAAAAAACTGCATTTTAAACAGTTGCAGTTACTCGGACGAAGTCGCGTGCAACAGTTAGTCTTTCTTAGCCTTAACAAAATGTTTGTAAGTCCGTATATTGTAATATGAATCAAATATTAATTACCTGGAAAATTATTTTCATTAATTACTTCCCCGGAACGGATCGGATTATATTTGTGACATATTTAGTAAAGTGTGTAAGTACAGTAAGGTGTGGTGCAAATTGATCAGTGAGCAAATATACTTTGCTTTAAAATTGTCTGCTATAAATCAAAGAAAATTGCTTTCTATTGTTTATTATAAGTAATGATTTTGTGTGTGTTTGTGAATATTCTAAGACACCCAGGTGTCCTTATTACACTATTAGTTTCGTTGTTAAAGAAAATGACCATTTTTTTTTCTATTCATCTGGATCTATCAGAAACATCTATCAGATTTTATTAGTGGCATACACTTTCCAATCGTAAACTGAGCAGATCGTCTAGCGATACTATCCACCACATCATAGAAGATCACCTTGAAATAACAGCATGTATCGATGTGGGAGTAAGAGATGCCAGAGCTTATTTCTCTATCCCATCCTTGACCGCTATCCTGTATCATATACTAAGGTCTGAAGCTTACTTGCACCACTTACCACAATTCCCAGTTATATCATATTAATTTCCGAGTTTTTTAAGTGAATCTCAGACAGGCTGACTGTTTAGGTACTTGATTTTAGGTGGCTACCGTCGCCTATAATACAAGTAACGCCACAGGTGCTTCAAGTGCTGCCGACCATAGTAGGATTAAGGATAAGGTGTAGGCAAATAACTCTCATGACAGATAAATAACATTCAATGGCTACGTTTCCTAAGGCGAAATTTCGTTATTAAAATATTGTTTCAAATATTTAACATGTAACGGAGTTAGGTAATTACATGTCTCAAAACATATTAGCAAAGTAAGTTAGCAAGCCGAGTCCGCTTGGGTTAATGGGGTGTCATCGTATATGATGGGTCGTCCGCCTTGAGAGTTACAAGCTCATCGGTTTGGCGACCACGAGCATGATATTGACAAGTGACATCAACTGGCGTTAAAGACAAGCCATTTTCATGAAAAGGTAGCCCAGGTAAACCTTAAACTTCTTGTTTACCGTTACAGCTTGTTTTCACATTTTATACACTAGATGGTGCCTTCGACTTTGTCCGCGTTTAAAAAGAAAATATATAAGTAATAACGCCTGACATCGTTATCGTTATTATGGTGACGCCGCCACGCGACAGTGGCACCCAATTCTTTATATTTTTAGATCAATCTGGAACAGTACTTTTTTTCTGGAATGAGAAAACCCTATGTCCTTTCTTGTATCGCTGACAAGGTGTATGCAAAATTTCATGATGATCGGTTGTTTGAGGCATGAGTTAAGGGGTGAAAAGGTAAGACAGACAGACAGACAGACAGACAGACAGATTGACAGTTACTTTCACATTTATAATATTTGTATGTATAACTATTGCCTGACATCTGTATCGCTGTGTCTGACAGTGATAACAACGGCGACAGTGGTGCTATTTTTTATATTTTTAGCTGATCCCTCGGGGACCTAACATTTTACCAGGATATATTTTTTCCAAATTTCATCCAAATCCGTTAAGCCGTTTCTGAGATAGTAGTATGTTTGACTGTAGGTACACGCTACACAGTCAAACAGACTAAAATTCTAGCCTTTTTTTTTTAAAGTACCAAAAAGAAATATAATGTAAAACACTGCTAGTTTACGTTTTCATTATATTATTATGTATAAATTACTAATGACCCGCCCCCGACTTGGTACAGAGTTTTAATTTTCAAAAATCCTTTCTTAACAAATGCTTACGCCATAAAATAAAGCTATGATTTAAATTTCAGCTTTCTAGACTTTAGTTTTGGCTATGCATTGTAAGTCAGCCAGGACCAACGATTTTATAAATATATAGTATATTATCTGTCACTAAACATAATGTAACTTTTTATTACAATGTGTGCATTCTGTATCAGCCTAATTTATTTAATACAGAATGCACTTTGCTTAGCTCTTTTAGTCTATGGTTACATTTTACATACTGGCTTTTATCCGCAACTTCGTCCGCATATCTATCTTTAAATTAATTTTGATTTATCAACTATATGAACTTCGCATATATTATTAGTGAGATAATTACAACTATCTTACACATCTTAATAAGAACGAATAAATTAAAAACGTGACATAATTTACTTATAATAGCGGTTACTACTTTATTTGTGTAGTACGTCCTAGAGAAGGAGCTAACGGGAACTAATGACATGTCATCGCAAGAGACCGCCCGTCCGGGGAACGACCATTGAACACTTCCTAGTAATAACTTGGTCGTCCATCAGTTATACTTTGATAGCACTATGGACGTTTATTAGAAAATCTACTGAAGACACAAACGAGAAAACATTTTAATGGTTTTTAAATTCATGACTTCTAATGTCACGTGGTTTCTTGCTGGCGCTGCAGAGTATGCAACGTAATACAATGTTATTCCTTAGCACAATACATACTTAGTTTTGGGCTGAACACTAAAGACATGCCTAATAGTACTAGACACTCAGTAAATAAATATCAGCAATGTTAATTCTTTCAGCAATAAATTTATTTTCTACGAGCAATAATTTCTACGAGTATTAACACGGCAGTATAAAGAGACCCTCACTAGTGGTACAAATTGGTGGAAATGATAGGACTAGAATTGGTGGTATTATTATATTTATACTCAAGCATTATAATAACTGATATTATTTAATTCATGTAGAAGACATTATACATATTCCATCTGCTGGCGTCATTTTTTTAAGTTATTTAGGCCGACTTGATGGCAAGTGACTACCATCGCGTATATAACTGAATTTCGACCACTGAATTACATGGTTAATAGATCTTTGAACTTTTTATTTGATAGAATAACAATAGGCTAAAATTTATAAAGATACGCAGATAGGTCAATGTTTGTATATTTGTGACGATTTGTGTCTAAGATTAGGTCAAATAAATAATTCACAAAAATAGTCAAAATAGAAATCCGTGGTTCGTAATAATTTCAAATTCTATTTAAAATTGTCTGTCTAGCCATTTTTAAAATATAAAAATGTAATGTAATGTTATACTTATATGACGTAAAAAAGTGTAGGAACTAAGTAGCGACTTCATTTCAGCCTCTTTTCTCTGTCTGTCACAGGTGTGCACTTCTAACTTTCTTTTAATACTCATAAAAAACAAATTCAGTGAGCTGAGTCACCTGTCTTGGCCCTGGAACCTTTTAGGCCTTGAGTACACAGAAACTGTTCAAACTTTTCATTGAGGTAGTTTCTTACCTAACATAAAGTAAAATGTTGGCAACCGTACACATTTTCCCATATTCTTTCCTAAGTAATGCTTATTTATATGTTCTCATTCAATTGAAATGAGAAACTGCATTAAAACTGTTGCCAATAAGATAACGAAAACCTTTGTCTCAAATTTCGAACGACATAAAACTCGTAACCTGCAAAAGAAAATACACGTTCCGGAGAGTAGAAGCAATCCAAGGAGGAATAATTTTCCGTGCGATTGGGATGCTATGTTTTGGCGCATCGTTCTTAAATAGCAGTTCGTCGCAGTCCGCAGGACGGTTCGCTGACGCTACAATTTCTTACCTCCGCCGCTCACCGCGTCTGCCACCGGCAAATGGGAAAAAATGTCGAGATTGGCGGAGAGCAGCCGAGTCTCCGAGTGTCCATAGCCCATTCGCCACGCTGGAACACAGAGATTGTGCCGTGCCGTCTGTTTTGTTTGGCCTTTACGTTCTTATTTCCGGAAAAGAAATTTTATTAAACAAAATCTTATTAGCGAAACGGTTGCACTTGCAAATAGGCAACTTAAATTCGTACCCCTTAAATGATTACAATATTCTTTTTATTCTGCGGATTTTTTTAGTGTTAATATTTCCTTGAGTAAGTATGGTCGGTTTGATATGATGACAGTATTTGTCTAGAACCGAACATGTACACTAGCGTATCATGCCTTTAGATGTTTTTCACTTTTAAAAAAAGGGATAAACGAGGAAGGTTTTTATACATAAAAATTGCATCCCGGGCGAAGCCGGAATCGGGTCACTAGTCTATATCATAAAAATCTCGTGTCACGATGTATGTTCGCGATAAACTCTGAAACTACTGAACCGACTTTGATCAAACTTCATAATTATCTGTTATTTGGTCCAACTTAAAAGATAAGATAGTTTATATCTCATTTTTTTTATTTTTTATTATATAATATTATTAACAATGCGCCATCTGTTGATACTTATTCAATACAGCAATTATTTATCTGTGAGTTCCATAAGGTTCTCACAGATGGCGGTTTAAAGTAATTTATCGGCTGGATTGCAAAAAAGCACCCCGGGCGAAGCCGGGAGCGGGCCACTATATATATATACGATAAAATTCTCGTGACACAGTGTTTGTAACCAAACTCCTCCGAAACGGCTTTACCGATTTTTATAAAATTTTTTGGTATATTCGGTAGGTCTGAGAATAGGTCGTAAACTATTTTTATACCCTAAGTGAAAAGGGTGGCCAACCCCCAAAATTTTTTTTTGGCAAAGAATTATAAGTCTTTATAACTGATTCCTCAGTTTTATACTTGACTGATCTTTATAGTTTCTTTAATTTCTAACTTGATACAAAAAAATATAGGCATATAATAAAAATCAAATACAGGGTAAGGCCTCGCTCATAAAATTGTAGGTTTAATACTTTATTCCTTTGTGTACTGTAAATTAAACAAAATTCAACGTAGTACCTACTACATTTTCAACATCAGCACGTAAAAATTTAAAAATCTTACACAGCACTAATACCTTAAATTGTAGTTAACTTTATCTAGTTAGTAGTTAAATAGCTCATTCTCATTCTTGGAAACGTTCCTTAACGTAATAAACGACAAGAGTGGGAAGCACCGCGTAAAAGTTGAGAGCGTATGCTATCTCATGCAAATTACAGCAGATTTATCATACGACGTCTCCGTAATTGCGACGTGGGAAAATATGGCGGAAACGCTTAAGTCCACTTCGTATAAAAATGGCAATTAAAAGGATAAACTGGTGGAGTTGTCTGAGATATCTTACAAGACGTGCAGCGGTAGCGGTGGGTGCAATGAATGGCAATGTGCCGGGTACGCGTTGACAACACTATGTACTCTTCAGATCCGATAAACACGTAAAGGGCGTGGAGCAATATCATAGACTACACACTAGAGACGGGGGAACATCCGCCAATGACGCTATTGCTCTTGAAGCTTTACAAAGCTAAAAGCAATACAGTTATTTGATTTAAGTCGCCGTGTGCCACCGCCTTGCGCTGGATTGTGTTTGTTCTGCTTTGGCACATGTCAAAGTTGTATGTTTTGAAACAGAGCCTCATTGTTGTTTGCGATGTTTGTTTCAAGGCGGAAGGTATTAGTTGCTTATAAATTTTCTCTCTCATAAACCTTAACGCATTCGTCGTACTGAATCGTAATCGCATTTCTTTAGAGATTAAATTGCATTAATGCTGTATTGTTTGATGGCTAGATGTTATCTTTGTTCAAATGTTTAAGAGGCTTTTAATATCAATTGGACGAACCCATCGGTCATAATCAAACATCGAGTCCATCAAAATAATCATTTGCTTTATGAGAACATTGACGATATGTGACATTCGGTAATTAATGCAAATCAATGGTGGGGCGTGCGATTGATTCCGGGCCGGCGTAAAGCCGATCAATTACGTTAATGAGCCCGAGGATCCGTATCGCTGACGTTTCAATATTATGCAAATGCTTACGCTTATTTGCCGATAGTGGCGGCCAATAGTGCACCAGACTTTTAAACTACGAATGATTTTATTCTCAATTAAAATTGTCATAATATGCAATTCATGAAGGCAGAAAAAATTTAATGAATTTATTAAATCGATTCATTGTGCTTCATGGATCATGTACAGCTCTTACTGGGATGTTTACTAATCAACTAGGAAGATTGATGTTAGTTACATAAATGTTTAAAGCTAATTTTTTTTGGTATATGAACGACTGTTTCCGAAAATCATATTGCAGTATTGTTGTGTTTTTAGAAGTATAAACTTGGAAATAGAATCGCTTTCAACAACCGTAACTAAAAAAAAAAACTTTAAATCCACATTCATTATTCTTGAATAGTCTACTTACTTAGTTATATTGCGATAATTTATTAAACATGTGTTTAAAAATGTGATTTCTAATTTTCTACCAGATATTTTGAAAATTTCTGGAATTTACTTATATTAGTTTGTTACAATTTTAAACTTTTTTTCTTATTAAACAAAATTAAAATAAGTAAAAGAAAATTCAATCAATTGTAAATTAAAATAATTCGTGATTATCATAATTGTCATCCTATGTAGTGCATCATACGAGTATTGTGTACAATTTACGCCCCATTAAAAAAGTACATAGAACGGAAACAGTGAAACTTCATACACTCCTTAAATCTTGGGTGTCTTAGTACACATTTCAGTGTGATGGAAACGTTCCGCGTGCTCCTCTTTATAATATCTGATCTGTGCATAACACCAACTTTGTTATTATCATCATTTATCAGTCCACCTCAGCTTGTAGGTCTAGCTGAGAACTAGATCTATATATCTACCCTATTTAGATCTGCCAATTGAGCGTAATGACCACTTAGTTCTTCTTAAATTAAAAGTCAGATCATCGTATTGTTTGACATCGGCTGACACGTATTCAGTATACAAGAACTATATTGTTCTCATAAAAGATTATACACTGTCATTACATTCTTGTCACGAATTGAAAGTCAAGACATAATAATATTAAATCTATGTAAGGAGTTAATAATCATAAAAAAGCGATAGTGTCAATATGGGTAAGGTTGAGATGTGGAACCGCAATGCACCAAAGTAGGTGACGTGGCTTCTTATAGGGCGACAGTGACTGCTCGTTTATCAAAGTCAATATCGCTTGTCGACGCTCAACCACACATATTATAGAAAGCACCTATTACTTGCACACGCGTGAACGTCGCGGGCTAACTTCATTGTGATCAGTCCGAGCATATTCTCTTTTGTATTGTTTTGTTACACTTTCGATAAAAATATACAATTTTTAAAATATTTTCGTACACATTTTTTGTGAATTACTTCTTAGGTTATTTCTAAAGTAAAACCTGGTAAGTGGTTGCAAAAAATATATTAAAATATGTGTTAACTATACCACTTTTTCTATGTTCTATTTCTAATACATCCAACTTTTGTAATAATTCTATTTAAGTTTTTATACATAAAAAAAAGTTTTTAACTCAGTATACATACAGACTGTTATAGTTGTAGGACAAAATACGTTACGCAGTCGCATTGCTCTTTCCCTCCTTATCACTTATCCTTTATGCTATTAAACTTTGTCATCAAAGTATCAAGATGAGTGCACTTGCAGACCCTATGGTTTTGTTTGTCTTAATAAGAGACGGTAACCACCCACCACCAAGTGTCGGAATTCATATATATTTTTTTATTTTAAATATGATAAAAATAATAGCGTTGTTATAAAAAAACAGTAGCAACTTTAAAATAAAAGTTTTCTCACTATATTGTCATGTGTGTAATATCACATTAGTAGGAAATATAAAAGTATTTTTAAAGGACGATAACAAAGTTTTTAATACGTTCAAAAATGGGAAACGTAGTTACGGCATATTACAATGTAAACGCAATCGTGCAAAATGGGAAAGGAAGGCGTTTGACAAGAACAAAATAACACCGTCTCAAGTCAAATCGTAAGAAACAGTACCTACAATGTGCAACACTGACACAAATATTGTTTTCTTGTTTGTTTCATTTCGAATAGATTTTTATATTCTTAATATTAAAAGAGTGGTAAAAATCACAAAAAATACCACGAGGGTAAAATTAGCACTTGTCTTGTTCCATCTTCTTTAGATCCTTTCAATAATAAAGTGTTCGCGTCAATTAGCGCGCGGATCTCCTCAGTCGTACTTTATCAAACATCATTAATAATTGTCCTTTCCCGCATCATCGAGTGCTGACGCTAGCGTTCTCGGCCAAGGTTAGGCGTAACACGCCTAACCTAGCAATTAGCTAGTATTTTTTTATTTATACTAGCTATCCGCTCCCGGCTTCGCCCGGGGTGCAATTTTAAATATAAAAATCTTTCTCGTTAACGATTATTATTCGGATTTATTATTTATGTAAAAACCGAATTAAAATCGGTCTACACATCCTTGAGTTTTTGAAGCGTACATAAACCAAACGTGAATGGATTTTATAAATTTCTTTCTAGTATTTTTATCTTTATAATAATTTTACTTACATTATGTCTTTCTACTTTAAGAATATTAATCTATAATAATTCCAACTATAAACGCTGGCTTCAGAGTGCTCCACCGTCTCCCTGTCTTGCGCAGGCAGTCCAGAGATGGTTTCTTTTTTTAAACTTATATAAATAATCCGGAACCGCCGCCTCCGCGTCAGGAAAAAACAATTTCGTACCTCCGGTCGTCTCGCCGTCGGCATATACATTTGGCGACAGTCTCACCTCTTACCAGGCGCTTTATGCATGAGATGGGGCACTTATCATAGCTTAATTTTAGCTTTGATTTTGGTGCCCCATATTTGTCTTAGAAGTCAGCTCTCTCGCTACCCCATATCCTCACATGAACCTTAACCCAGAAGAGCCGCATGTGAAGACAGACCTTCGGCTGGCAGAAATCAGAGTCTGGAGACGCCGTTGGTGAAATCTACGCATATGCGATTTCTAAAAAAACATAAACATTGAACGTTGTGATATAATAAAATAACTAAGTTCAATAATAAGTAGGAAAATCAGTGTAACAATCTTCACATTTATTAAAACTACATACCACAAGTCCACGAAGATGATAAATCATTTTTATAGCCATTCTTTATTTGCACCGCTTTTGTTTTACCTCTGTATTTAACTAATATATTTTTTTAACTGCTTAAGTTTCCAAACATTGCTGAAATAATACCTACTACTTTTGTATATGAATTTCAAGAAAATACACAATGATGGCAACTGTCACAAATAGCACGCGCGAGTACCGCCAACTTGTTATTACTCCCATCTAGAGCATTATATTGTTCCGTGATTATAAATGTAAAGATGTTAGATATACAATACTTGTGCAACAAATAATTTGTCATGGTAATCTGCCACTAATGCGTTGAACTCTCACATTGAGTCATAATCGTCATCATTCTGACCATAATGCATTCATCTGCACCCCCTTTAGTGTAAGTAGTTGATTCGCGTTAGAGGGTGCATCTGACAAGCGAACCTCACTCGAGAACAGTTTATCCTCAACGGTTGTCGGTTCTATGAGCTATGTGCTCTTCTCGACTCCATTATAATATGTAGCTGATTACAGAGTGTGTATAGGTATTATAAATGTATTATATGTGATAAGAATTTTTAGTAATTTTAACAATGAATTTTTGAACGCTACTTTGCTTTTGTTTCTTAGGTTCATGAGTGTAATGAAAAAGTTTGTCTTTTTTTAACACAAAATATAATGAACAATATAAAGCCTTACATCATGCAGACAGATATACAAACACCCATACAGACAGACAGAGTTACTTTCACATTTATGTTAGTATTAATAGAGGCTCATGATCTATTTATTTAACATTAACTAGCTACCATCGCCTTTTAACAAAAGCAAAATTAGGGCTATGCAAAATAGAGGAATAGGGGGAAGGGTTTCCCCTATTTATTATTGTAGGGAAGGGCTTTTCCTACTAGTGCACTGGCTCTACTAGGAATAAGGAAATGAATAGAAGGAATGACAAATGTGGTCTTCCTTAAGCGGGTGGTTACTGTCGGGTGTTATACCGCCACTTCGGACTTACTTCGTCAAATGTGATTTGCACAACATGCATTCAGTGCGGGTGGCTATTAAATGCTCCAGTACTGAATGGAATCGTATTTGAGTTGTCATATTTCACGGTTTGTCCGATGTATAAACACGTTCTCCGTTCAATCATGCCGCGATAGGCGGCGCCGGCACGAATAAATCAAGCCTCTCACTTTTTCACCTGCCACACACAAAAGCGTTCGCACTGAAACTTGATTCGGGTTATTTCTGACGAAATATCAGCCTATTTGTTATACTATTGATAGTGACGCACGTGCGCCCCGTAAGTTTGTACTTGTTGTTGAGAGGGATTGAGTGAAAATTGCTTCCCCATTGCCGACAATGCGCATAGAAATTCAACTCCAACCGGCTGGAATTTGTTGTTGCGATTATGTTTTGTAAATTGAAAACATCGTATACGAATTATTAAAGTGCCCTTATTTTATTAAGGTTTCAAACTGTGCTGATATTTCGCATTATTTTATTTAAATTACCTAACACGAAATAAATGTTAATAAAGAAATTAAATGTATTCATCATACCTTTGAAATTACATTTTACGGACTACTTGAACTGTTTTATTTTTGAGTTAAAATAAAAGTAAAAATAGTTGTTTTGGGTTAAAAAAAATCAATTTAATGTAGGTAAAATTTTCGTTTGATCAATTTAAAGCGACAAAAAAAAACACTAATTTGTTTCAGCAAAACAACAGAAGATTAAATTCACCGAGGAAGTAGAAAAAAAACACACTTTTTTCTATATTTTTAAAGTAAACATTATATAGGTTATACTTTAAATATACAATAATATATTTACATTGTAAATATATGATAGTCAAAGTATTTGTATGTATAGTAAATAAAAGTATTGATGGTTTCGCTCGTACTAACAAAAAATATAAGTACCACTGTATCCATTACTATATTCATTTATATCCTGGATATAACACTTCCTTTTTAATTTATTTAAGTTAAAAAAAAATGAATGAGTATTTTTGTAACACTTCACTATAAAATGTAAAAGCTAACAACAACTAATAAAATTGATATTATACTTCAATACCTCCAGGGGAAATAATATTTTATTTTTAAACAACATTAAAACTACATAGACTAGGTGTGTAAAGAACATTGATGTCAAGTTTATGTTAAGAGCAGGCCCCACGAAAAAAATTCCTACGCTCGCTCCGCCCACGTCCCGCCACCCGAGAGTTACAAGTTGCTCGGCGGCTCTCTAGGATTTTTTTTAATATATCGCAAGATACAGCTTACGTAAGGTTGAATATTGCGTACATTATTTGAAGCATGATTTGGTATGCACTAGCTCGGAACTAAACAACGTAAGTCTCAAAATTGTTTTCGTTAATTATAGGAGTAAAAATAAACCTAAGTTTATTTTATTTTGACAATCACTGGTAAACAATGTTTCCTTGCTACGAGCAGTTTTTTGGCGATATAACTCAAGCCGTTTAGTAGAAAAATGTAATATTCTCCGGAAAAGGCGCCGATTTCGATCAAAAAATGTATCGAATGAAAATCACCTAATTATGTTTCTGACTTGATAATCTACAGATAAAGGTCTCAAAATATATACATATATGTAAATTCCACATTGATCAGATATGTGGTTGACTCAGCACATTTATTTAAAGTTCCCTTAGTTTCATAGGGCCTGGCCTTAAAGGCAATTTATAGACGCTTGAACACCCTCACCTAAGAGTAAGTAATAATTCAATTATGTCGTAAAAGCACGTCGCGTATCGCTAGTGATAGCACAATCTTGGCGCACGATCTAGCTAAGGAGGCTGAGGCATCTTATTGTGGTGACGATAAGTGCCTATTTGAGGGTAGGTAGCCACTTACGTCGCGGCCCGATACCGTAATCCGAATCGACGTGTATTGTGCGTTGTGATACTGCCTGCGGAATACGGCGGCGGCGCCAAGCAGACTATTCCGAGAGCCTATAATCTTCGCCGTAAATGGATTTAATGCAAATTTCATCTACGGCCGTTTCAATGGGCGTCTGATAAAAGTACTCAACTTCTGCACTCCCATTTAATCCCGTTTAAACAAGTCGAAGTATTTAGATAAAGTGTAGTTTTTAATAATGATTTCTCGATTTGTTTATTGGGTTTGTTGGTTGCAATTTAATATTTGTTAAGTTAAAATATGTACTTCAATTAAAAATTAAGAAAGAAAATATTTTTCTATAAAATAATTGTTTTTTTATTGTAATAAAAACATAACACAGTGAATTATTGTTAATTATCTTAATCATAGTTAACCATATGTTTTATTTTCTTATAAATCTGTATTTTTATATTTATATGTAAGTATATTTTTACATAGTTTTTTGTAACAAGATTGTATGATTTTTCTTTCTTTTCACATTATTCTGTCAAAAATCAATTAAATACTTAGATGTTAATCATATTAAATTTATGTTTCATCTCAAATCAAAAGTACTTTGAAATTAAAACTTATTTTCAAGGAAATTATAAGTTTCAGAGAACTTTTAATTAAAGCAAACATTCTTACTTCATAAATAAAAAAAAAACTATTCCGACTTCTAATGGGAGAATTTTAAATAAATAAATAAATCTTCTCAGTCTCTTATTATCTAATTAGTTGTCATAATTAGTAAATAATAGATGTATGGATTTAGGCTACAAAATATGTCTTCGTTTGCGGATAGATCGATACAGAACAAGGAGAGTCTAACCGAGCCAAATTTACATAAACAGCGTCTTGCGGTTGTTATCATTCAATTAAATAAGATTTTGCGATAGGCGTCACGAACAATACTTATGTATGCTTGACCATAATTTTTAGGTACAAACCACGAATAACTTGCTTGATTTCGTTAAACTTTATTATATTATTATAATATATTTACCTATGAAATAAACATACAATATAATACTTTAAGTACACATAAATTCAATAAGTAGACATAATGTAAGTAGTTTCCTCAATATTATATAATTCAAATATGAGAAATACTGCTATATAGTATTTATTATAGAAATATAGCAATTTATTATAATATTATAAATATAGCAATTTATTTTACTCTTTTTAGCATTTTTTTAAACACCTCTCTTTGCTGATTTTGTATGATCCGTTTTCTTTCATTTTTTATGACAACTGTAATATTTTTAGGCAACAACACTGCCAATACTTTTGAAAAATCAATCAAATATTTGAAAGTTAAGATAAAAATATCGCCAAAATCCATTCAATTAGAAATCCATGTGAAGCTCTGGCAAAAGTAATCACTCGCAATTTACTGAACCAGAAATGACGTCTAAATCGGACCGCACGCGCGCATTCGTTCGGATATACTGTATGAATTCCGCAAACCGCACCGGTTGCAGCTGTTGGACGGGATTTCAACGGCACCGTAATCAATGGCCAGCCATCGGCCAAGTATCAGCCGTTGCGTCACGCCACTGACGATCTTCTATATCATTAATCTTACCTATTCAGAGTGATGGCTTACCCGGAGTTACCCGTACCGATTGCTTGCAATTTGAACGAAGGGCCGTACTTGCAATGCGACAGATGAGTTCAGATTTGAGTCAGTTAATGCGTTATAAAACAGAACGTGTCGGTAGCTGCTCTGTGTGGGCGTATGTATCTGAACCATTAAAACAAGCATATCAAACAGATATTATTATCTATATAGAAATGCAAAATAATAATACATCAGAAGTTTAAGCACTACTTACTTATATTTTATTGATATGAATTGCATTGTATGATGTGTCTAAAATAAACTTTAAACATAGCCTCACTATATGTTATATAGGACTCAGTGAATGATAATTTATCACATATATGTTATTAAAAAACTTTAGGAAACTGAAAAGCCAATCACTATTTGTATCTTTCTATTCACGATGAGCGATTTTCTCGCCGCGTCAAAACATTCAACCCAAAACCGAATTTGTGAATTAAATTCACTCGGAAAGCGTTTATTATCTACGTACCAACCCCGCGAGTTATCATCCTGTATAATTTAGCATTTGATACTATCTATTCTAAATTATAATACTAGTGCGGTCGTTTTGCATTAAAGCTTGCTAATATTCATTTGGAAGCAATCTTTTACATATTTAAATTTTATCTTCTAATATTTTGTTGGTAAGCTATAGTGGTCTATTACGACAAGCAACGCCACAAGTACCGCAAGTAAGCTGCCGACCTTTATACGATTAGGGATAAGGGATTAGGAAGGGATAGGGAGGAAATGGGCTCTGTCTGGCTCAGCGAAACACAATAGCACACGTGCTGTTATTTCACTGTGGTATTCTAAAAGGGGATGCTTACTGTTGCCAAAGTGATTAGACTGCGAAACGCAGTGTACCTTTAATATTTATTAATTTATAAAAAATATAATTAAATAAATTTTAATACGAAAATACACTTTCAGATGATCACCGTCAAGCAACAGTACTATGTTTGTAGTGTTTTTTGGTTGAGGGTACCATAGACCATTACCCCAATCTCACCTTATAAATGTTCATTTTATTTTTCCTATACATATTATTTAATAAATGCCTACGCAATGTAAAGATAAATACGCAAAAATATAATAAGTATATACGACAAATAAGAAGCAAGATCGTGGAAAATTAGTGGGTAGCGAGGCGCAATTAGCGGGCGAACACCCAACGGAAATAAATAAGGATATTTGCTTCCTTGCCGCAGATCCGAGTGCGGATAAAAAATTATATTACTCTGGTGAAACTTAGACTCGATCGCTTAATAATTTCGCTGCTATTACCGATACTGAACGCTCAAATAAATCCGAATTAGGGCCACTTCGTGTCGAAATGAAATGAAAATAAAATGTGATCTGCTGTTGAGGAAATAAATAACTTTTGTGAATTTGATTTTTCGCGACGTCAAACAATATTCGGTACAGTTAAAAACAAAAGTTATAAAAATCTTAAAACAGATAAGAAGAATAAATAAACATAGCTCGCTTGTTTTCAAGTTGAACTTGTGATGACGAAGTATTACTAAGCGGTTTTTTTAAGCAATATACTTAACACCCTCTTCAAATTTTGATATTAACAGTTAAATTTTTATGCGAAAAGTATTTATTTAATGTATTTATTACTAAGCATTTTTAATGAAATTACATAATGCTTGCTTTAGTATGTGTATTTAATGTAAAATGTTATCATTTGTTACAATAAAAAGTAGTATGACAGACATACAACATAACAGTAACATAACAGACATACAAAAAGAGTAACTTTAGAATTAATTAAAGACTAAAATTCGAATGACACTAGATAATGTATTTTTCACTGAAAAATATAAAAAGGAAATAAATTTTTACTTCACGCACAAAAAAATATTTCGCATTGTTTGCCATAAGTAAATAGCGAAACGCTCCTTCACATTTTATAATATTAGAATGGATTAGTTTTTAAATTTGTCTATATGAATTTAATTAAATAAAATACTTATTTAAAAATTTAATAATTCATAAAGAAAGGTAAATATAATAATAATAAAAAACAAAAGTCTATAAGTACCATGACATCCTCCAGTAGGCAATCGGACAGGCGGACAGACAAATGGCACGTGGGATTTGATCATGATTAGGTTGGGGATTGCACCGCAAAATGCACAGGACTTATAGTGTTAAATATTATCAACATTAATGTAATTTCTATTTATTGCAGTTAAAAAAAGTAGATATTATATCGAAGATTAAAAGTTAAGTTTAAGTTTGCTTTTCGTATAACGAAACATTGCATCAAATTCAATAATACAGTACTATGTATTCATTATAGTACTTACTAAAGAAAAATATAGGCGTTAATTTACTTTTGTTACTAATTTATCTATGAAGTCTATCTAGACTGTACCTAGCGACAATTGAAGTGTTAAATCACCCTTTAAATATTCTAACTAAATATTTAAAATACATTCAAATCAACCGAAGGTTCTAATAACCACTTATTGACAATCATCGGGTGATTTACGCAAGTTAATTTTGTCTCTTATTTGACTAAATGATGATAAGAAAATGGGGCATATAAGCCTAGCTATAACAGTTTTTAGTTAAAAACTTAATGTGTAACTACATAAAATAAGCATCATAGACATTTAGTCTATATTTTAATTTATACTTTATATGTGATAGTTATGTAAAGTCATGGTGAATAATTAGCTGAGTTTTATGAGCATCAGTGTTTTAAACAGAGTTTTCTGATTTTTATGACTTCAATAATTGAAGATCTTCACAATCTAAATGAAGTCCATTTACTCTAAAAGGCATAAAAGTAAATGAACGTGATAGTGTTGAATTGATTACATTTCATTCCTTAACCGATGGCGGTCTGGTAAAAGAGGCCATACATCAAGGGCTTCAGCTAAAGGCCCGCCACGTTAAGCACGCATTTCATTTGAGTAAGTGGGGCCGTGCTTACAGCTCACGCCGCCACAGATACGGTGTATACAGCTTATCAGTGTTGCTGTTAAAATAAATTATTCATTTTTATCCATATACTATTTGAAGCTGAAACTGTAAGTGCCACATTTCTAGTCCGCAATCTATGCTATAATCAATTGTAAATCATGATAAAGCATTTAATGCGACTAAAAATAATTTTAAAAATATAATGTATAATATAACAATATTGTAAATAATTACCATTTTGTGATATTTATTTTGTATATTTAACAATGTTTGTGTATTTTTTCAATTATATAAAACAGAGTTCATGTGGTAATGATATAGTGCTATTATTAAAGTTAAACATAATCCCACAGAAGAGGTAATTTCAAAATAGTTTAATTCTATTTCTATCTAAATTTTATCCACTAGGTACTCTATTTGCGCCATCTAGCGATGATTTTCAAAATATAACAAGAGCACTACATTGGAGAGGGTCCTTGGGAGTTTGATGTATACAATTAAAAATATCCTATTTTTTAAAAGTGACCATTTATAATAAACCCTCTCTGTTATAAATGCTTAACTCCGTTAAGCCATTTAAAATTAAAATATAGTAATATTTGTAAGTATCATGTTGAAATTGTAATATTTCTTCTTAAAAACATGGCATGGTCTAGTTCAAGCTACGAAATAATATTGCAGTAGTATTTTGGCAATCCGGTTAACAGTGTTTGAAGTTAATATATAAATTGAAAAGCGAATGCAACATGGAAATAAAGGCAAACTTACGGAGTCATCAATCCAATTTCGCTTTTTGTGCGTTCTATAAAAGTTAAAACATATTTCGGTTCCTGATAAAAGCTAAGCACATTCAGAGCATTTTTCTATTTTTTTCTTTTGGTAAGAGATTGCGCTAAGTGATCACATTTCGATATTAAACCATTTGCCGAAGGCCGGTGCCGGTGCCGGTGCCGGCTACGTATTTCATTTTACTGAGTGTCTGACGTGAGTTTTGGAGACTTGGTTTTTGCCGTTATTATTTCGCAATTTCTTTGTTATATCTAGTGTCAATTTTGCTGTCTTCCTTTTTGTATGGAATTACTCTTCAAATATTTTTGCTTGAACAAGATGAATTGTTTGATTGATTGGATAATTGCTTTCGCGTTACTTTTATCATCGACCTCGTAAATAAAAAGAAATATTTCTATACAATTAGAAATCACATTTCTGTTATTTGGTTTTTATTCTTTTTTTCTATGTGGAGATCATAAAGTTATTTGAAAAAAAAAATTGTATTAGATTGTTCGTTATTCTTGACTAAATCTTGTGTAATTTAATAGACTGATTAATAACTCAATAATTGTTGTGAACATAGTGCATATGAAAAATCTTTTAATTGTGGTACACTGCGTGTCCAGAGTCCATTGTACACTTATTTTCCTTACCTTTCCTTCATTCCTACGGTAGCTTACCACTTACTACCAAGTGGATATACAGTTTAGCTTGGATTTTCAGCGTAAAAAAAAACTAAAATTTTGAAAAATAATTACGTTTTATATACCAGTTACTATAAAGTCAAGTAACATAAACACATGAATCAAGAGGCCCAAATATAGAATCTGCAATGTCTACGATGAGACTACGATTTAAAAAAAAAATGTGAAAAAAAACTATAAACGTTGCTATAACATAATGTGGTAGATATATATTTATGTAAATGTATCATAATGTCAAATACACGGTGGTATAATTGTTGTCTTAATGTATTGCTGCCTTTTCCTGCAATATAATATTATACAAATCGTATAGCACTTATTATATTGTTATAGAAAGTCTACAGCTCTATATTAAAATTGCTCATTCTTCATTGTGGTTTCAGAAGGGTATCAGTATACATTATCACGCTAGAGTGATTGGCGATCCAACTTAGCTTCATTCCTAGACATAGCAAGTGTTTCGCCTTACCTTTAGAATTAGACAATAAAAAATTAATGGACGTTCAAAAAATATATATCTATAATAATATACGTTTTTTGTTTATAATATTATTTAATTAAAATTTATGACTTACCTAAACAACAAATATAATTTTGTCTGTATAATATAATAAATATAATCGGTTTTCAGTAGAAATAATATGCAATAATAGTTTGTATTAAATACGTTGACATTACGTTATTAAATTAAGTATAAATTATATTTACCACATTTTTTTTTATCTTTAGGTACCTACTAATCAATAAAATTGAAGTGTTTGTTTGTAATGTCAAAATGACTGCTATAAAAATAATATGTGGTACTTATATACTTATTTAAAAAAAATGGTTTGTCTGTCTGTCCCGGCTAATCTCCGAAACGGCTGAACCAGTTTTGACAAAACTTTCATGGGCTGATAGCCGATATTATAGGGAGTAACATAAGCTACTTTTATTTAGAAAAAAAAAACAGTGAGCAGAGTCCACTACTGCGTGCGGCCCCGGCATACGCCGCAGGCCAGCAACGTTAAAAAAAATGGATCGGTTAGTCATAAATATTATTATGACTAAAAGAATACAAGAAATATAAGAAAAAGTGCACGTCAATCTATTTAGTTTTCGTGCGAGTCGGTCCGAATGGCGGGAGAAGAGCTTACTTCCTGCTCGGTCCGGCGCGCACTCAAGACCACGGACGCAATCCCCGGCAATTGCACCCCGGACCTCACTCCCGGACACCGCATGTCCTGACTACTGTAACTGCAGACCCACTTTGAATGTAAATTTGTACCGGAGGAATCCAGTTGACAATGCTCACTCACTTAAGCATAAGTCATTGAGTTCATGGATTTCCTTTGATTTCATTTGATTGGTATTCGAACAACTTACTTACACTGACGTTATAAGACGAACAAAATTAAGTACCCTTAATTTCATTTTATTAAGTATTGTTTTCAGTTTACTTAACACTGTTTTCTCTTTTTGAAACTATATAGAGTATTAGGTCGAAAGAATGTAATTACAAATTTATTCTTACTTTCATATTGTGGAGCATACAACACATGTAAAACATTTTTGAGATGAAAGAAAGGGGCTACCCGAGCAATTTTTACATCGGATTTATAGGATTTGATCAAAAAATAAAATGTGAGGATACATGGGCTTAAACTACACCACTCTTCCGAATTTTTGAAGATAATTAGTTACAAACATGGCGAGCGAATATTAAAGGAAAGTTACGAAATGCATATTATAAGTTACGAAATGCAATTGAAAATTGACAGAGATGATTTGAATAAGCATGTTTTGTGTCGGCAGCCAAGTATTATTTCCAATTGCTTCTTTGTAACTTTGTAATTACGAAAGTCTTAAGTAGACGAAGTAACATGATGTGACATCTTAGTCGTATTTATTTTAGGGTGCTTTCCATTTTGTTCTATTTGACGAAGTTGTTCAAGTGTTTCTACAGTGTTAAACAGCATTCTAGAATGGAAACTTGCAGGATGCTTTCGGGAACTTCAATTCACGATACAATTTCCAGTTTCTTTACTCATTAAGTTTATTAACAAGATTCAGCGTCTTTATTTTTGATGCTCGCAGCGCGCTTTCAATATTTTCTATTCGTATAATTCACTTTGTGTTGTGCCCGACGTCTGTGTAAGCGAAAATATTCGAGAAACGCTTTGAATGTCGATGTTTTATGTTTGAGGTAAATAATTTAAGCACTTGTGAAAACTTCTGCTCTTGATTAAGGGAACTCAATTAGACGCTATAAGATAAATATCTTCAACAAAGCTTCTGTATTTGTTGGGAATGTTTATCGGTTATAGACGGAAACTGTATATTTTGCGTGCTTAATAAAATCTTCGAAATGTTTATCCCGAGTTCGTTTCAACTCAAGCCTGTGATACGATTTTATTTCTGTCAGGCGAACCCCCTTTCAATTTTGGAAAGTGCATAGTGTAAAGAAGCCACGACGACGGAAAGATTGTAAAACGAATCTTGAGAAATCTTAGACACGTAACACAATACTTGGATTTAGTCTTAAATTTCGCGATTTTAAATATTACAATGTACTTCGTCGAACTGCAGTGCGGGCTCTGTAAATTCCATTTAGCTAAATAGCTTTTGAGAGAGATAAGAATCTGGCCATACAATGCTTCCTTAGTTCGAACGGGAAACTAAGAAAATTGAAAAGAGAGTCGCCAAGTAAAACTGCGACGTCGATGGTCCGATTTCAGGAAACCAGAGATTTCGAATTACCAACACCGTAAAAATTTAACGACGATAAACACTTGCTGAATACATTGAATGCTGGGCAGAGTTTTTTTTTATATGAGACAATCCCCTCGGTCTGGCAATCTTGGTTTTAATAAGTATATAACGTCCCGGAGATGTACCTGTGAGAAGAGGATTTACATAATCATTACCATATCTGGCGCAGTGGCGCGCGTATTATGCCCGAGAGGTTAATAATGCTATTTTCTCGCCACGTTTTCACGTTGCTATTTTACGTTATCGACCCCTTTAATCTGCTTCGTCATTGTTACTAGCCACTGGCGGGACGACGCCACCTAGCCCCTTCGATACTCCACTAGTTCCATTCACATACTTTACTTGAATCTATATTGTTTTGTATTATGTTTAGCTCAGTTTACAACCAGTTCTCTAGGCAGGTATTATTTTCAGAGAGCACGAGTAAAAACTAATTTGGCATGTGAAGTACCATACATAATGCCGTCAAGAGCTCCAACTTTCGGAATGGGATTCATTAAATTTTACGTCAAAATGCCGGCGTGTTCAGAATAATCTCGTGTTTTTGCGAGCAAAACAGTTGAAGGCGAGTGAGACGGTGCGTACGAACGTTCACATATGCGCGGAAGTTAGCTCCACTTCTTCATCTCTGATTTAACGGATCAAGGAATGCGTTCCTTCAAAAATAGATGTCTTAGTAAGCGCTCATCCGCATCAGTAAGTACTTGAAATTACTTTCTGCATGGCGGAATGATTGGAGGAATCGAACCGGTAAAATGGCTTCCATTGTCGATAACGAATGTGTCACTTCCAGCTGAAATATGAGCTTGAATCTTAATTTGTTTTGTGCCTATTTGCAACATTTTCTATTCAATGGACATTCTGATATTGTTTTCTTTAGTGGCTGCTATCACTATACTCATCTATGTTTTATACGTACCTATTCATCTATGTTGATTTGCGAATGATGAATTTATTTAATTAATTTAAAATTATTTGGTCCCTTACTTTAAATACAATAAAACCTTGTTTATTCAGGCAAAACATTAGAACTTTTTGATTTATAGTGTTGTGCCTGTGTTGGCACTGATGTACCTCAATGAGCAGACTAAATAATTTAAATAAATTTGAGATAATAGTTCTATCGAGTTAAAACTATTTATACTCCATCTTATTATGTTATTGTTAAAATAGACACGAATAAAGGTCTGTAAGGCTATGCGGAGTAAAATTGCCTGGTATCAGGGATTGGAAAATACCCAGACATTAGACCAGAGTGTTCATTCATGTTGACTCGCTGGTGCGGTGGCGGGGGCGGTAACGAAATATCACAGCATAATATGCAAGTGTTCACGTACACAACGCAAGTGCGGCGAAAGTAGCGGCGGAGCGCACGATTCACTAGCGACGTCAGGTAAGTTCAACCAGTTTAAACTTGTCGCTAGAAATGATGGCTTTTTTCATTATGTCGTTCAATACAGAGAAGTTTATCAGTAAATCATTAAAAATAAAAGATCGTCATCTATCTTTTCAACCTCTGACAACACGTCACACTCGCGCAAACGCCTGGCGGTCAACGTGAACACGAGCTCGCTACATCCACCGCGCCCGCTCGTTCTACGTGAACAAGCACTAAGTATTATAAGTATACTAAGTATTGTTTTCACACAAATTTAGATGTTTTAGGCGTCAGAAGTACCGTTAATCATACAGATATGATTCACAAATCCGACACCGTAAGATTGCCGGTGTGTATAAAACAATATCCAATAAATCAAAACTTTCAAGATAAAGTATTGGTCCTCTACATGCGTTATCTCTATTTTCAGAGATAACTACACTTTGCGAACTGCTGACTATGCCATGTCTTATAATCATATCAGGCTTCTGATTTATAGTTCTATCTGGGACTGTAACATTTTTGAGAAACACGTCTATAACTTAAGATTTAGGCACAAAGTTCCGATATCCATAGGAAAGTTACCTTTTTAGGAATTTTATTGATACTTATAAAGTAAGTCTGGATTATCACTTGGCGGGTTTCAAAGACACTCTTATCGCATAAATAGGACTTTTTTAGGGGAATGGTTACCTTTATAAGGACTTAACGTCACAGGAAACGGTCGTCTTAGTAAACGAGCGTGGGGTCGTACTCTCGCGGCTGATAACAAAAATTATCCGAACGACGCCATCTGTCTTTTAAATGTGCACCTTATTTTAGGTTGCTTTGTTGGTGTTTTTGTGGAAAAAAGTTTTTACATAGTTTTATTTTATTGTTACCTTACCTTACCTTTGTTTCTTGTTAATTTTGCTTATGCTATGTAGGTACATCTCTAAATTCCTTACAAAAATGATTTTTCTTTACTTTACGTTGCCTCGGCCTCGGTAAGCTATCTCCTTATATATATTTTTTTTCTAGAAGAATGCAGAGTACTTTTTCACTAATAATATTAATATAAAATTAATATTTTTATGTTTCGAACAATATAATAGACCCGTTTTGACAGCTGTCATTTCACAAACCATTATTAAATTAGCGAGCCTTTGGAATAACGTCGAGAATAAAACGAAGCTTTATGACTCCGTATTTAAATTTACTTTAAACCCGTTTCAAAGGTAGCTAAGTGAATAATTGTTTGGCAGAATCTGTCAAAACAGAAATACTGTACATTTTCTACGGCTTAATTTAAAAGAAATCAATACATTTATAAAACGTAATATGTTCATGGGAAACGTAACTCTGTCTGTCTATACGTCTGTCTGTCTGTTTGTTACCTTTTCACGCCTTAACTACTCAACCGATCATCATGAAATTTTGCATACACGTTGTCAAGGTTACAAGAAAGGATTCATTCAGAAAAAAAAAACTGTTCTCAAGGGATGATCTAAAATAAAATAAAAAACTAACGCCTGGCCAAAGTGTTATAGCAACAAGAGGTCAGGCGTTATATTACTTACCTATTTATTATTTTATTTTCAACGCGGACGAAGTCGAGGGCACCAGCTAGTTTTTATAATAAAACGAAATGGGTAAATAAAAGTTACAATTCATGGATCTAGTCGACGGGTAATGTACACACCATTACTAGTCGCCGGTTCTGGTTGCAGTTTAAACCGCATAATACATTAACTGATTACCTCAGCGATCCATCTTCCCCGTCCGACTGCACCCTTCTACCGTGTTCACACCTATACCTGCTCATAATTTACTAGTTTTTGTCCTGCACTTTAAAAATCTAGAACAAAGGGTTTGATTGACGTCACAAATTGTGCTTTCTAGATTAATCTGTCATTTTTAACAAATTTAACACTTATTTAATATTCACCATGTATGATAAATATTATAAAGATTATAAAGAGAAAATTTAGATTTAATATAGATTTACAAACTACATAATTTAAATATCAAACGCGGTTTACTAAAAAGCGATTACAATAAAGTTATTTTAATAGAAATATACTTAGTCTTAAATTTTCAATTCATAACTCACTAATAGAAAAAAATAAAACTTATAATAGCAACTGATTGTTTTTGTTCATAAAACGAACATTTAACATTTTTAACATGTCACTTTAAAAGTAAACGAACCATTAACATTTAAAGTGGAAGCCTTTTAAAGTTATATCTGATCACATTATAATAAGACAAAATTTCACTAGTACAAAGTGTACGCGTCAGGTACACGGTGAAGGATAGTTCACAGCGCAAGTAAGATGAGTGTTACCCATAATAAGTTTAACGTGAGATTAATTTGAACTCAGCGCAATGTTACTTGTTGTTCATTAGCGACCAAGTTGATGTATCGCTTCTTATACAGCACTTAAGCAATCTATGTTCTCGCCATCAATCCAGGATCTTCAAAATGTTACGAATATATTAATTGTTAAAATAATTCATTTTCTAAACGAGAATCTTAATATATGTTATATTCGTTTCATAAATGAAATTTGTAGTAAATTCTGGCATTATTTTTAAATAATTTTGATATAAGTCACAAGAAGTCAGACTTTGTTTAACTACCAACTTGGCCTTTGATATAGTTATTTAAGATGGACCGTCGCCAACAAGCACACGTCTATTATAATATGACTGTGCACCTCTTGACCGCAATGTCGCCGTTGATTAAACACAGGAAAAAAGAGGAAACCAATAGAATAATGTGTGAGAGATAAAGTAAAAAAGAAAATATTTTGGCTACTTTTCCTATCCAAAATATATAAAAATAAATAGATAAAACTAGAAAATATATAAAAATATACATTACTTTATTACTTTACTAGCTGGTGCCCACGACTTCGTCCGCGTTGAAAAATATTAAGTAGCCTATCCTATGTCCCGTACGTCTAAATGTTTATCTACCAAGTTTCATGAAAATCAGTTAATTCGTTTTAGAGTTATGGAGGAACATACATACATACATACAATACCTACACTTACAGATTTATTATTAGTATTGATTAGCGACCGGCCCCCGGTTGCGAAAGAATGCAGATGTTTTTTGTGCAAATTGTATAAAACCTCGTTATTCGTTCTTTCCGTTACTGAAAACCTTATTAAAGGCCGTAGTGTGGTTTAAAAGAATTTATCATAGAGACAGATAGAAGCGGACAGCGACTTCATTTTATAATAGATATAGTTTTACACGTTACGAGTGGGACGTAAGTGGGAAAGTATAGTTAAAAATATATCGTAGCTGATCTGGAATAATGATGTAAGAGTTTTGCGTCGTCTTGTAACAGTCGCGCCCCTCGCCAGGCACATATTTACAACTTCATTGTTTATCCCCTTAAGACGATATATGTAAGCCAGTAAATATTGCGTTGTGTTTAAAGAAAAATATGTAAAACACGTACAGAGGCGGCCTTTGTTGTTGAGAGACGTATTTGGGACGATGATTTCGTTTCGCGCCAATGAACACATTTTTCCGTTTTGAAGAAAAATCAAGAATGTAAGAGCATTAAAATCTGTTGCCTTTTTGTGTGTACCTTTATGACTTGCGGAGGAGATGTGTAGAATAAAAATATATATTCGACGATGTTTGTTGATAAATGTTTTTCTCATCTTTTTCTCTAATGAGAATAAGGAGAGGAGGCGATAAATGAAAATTTATTTTCTCCGTGGAACGCGTTCACATACATAAATATTTATTACTTATTAAAGTCAGCGGCAATTCATTAAAGAGGTTTTACGGGTTATTCAAATGAGATTTATTAAACTGAAATATGTATATTGGCCCTATTATATCGTGACTCGGAAATTAAATAACATTATTAACGCAATTATCTATTTCGGTTCGAGGTGAGTGCAAAAATAATCGGATAAAACTTACAAGAGATCCCAGAGGGCTCTACAGAAGTTCAGTAAAAGTTTTCTTATATTTAATAAAATGACGTGTGTTTGTCGAACTTTTCCAGAGCGCAAATTATAAGTAGGGAACACAAATAATAGTTGACGTAGGGTACAGGACGGGATAGGAGCGCGGGCGAACGAGGGAGGTACAGGGCGGTAATCAGCCCGGACAGTAATTCGGGAGCCTTAAGGGTGTGATCGGTTGGCGCAGACAAGGGTACAACTAGCATCCTTGGAGAGAAGAAATACTTTAGTTCAACATTTCCGGTGTGGTTTTGTTTTGTAGCTCTTCGAGATTAGGCAATTTCTCAATAAACATGAAACCAAAACGGGCAGCTGCTATTGCTTAGTTTGCTCGATGTCTCCGGAGAAATTAATGTAATGTGGAATATAAGTTAGAGCGTCTATAATAAGATTGGATTTCGATCTCGCAGTTTCAACGCGCCTTTATTTATTTTTGAAGCATAGAAATAATTAAAACATTATTACTCGTAAAATTATGTTACTGATAGCCCTGTTTGACCAAAGTTCGGTTGCCAACAGAAATAACGTAGATTTATGTCATGTACTTTTCTCAGTTAAATTTAGTTATGTGTGATTGGAAGTTATACAAATTGCTTTAGCTGTGAGAGCGAGAAAAACCGGCACACGTGTGTAATCTGATTAACAATTTGTTAAGGTACAAACATTTCTTGATGTACTAACATTTGAGGTATTTATATTAAAATATTAATGGTTCTCTCGCAACAAAAATCCAACTTTAACCCAATTAAGGTGGTTTGAATCTTTTGAACGCACGGAATAGAGGAAATAACGGCTGCCTACGCAACACTCGGCGGTTCTGAGTACACAGCCAACCGCTGAAGAGCCCTCGAGCCGCTCTCGCCGGAAGACTTCGGGTATCTTTGCACCTTAATTACACTTCGCCCTGCACAAGTACAACACGTACAGTCTCTATCGTCATGAGCACCCCAAAAGAGGAGAGGGGCGGGGAATATCGTAGACGCATCCAAAGCCTAGAGCGCATTGGTTAAACAAAAGGTTCTTTTCATTCAAAGCGTATGTTTTTACACAATAGTTGTCTTTTTCTATTCAATAGAAATCTTCATATAAAAATATATGTGCGCAATTCAAGGTTTCATATTAAAATAATTTATTTTCTTTTTATTACACATTTTTGCTTAGTTTTCCTCGCCTATATAAACTAATTATCATTATAATTATTATGATGGTAATAGGTCTAGGTCTATTGGCATAGTGCAGTGCTAATAGTAAGATGCGGCTTCTATTCCGACGCTTCTAGAGACTCTTCACGTCAAATACCATAAATATATTTCATGCCACCGTGAAATCAGAGACCTCTTATAAACTTCATTAAGTATGAAGTCATTCAAAATTACGCATAAGTAAACTAAAAAATTGCAGTTTTATAAATAAAAAAGAAAGAAAGAAGGAAAATTTCTTTATTTAGTGAAAACTTTACCCCCGCAATAGGTAGCATTTAAAACAGGAATTTAAAAAAAAATGGTTAACCGGGGAGTTTGTAATATAATACTGGCAGGCAGTCGATATACACTAACAAGTAAAGCATTAGTAATAAGTAAAAAAATGTTTATGTAATAAAAGTGCGTGTACTGTGGTAACTAATATTTTTCCACTTTAACGGCCACACTATCTATCTGAGGGCGTGAATTGCGGCCTTTCTTATTGATTTTTGTACTAGTCATATTCGCTGCTTCAGTCATATGAAATTCGGATTAGGATTAAATCTACGTAAGACTTTACACATACTATAAAAATATGAAATAATAATATAAAAACTTTTCGTCAAATATTTTATTAATTGAGACTCATTTCAAAAACCCTTATATGAACATCAATTTCCCATATCAATCTTCAAAAACTATGATAAAATCATAATGGTATTAGGCGAAAAGTGACTTTCATCCCTATTGTGCCCATGTAAAGGTATTGCACTGTCATATGAAAATATCTAACAATTTTAAAATGCAAAAATTTTGCAAACAGATTGTGTAGAAAAAGTTATTATTTATCTAATGTTCATGCAAGCGCAAAAACAAGAAATTGTGAATTTGTTGTTAAAATATAAAAGTGTAAAATGTGCCCGAAGTACATTTTATAAGTCATATCCGAAGTCCTGTAAGCCTACTTATATTTAGCCGTGCCTGGCTCCGCCGGAGACTACTAAAGCCAGTCTTATCTGCCAACTTTTACATTATCTGCCGAAGTCGTCCATAAATTTGAGCGCCCGAGTCTTCTTACGCTTATCAAGTCAAAACTACTAAGCGTGTATTTATTTGTTTCTATTTTCCGATTGATTGAGTCCGCAACTTCCACGGAGACTCGGTGGAATGCTTTAGCCCACATTGCAAAGTTGCTCACCCCTGATTTAGAATCAGTTAATGCAAAAGTTTATTTTTATAAGTAAGATTACACGGGAGTTGGAATGGAAGTTTCTGCGAGTAGCTTTTCTTTCGAAAAATCCCAGGATGTATCGAAGATGTGATGTTCGAGGCCGGTATAGGAGATTAAATACTGAATCTATACTAATATTATAAAGAGGTAAAGTTTGTATGTTTGTTTGTTTATTGTTTGTATATAGGAGTTAATCTTCGAAACTAATCCGATTCGAAAAATTCTTGTACCAATAGTTAGAATAGAATTTCACCATGAATAATCCATAGGCTAAATACTCCACAGGGACGAAGCCACGGGCACTAGTCATCTAGAAATAAAGATCCAATGCTTGGCAAAAGTATAATGTCGGGCGTCAATGTATGTCAAGCGTTAGGTATATCTTTTATTTTTCAACGCAAGCGAAATCGCGGGCACCAACAAGTCTAAATAATTCTCCCTATCGAACTTTCATTATAATTTTCTGCTGTATGAGGATAATGGGGGATCAATTTAAATTAAATTAGTTTACACAACAAATGTGTGCTGTTTGCCAGGTTTCTACAGAGTATAAACAGTCGGCTACATACAATGGACTAAACAAAATTCGACATATTTATACATATAATGAGTCCTCAACGCAAACAATTACCAAGCTTAATACGGTTAAACCATTGTATCGCTTTATCGTTTGTACACGTCCAATCGTCGGAATTTATGTACGCTTCCCGATGGAGCTCATAAACATTGTAAAACTTCCGGCAGATGGCGGCCGGGCGCCCGATTATGTTGCTACGTACCGTTGACCCTACAATGTTATAATATCCCGACCCTCAAACACACACCAAGGTATACATGCAGACAAAAGCTTAAGCGACCTGTTTGTTGAAACCCTTACCAAGGAAATTCTAACACACGTTACATTTTCACAATTAAAATTCAACTTACTATAACTGTTGCCCACAACTTTGTTTGTGTATGTTTTATGAGTATTTTCAAACTAATTGAAGAGTAAAAATATGTTCTTTATAAAAAAAATTAATAGGCAAATGGCCTTAAATATAATGCTACGATTAGTTCTACGACTGCAACGGCTCCGCCACGGGGACAGTGGCGCCCTATTTTTAATATTTTTAGACGTATGGCCTCGGATACATACGTCTAAACATTTTTTTCAGGATACAAGTATCCTATATGTTAATCCAGGTAATAAACTATCTGTGTGCCAAACATCCAACAATCCTCACAGACTTTCGCAATCTACCTTTGAATGAAACATAGTTCGTTTTACTTCGATATAGTGAAATTACATACTTAAAAAAAGTTAGTAAAAGTATTTTCCGATTACATAGTTTCAGAGTTTATCTAGGAGTCAAACAAAAATAATACCAGTAGATATTTGAGATAACTTTTTATCTAAAAATGGACGGCGATGAATAGCATCCAAATTAATATCGACTTCCGATAGATGAGGTCGACCGATAAGTTTATAGCAAAATCGCTCGATGCACTGCTGATTAATTTACGCGGACACGAAGGATTTTATCGTTGAAAAACTCGAAATGGCTACATAATTTTTACAAGGCGACACCCACTCCGTCATAATACGCCATTAACGCTTGAGCGACGCGGCCTCTAATTCACGTTTAAAAGCCTGCACTTGAGTCAAAGTCACCAGTAATTTCGTCTTAGCCAGCAATAAGTAGGTACCTAACAAAAATCTAATTTGTCAAGGAGCACGATGCGGCTCCAGGAGTTGTTGAGTTAAATGATATTCTAATAATTTTCATTTTCTTGACACTGCGTTAATTTATATCGGCCTGTCTCAGTAGTTGTGTAAATTAGCGTTTTATTTCGGCTCACAAATTTTTTTTAGTTTAATGACCACAGCCATACTGTGGCCTTATATGTTATGCTTATTAAACAATAACTACATTTTATCATAAAAATCATTTAATTAATATTAAAATAATTATAAAGTATTTCAGTTGTTTATTTATTAATTTTTCTGCACAATATATTTCAATATACGACATCCCATCAATTTTTACTCTGTGCATTAAAGGATCCACTGAGCGTCACTTTTACATCGCCCGCAACAATGATTGATTTGTATGACAATTGAAGTGTTAAGAGGACAAAAGTGTTAACTAGCAGTAGTTTCAAAACGAGCAATTAGGGATCCGAAATGTTCCGTGCTGCGTGTACTGTCCAGGCGTTGTTGACTCCGCCGAGCACGTTGGCAGGAGGAGAAAGAAGTGCCTCGGAGGCCGGATGAAATCGTTGCTTGGATGTTGGCGACGACTGATAACTGGATTTCAATGACATATTTCGTGAGGGAGGCTCTATTGAAAAAGAAGGAGGAAGAAAACACGGAGATGTAGCTGCGGACAGCAGCTAGGAAGGCCTAGCACTGCGAAGGAATACTAACGCGGTGCCATGGTACTAGGTACTACAGAGGGGAGTTTTTTAGTGAGTAAAAACCTCACACTATCGGTCACTTGACCGATGTCTTTTAGAAAATTTTCCTCCTCTCATTTAAACAAAAAAAATAGTCCACTAAGTGGGTGTATCTCGCTGCTCGTTATAAAAACAACGTATAATAAAGTATTGATATGTATAGAGACTGTAGCCATATCTACTTATATGTAGGTATCCCCATATGAATGTACCTACTAGGTATATTAATGTGTATCAGTAGCGATTTGTTTCTACTGGCTGTCAGAAGCAGGCAGGTCGTGGGTCGCGTCTCGGGTCCTCACGCGCCGTTGCACCGGCCTTTAGGGAGCTTGTTCGTTAACGAGATAAGCGAGTAACAATAATCACTTACTATATACCATACTAGCTGTTCGCGCGACTTCGTCCTCGTAACTTAATAAAAATAGCTTATGTTACTCGCTGATAATGTAGATTTCTATAGGTGAAAGATTTTTTTAAATCGGTACAGTAGTTTTTGAGTTTATTCCTTACAAACATACAAATCTTCTCTCTTTATAACTATATAAAGAGAGAAGATTATTTTATTGATATATTAACTTGTATGATTTAAGTTTTAATTACTCACTAACTTTTTAATTACCAAAAATGCTTTAAATAATTGTAGATAATTCTCTGCGTTAAAATGAAATGAAGATTAAAGAAAGGAAATCCATTTTTGAAAATGAAAATTGAGAAATAAAGATTCCTTTTAACTTTACTAATAGTTTTGTTAACTTACCTCAATTAAGTTAATAGCCTGTACAAGGAAGTGAGCCTACTACAGTAGTTTGGTAGATAATTCAAATTTGGTCATTTGAATTTTTGGGTAGATATACAAAAATTGCTTTTGAACACTTAACATGAATATTTAATTAGACAAAGCAAAAACAAACAAATCGAGTTTTTGCTATTGCAGTTAAAAAGTTCACGATTTTTTAGTTCTAAGCTTTAACAGATTAAAACAGTTTACTTAACAAAGTACAAGTCTCATTTAACATTTTTTTTATCGGGTAAAGCAAAAGTAAATGGATAACACGACTTTAGCAAAGAAAATAATATGTAAATTCTATTACCTGATCTTATTAATAATGTTATAATCACAGTGAACGCAGCTTAAAAACGACTTAATGGGTTAAGTAGGTGGTGAAAGTTGTAACTGCTTCTCCTTTGAAATATATTTAGATTTTCTACTATATGTTATGTAGTTATGTTGAGGGAGAACCATATGTATACACAGGCAAATAGGCCAATGCTTTCCGTCTTCGTCCGAGTACAATTGGGAAAGTTAATATGAATAATAATAGCATATATCCATCTGGAATTATGTATCTTTCAAGGAGGGAAATATTTTTTAATTATGTTTTGGAGATTAACATTAAATCAGTTCTCTCATTCACTCTTTATAATTTTAATATAAATTAAACAGCGATTTATCGTTTCTATTTATTTCATCAAGGCAAATCTCATATTGTCAACTAGGTATATCATACAGCTTTTGTTCGCGATATCGTCTGCATTATCTTCATCAGTGTTTGATCCAGTGATGACCAGTCGCTGTCATATGAACAATATGAATGCATTCTGAATGGTACTGAAGCCATTTCCTGCATCATCGAGTGCTGACGCTTGCGTCCTCAGTCAAGTTTAGCCGCATGCTTATTAGCAATAATTGTATTCGCATCAAGTCTGTTAATTCGCTAAATTAAACCCCATTATATTAAATCCGCTGTTTTCTTAACTTTGAGTGGTTGCGTGTCGCTTGTGAAGACAAATCATTACCGGCAGTAGAAACCAGAGCCTGGTTTCCATGTAGAAACGCTACGAAGTTTGGATAAATAATCGCCGCTGGTGAAAGTTTCACCGTGAAACCCATGCGTGTGAAGCAGTTTAAGTTCGGTCCACTGATTCTGCGCAGGAGCCCTAAACGACATATTATTTCTGGTTATCGCCACCATATTATATGCTATCCTTCATGCTGGAACCAAATTCTGAAATTTCATTGTTTTTTATGAGCAGTTTTGGAGTTTAACATCGACACAAGAGATATTTAAACTTAAAATGCTTGTACAGTACCTATCTACAATTTGTATATATCCGAAGTTGTTAACGGTATTTGCTATAAATTATAGTTATACCATTATAGCCTATAATGGTATAACGTGATATTTTTTTTAACTTTGTTGTTTTTCACGCTTAATTTTAGGAATAAAAAAGTTAAGAAAAAAATCTAAATTAAACTGCTGAATTTATGTCGTGAATTACATAATTATTCATTGTTGTTATTACGAAGTAATTTTTCTTGCGCATTAAAAAAACAATAAGAAGCTTAATCTCAACCTGTAGCTTTGTAAGTGATAAAACCGAAGACTAAAACGTTACAGTTAAAATTTAGTTTCGTAAACTTTAAACATCATTGGGACCCTTGAAATAACGTTCGCCCAGCGACAAACTCACAACAACCGTCCCATTTACACCTGTGAAGCGATGTTAAATTGTAATAAAACGGCGACATGCGAATTATGTCCCGCATATAACTTACACTAAGTTACGTATAGTGCCGTAAAGTTGGGTTATGTCTCTTTTGCTTTTAAATTAGGAAAAAAGACACTTTTATCGTAACTGTTTAGAAAGGACGAGTTTCCTATTTATACTTTCACAAAATTTACATTTGCAATTTCTCTGCCGGAATTTTGTTCAACTCCACTAAATAAAAAGCCAGAGATTAAATTAATATACAATTAAAAATTCAAGTCAAAATTCCCCAAAAAATCCGGAAAGACAGAGGAGCTTGAATGACATACAATGTCAAACTATGTATGATAGTTTACTGGAGAGCTTTTCGGGGCCCGATCTTGCTAGATTGAGGGCGCTAAAAAGCCGAGAGTCGCGGTTCTGGCTCCACGCCGCGCCGTGCCTTCACGGCGTATACAACTTAGGATGTGTAAATGTATATAACTTAGGATTAGATTTTATTTTAAATAAGCTTATTTTTAATTAAATCAAACATTATACTGTATTAATTAATAAATAAAATTCCAATCTAATCAAAAACTGAATTACTTAAACTTTAAATTTTAGTGATTGGAGATTTCTAGATTTCTCTTTCTATAGAGCTAGTAGTATTTGAAATATCTAAATGATAAATTAATTAAGTTCAAAATGTTCTTCTGTCTTTTCTTTCGGTCTATTTGTTGGTGATTTTATATCAATTGTATTCTATCCTCAGTCGTCAATATCCTCGCATTATATACACATTAGAGCTTTATTTTACACAGAAACTACTCAAACAAATTTATAACATTTTTTTTTCTGTTTCAGGTAAGACTTCATGATTGCTGTGTAGTATAAAGAACATGGAGTAAAAGGGTAATGTTCTATTTTCGAAAATAACCATGTTTATGAACCTTTACCAAATGAGATATGACATAGGTACTATAGCATCTTATAATAATTTAATTCAATTTAGTAAAAATAATAAATGTAATATTTAAATTAATCGCGCAAACGATAAATATACTGATGTTCAAGTTCAAAAGGATATAATATTATTATATAGACCTTGGGCGGTACTATTCACATTTCTCTCAGAAACCCATATCTAAGGCAAGTAAATAATCTCAGAAGACAGTTTCGTTCCCCCAAACATCAAGAAGGTACGCGGTTTAAACAATAAATTATCGAATTACATTGTTAAAGCAAAAACAATAGAGAGTTATTGTTTCACGGAATCCGAATTACAATTTGCCGAATTCCCAGTAGCGAAGTTGGTGCCGTCGAACGCTGGTCAAATTACCCTTAAACAAGTTTATGTTAACTGAACTGCGATAAGCCGCACCTTGAAACAAATTGGTCATTACAACAACCGCAGTCTCTCTTCCCGTTTTAAATAGCAAACTTAAATCACTGTTCAATTGACAAGTTAAAACAGCTGCGCTGTTACGTGAAGAATGTGTTTTTGCAACTGGCTTCTCAATTCATCCAGCTTGTATTTATTCTAGGTCCGCAAGAAACGTAATGCAGCATTATGTCAGTTTTAGTCGCTAGCCGTAATAAGAAAACGAGCAAAAAATAATAATAATACAAAATTGGAGTGGACTTATATGTTTAAAAATAAAATTCTAGCATTTTAACCATAAAATTAATATTTTTTTAAATAAGTTATTACTTACAATACAATTTAATTTTTAAATAAGTTACAACGACAAAAAACAACTGTGATTGACGGTTGAAGAAAAATTTGGTTCTTTACCTTTCATTGCAAATGTAGATAACTAAGATTTCTAGTTAATGTAGGGCAAAATGTATTAAGTAGACTTAAACATATATCTCGGACAAACGCTGTATATACGCTTGTATAAAAAGACACACAAGTCTCGTGAATAATTTTTTTTATTACCTAACAAGACATTTTTTCTAAAAGTTCGTTTAGATTTTAATCAATTTTCTTATCTTAGAAAACAGAAAGTTAAAATGACTATGATAACAAAAGCTTGATAGCAATTGATTTTTGAAATAATTATTTAAAAATTGATTTAAAAAAACTGTTTACATAATTACAAGATTTGGTTAAAAACCATAAATATCTTTTATGATAATTGTACTACTGTAATTTTTTAAAAATATTTTATTTGTGTATTAATACATAAATAACTTAATAAAATGTAGTAATTTAAGCGCTATATATTCTTGAAACGTATATAGCTTATATTCGGATAAACAAAAGGAAAGTTGTTTACAAAACGATAACAACATTTTGTCTTATTACTTAACGTAGGCTATTATCACATAATTGAAAAAAATCTGCACCGCGTTATGTCGGCAAAGAGGGCCGGCCTGTTATAAGTAATCCGGTTTCATTCTAATAAATGCGTACTCAGTTTGACAAAGTCTTTACTCGTAAGAATTATATCATTCATCCTTAAAATGGATTCCAAAGGAGGAAAGCAATTTCATTTGTAAGAACCTGCTCCTGCTTATAATCCGTCCGAGGTAATAACATTTCATATTCGTAATAGAATCACTCTGCGTCGCCCGGAAACTTTATAGTCTCATTTTCATTGAAAGCGTTTAGTAGGAATAAACTTGTAGAATATATTTGGGAAGGGGTCCAATCTCCGGAGCTCTTTAACTGGCTAATCAGTGCTGTTTTTGACAGCACTTCCTAACTTCCACATAAATAGCGTAGCGTAAACACTGGCCGCTTTATTTCGATAGCAATCAATCAATACTAATAATAAATCTGTAAGGGTCGGTCATGGAGTAAGTTACTTTGTTTTCAGAGATATCGTGTTTATAGGCTCTATACATGGTACTGAAACTAAATTGACGCTTTTTAGATTTTTTTTTTCTGTATGTATGTATGTATGTATATTCCTCCATAACTCTGAAACGAATTAACTGATTTTCATAAAACTTGGTAGATAAACATTTGGACGTACGGGACACAGGATAGGCTACTTAATATTTTTCAACGCGGACGAAGTCGTGGGTACCAGCTAGTAAAATAATAAATATCATTAAAATACACGTTTAAGAATGTTTAAGAAAAAAATTTAGAAAGAAATTTAACCACAGTAGACTTTAATTTGCATACACAGTTTATTTAAAGAGAAAGATTTGTATTATAGACGATGGTAGCTGTCCACTATCAAACGAATTTTAGACTTTCTTGCCGATGTAATTAATAAACAATCTATTACTTGGCTCTATTTTTCTATGTCTTATTCTCTATATTTCAAATATTGAAATAATTTTTCAAATTCATGAAGTAATTCTAACATTATAGATATTCACCACGAGTTCCTGGAACACTTAATAAAATGGAAACTATAATTAACTTGGAAATAGCAGTCTTATTCTAAGCAACCTATGAGGTATTGTTAGTAGAACATTTTAATATTTTCATAATCTTGGTAAGACTTGAAAAAGAGAGAATTAGCTCTTCTTCTACGTTTCTTCTAACTGTCCTCTTCCATACTGGTTCTGATGCGAATGAGATACAAAAAGTTAAATATAATAATTCGAAACAATGCCGTCTACGAGAGCTAGTACGCATTAAAATGATACTTTGAAACTCAATAAAATGTTCTACGGAGCGGTAAATCCACATTTTTATCATTGTGTATTCGGTAGGGTGCGAAGCAACATTCTAATTTGTTGTGTTATCGAACACATCGGAGGGAGGGTGTACGCCAGTCACCTCGAGAGGTGAGCGGGCGCCACGAGTTTTCGCAAGGACAAGATTTATGTAAGGACTTTTGTGTTCGTAGTTAAGCAGGGGCGCGGAGAGAGGAGGCCTACTAGACTCATCTACATTCGCTTTTACTCGCACCAGATACCTAAGTAAGTATAGAATGCCCGCCTTTTGTCTACCTTCGCGCATCCGCTACAGTTTTCTTCAACTTAAAGAAGAGAAAAACGCCTCCCTTGAAAATTCTATGCATACATAGAACGAAGATATATACAGTACACATTCTTTTTTCAATTTCTCGCCATAGACATATCATCTGGCGTGGATGAGTTTTTGTTGGGACGTAGGAAGTCCCTTTGTGTACGGTATAAAAGTCGGAACTGTAAGGAATATCAAGCTCACGGGAGTGCCGTGTGTATAGGCATTGTTTTTTGAGAAAGTCTAAACTCGGACTTTTGTAGTGTAGCGTTTTCAGTAAGAGCAACACGTGGCTGCAGCGCTAAGTAATGAAACCTACTTGACTTTAATTAAAAAGTTAAAAACTCGTTACAGCATAACTGTTGACCAATAAACTAAAATGGCTTTTGTCGTAAATGTTTTAGAGTTGCAGTTAACTTTTGTGATTTTATAGTAATCTCAGTTTAACGGAAGGTAGGAGGGTCACACATAAAATGTTATGAATTACACACTCGTGACATGTCGGAGCGTATAGTTTGGGCGGGAGTTAAATGAGAATTACAACCACTTGCTCAACCCTTTCTTGTTATAATTTGAGGAACGATCTAATACTCATAAAAGCTTTTACGAAAGACTTGCGTCTCATTAATTTGATACATTTTAACGCGTGTCCTAAATCTTATAACCCAAATTTTTATTTTAACTTGGAAGGGACTTCAATATTACAGCAATGTTTGATACAAAATATTATGTTATAAAAAAATAAACTTATTGCACCATTATAATTTTAATAACAATTAGCTTTTACCCGCGACTTCGTCCGCGTCCCTCGGGAATAGTATTTTATTTTAATCTGGATGAACTTACTCCTTTCATCCAGATATCCTTTTCTGTACCCCCTTACAACATGTATGTAAAATTCAGTTGAGCGGTTTTGGAGTCCATAGGGAATATACTTACACACATCGATTTCACTTATAAAAGACTAGCTTTTGGACGTGACTTCGTCTGAGTCCCTCAGAAACAGTATTATTTTCTGGATGAAAGGTACCCTAAGATGCCCTTTTGAGTACTCCTGACAATTTGTATGCAAAATTTTATCCTGTTTGGTTGAGCGGTTTTGGTGTCCATAAGGAACATTAATACGCACATAGATTTTTATATATGCATAGAAGATTTATTAACAATTTTAACATAATTATACTATTATTAATTGTAAGTTTTTGGCCTTTAATAAATTAAAAATAACTGTATTAATACTTAAGACTCATAATATTTAAATGAAAAATATAACAATTTTGTGAGTTGAAGTAACATTTTAAAATTCGTGTTTTAAAATGCTCATCGTAGTTGTACGTGGGCCGTCTCTGAATTTGTGATAGGCTTTCTGCCTCCAGGGATTTCATTGGCAGGACAATGTAACATAGTCTTGATGTTATTGCCTCAATTAATCATAACTTCGTGTTAGTGAAATTTCACTGGTGGGTAGACCATTGGTGCATGAGTTCACGAAGGCATGAAATTGGATCGCAAAATCTTTAACGTTCGCCGTTCTTACAACTTGGGCACGGCGCTTTTGGACATTATTCAAAGTATACTAAATTTAAAACGTACTGTAATTACCGCCATTGTGATTCAGCAAAATGAATAAAGAGAACAAGGCATATAAGTTTTCCGGAGATACATTTAATCTTTGCACGAATTAATTGCTATCTAGTGAATTGCACTTCGCAGTTACCCAAACTCCTGTTGTGACAGAATGTGAATACAGAATTATGATAATAGTTCAAAGAGTTTAGAATGCACTTTCCACTATACGAGGAGCAATTTAGTGCACGTAGGTCACACGTTTTCGTAGACAGGCGCTACGCGCTACGACTACGTATACTTATTTATGTCTTTTTAAAAGATTATAATATTTAACTTCAGTTATTTAATATGCAAATAAAATGAAAATTTTATTTATATATTTAATTTACAAGAGAAAAACTAAAACTTTATAATAAATTTACTTAACTTCGTATAGGCTTAACTGAATTCAGCAATTTTACGAAATCACAATGCACAACGCTTTTTACAACAAATTTCAAATTAAATTTTGCTACATTAAATAATGCTAAATTAGTTCTGCCACAAGTAATATTGATAATACTGATTGTCTGAGGTAGCTCTTTATTATATAGTGTACTAGTGATTTCAACAGACATTGTTCCTGCCCGAACTCGAAAAAAATAAAATGAAATCGAATTGCAGCGCCACCTATCAGGTCCAATTATGAGTTTAAAATATTTAGGGGTCCATTCAATTACACACAAAAAAATTCATCAAAATCGGTCCAGCCGTTAAAAGAGTAGTTCAGTCATATACACATGGAGAGAGGAAATTTATACAAAAATAAGTAAGATTTGTTTCTGGGTATTTACCATTTATAGAATTATCTATAGCTCATAAAATATATACGTATGACCTTTAAAATATGTTATCGAAACTATAACTACTCTTTAATATTCGATTATATTTCGACTCGCAGTGTCTTCTAAAATTTATCGCTATACTAGTTTGTAAAGTCGTAGCTGTAGTTTGATTAGTGTGTAAGGTCGTGCGTTTTGTTTCGCCTTTTATTTTTTACACTAGAAAGACCTCCGTACGTCTTTCTAGCGCGCGCGCCGCCACGTTATTGAATTAAAGTTGATAAGTATATTAGCCAGTGTTGTTGCTCCATTCTCTTGATTAATGGGCGACCGTTGCTTTTTCTCTCTCATTTATATGATAATGAGTCGGCAACCGCGACCAAACACAATTATTATGTGTAAATGAATGTAGTTGGAAGTGAAATCGCTTTTTGAAAAATGACTGCGAAACGAATTCCCAATGATCGGCGCGACCAAGCCCGAATTTAAAATCGTAAACTGTTGATGTTTTTACAAAATTAACTTTGTTTATTTCCAAACCGGATTATGTTAATTAAGCCTCTGCTGCTCAAACAGCGAAATCGTAGTCGAAAACGCCTGTAGTGTTGATTCGCCTAATCAGCTTGTTTTGTAACTCGCATAATGACGGATTATCCAGAAAATGTATTTGGATTAAATTGGACCCTAATGGATCAAACACACGTAATCTTGTTATGTGGTTAAAAAAAAAGCGTGTATATTCAGTGCAATTTTTATGCGAGAAAATAAAACTGAAATGCGTGGCGTGAGTGGTAGGAGCGCAGAAGGTGGAATAAAGTGGTTGGTACTCTGGTTGGCGGCGCGGGCGGGCAACGCCGCGCTGTCTGCTATTTAATTCCCCTTTGTTTAATACAATCTACTGGGAACACCGCAGGGTTACGTCGTCATGGTATTAGAACAACGACGGTTCTGATAATTTTCAATTTTTATTTTTTTGCATAAATTGACTTTATATGTCGTGCTTTATCGACCCAAATAATTTTTTGACAAATATTATTTAAAACTTTCTAGATACAGAGTTGGAATACTGACGGATTTGATTTCTAAACGCAGTACAATGGCGTATTAATCATTTCGCCAGTGTACAGCGCTGACCCCTGTCCCCCGCGCCCCGCTTCGGCGTGGCGGATGATTAGTACCGTCCATGTTCTAGGCTAGGTCAAGCGTCGCACCTAATTATCCCGGATTATTTTTGTTTAACTATTATATTAAGAAGTTATGAATGGTAATGGTGTTCTACATTAAATTTTAATTAATTATGGTATTGTTAGGTATTAGATGTGCGGACGGCAATAAAACGCGGTTGACATTCAAACGTATAATTGATGACTGACTGACAACTTATGAGATACCCTATCTATGAAATCATAATAATAATAAATACCCTACATTACATCTCTCCACCTTAATTAACACTACCTAATAACATAAATAAACATATAACATAACATACAACAAATATGATATAGCAAAAGTTAAAGTTTATACACATTAAAATCTAACCTTATAATTAATATTCTTTAACCTACACTTTCGAATTGGTCGGGCTTCGGGCGGTACAGGGGCGGCAGGTGGCGTAGTGAAAACCTCTTGATCGTCACGAACCGGTGAAGGAGACGCCACGTGAACCGGCGAAACCTCCGCCGTCGGCAGCTCCGACTGTTCCCCGCCTGTACTCTCGTCCCGTCTACAGGGACTAATAGCGACCGTTTGCGGTCGTGGTGATGGCAGCGATGACGAACCTGTAGGGACCACAAGCGAGCTCCGCGACCTACGCTTTAGCTGATCGACATGCCTATGCCACCGATTCCCATTACTATCTATAACGCTATAGTCGTTTAAACCTGCCGAACTTACGACCGTTCCCGGAGCCCATTTCTCGCCCTTAATGTACTGACGATACCATACGTCCTCCCCCTCTTTTATTTCTCTGCTCGTCCCCCCCGCACATTCCACCTGCTTCTGTTGCGCATTTCCTACCCTCGCCTCTCTATCGGGTTTCAGTGCGTCCAGTCTTGTACGCAATCGCCTGCCTAGAAGTATCACGGAAGGGGGTTCTCCCGTTGTAGCATGTTCCGTATTCCTATAATATAGCAGATATGTGTTTAATGCTTCATTAATATCAGTTTTTTCTGTTAGGGCTTTTTTAATTACCCTTTTTAAGATTTTTACGGCATTTTCAGCCGCACCGTTCGATGATGGGTGATATGGAGCAATAAACACATGTCTGATTCCGCAATATTTAATAAAATTTGCGAATTCTCTACTCGTAAATGGCGGTCCATTGTCGGTAACTATCTGCCTAGGTATACCCCACCTACTCCATAACTCTCTAAGTTTCCCTATGGTGCTACCCGCGGCTGTACTGGGAACTGGGAAAACTTCCAACCATTTAGACGTCGAGTCTACGACTACTAAATAAATTTTACCAGCAATCGGGCCCATAAAGTCCAAATGCAACCGGGTCCAAGGTCGCGGATACCAGGGCCAGGGCTTCGGTGGCGCGCGCGCCGGTGCATCCGCCACGGCCGCACATACCTCGCAGGCGCGGCACTCGCGCTCCACTGCCTCGTCCACGCCGGGCCACCACACGTAGCTACGCGCCAACGATTTCGATCTTACGATGCCCATGTGCGGTTCATGAATCATTTTTAATACTTTACTGTAGCAAGCCTCCGGAATGACAACCCTGTGTCCCCACATTATGCAATTTAGTTCCTCATACAGTTCTTTTCTACGATTAAAGTAAGGTATTAAATTCCTTATTTCGCATGTTTGCGGCCAACCATCCCTTATGTAACTCAACACCCTACCTAATATTGGATCTTTTTCCGTTTCTGTTTTTAACTCATTATAATCCAACAACAAGGCGTCCTGTGCGAAATGTAAATACGTTTGCTCCGGGATGACATCTTTAACTACTGACTGGTCACCTGTGCTCACCGGTAGGCGCGATAAACCGTCAGCGCAGTTTTCGTCGGTTCTAATATATTCTATGTCGTAATTGTACGCTGAAAGAATTACTGCCCACCGTTGCATTCGACTGGCCGTCATAGTAGGTATACCGGTATGAGGTCCGAATATAGATACTAGCGGTTTATGATCCGTGCGTAATACAAACTTCCTTCCGTAAACATACTGATGAAATTTTTGCATACAAAACACTATCGCCAATGCTTCCCGATGAATCTGTGAATAATTAGCCTCCGCCTGTGTGAGTGAGCGCGACACATAGGCTACCGGCCGCTCCCCACCCCCGTCCGGCTGCGATAGCACTCCACCGATTCCTCGTGCGCTTGCGTCGCACGTCACTATCAAAGGTCGCTTTGGATCATAATGCGCGAGTACATCTGTACTAGTTAAAACCCTTTTTATTTTTGTAAACGCCTCATTACATTTATTGTTCCAATGCCACTCGACTCCCTTTTGCAATAATTTGTTCAAAGGTAATAATAAAGAGCTAAAGTTTTTTATAAATCTAGAAAAGAAATTTACCATTCCGAGAAAAGAACGTAACTCACTCACGTTTCCGGGTGGTTCAATTTTCAGAATTGCTTTTATTTTTGATTGATCGGCTTTTATCCCTTCCTTAGAAACAATGTAACCTAAATATTTTACTTCGTCGACTAAGAAAATACATTTTTGTTTTTTTAATTTTAAACCGTTTTGCGACACCCGTCTAAAAACCTCTCCGAGCGCCTTTAAATGTTCCTTCCTAGTCTTCCCGCCCACGATCACATCATCTAAGAAGACTTGGACGTCTGGAATTCCCTGGAAAAGATTCGTCATAATCCGCTGGAAGATACCCACACTCGAGGATAAGCCATATACTAATCTATTGTAACGGAATAACCCCCTATGGGTATTTATTACGGTATACATTTTAGACTCGTCTAACTCCACCTGGTTATATGCTTGTGAAAAATCAATTTTACTGAAATATTGCGCCCCATTTAACCCTACTAGTACGTCTTCGATTCGGGGTAACGGAAATCGGTCGATCAGCAAAACGGGGTTAACGGTTGCCTTGTAGTCCGCACAAATTCGCAACGTACCGTCAGCCTTATTGACAGGCACCAGCGGCGAGGCCCAGTCAGAGCAGTCGACCGGCTCAATTACGCCGGCGTCCAGCATGGCATCCAGCTCGGCGTCGACGCGCTCGCGCAGTGCGTACGGCAACGGCCGCGCGCGGTGAAACACAGGCACCGCCCCCTCTCTCACGCGCAGTGTCGCCCTGCCGCCCGTATACCGCCCGAGCCCGCCGCTGAACACTTCTTTATATCTGTCGAGTATATTATACACATCCTTGTCAATATGTTCAAGACACAAATTATTTAATTTTGTAACTTTTTTAAACATTGGAATATCAATATTTAGTTCCGCTAACCACTGTCTACCTATTAATGGAGTGGCACCTTGGTTCATTACAAATAATTCTAAATGCTTTCCTCGTTGACCTTGGTACTGAACGTAGGGCCGTATTATACCTAACGGCTTGACCCTTGTGCCATCGTAAAATCTTAAAACAGTATTGTCTTTTTTAATGGGAAATTCCGGAAAATATTTATTGTATGTCTCCTTGCTTATACACGACACCGCTGTCCCGGTGTCTATTTCCATGTATATTGTGGTATTGTTTATAGAAATGGGAACACTTACTGCCTTATAATTGTTCAGAGTCAGGAGGTTCAGACTCTCCTCAGCATCGTGGTCTTCCTCGCTAGACTCGCGGTCCACACCGCCGAAGTGAAGTTGCCGCCGCTGACCTTGACCCCTCGCACCACTATGACTGCTGGGCTGCCTGTCACGCTCCGTACAAACTCGACGTAAATGTCCGATACGTCGGCACTTGCTGCACATGAATTTCCGGTAGCGACAAGTGGCATGCGCATGGTCGTTGGCTCCACACGCCCCACAATTAACCGTCTCATTTCCCGCTGTATCAGCAGGGCCTGTCATCTTCGCGCTGCCGTTGTTGGGTGCGCGCGCGCACCCCCTCCCGCCGCTCGTCGTGCCCCTCCAGCCGCCCGAGCACTTCTGCCTCTGCCCGTGAGCCAGTGCATGTACCGCACTGGTAACTGCCGATGACAATGGTGCCCCCTCGACCTCCGCTGCATCTCTCTCCGCAGCTTCCAGGGAACTCGCCAGACAAACGGCCCGGAAGAACGTGATTGAGTCATCCTCCGCGAACAACCGTTGCCTAATCAAATCACTCTTGAGTCCGCACACAAACTGGTCACGTAAATTTTCATTTAGATTAGCAGCGAATTTGCAGTTACGTGACATCTTCTTTAAGTCCGCTACGTAGGCCGCCACCCCCTCCCGCCGCAGCCTGACGCTTCTGTCTGAACCGGAATCTCTCCGCTAACGCTGATGGTGTTGGTTGTAAATGGTCCTTCATTAATTTAACGACTTCTGCATATGTCAGTTCCGATGGCTTATTTGGACTAGCAAGGCTTACCAGCAGCTCATAAGCCTCGTCCCCCATGCTGGCTATTAATGAGGGTAAGTGTAAATCACCCGCCACATTGTTGGCCTTGAAATACATTTCTAGTCTGTCGATGTATGATGACCATTGTCCGTTATTTATATCAAACGTACTTAGCTTTCCGATCGACATTTTTTTCTTGTACTTTTAAATAATACACGCACAAATTAATTCGATTTCTCGTCGCCAGTGTTAGGTATTAGATGTGCGGACGGCAATAAAACGCGGTTGACATTCAAACGTATAATTGATGACTGACTGACAACTTATGAGATACCCTATCTATGAAATCATAATAATAATAAATACCCTACATTACAGGTATCAAAAAGGTCCATGCAGATATTATTAGCCTTGATAAAACCGCGAATGAAAATACAAAAAATGCAAATGAAACACAAATAGATAAGTTGTCTACAAACGAAACGGAAGAACAATTTGGCAGTACGGCAGGTAAGTTATTGTTGCTTCTATTAATATTTTATTTCGAATTTTACATGTTGTTTTAGGTGGAATTCGTTTTTGATTACACTTTCGCTGTACAACGACGGTCTGTCAAATCCATCGTTGTACGTGGTAGTACGGAATATTTAGTTTTGTGTATCTTGATTTTAACGCCATTACTAATTTTGAACTACTATTTGTTTATGCCATGTCTGTAACATAACAAAATTCAGTTTTTTTTTCGGTGACGAAAGTTAAATACCGTCACTGTTCTACGAACTCATGTTGGACGTATGGTACAAACCGTCGTCTTTCTACGGATAGGTGCCAGTCGGTTTTGCACAACCGATGTTATTCTTTGGACATATTTTCGCATACGCCGTTGTTTGATTATGTTTTAAAATTTAACCAGATGTTTATTGTTTATTTTTATCTAAGTTAATTATGTTTTTGAAAAATAATTAATTCGTGGTCCTTTCTTTTGTTTTACAGCGAAAGAACAGCGATCCTCGCCACTACCACGAGGCGCGGCCTGAAGACATAAATACTATTTTCATTTTACAAAAAAAAGCCCCCCAGACATTTTCCCCCAGAAAAATTTAAAGAAATAAAGATTTTAACTGTAACATGTCAGTATATTTATGAAAATTTAATTTACGCGCATAAAAATATTAGTCAATTTAATAAAAAATGTGATGTACACAATATAAATACTAGGTTTAAAATGATTTAGATTTACATAAGACGCAACTCCACACGATAAGTAATTCTTTTATGGGTCAATGTATACGGTTTTATAATAAACTGCCTGAGATGATAAGAGACTTATCTATACTAATAATAAATCTGTAAGGGTCAGTCATGGAGTAAGTTACTTTGTTTTCAGAGATATCGTGTTTATAGGTTCTATACATGATACTTAAACTAAATTGACGATTTTTAGATTTTTTTTCTGTATGTATGTATGTATGTTCCTCCATAACTCTGAAATGAATTAACTGATTTTCATGAAACTTCATGAACTTTCACGTAGATAAACATTTGGTCGTACGGGACACAGGATAGGCTACTTAATATTTTTCAACGCGGACGAAGTCGTGGACACCAGCTAGTCTATAAATAAATTTAAAGGTGTCATTAAAACCAAACTCCTCTCGAAAGGCTACTATAAGGTCACTGATTATTAAAGCAACAATGAAGCCTGGATTTAAAGCTTTATTCGGAGCTCATACTTTGTTTAGTATTGTATATGGACTTTGATTTTGTTTGTATTAAGTGTACCTAATTGTGGTAATTTTATATTTTAAAGATGACAAAAAGAATAGTATCCTGAGTTTCTTTCGGGGCTTCTTCTCAGGATCGTCATCTTGGCTTTTTTCCGAAACCCTGGTAAATTTAAATTTATAATGGCGATCATAAGAGTTTCTTGATAAAACCTAATTGATAAATAAATAGTTTGATTTTTTGATTTGTACGAAGACGCGGAATTGGAAGCATCATTGGATCAACATGATGTAATAATTTCACATCGGTTAAAATCATTGGGAATGATACAAAAATAAGGAAATTGAGTTCCATATGAACTGACGCCGAGAAATATTGAAAGCCAATTTTTCACATGTGAAATGGTATTTGCCAGGCATAAATGAAACGGTTTTCTGTACCATATAATTCACTATGATATACCAAAAAAGGAAGAAATCATGGCGATCACCTGGCCATGCTTCAACATCTACAGCTAAGCTAAATATTCATGGAAAAAAACTCTTGTTGTGTATTTGGTGAGATCAGCTTGGTGTCCTGTATTATGAGTTGCTCAAACCGAAGGAAACCTTTACTGGAGCTATCTATCGAAGACAATTGATGAGATTGAGTGGAGCACTCAAGGAAAAGCGTGCCCACTACTACTCCAGACACGACAAAGTTATTCTCCTTCATGGTAATGCTCGTCCACATGTTGCGGCGCCGCCGGTCAAAACCTATTTGGAACACTCAGAAACCTTCTGATTTCCATTTGTTTGAAATATGGGAAAAAGTAGTGGCAAGCGATGGACCTCGAATAAAAGATTATGTACTGTCCTTTCACAATAAATTCCCAATTTTTTACTAAAACTTAATTTTAAATAGGTAAACTTAAGATGTTTACTTTTGACACGTACAAAACTTGTGACTAAAAGCAAACCGGTTGATCTCTATTTTAATGCCATACATTTTCGTTATAATTCAGTTAATATTAATGTTTCTTAAGTATAAATACATACCAAATGTTTAAGATTGTTAATACATATTACATTAGTCTTACTGTATTGCTTAGAGTATACAAATTTATTTTTGTACTTAACATTATAAGACAATATAACAATTTCATTTGAAAATAAATAATAAATGTGTAATGATTATATATATATTTTATTTTATTAACCATGTATTGAGATCCGTCAGTAAATTTTGAAAGAGAGTTCCTAAAACATCGACGGAAACTACCTTACGTCATATAAAATTAGAGGACAATTCGCACAATAACGTCGGATGATGACATACGACACATTAGTGTTCATAGAACAGTGACGCATGTGACTTTTTATGAAATCTAAACATTTTAGGAATTTATTTTGTATGTCATATTATAAAAGTTCATAAACACAACAACATATCCAAATTTAAAGCTGATCGGATCAGCCGTTTTCAAAATGTGTCATAAAACTCCATCCGAAAACTTTAAAGTGCCATACTGTAAAGTTACTAAATTGCAGAACCGTCGTTGTTCTAATAACATGACGACGTTATGATGACATTTGGATTTGCTGTGTGTAATATAGTGCGCGCGGTGGGAATGAAATCCGGAAATATGAGTGCATTGTCGCCAGCCGTGAAAGCACTCCTTTCACCCTGAGTCATTCGTGTTTCTTGGATATTAATGATGTCAAACGTAGTGGCGCTTTTGTCTGTGAATTGACGGGTTCCTTGGAAACTATTTCGCCTGAGAAACTCAACACAACTGTATGTAACATATTGCGTTCATAAAACATTTTATATAGCTAGTATTCAATGATACTCATGATAATGTCCTTCTTCCTTATGAGTAAATTGAGATAAAATTTTAAAGACTATATGACTTTTTAAGGTGAGCTGATAAAGAACCTCACTTAACATCTGTCACGACGACAGTACGCAACGTGGTAAAAAATCTATTTAGCTCTGACTGAAAAGGCTGTCAATCTCGTATAGATGCGTCGACACCTATCAACAGATAGCTGCGGGCTCGTATGACGGCATCCGCGGCGTGCACACTACGGCGACAAAGGATTACCTAACTGAAAGGCTACAAGCAATTTTACCTGTCCATAACTCAACACCGCTTCAATACAAACGCGCTAAAGTGTCAAAGTGGCGAACTTTAATATTTGCACTTTCATAGTCGAGTTGTTACTTTCCAATTTTGGTAACCGTGTTGAAAACTGTTACGTCGCGTCGTCATACGAGTACTCTTTCGAAAGATAATGCTCGGCAACCTTTGTGTACTACACTCAATATTCCATCCTCACGTTATCTAATCGTATCGGGGTCGGCCGCGCATTTTCACCTCTATCTTCTGATACTTTATCCCTTTGATCAATGTAATTCAGTATATTATACTGTATTTTTCTGGATTAGAATAATGGCACGTCAGGTAATCCTTCTTCTTCTTCGTCGGTATCACTCTTGACAGAGTGGTCGTGGTCATCATTTCAGGTGTTGGTGGCAAGCTTCACAACACGCCTCCATTCCTCTCTGATGGCCGCCTTCCTCAGGTAATCCTAAAAATATAAAAATATAATATTGGTTTTTCTGGAAAACTCACAAGTCACAAGACGATATATAAAGAAAACCATCGGACTTTCTGCAATGCTTAATCTCTTTTTATCAATGAAATGCAGAGTATTTCCGTGGATTAGAGTTTCCTCAGATAGGTTACCTACCTATCAAAAATATTAATAAAATAATTTTAGTTTTTCTGGCAAATTCACAAGTCACAAGACGGTCCATAGAGAAAAGAGAAAACACACTCCCAATAGTCTTGTAGGCACAATAGCAAACTTTATATTAAGGAAGGTCGAGAAAGCGTCAGGAAAAATATGACGTTTGAAAAATTACACGCATTCACAAAATTATGCGGGTCTTCTTTTGTATAAAGTTTTCCAAGTCTACAAAGGAACTTTAACTCGCTCTCGAGGCGTTAAATTTCTTCGGTACCCGTATACAAACATTTGTTTGTTTTTCGTACTCAACAACTGAAATGAACGAATCGAATAAACATTGACAGTTAATCATTATGAAAGTTTCCACATAAAGTCGAAAGAAGGGGTGAATAGAAAATGCGTAGAAAACAAACACTACAAATGCGATCTCGATGAATTATGGAGCACGTAACACACCTGAACGAGTGTATTGCTCTGAACAAAACGACGGACATTTTACGAATCGAAATACAAAATTCCATTTGGTGCTGTAGAGAGGAAATGAAGCAATTAATTCAGCAGATGGCGCCGCCGTGCGAGCATTAATCATCGACTAATCGTAACTGCAGTCTTCGATTAAACCGCGCGTTCGCGGACCCATCGCCCATCGTCGTCGCCCCTGTTCATCTGTACAGACGCAATTATCAAAGATTCAATAACATCCCAAACAGTTTATAAGTACTACTCTTCCCTAACCTATGGATCATAACTTTTACAGGTAAAATCATTTGACTTACGTAATACACATTTGAATCTTTTCGATAATGATCATTATTGGATTACAAATCGATGGATTACAAATAATGATCATTCTCTTAATGGTAAATCCAACGAACAAATCAGAATGGCCGAGAAGACTAGCGATCTTCGATGACTTCATTCAAGACTAGAAGTCCTAAGAGTGGTAGTGTATAATTCTTCTAATACCCTGCATAACAAATCCTTGTGTCCAGGGTCATAATATACTATCACAAATATGCCAAGTCATGTACATTTAAGTAATAAATGTTGATATATAAATTTGTTGCGTAAAGTTGTTTCATTATATGAAACTAGTATTTGCCCGCGACTTCGTCCGCGTCCGATCGCTACCAAACTTCACAGGAACACCCGCTGCACTAATCTGAAGATTGTCTGAAAGTTTCATCACAAACGGTTAAGCAGTTTTGGAGTCTATCGGAGACATACGGGTACATACATATAAACATCGCCTTTTATATATAAGAAGATTTATAATAAACAATTGTAACATTGAAAATGCGATTCCATTGATTCATTTTAGGACTAAAGAATCGTAAAAATAAAATTAAAAATTGTTATGAAACAATAATACATTACATGCTTAATAAACTAATTCACATGACTGTGTTTATTTTGGAAAAGATCTTTCTGTAAATAAAGTTTCTCCAAAAGTTTACTTCGCATTTTTTTTTATAACTTTAGAAAAGTAATACATAGAGTAAAATTGCTGTATTAACATTAAACGATATAACATTAAATGATTCTATTACATAATTTATAAAGCAAACACACAGCGAGATAAAATGTATTTAATTTTCTTGCAGATTGCCGAAGCGTTTCACTTAAATCCAAGAATTATATCAAACGTAAAACGAGTCTACAACCGTCTTTGATAAATTAACGTGGATACAATCTATTGTCACATCGGCAGTTGAAACTTGTCTCGCTAATTAATTTCTGTTCAAAAATTTAATATTACCGAAGTGAGAAGGCAATTAAAAAGGGATTATACGTAAAAATAAAGCAAGTGGCGCATTTAAGAGTTGGAATCGAAGAGCGGACAGATTACGCCACTTGGCCCATCCGGATTACTGGACAAGCTGGTGGTAATGAAATTCTCTCGAACGGAATAACGAAGTATAGAAGGCCTAGTGCTTAAGCCTTGTCCGCGAGTGCTGATTGTATTTGATGGGAAATTTTATCTATTTCGTCCTATCGAATGCGGCGATCGCAGTAATCTTACTGTTTTAACTTTGTTAGATCCCAACTTAATTGCTCACTGTTATTTTAGGCTTTAACTACATTCGGTTAAAGCGTTTGACGGGCATGGATTATAAGTCCATTATGTTCATATAATTGGTCGTGGCACACTTCCGTTCTTTAGTATTAAAGTGTTAATACATTTTATGGTACATGTTAGTTATTCTAGCATACATTAGCAGTTTTATGCTAATTCGTGTTATTACAAAAGTGAGTTAAGTTATGCTAGAGCCCATCCCCCTATCCCATCCTTATCCTTGATCCTTTTAAGATTGGCATCCATTTGCGACCTATTGGCTGTTGCTTGTGCCCGTCGATCTTTATATAAAGATAAATTAGGAACAATAACATTGATTGGGTAAATTCAAAATCTAACTATGCTATCCATACTATTATAATATTATAAACGTGAAACTCTCTCTCTGTTACCTTTTGATGCCTTAACTACTCAACCAAACATCATGAAATTTTGCATAAACGTTTGCATACATTCTGCATACATCCAGAAAAAAGTACGGTTACAGAGTTTTATTATTTAACGCGGACGAAGTCGCGGACACCAGCTAGTACTAAATAATAACGAAATTTCTATGTTCACGAAGAGAGAAAGAGTGGTTTATTGTTGAAAATATATCATATCAATATTTTGTGTACACAAAAATATTTATTACAGCTTTGTATTGAGAAGATAACGAAGAAAGCCCAAAGGACAACAATGCCCAATCTCTGGAAATGTACGAAGCGTGACCGTTACGTCAGGTTTCGATTGTTATCCAGTTAGAATCGGCCGTGTTCACCCTAACCTAACTAACGGAACACTGACCGTTTTGTGTCCCGAAGACGTTGCAAACACAATTTTATTACACCATCTAACTCAACAAGGCAGCGTAGGAACCCTATTCGATACAGATGAGTGAATGGAACATTGTCGCTCACAACCAAGCATTGTTTACATACTTCGTGTATTCACAACATTAATAATCCATACTAATATTATTAACTGGCGACTCGTTCTCTGGTTCGTCTCGCGCGGACTGCAATTTTTATATTCACTAACCTTCATTGTTTATCCCTCCTTCCAATAGTGAAAAATGTATCAAAATTCGGTGGGTGGTTTATAAGTAGTTAACGGAGAAACAGTGAGATACAGATAGTTTTAGCGACTTGGTCACATAATAATTATTGTTTTTTTTTTTTGGAGTTTACTCCTTAAGAATAGTTTTTCATATGAAAATTTATGGGGGTATGAAAATGGGGGAATGGCCCGGGGTATGAAAATTTATGGGAGAAAAATCAAATGTCACATGTCACACGTTACGCGTTACGGTCAACGTATTAATATAATATATTAGATGTATAATATAATACATCTAATATATTATATTAAATTGTTTAACTGTTTATTTATTCGTTCGTTCGTATTTATTATTATTTTTATTTGTCGTTCGTAAGGAGTAAACTCCTTTTTTGTTTTAGCCATTAAGCTTATTCGAATTACTAAGTTGTTAACGTGTTATAGTCTTTGACATGATCAAAGCGATATTTTGATATAATTAATATCGAAAACGATTACTGCACAACAGGATTAGAATTTAAATTAGCATAGTTATAAATTTCAAATATTTTCTTCCTGAAATTGGCCGTGGCCACAAATATTTTGAAATTAAAATTGAAGTTAAATTACACACGCTTAATACAAGTAAAAGGTTTTACTAAGGTTTATTGAGTTCACGTTTATACATTTCATAAAATAATGTAGCTGTATTTTTTGTTATCTAATTTTTTCCAAGCCACCAACCCAATGGATTTTTGATACGGTTTTCACTAATTGAAAAAGCGACCCAGGTTCTACGCCCGGCAGGCCAACTGTGAAAAAGTAACTTTTCAAAGTTGAATCTGGTCTGGGTGTGCAGTATTGTTATTCCGTATCACTAGACTAGATAAAGTAATCACTTAGGTATACTAAGTGATTACTTTATTTACTTATTTATTTATTACTAGGTTTTGACGGCGACTTCGTCCGCGACCGATTGCTTACTAATCTGAAGATTGTCTGAAATATTTATCAAAATCGGTTCAGCGGTTTTTGAGTCCGTAGTCCGTCCTTTTCTATCATAGTTATCTTTTTAATTTAGTCGTTAAATTTGCCTTTCATTTACTTACTTATTTTGTGGCACTACACACATTGTTACAGATGATAAATTTGCAATGTCAAATTTTGTATTTGGTTGTTATTAATTCGGAATAATGTCTGATAGTGACACGTTCTGTACACAACCTCAGAGACTGAAGACTTGACATAACCGTCTGTGTACGAAATACATAATTAATCAATTCTACTCCGCTAACAAGATGAACACAATACTATTTATATTTTACATAGATGGGTAGGTATTATTTCGCGGTGAATTAAAACTTTAAAACGAAAATAAAATAATTAGCTTATCTAAGTACCTGTATCTATCTATACTATTATTATAAAGAGAGAAGATTTGTATTTTTGTATGTATGTAATGAATAAATTCAAAAACTACTGGACCAATTTTAAAAATTCTTTCACTTATAGAAAGCTTTATTATCAGCGAGTAACATAGGCTATATTTTATAAATTTAAACGGAAGAAGTCGCGTGCAACAGCTAGTCTTCTATATATAAAAATCAATGTTTGTCCTCTATGGACTCCTAAACCGCTTTTCACTGTTTTAACTTTTGGAAAAGGGAAGATTTGTATATATACAAAAATTGTATCTCTGGCGAAGCCAGGAGCGGGTTACTATAGGTACTAGTCTATTAGTGTACTACTTGATATTTTTGAAATTCTGGCAAAGGATTAAGTACAGTTTTCATAGATTCAAGCACAACGATTACATCCACAGATTTCAATTAAAGATTCAGATGCGCTCAAGAAAATATTGTGAAACAATAAAGTCGTAAAACTCACGAAGAACTTGCATACATTTTTCTTGTCTGGATTCCATATTACATTCGTCAGTGTCACCAAAGTTTTATTGCAGCAAATACAAATACAACATACACTCACGGGCTTTTCGCATCAAAACTATAAAACAAACCGCATACCGGCCACCTAAACAATTTCAAAATGGAACAAGGGTGCCTCATACTTTGCATAAAAATACCGAGACGTCAACCGTTTACAAATAAAGTCTTTCTCCGGTCGGGGTAATTTTTGTTTTCCCCTTTACAGAAAGTTATGACACAAATATGAAAACATTAAAATTGAATCGTGGCCAAATATGTTAAGTTAGTAAGGGAATATAGAAGGCAGCGTGGCCAAAGAATACCAATGACAGAACGGATCGAGCGATAGACGTGGGGGTGGGAACCGGTCACGCATTCTATATGTTAAGAGGACTTTATCGGCTCGGCGTATCCAGGTGCTACACCGCGCCTCTACGACGCGACGTAGCGCGTAAGCTCTCATTCGTATAACGAGCAGATTAATGATACATAAATCTTTTTTATGAATTTTAATTAAGTGTAAATTAAATAATGGAAACGTTAACACTTTATTGAGTTAATTAAAATTGTAATAAATTAAAACGTTTAATCCACGTGAAAATTCAATTTAATTCATGAAAGGAGAGGTTAAATTGGTAAGATATTTATCGTTTAAATGATTGGAAATTATTTTAATATGTACATGATTTTCAATTACATTACAATTTAAATCTGCACATTAACTTAACTTTACTTTAGTTAATGTAACCTACACATTCACATTAACTTAATACCAAAAATCAAATGTTTGTGACCATTTTATTACTTACTGCTTTTTAATTTAGTAAGATTTTATTTATCTATTAGTAAATAAATAATAAATATTCCACCTATATTACCAATATGTTCATGAAGTTTTCGAATATCATTGTACCTAATGATCACTAATCGTAGTTATTTTAGACAATTTTTGTTTATAGGTACATTGGATTTATTTAGACTGTTAAATCCTCTATAAACTACTTGGGTTGCAATTCCAAGTGCATGCATTTAAAATGTATCACCTAACATAGTTATTTTTGATCAATTGATGCTAATTGGTAAGCGAACGATCGACACCCAGTTTTATAGTAAGAATATTTCAGCCAGTGCGGTGATAAATCAAACTCGAAACCGTAATGAAAGCGAACTGATCGCGTCGCGAAGAGGGAGGAAAAAATATCACGGAAAAAATCAGGTGCGTCCCCCGGTCGGGTGCCGAGAGAAAAACAGTCGGTCGGGCGTCGCGGGTGTTGGGCGGGGGTGGGTGGTGGCGGTCGATGCGGGGGGCGGGCGCTTTGGGCGGGCGACGCGTGCGCGAACCCGCTCCCGGCGGCGCGGGTGGACGCCGGCGGGCACACTCGCAGCGGCCCCGTCACACGTCGCCCGCGTCACCCGTCCGCCGCAACTGCATTCCGCGCCGCGTAGCCGCCGCACCTATCGCGCCGCCCCGCCGGCCCGCGCCGCGCGACCACACGTGTCCACCACTTTACATGTCAACAGTGCTACACTCAGTGCTTCCGATTGCCACCGAAACAGTGCTACCGCACCAGACACAACCGGACCTGACCTGCACAACGTTCAGGGTTAGTACAACAAACACTACACCGTGGACGCAGTGAAATGCATTACCAAAGTTTATTTCGGTTAAGTTAAAGAGTGCGCCCAACAGATGCACATTGCTCCGGCAAGTGTTTCCTATCGGCTGGGCGGCGCCATAGCGCCGCTCCCCATCGAAAACAAACACATCAATTGACCTGTTACATCCGCATTTCAAACGATTCAGTCCAAATATCCACTTAAATCCGACTGATGACCGGCCCGAAACAATTTGTTTATGTGCCCAAACAATGCGATAAGATATGTAACAACAGTAATAGCTGCGGATAGAATTGTGGATAGGCATGCAATTCCCTCATTAACAGAACGGTTCAAGTTTACCTTTTTTTTTTTCTTAAATTACTAACGCCGCCATTCGACAACAAGATTAATTATAATAAGAAGACATAAAATTAGTTGCTCTATTGCTATGTAGATTAAAATTGGAAGGTATTTTAAATTGAATATTTTCAAAACCCGACCATTTTATCGCTGAACATAAATATATTCATTAGATTTTTTAATCAACTAAAATAATTTATAAAAAAAAAATTTTTCAATTTAAAATAAATAATTTAAAAATACTGAATTTGCTATCTAGAAAGTCTATTAGTTTACATTTAGGTACACGATCGGTGTGCTAATATACGTATAAACATAAAATCTCAATAATGTATTAAATCATTTATTATTCGTAATTGTTTTAACAGAAACGGCAATACTCTATTATTTTCACAAATAGTATTACTGTTAGTTGCTTAAAATTATTATTATTATATTTAACACTGTTCAGGTAATTAAGTGCGTCGAGTTATAAAATATATATAGAGCGATAATAAAATACCGAGTCGCAATTTTAAAAATACACACAACAATAAAATTTATTAAAGCAAGTACACTCGTTAGAATTCAAATTATTAAAGCAGGCTTCTTAAAAATGCAGCTTTTAACTTTTTCATGCACTAAAACGCATGCATTAAAACGAAATTATCCAATTAAAAATCATTTTATATTGTTTAAAATGATACCGTGCATTTCATACCGTGCACTATATACAGTTAATATTTGATTTCTCAATATTAAGAACGCTATAGCGTTACCATAGACGCGGCCTTGTCAAATCTTTGATCATAAAACCGATTCAGCTCTGTTGATTGACGCCATCTCTCAAGAGATAGGAAGTTATCATCTCTAGTGCTTTTATTAATATCTGAGCATTATTTTATAGTAAATAAAATAATCAGTATTAAATATTTAATATTAAGTATTCAATATTAAGCATTTTATTTTGAATAAGTTATTTAGACACAACGATTTAGAAATTTTATTTCAAACGAATCATAAAAATGTGGTTAAAATTGGTGTAAATTAAACAGTATAAAAATGTAACAATGAGTAACCATGAGAAATTTGCGAAATGTGCTATGTTATTTTTTTAGGAAATACAATCTAACTATAGCTTTAAAAAATAGTCAAAGATAATGAATTTGCATAAAAACCATTTCTTAAATCAAATATCTAAAATTGTAAAAAGATAAAGAGGCTTGTAAAATTAATACAATATTTCTTGAGTTTTGAATTGAGTTATTAGTTACCTACATTATTATAAGCAAGGTACATGAACTATAAAATAATAAAAAAATCTTTTTAAATAACAAATATCGTCGACATTACAATTCACATTTCCTCGTATTGACCTCGTATTAGTTTAATAGAAATTTATATTTAGTCCAAATAAATATAAATTTCCAAATAACAAGAAATTTATGTTTATGGCATTTCGCTGTACAGTTATTTTCCAATCTAAGTTATAAAGTGAATTAACTGCTGCGAGCTTAAAATAACTGAGGGCCTAGTGCGAGTTTTACTCGATCAAACGCGACGAACAAGTAAATGTCAATTTGTATGGGATTGAAGCAGACCTACACGTGATACACCAGGTGGCGCTGCTTCATTCCCATACAAATTGACATTTACGTGTTCGTCGCGTTTGATCGAGTAAAACTCGCACTAGGCCCTCTGTTTCCTCGTTAAATACTAACAAATATTTGAAAAACTTTTTAAAATGTACATACAGAATTATAATTGTATTGTTTCAAATACTGTATTATAAAAAATGGATATTTTATTCATATTCACCAGAAAAGAATTACAGTACAAAAAAAAAAACAAATTTATCGTTTATAATTCTGTCCCTAAATATAAAAAAATAGGAAAAGTTCTATAGTAAAATGGGTTTAATAATGCGACGGTTTATGATCAATATAAAATGTACTTACAATATACGAGAGGAGACATGACAAGAATGTGACAATTAACAGTGAAAAATTAAATTTATAAAACAAACTGAAAAGGTATAGCTAGGATACACTATCCTTACATAAATATTTTAAAGCCCAGATTCGATTAAAGATTGATACTGCCGACAATATTTCATGGTGTATAAAAGTTTTATTATAATAACCAGAATAATTGCTAGAAAAGCTCACCTGTCGTGTGTGGATCTAAATTACGTACGAGTTAGACTTGTGTTATAGAAACCATAGAGATGACTGACGGCGAAACCCAATACACTCTGACCAAGGCCACTTGCCAACTTATATTACTATATTATACTAGCTGTTGCACGCGACTTCGTCCGCTTGCTTTTATATCGTCCGCTTGATCAAAAACTAGTAATTGAAACAATTTTCAATTACTAGTTTTTGAGTTTATTCATTACAAACAAAAATACAAAACTTTTCTCTTTATAATATTACTATAGATAGCTGTTGCACGCGACTTCATCCGCGTCACATTATAAAATATAGCCTATGTTACTCGCTGATAATGAAGCTTTCTATAAGTAAGTTTATTCATTACGAACAGAAATACAAAAAATACAAATCTTCTCTCTTTATAATACTAAAAGATAAAATTCGACAAACATGTTATATATATTTTTTTAAATTAACCGTTTTTATTTATTATATTTTTATATCTAAGTTTACATACATCCTCTTCAGTTAATTTCTATTTGGGCAATGAATGGTAAAAGTTGAATAATAAACCCGATCCTATTTTGATATACGACTGTTAATACTTGTATTGCGTGTCGTATACTAAAAAGAAATCAATCGGAAAACATAATACCAATTATGTATATTTTCTTTTACATACGCATTATGTATTTTTCTATTTGTAATAATAATAATGTTTAAATTTAGATAGTATCGAGACGATATCAGCAATTAGTATGAGAATGTTCAATCACACCTGACTTTTTAGAACGATAATTACATAATATAAACTTATTTATACACTGCTGGATTTTGTTTTTAATAAGAGTTTTTAATGTATCGTAAAATATTTTTAAATATAGTTTCGTTTAAATGTAAATTCTTAACACTATTCAGAGTAAATAAAAAGATATCTCATGTATAGATACTGACACACAGTGATTTTCACAACATAAAAGCATAAAAGGTCTAACCTCGCAAACAGGTTCGCGATCAAAAAGAACCTCGCGCTAAAACAGAAGAAAACGTTGCTAGCAATCATTAGACGTGTTTGTAACAGTGTGTGTATTTTTTTACTCTTTCTATAAAATACAACCTTTATGTTTACTTGACAACGTCAAATGCTATGATAGTCTTACGGTTTTCGACCCTCGACGGTTTTTGAAAAATAAAATCTATTATCTCAATATCTCACATTTACTGTTCTAATTTTGGTTATAAAATATTTTAGAAAATTGTAAAACAGGACCATCTGGTCGACAAATTTTTTGACGTTTACAAATTTGAACCGGACATGGAAACAATACAATAATACAAAATTAAAGAACATTGAATAAAATAACTCCTCACAAAGATTTTGAGGACCTTTCTTAGTAATTAGAGAATTGATCCAACAATCCGTCAGTATAAGCAATTTACGAAGTTGAGTGAGCTTAACAGCAATATGATGTTCCTGTCTGTAGTAAGAAGTAAACAGAACTAATGATCGAATAGCGGAGAATGATGATAGATGAAACTTAAATGTCTCACGCACACCTAACTCAGTTGTCTGTTCCTATACGTGATATATCACATTAACGGCGGCGGGCGTTAGTCTTTGGATATAATTCTATCTCGCTACTCGCCGTAAACATTGTGCACTAGTGCTGGAATAAAATCTGTGGATCTAAGTGGAAGGAGCCAAATTCTTAATGCAATCAGTCTCATAAATATTTTAATTATTTCCATAACATCATAACATAAATTAAAAAAGCAATTTAATTAACTAAATTCGTTGAATGATTATTTGACCGATTATGATCAATAACTAAGAATTGCCCATGAAACCTTCATTTCAATATGTAGACACCCTACTAATATTATAAATTTGAAAGTTTGTATTCACGCAAAAAGGCTTAACATTATAGAATACTTTTAGTACTATATAGGATATGTTAGCTTAGATTTATCTTATATACAAAAATGTTATACAGTTAAAAAGATCAATTCTAACAAAACTTAAATCCCTTTTAAAGTATGCAATTATTTGATTCGGTTTATTTCTCTCTCAGATACAACATAAGAACAAACTCTTACGTTGTTTTGACGCATGATTCCAATCAATATTTTATAAACATGGAATTAGTTAACATGGTATAAATGTTTCGATTAACAAACATAACAGCGTGTTATGTTACAAATAACACGGTGTCGAGCTTACGTGTTTCTTTAAATGTGAAAAACATTAAAAATTTCACATTAAAATCGCAGCTCAATTGTTGGAAACACAAATTGCGCAAAACGTGCTGCTACTAAAACGAATAATTTGAATTTAATTGCTCTTTTTACCTGGGAATTTAAATTAATTTAACACGTTTCAATCAACAAGTTAGCACGAAAGGTTGAAGGTTCGTTCCGACGATACATTTCTTATTTAATTTCTGCGTTAATAAAAGATATCACACGTTAAAAGCGGTTTTAGTACCAGATACAAATACAAAGTATGTCGTCTATTTACTTTTGTCTAATTTTTTAAGAATCTTGTGTAATAAGCTAAAATCTCTGAACGTATGAAGTAAAATTCATTCATTAAATGTATAATGCAATTTAAATTGTATAATCATTTTCACTTTACCATCATTAAATCACACAAGTCAGAAATATTGATCATAATCATCATATCAGCCACAGGATGTCCACTGTAGCTAATTGGCCTCCCCCATAATTTTCCAATAGGACCGGATCCAATATGTCATCACTGGCAACACACATTGGTCGAAAATCTTCATTTGATACACTGAGGAACCCTGGACAAGAAGACGTCTCGGAAGTCAAAGACAAAAGTAGTAATCATGTCCTTATTGAGAGTGGACTTCCTTCGATTGTCAGGTCATGATCGGTCACTCGAACATTTTTAGGTCCTAGCTGCATTTGGCTTGCTACTTTACTTTAACTTGCTGTTATATCGGTGACTTTCTTTTATCTGCGGGTCTCCTCATTCCTGATTTGATCTCGCAGAGTAACCCTGAGCATAGCTCGCTGAGCTCTCTCATAAAGCCCATAGTCACAGACCTACAAAACAAATGAAGTCATATTTAAGCCATATAAATAAAACACGTAAAAGAATTAGTAGGTACAACTTTGGAACCTAAAAAATATCGTAAAATTCATGATGATTTTTTGCATGTAGCTCGAATTCCTTCATTGGAAAAAATATATTTAAATTAATTTAAATTCTGCTACATAAATAATAGAGTCTTAGTTGCCTGCCAAAATAATAATTTACAATTATATTCGACTAATTGCGAAAGCAAATTTTCACAAAGAACTTAAAGTTTTGTTGTCTGGTTAAACCGTTACAAAAGGCCATTCAAACTAATTACTTGTGTAGTTATGCAAAGCAACATCTAAAGGTGCCTTAACCTGTTGTTTTGACGAAGTAGGTAATAGTTGTTCTTGTTATAAATTACTTGTTGGTTTGTTTTGAAGCTTATTATTACCACGTGCCCACTACTTCCCCGGGGAAGCAAGGGTTTCGTAGTTATTAATTCATGAATTTGCATGTTTATACTACTCAATCTTAGATATTTTCACCTTTTCGCGTTTGTTAGCGAGGATTTGAGGATACAGCTTATTCCGGTAATTGAGTTTGGGGAGAATATTCAATTTTAGTAACAAACTTAATTTTAAAATATTAAAAGTCGAGGCTATGAAAATATTTATTTTAATCTTCAAGATGAATTGTGTTTTGATTTTTCTTCTTCTCTTTCCTTACTGCTCATTAATTCCAATGCCAACTAAAGTGACAGTTTTTTGTTAAAATTAATTAATTAATTCTAAAATTTTTTCATTTCAGATTTCCATTTCTATATCGCAGACTTTAGTGAATCTATTTTAATGTTTACCTTTGTAATTGAAGTTGTAGAAACTTATTACAATTGATACGCGTTTATTCACAATATTATGTTTAACAAAATAATAAAATTAAACAGTATTCAACAAACACGTTGGGAATTTCTCGCCATAACACACAAGTAATCACATTTACATATTTTAACTCGAATTAAAGTGTAAACCAAACACCTCCACCTCGAACCAAAGTTCCATGCATTATGTGTAGTTTCAATACTCGTAGTTCTAAAACTTCGTCTATGATGGTACCACATTAATTACTAACCGTTGGCGGGAAAGCCCAATAGGACAGTGTATTAAGTTTAGCCATGTAGATTTACGATCAAACCCTTTCATTAAAGAGGTATCAAGGAGACAGATAAGCTTATACAATATACATTTACGCACTTGTTCATACAAGTGAGGAGTTTGCTTGAAAGCGTATGGGCGCAAATGAAATTGCCAGACCCCGACCGTTTCAATAAAGGCCTAATTCTAAACATTGCGGTTTAATTTATAGAACATCTCTGAACTGTCAATGGTTTAACATGAAAAGGGTGAACGAAGATTCGCGATGTCTTCACGAACTAAATCATGGGGATCGATAAAATTATTACTTACCATAAACTGAAATTGTTTCAGTAATCCACCGAGTTCATGCCACTACAAAATTAAACGAAACAGTGTTATAATAAGCGAGAAAATTGTCGGATTAAAGCGTTCATTTAGCTGAGGTGTGCGGTAGATGCCAGTCCCTTGTTTCATTTTGCACTTACAAAGAGCAATCGATTTTAAAGCTCGCTGGATTGAAAATTATATGAGGAACCTTAGAGAGGCGGGTGCGGGACTGCGGGCGTGGTGTTCGGAGCCGCCAATGCGCTTGTCTTTCGGTTCAGTGGGCTTTCTTTAAATTGGCGACGGCTCTGTCGCTGGCCGCTCCGCTTATTGCATCCCCGCCCGCAGCGTCGCGACGTCCACGATATTGCCTCCATTCGACCTTTAAGCAAATAGAATTTCTTTCTAAGTAAATAGGATAGCGTCGTAGGTAAATCCCGGCGTGTCTTCGCAACGTTTACGGTAAAGGTTGAAATTCAATTTTTATCGGCGCTCCGGCGAATCGTCGATTATGATCGCTCGTGAGACCTACCACGCGTGCACACATTTTAACTTACAAAGCCTTTTTGCGGAAATTTGTGCGTGATGAACGCCAATTCTTCAACGCTTGTCAAGAAATTGTCTCGTTTCAGAGGGTTTCGGGCGTTCTTTATTCATATTCATGTTTAGAGCTCGCCGAGGCCGTTCAATGTGGATAACAAAATACCACACAATGTCGTTTTTATTCTGACGAGTGAACGCCAAGAAAGTTGCGTGTCGCGAGGATTTTCATCATGGGACCTATCAAATAATAACGAGGTCGCCTTTCTCTAACGGCGCTCCGCATGGTATCGGCCCGATCTATGCGGTAACAATCGTGGCCGATCTTTTATACTTTATCATAATACATGTCATTGTTATACCAGCCCTTTTTATTCACTCATTCATGTCTTATGAGACATTGGACTCTATAAAAATATCGTATTTATTTTACTTCACGGCTTGTCGTGGAATAGAAAAGGCCCATATATAGGAAAAGCGATAACATCTGTATAGAAGCAAAATTGTTCAGTTAATAGGTGGTCAGAGCTCACATTTGCAGTATCAGTGCGGAGCGGTCGCTCGGTCGGGTTTAAGCCTATTGTCGTCCGTACTCCGCACGAGGAGACATCAAGAATTCTGTACACGGACTACTCCATGCTTTATTGTAATTTACAAAACTGACGACCATTTTGGGATTCTTGTTTAAATGCTTTTTACTGTATCACAAGTGATAACTTTTTCTTTTTTAAAAAAGAGATTACTCTTACATGCTAATTTTCTTTTTTTTTGTGCCATTACATGTTAATTTTTTTGATGTAGTACATATTGAACTTTTCGACAATACTTTTTCTTTATCTTTACAATCGGTATTCTTGCAAGATATATGTAGTCTATTATAGTAGGTAACATATATAGGTAGTCTATTTTATGCTATAATATAAATGTTAATATAGTTCGTTCCGTATTGAAGTTGTTTACAAAATAGTAAACAAGTTTTCTGCTTTCCAATATAAAATTGTGTTGTATGTTTTACATAGAGCGGAAGGCTACTAATGGCATAAATTGAAGAGCAAGTGCTCGATGCAACCGCAGGATTTTGCGTATTTGAAATTCAGTTTCCCACAGTGGTGTGCACGGCGCAGTGAAGGTTCGAGAAGCAATCGCCTTTGGAACTAACGTAATATAAAATCTATATAACGAAATGGAGATGGATCGCTATAAACGCGATGTGGTAAATAGAATTTCAAATTTGCATCCTGAACGCATCAAAAGTAACGTAGTGGTTGAATATGCGCTACTGAAATATTGCAATATTTCATAAAACAAAATTGAAATCGTCAATTTCGGACTGTTACATTGAATAGTTTTCATCTCGGTGCGAGGGGCAATTAAAATTCCTTTTTGTGAGCATCATAATAACTGAGCAAGCCGGTCGTGATATGCGGAGTATTAAAAACAACACAAAGCTGACGGAGCGTGTGGCTTATGAGGGATGCCTGGAAACGAGTACATTTACAACACAATTATTGTAACTATTCATTGCTCAATGGAAATATTGTTTCATATTGATTGAATATATTGTTTGGCTGTTAAAAACAACAGACTGTCAAATATGGTTGCATGAAACATGGTGAAGGATAACCACATAAATGTCTTTATTAGATTTGAATATTGTAAAACAAAAGTCACTCTCTGCATCTGTTTAAATGTAGGATCTTAATTTGATTATGAATTCTCGTCTAAAAGTAGTACAAAATTTAATATTTTTAATCAAGTCGTCAAGCAAAACAAACGATTTTTAACACAATTGTATTATTCTGGATTCTGGATTATATGAATTGTATTAATATATCAATTACTCACCAATATTTAACGGGTCTATTGAATTAATATAAAACAATAAGTATTTTTCAGTAGCTATACATCTTACTGTAGTCATCTGTCAGTTATCTGTCAGTAGTTTTATTTGTTAGTCTTGTTTTTTGTATGTAATACACACTTACTAAAATTAGCGTTAAGAATTTTAAATTCTTATAAATATTATTTAGCAAATCATAATATTTAAAACTTCTTTTGTTGAGTTATTTTTTGAAAATGTAATATCTAGATAAGTTAATAATGTGTACCCACTACAATTAATCAGCGCAGATTCAATGAAATAGCTTCTAGAAAAGTGGACGGTCAGACAGCTATTACAAATGCATCAGACTGTCTGGGTGTGACAGCCGCGGGCGAGGCGATGTTCGCTCCAGCGTCATATCAATCACCATCGCCGCGGAGCCGTCCGATCCCTTGGCACTTGGCCTAGATTCGAAATTACACAAATTTACGTAGAGTACGGCCTAGCAGCCGCCGTTAGTCGAGCACGGGGATTAGGCGCTTGGCCGTAGCTTACACTGGATACGCAAACCTCAATATCACGCTCAAACGATGTCCAATCTTTGCCCCGTTCGTTTTTCCTAGTCTAACATCGTTATCTTCATTTAGTAACCCTAAGAAGTTATCTATAATATTTAAATTAATTAGCTTTACAATTCAAATAATAATGCTCATTAGATATTTGTCAATAATAATGCTAATGTTAAAAACAATACTTCTTAATTATTTCTAAATACTAATACAAAGTTATATTGTACCAGCAATTAAAATATATTGTCCTGTGGGTCCATAAAAATAAAGATCATTATAATTGATAATAATTTTTTTTACGATTGCTTTCTTTTTTAATGTAGGTGCAATTTCGAATTCATTTATGAAAATAAACAATTATTTATTTATTATTTTATATTATAAATTTTGATAAAAAGAATAGTTTTTATAGAAATCCCAGTGACATAATATATTAAAAAGTCTTATTCATCAATGTTTGGAGCCATCAAAAGCAACTGTCTACTTAGCTGGAACTTAGACTAAAGTAGGATTTGTGTTAGACTCATTTACGCTTCCTCAAAAGGATTATAGGAATATCATATTGACAACATATTTAGCAAACTTCGTTAAGTACTCGCGAATTTCGATGTTGTTTTTGACGGTTTAACTATAAAATTAACAGACCTCTTTTTAGGGCCATTATTACTTTTATTAAAATTAAATACATTTTTATTATTTATTCAATGTTACGAACTAAGGCCTAAAATGGATTCTGATGTAGTAAAAATACATAGGGCGCTTGCTACACAATAATTTTATGTGATGACAGCCAGACAATAGATATTTAATTAATTATATTTTTTTCTTATTAATAACCAATCCTCATTAACTGCTTACTTTTTCATAAAATCATTTAGACTGACTGAATTGAATTCGTAGTACTTGTAAGGCAATACGTGCCTTATTGGGATTTTTACCACTTCCCGTTGAGCCGCTCGTTGTAATAAGTAAACACGCGTAATACCCTTTCATTTATAACTGCCGCCGCGGTTCCTGATACAGGCTCGCCCTTAATTCCGACTTAATTAGTGTCACGCAAGTTCCCTAATCCTAGGCTCGAGGATCGTACGACCGTTCTTAAAATGGAGATTAGTGCGGCAAATATCTCGAACTACGCTTTCCGCTCGCTCATAAAGCCACTCCCACACTACACTCTTAATAAGAATTCAATTTTGGGAAGGCTGATTAAGACTAAAATCTCGTGCTCAGAGCTACCTAAATTATTATTTCAAACTTTTAAAATTGTAAATCATATTAAATCTAAAAATCTCCATTTCTCATTTGAAATTTGAATTAAAACGAATGCCCTTAAAAACCTTTTTACTGTTAGTAAAAACTATGATACCTACTGTGGATAAAAAATAAATCGTTCTGAATTGTGTTACATCGGCTGCAATATATGTCGGAATTGCGAAAATGTTTGAAAAACTCTCCACAAAATGTGGTTTTATTCCGAACAATTCTCTACTATTTTATAAAATACGCTCAAATATTTTGTCGCAGTTGAAATAAAATTATTCTTATCTTTTTCATAATCGCCTTTGTAAATAACGTTAAGTATGAATGTTTGCTTTTCGCTGTCGTCGCGAAGTAGGTATCACGAAGAGGAATTCTAAAGCAACTAAACATAAAACATAGTATTTTGTGTACGGATGTCCTGCCGCGGTCGCGTATAACGGATGTGCAGGAAAACGCTTGCATACTGAGTAGGCGTGCCTAAAAGACACTGCGGACTTTAGTTCAGCTACAACGGATTACTCGAAACTTAAACATGCTATTTGAATCTGCGACAAATAGTTGGAGGCCATCCATGTGCCTTATATATAAACCTGCGGTTATGGAGTCAAAGATTTTTTTATTTAGTAAAAGGCTGCAGGTAGGCGGAATGACGAATATGACTGTAGCTGATTTAGTCGTCCAAACAACACACAATCACTACCACCAAATATGTAAATGGAACCATCTTCCGTATACTTCATGAAATTCCGAGAAAAATCCAATCAACGCCTGACGTGTCTAAACCTAGCGTTCACATAATTTCTCGTTAATCTTATTAAAATTTTAAATATAATTTCGCACCACGTCGAACGTCACTGAAATTATTTTGAGATTACCCCTCAACATGTCAGTCACCAAATTAGTTGGGTAGATTTATTCGTGTCAATTGACGGGCAGCTTTATTTTTATCGGGACATGAAACATCATCGAGGGCCTCGCGAGGAGTTGCTCAAGCCTGTTTACAAAATAAGCGAGGATGAGACTAGTGCGTAATAAATTTTATAACACGCATCGATTCGTATTCGAACGTAATAATAATATATTGGCTGGAAATATCGGAATGTTGCGGTGCGCTCGGCCCGCATCTGAAAATAAACCCTCATCAAAGACAAGCAGGTTTGCAGCTGTAAATCCATTTCAGTGTGGCTTGTCCGCATTATAAATTGGAACGTACGTATGTTTGAATGTTTGTTTGTATGGCATTTATACACAGCGGGCGACGCGTTCGCCTGCGACCCACCACACTTCCATCTAACGTCGCCCCGTGGACCATTCGTTTGCGTTTTCTATTAACATGTCCGCTACACAATTAATCTAGCTGTATGGATGTTGTAATTTCATGTTCACAGTAAGCTATGTGTGTCTTGATAGATTAAAAATAATGTTAGAGTGCGATTAAGGTGTACTGCCTCATCCTTAGTATAATTTTGTCGCAACTAAGTTTCTATCTGAGTCTGTCTGCTCATTTGCTTGATTATATACTCTAAACTAAGCGAAGTAACTAATTTATCACTGGTAATATAATAATGTAAATAATCTATTTATTAGAGATTTTTCAAACAAAATTGCAAGTGTATCAAAGCTTTCTAATTAAACTTTTAAATGAAAGGGAGAAGGCAATATTTCTTTACCAAGTCGTCAAACCGCTAGTACCTAATAAATTATTAAATTTTTTAAATTTTATAGCTTAACGTGTAATATGGCAAGTCGGTTGTTTTAAACAATGTCGCTCCCTTGACTGAATACTTGTGTATGTTAATTCGAGCCAGATTGCATTTAATGAAACGCGGTAGGTACGCGGCCGCGGGTTCGCTGAGCACTCTAGACGACCGCACTGCATAGATTTGCATTTTACGGTTTTGATACGTGAGCGAATATTCAGTGCGGTGTCGGCGTAGGTATCTTTTGAATTCGACGCGGCAGGCGCCGAGTGGGCGCTCGACAACGCTCGAGTAGCGGCGCGTGCTCGAGTGGCGGTGACGCGGTGCGCCTGCGCAACACTCCTTCCCTCACTCCCTCAATGCCTCACTACCTCGCCCGGATTCACTTCGTCCCGCCCTCGCTGTCTTATTACAATTAACTGCAACACTGAGTTGAGCCTCAATTTGGCACTAGGTACAGCTGCAACTCAACTCAAACTGTGCACTTTTTCCAAACATTTATTTAACATTTTATTTGATGCGCTCTATTTTTTATTTAATTACTCCTCTGTTGATTCGTTTTGAGTGCATTTGTTTACCATTTTTCTCTTTGCTTTATTTATAACTAAGTTTTTAATATATTATGTACTAGCGACCCGCTCTCGGCTTCGCACGGTTGCAATATTTTCTGCATTTTATATATTTCATTAGTGAAAACCCTCATGAAAATCCGTTCTTTAGTTTTTAGGATTATCGCGAAAATACATTCGGACAGACGCGGTGGGGACTTGGTTTTATAAATATGTAAAAGGAAGTTATAAATCAATGAATATAATTATTATGTACTACTTAAATTACCTCGTATTATTCGTATTTCTAATTATATGAGAAAAACATTATACCAATATGTATTGCATTTGTAATGTGGCAAAATCTCTACATTGAAATAATTCTTATCACGAATGTTGAAATAATTTAGTAAGGTTTGGCTTCTGGGTAATATTTTGACTAGGTTATCTACAAAGAAATATATTCAGATCCCAAACATGAAGTCGGAACGTGACGTTAGTGGCAGTCGCGTGGCAGCGAAGTCCGCCATATTGCGGCGTGTCAGCTGGTCAGAGACGGAAGCATCGTCAGCACTACAAGTACCTACTGAGCATACTACACTTTTATATCTTTGTCACTCATAAAATTTCACACCATAATCCGTTGCTCAACTATTAATCTATTGAGAAAATTATGTTATTTTGACGTGTTCTTAGTAAACAGTAAATAGATAAATTTATTTAGTAAGATATGTTTTTTTATTTATAATTTTAACAATTTTAAGGCAATATATACATGTAAAAAGATAACACTAAAAACCACTGAGGTTTTATCTTGTGTTATCATTTGTAATGAGGTAATTGTATATAAGTCCGTAGAGTACAATTCCAATCCTGTCTAATATTGCAACGTTTAATTAGAAAACATCAATTACAATACGAAGTCTTGTTATTAGACAATTATTAAGCCACTCAGAAATTCGTTGCATGAGATACTTAATGCAAAGAGGACCCTATCAAAAGCTATCAACCTTAGTAGATTTAACTAGTTACAAACATATATTTTTAATAAATAAATATTGATAGATACTGTAATAACAATAAATGACTTTTTAGTTGTATAAAGTTATGATGGCTGAAAACATTTATATATCCAATGCTTACACTTAAACTTAAGTATATTTTTTAAAAGTTCAAAAGTAATCCTGAAATAGGATTAACTGCTGCAGTTTGTAGAAGAATCAGGTTGAAATTATATTAGTAAATTCTCATGAGTTTTGACGATGTATTCAATTGATTCGAATTTTCATTTTATTGCATAGTATATAAACCTAATATGAAAAAGTTAATGCTTAAGAAAACTTTCTAAATATATGTAACGTTTATAAATTTGCGCCGCATCAACATGTAGAATAAATCATGCGTTAAACACATCCACCGAAGGGGAAAGAGGGTGCAAATCTGTCGCGAAGGGGGGCTCGTCTGAATAGTATGACATCTACGTACGATTCATTTATTCCAGACCATACTGAATCGTATCAACGGTTCATTGGATAAACAATTAATATTGACGACTCATTTTCTCTTTCCGTTATTACTTGCTGTAATCTAGTGGGCTATATTTTTATAATTTATTTTGTTGGTTTATGATGTCATTTTTATTTTATTTTTTATAATATGTAACATAATTTAGTTTATAATTTTTAAAAACTATGGACACAAATGTCTGAAATAAAGTTATTATTATTATTTAGTAGGCGCTTGTAAAAACAACAGAACAACAATATAACCTTTTACTTGATATTTCTAAACGAAGTTTTAAGCAATATACTTAACTATATATGATTCAGATGAACTATCTCCTGTCTGAGTTTACAGTACACTTGCATCACCCCTAGTATTTTTAACCCCCGACGCCTGATGCAAAAACGGGGTGTTATAAGAGAAAATCAGTAAATTTACAAGTTGACGAAGGTATTTCACTAACTTCGATTGATTTGAAATTTGATATACTGTAACTTCGGCGGTATTTCCACGACATGGTAACCTTGACCTGATGCTGCAACATCAAGTACTCTGCGTCTCGTACCCAACTCCTTAGCAACTTACAGCAGATATAGCGTGTTTGAGCGCAATATAAAGTCGGGTGTTAGTTTATACTTTTTAATTATAGCTTGTATGGTATTTACTAAACAATTTATAAGTCAATGTCTATATTAGCTCAGAGTTTCATATAAATCATAATCTTTATCAGATCACAATTAGACATTACAAAACTTTAAAACAATCTCTTCTCTGTTCTAAGATCCAATTTAAAATATCACTGCAAACAACTTCTTGAAATATGTCTTTAGAAATATTTAATAATGAAAGGGTAGAGAAAAAATAATGTATTCCGTTATACAAGTCGCATTATTAAATTTCTAGGGAAATTACGATCGCGTAATTTTAAAATATAATGTCCTATTTCAGACCGTTCGAAAAGAACGTTTAAAATTTATCGAGTCTGGGTCTTCAACCGCCATAAAAGTATAAAAGTTTTCAACGAACGCACAGTTTACTACAACTCTAGAGAGTACAAACTATGTTTAATAACACCACATATATGAACATAAATTGTATAGTTATATGTGTGGAGCGCGTAATTATATTTCGTAAAGGTTAATTCTGCAATGCGCCACTACCAAAAATTTGCAGGCGAATTAAAAATATATTACGGTAAACCTGGTTGAATTAAAAAATTAACATCCCACGAGCCGTGTCTCCGGAACAACATATAAAATGTTCGTCGCGATCATTAAAAAACTTATTTTAAATTCTACATACAAATTTACCTTAAAAGCAGAGGACAGTATTAACTAATTTGCAAGTTGGTGTCAGCGAAACAGCACTTCGAACGTAGTACGTGGGCATATACCTTTTGTATAATTAAACATCGGGCAAACCCAGTTTAAGTTTAATCCTATAGCCTCTTGACACCGCACTTCCACTCGCTAGGGGAGCTTATTTTGTTCGTCAACACTATCGACCTATGTGGAAACGAAAACCCTCGAGCTCTATAAGTGAAATGCAAAATCCTGCTTTGACATGTGCGTAAGACGTCACATTTTCCATTGTCATGTCGCGAACTCGTCATTTTATTATAGCCGGGGTTCTGAAAAAAATACGGTTACAAGGCACATAGAGTTCAGTCAGATGGCAATCATTCATAGGGATTGCTTGTTTTGTACGCAGCCTCCGTCATACACGACACTTGTTCCAGTAGTTTGTATTTATTTACGTCCACAAAAAGAGTGGTTTATATTTCTCCTTTCAAGTCAGCGTTACGTATAAATAATCTACTTTGCTTCGTTCACTGTGAATATAAGTCTTTATTGCACTTAAGATTGTACGACACGTGTCCAGTCCCTTGGTGGGTTAATGACTGTACCAAACCAACCCCGTGACGGCATCGTACATTTAGGTCCTTATTACGCATTCTCGACATTTGCTTAATGTATGAAAATTTGAAAGAACCAACCGTGTTGATGGCACTTGAAACAAAATAATTGCTACGGTCGCGCGGTCCCGGATTCGGCCTCCGCATTCATTATTCACTTTTTTATTTCGTCCTCCCCTCGACTTATAATTTGAGTCGAAACATAAAATCAAGTTTTATTTGATTATGCGTAGCCAAAAGAAAAACTCAGAATATCTTGTATCCTTCACTTTTAATAGGGAAAGGAATCTTTCCATTAAGAGAGAGAAGTTTTATATCATTTCTCTGTGATTTATTTATACTTTGTTTCGTAAAAATATAAAAGATTCAGTTTTTCGTGATAAGAATTTCTATTTTTCGCTCGTCTTTACCACACGGGTAAGATTTAACATCTGTCTGCATATTCCAAACAAAGCGTTCTCAGTCAAACTTGACAATAGACTAGGGTTGCATAGGCTCAGTTTTTTGCATTTAGTAAGATGGGGGAGTGAGCGTTAGGCGTCCCGACGTTCGCTTTCATCCTCTCCCTGGGCGCGCTCGCATAAAGAAAAGTATAGAACGCACACCGCTACATAAAAGTCGAACCCTTTCGGATGCGAAGTCATTTCAATGTGCTTAGAATGGCTTTCGATGATAAGTGCGCTGAGTCGTTTCAATTTTTAGACAGCTAAATGTACCTATTGTTTCACGAGCGACCATGCAAGCTGAAGTACTACGCTTTTAGGCGTATTTCCCACTACCACATCTAGAGGTGAAAACATTTCTTTTCCTTTTAAATTCGTCGCAACTTCTTTCATTACTATCATCTTTTTTTTCTTCATCAGCTTTCTTTTTACATATAATGTCAAACTAAGTTTTTATAATTGAACAAACCGTCTACTCTATCTGAAAGTACAGAATGGACTATAAGTTCACTGCCTTTCACTGCAGCTCACTCAGCCAAGTGTTTTTAAACATTTTTTTAGATGTTTTTGAAGATTTCTATTTTCTTCGCATAAACAAAGTTCCTGGTGACTTTTTTTTTACATAATTTGTGCTATTATTTTCAATCCACTCATGAAATCATAGATTTACATGCATACTAGGTAGGGATTCGAACCTGCGTCTGCGTTATGAAAACCGAATGTTCTATTCAATGAGCCAATGTTTGTTTACTTCAACCGCGTAGTATGTTTAGTTACACCGCATAGTATAAAAGCAAGTGATATAAGGTACATACGTAGGTTATTTATCTGAACTCACGTCTATTCGTATTGAGAGACTTGAAAGGAGTGGTCCTTTGTTCGCTAGTGTCGAAGACTTGTATACGAGAAATAGAACGTAAAAAACGCGAAAGAAGCAATATCTGAGCCTAATAGTATGTACTTCATCCTTTTTTGCCATTGTATGGATCCTTTTTAAATTTTTCATGGGCTTATCAACACATTGATCAAACGTTATTTATTCAGTTCACGATGTAATTCTAAAAAGTTAGCTCATTTACATGCATTCGGTTTTTTCTTTGGTATTTACTTGTTTGTACCCGCTTTATCGGATATTGAATGAAAACATACGATAACTCAATTGAATTTTATTTGCATCCTTATTACATTTAAGCAGCAAATAACTTTTATTCAAATTTCTTTTATTGCCATTTTCACATTTTTTGTTCAATTTACTTAGAAAGTTTAGATAAATTACTATCAGAATTCAAAATCATTTTTACAGGAATCTACAAGCGTTTTTATAGTACTGCATATTATTTCGATGGCTAAGAGTCAAAAAACTAAAATTATATTCCTTGAAATCTTAGTATCAAGAAGTACATAATAATTTTAAATTTTTTAATTAATAATATTATAATTTTTAATTACAGAATTACAAACATTTACACGACTTCACACATTTTTGTATTTATTTTACGAGTAATTATAAAATAGAGCTATTATTTTATCATTGCAGTTATTTAATCATTACATGTCTAAATATTGTTATGCAAAAAAATTTAAAATTTATATAATACTACCGATCCGTTTTATAATAGATTCTCCTTCAAACCGATGTCTGCATCACTCTTTTTTTGTGAGAGATTGGACCGTATTTTGAGCACTGCCTCTTAACATACACAAAGAATGTCGCATCGCATAATATAAAATTAATGTCATTTTGAAATTACAATACAGACACGAGAAGGAGCCAAGTGTTGTTATTCTCGGAATTAACAAGTCTACGGAACAGATAGCAAGCATCAGAACGAGATAGAGATTAATACTGTGCAAGTGTTGGTGAAGCCGAGAAGCAATAACGTTTCGTTAATGTCTGCCATTTAGAACGTACGCGGTTAGTGTCTTGCGTTCTCTGACGTCGCACGCCGCAACCGACTAGTTATTCCACGTCGCGTCGTCTCTCCTACTGAACAAACGAGACTGGCACCCTAAGCCCTGGAATCACCATTTGCCATCTGTGCGGTCTCTGTATTGTTACAAATTGCATAGGTCTGCTTGCAAACCCCGTGCGAAACCTAATGAGCTGTGAACCAGATAAGGTTTGCGACACGGCTTATATCCACTCTCTCAATGCTCAATGCGTATAAGACAAATGTTCCAACTGTGTTTATAATGTATAATGTAGGAAACGTATAATTATTAAATATACTGGAGACCATGATTTAGGCGGTATTTTCTAACATAGACTTTATTATCCAAATGTTATATTATAATAAACCCTCAAACATTATAAAAGTCCTTTTAAACCCCTTTTATAAAATATTTTAAGTCAGTGATCTACAATTGCAAGGCGTACATTTCATGGATCCTTAGTGTTCAAATTCATAAATGATTTTTTGATTGAATATTGTGTTAAGTATTTTCTTTGGTAGCTTAAAAAGAATTAGTGCTGAGTTCTATGTCATAGAAAATATTCTAACAAATTTTATTTCGTACTGGCGCTGTAAAAAATAAAAATGCAAAGTTTGCTGAGAACCACGCCAAAAACAAACAAATAGAGTTGTATTATTATATTATTTATATTCTAATATAGCTACTGTACAATAATTTCGCTAATTGACAGCAAAATGAAAGAGCGAAGAATGATTTTTAAAACATCCTTACTTTACAACAATACAGGGGTCAAATTCTATCTCGTGGGTGTAGTAATAATGAAAAATGGGTGCTTCAAAGCACGCATTTATTCAGGAAGACAAAGAGCGGACGAGCAAACCAAAGGCTGTGGGCAAACAAAAAATGAAATGCAACGTCAGCGTCGGGCGGGCGACCTTTGTGCCTGTAACCGCGCGGCGATCCTACAAAATTGTCTCTCTGTAAAAATTGATTAATTTTGTCCCAACGAGACCGCCTGTAACGCAATAAGTGGCCTGTTCATTCTTTTATGTTGCAGAAAGACGCGAAGGGCTGATGTTAGGATTTATTTTTCTATTCGAAAAAAGCCATGCCCTAGCTTGACATATCATTTTACATTTTACATACATATTTACATGTATTTAGGGATGGATGGATGTAAGGTTGTTTGTCACTATTTCATGTAAAAACTTGATGAAATTGGCATACAGATAGTTTTATATACTTTTTATCCTGGAGAAAATTTATTTCTTGAGGTGCCAGGCATTATATTACTCATACTCTTTTTCAAAGCGGACGAAGTCGCGGGCACCAGTTAGTCAATTATATATATTACAAAAGAGTACCTGGGAATAATTTATATACAGTACTTCTTGAAATATGGAACGAAATTGAACAAATTCTGTTGTAGAATAGTGCGGCTATGCCTGCCAGTGACACGTAGTCTCCTAAAGGATCGCTACCGCCAACGGTAATCCTTGGTATATTGATGTGTGTAGCTTTTCGGCATGTTTCGTATTTGTTGGTGTTTGCCATCGCTCGCGGCCGAGTCTAAATTAAATTGTATTTTTCACAACAAACTGACCGGCCGTGCTGTTATCGTGGGGTGGATAATATCGTTTGGCTACAGGGTTATCTAATATTTGAAAAAATAAAATGAAACAACAGATCATTACACTTATTTTAGACATCTTTACACGCGTCTTACATTAAGCACATTTGAAATAACAGCATGTGTCCTTACTCTTTATAGTTACATAATTACCGGTACAGCTTCAATCCCTGGTTGAGTCATATAAAAATTCATTCTTGTGTGCAAAAAACATTATGACTGAAAGGTATTGGAATTTATATATAAAAATTATAGTAAAGCAAAATAAATATATTACGTTTGTCGATCTATCTATGAAAGTAGTACTTTTTGTGACAGCGGGAATGAAGTAACTACAGCACATATTACTCTTAACTATTAAGTAGCATCGAGTTCAAATGCTACACGTGGTCTCAACAAAACCCGTTAGATAGAGTTATATTATTACTGAGCAAATTTTCGGAGTGACAAAAATAAATTAATTTGACAAAACTCAGTCCTTAATTTACATAAAAAATTATGAAAGCTTTTAAGCAAATAAAACATAATTATGTACAAAAGCTAAAATCGTATGAAATTGTAAATTAAAACTAAGAAAACTTGCATGAGCAGTAGAAAAGAGGAAAAACAATACAGCACTAATAAGAGAAATGTATTGCTGATTTTTAATCAGCTCAAATGTGGACTCTACAATTATTATTCACGGATTGTAGAGAGAGAGAAGACAACATTGTCAACGGGACAATATACGGACGATATTTTAATATATATGAGAATTTAATCTTATAAGATCACTTTGCAGTTTTTGATTAAATTCTCATCTTTCTTGTGAAAAGAACTATTTCAGTCAAGGTCTATTCATTACTCCTTCAGCGAGAAGTAACGTTATAAACTTATTCAATTCATTATTCATGACATTTTAAGTGGTTGCACTCTAATACGTCAGGGGATATGCTCATAGGAAATGTTTATTCATCAAACATATTCAAGATGAAAAATAATTCACCAACAACCTTAAACAGATTGTTGAAATTTGGCTAGCGGACCCGGCTCAAGCCGAGGCAACGATTAATTCAGGCAATCACAGGTAGCGCGTTCCAATTTAGAGCGAGCCAAAAATTGGGTATGCGGTGAATAATAATTTCCCCAGTGGAGTGAACTGCGTTGTCCACATTTAAGGTAATTGCCAACAGTTTCGGCTGACGTGGTCACCGGTAAACCTGACATTCCCTCCCTGGGGATCACCCTTTACAATAGCACTAATAAATGCTGCTTAATCAAATTTTTATTTATCGTTCCCTCTATGCCGCTAACAATAATAGCTTATTTTATTACGAACACGCACTAATTACACGAATTGCACAATATTAATGCATGCCTATTTATAGCTACCTCACCGTGTTGTAAATTTAGAAACTAGAAAATATTGAAGCCGTTATTGTATTATTACCGACGTACAGTTCTGGTTCACGTAAATTAAGTGCATATTATATTATTATGTAGTTATATAATAATGGTTTTAAGGTACATTTTTGTTTTCTACTTTTGGTACAACATGTCTTTTTCTGAAACCCTGACATAAACTGCAAAATGGTATGCAAAATTTCACAGTGATCGCTTGAGTGCTTTTGGAATTTATAGAGAACATAATATTATACATACATAGAATTTTATATAATTATAGAAGAAGAAGATTTGTAGGAAAATTATCACCAAAATAAAACGAATAAGAAAAAGTTTGTTAATATGCTCACTAAAACGCTAAACTAAAAATTAACAGGATTTTCAGGCAACCGCCTGAAAATTTCTTCAAAATCGGTTGAGTGGTTTTAGAGTCCATAGGAAACATACATACATTTGCTTTTATATATACTTAGATTATATTAAATTTTAAATTAAAATGATATTTGACACTAATGATAGATTGTAACACGCAGTTAAAATTAGGTGAACGAAAACCGGCTTTAGGCGAAAAGACACCGTGAAGGCGGGTAACGTTGTCGCTCTCGAAATTTACAGGAAAATCGGGCGGAGAAGTGAGGGGTGGAGGGGTGACCCACTTGGACACGTACCGGACTCCCACCCCAAGCCATGCCACTTACTCATCATTTATATTTGAGTGTGATTTCGTTTGGGATCGTCGCAGAATTTTGGGCCTCCTCACTACTACATTAGTTACATTACGTATCCGTATCTGGTTTTATTAAATTTCAACGAACCTATTATCTGCTGCCACTCATAGAAATAGAGGTTCTTTTTATCAGAAATTCCCAATGGCATTACCCAATTGAACGCTTTTAAAGCTATTACAAAAATTACCTACGATTTACAACAAACGTGCCTAGTTATCAATAAATGGGTCTCATTGACTGTCTGTGAGTTCATTATAAAATGTCATATTATGTAGTTGTAAACTACATAATATATGAATGCAACATAATATATAATATATGAATTCAACATTAGGATAAAACACACTTAATAATTTATATTTGCGTAGTTCTCATTTAAACTTCGTGGCACTTATGTGTAACTTTACTCTGAACAAGTTACAACATTGTTTTCGAATTATGTGGAAAAAAAATTATTGACATATTTTTGACATTGCTTTTCTTTTTTGACAGTGACTAATATGACATAACGACAATAAACAGTTCAGTGGATAATTTATGAGTCTAGATGAAAAAAAGTTTATTTTGGTAATCTGGCTCTAACCTTAAGTTTAGACTTTAGCTGTATTAATGCTTAACTAAACCCTTACTTGATAATAATTTTCTTACTTGATAAAGAGTATCTATAAATGACATAAAAATTCAAGTAGGTACTGGACGAAGATAAATACATGTATAATGACTGAATTTGTGAATTTGAATTGGTCGAATAAATAAAATACCAGCATCACATAAGTGAGAAGCCAATTAAGCAAACATTGTTATGGCCTTCTCGCCTAGTTCCCATTAAAACTTTAAATTTTAGTAATACAACTTTTCCATCAGACAAATTCTATGAGCAGGACATTTAGCGTAAACTTTCACAACGAAAACAGAAATGGAGTCCGCAAGCGGCCGTTGAGTTTGAAAAACGAGTTGACAGCTCGCCGGGGGTTAATTGTTTGACTTTTCTCGACCACTTTACGTGCCAGTTGATACGCGAACATGGACGGAGTCCCGTACTCTCCCATTATGCATGTTGGAGGCGGACTTTTGTAATGACGTACGACTTGATTACAATAATATCGGTGGGTAGTCTCCGGTAGCAAGCAGCTCATTACCGATCGGAAAACTCCTTAGAAATCTCAACGTTCATTGTCAATGGCTATATTTTTATTTATTTTTCTTCGTTATTACCTTACGCTAGAATTAAAAAGAAACCAAAAACTCCCTAGAAATATTCATTGTCGTCTGCGACATTTTTTTTATGTCTCGTTGTTTAATTGTTACTAGAAATATTGTGGTCCGCATTAAAAATTTACAAGATTTCCCTCGGGTTTTTTAAAAAGTAAATCTCCGGGGATCTAACAGAAATTAATTCCCTCAGACTGGTTTGAACAAACACACCCTCATAATAGTAAACAAGTCTGAAGAGAGTATAATAGTGAGCGGTCGGTGGTCGCGGTTCTACTACGGAGTCATTATGTATTATGCGTTCTTCAGAAATATCCCTCGCAATCCCCCGAGCGGGAGGATTGCATAATAAATTAACAGTAATTATTCTTACATTTCGCTTAACCGATGTGCGTTCATTTACTTCGCTTCCAATTGTTTGCACATTACTCCACGTCCCTTCATTCACATTAAGTTACGTTATAACTCTTAAGCACACGCAGACATTGACAGATTATAATCACCATGGTCATACAGTAAAAATTTTATTCAAGACTAATTTTTATCCCCAACTTTCGCTATGTCGTCAAACAGTCTAGGGTAATCTACTTTATAATATATGAATCCGTTAGAAGAGAAACCCTTCCCGGCATATATTTAAGAAGTTTATACAAATGTCGTAATATAAGATATTTGGTGTTATCATACGAAAGTCGGTAAGGTTTATTTATTCGATATTTTTCATATATTAATAAAAAATAATCACTAGTATAACACTTTCTATGATTACTAAGATTTTGAACAATTTTTAATCCAATGAATCTGTTACTTAGTCTAATTAATCTAAAAACCATAACTTTAAATGTTTTAATGCTTCAAATTTTCAACATTTTAATTCGCACTATGTCGCGTCCCTTTTTCAAAGAAAATATTATCGAAGAACATGCTACCACACGTGAGCTACGTGATGGAGAACTCTCGCATACCCTAGAGGACTCAAAGTTTAACATAAGTATGTTAAACCTAATATATTTGTTACAGATGGTCACCAGGACAAAGAAAATCTTCGTTGGAGGGCTATCGGCACCCACAACGCTGGAAGACGTAAAGAATTACTTCGAACAGTTTGGCCCGGTAAGTAATTTAATGCTACACCCATTGTAGTTAACGTTTAAAAATTAAAAATGGTCATTTATTAACGATCTGCTATAATTAAAAAAAAAATAATAATAATCAATTCCAAACTAAATGACTCTTACAATTAAGTTTATCTTTGCTTAACCTCCATATAAAATATTTCCGTCTTCCGCTTACTATGACATGACTTCTTCTACCTGTTTTCGTCATATATTTTCTCCCATTTTCATGGGATTTGTTTCATCCGTAGGATTAAAAATCTTATAAGTTTTTAGATTATTCCAGTAATAATTCCAATTTCTCTTTATAAGATATCCTTAGCCTCTAATTCATCCATTTTACATCATATTTTTAGAAATACTAATTAAGAATTATTTAAAGAACTAATTGAAAAGTTGCTAGCTGAGTATGATATGTCTAAAAAAAAATCTATTTAGAATTTTATTATTACTAAAATTGTATATTTAAAGGATGTATAACTTGATTTTTCTGCTATATAAATGTTCAGAGTAAATGATTATTAAGAGGATACGTCAGGGCATTGGACTTTTGACAGAGCAGAGCCGTCAATCGCCCAGAAGTAAAAGAAGATGTTTAAATCAAATAAAAAAAATACAACATTAATACCTGGAGAGCGCCATCACAAACTTTATAATATGAAGACACATGTACAAAACAAGCGGTGAATAAAGTACTTGATCATTGTTAAGAATATTCGTTAACAACAGCGAATTTGTTATGTTGACATGTTCTAAGCAACATGTCAGCGAGTACTGAGAGCACAAAGTTGCCAACTTCGCGTGCGAAATTTAATATACAAGAAACTTTTTGCAAAATTGTACCTCCCTACCAAATTTACGATGTCATGGCGTAGTTTTTTTTGAGCAATGGCAAATTTGCCTGTTCAATAATTTTTAAAGCAAATTTTGAAGATATTGGTTGCGTTGTAACATAGTTAATACCTATTTGCCGCACGATAGGAAAACGTGTTACTGTAAAATCAAGAATGTTAAGCTTGGATTTTTCGAAATATTAATTTCCTTTTCCCAAGGTTTTTATTAGAAAAACGTGTTTCTTTATTATTTGAACAAATTCAATGTAAATACATCAAACAATAGGGGTAATGTTACAATACGAACATTTTAATGTACACCAAGGAGTTCAATCAAGAAACAATATCTTTGTCTCATTATTGTCCCTGATCAACATTCAATACGACTTTTGTCTTGTTACCCACCTGTAGTTTCGTTTGTTTAATGGTGACAAACGAGAAAGGCCTCTGGGGTGAGGGTTTAAAGTTAATTTTCGAATGAATCGCTGTCCAAGCCTGTAAGTCTGCGATAACTTAGTCTTTGTCTGGCGGCCGCGAGTCAGCGCAGGTGTCTATCTACAAAAGTTTTGTCGTAATTAGCCCCGTATCCAGTTAGATGCGGACTAAGGAACTTTCCAGAATGTAACATTGGCTCCAGCCGGAGAGTCATTGTGCCAGCTCTCAAAGTAATCGGCGCCCGCCAGCCGCCCGCGCCGATCAAGACCTTCATTACCTATTATGAGAGTTTAGAATAAAGCCAACGAGTTTTTCGGAGTGAATGTGATTGATGCCGAGCGAAGGAAATATCCCGGGAGAGATAAAAGGAATTTAATGAAGACTCTTTAAGAATAATGATTAAGAGAACGGTTATTCCTTTTGGTCGGCAGCCTAATGATGGGGATCCTTTGAATTACTTTTTGTGTCCTTCAAGTATTGTGTAACCGCAATTAATCTAATTAAAACACAAGGAAGTGAAGTTAGTAAAAGAAAATATGTATGTTGGAGTGCGGGACTAGATTTAATTGATGTACAAATTTCAAAAACGAAATATAAACTCGAGACTCGTACCAAATATTAATGCGTAGGACAAATGTAGTGTACTAGAAAGGGAGGCAAATAAATTTAATAGCATTATTACATTCAAGAACGCACACCGAGAATTCTGATTACGAATTAATTCAATAACATTCAAGCCGTGCACTGTACTCCCAAGCCCGGCATCATTTCGTAAGGATGTCACATTTTGAGCAAGTTTAATTAACAATCTAGTCGCTTTTGTAGGTGCCTTCATTAGTGTATTTGTGGATAAACATTGCGCAATGAGCTCGGTAACTGGGAACGATCCGTGATGCGTGCGTGTGCGTGGGGTGTCGTATTTGAGATCAGACGTATACCCGACACCGGCATGTCACGTGCTATCACGTCAACCTGCGCTAGTGTGACACTATGTAATGTGCGGACAGCACTACCGGTGGCAAGTGTGTGCGTATCTCCGATGTCTCGATACGGCCCGAGCCCTCCTATCCCCACGTGCGAGCTTTCCGAATGCAAACTGTCTCAGAATATCAAATGAGCCACTTAAATACTGAACACAATGACTACGCCCACCTGAAGCAAAGGCCGCGGGGACGCATGCACGCAACGCTGTCGTAAATGAAAGGAGCCGGCAGGGTCGGGGCCGAGGGAGGGCGAGGTTCGACCCCGGTAACGATTTCCTCCAGATAATGGAGAATTTTCTGATGAAAGCTGAGCAACTGTGCCATTTCAAGGATTTAGGATCCCTTGTATTTATGGCCCGGTGTAAGCGAATTCCGTAGTCACGACTCGCGAGTCACGACACAGCGTTTCCTATCGCATGCATAACACCGATCTATTCTTGGGACTGTGAGTTTTTCTACAAAATCCGCTCTATTTGAAACTTTTAAGTGGCACTGTGGGAGAACTGAAGAATTATTGAGATAACGTGCTTCCAGTAGTTAGTTGCACAGCTGTGGCGTTAAAAATAAGCCAACAGATTTTAGCGAGATGATTTTATAGCAGACGATTAAAGTAACACAAACACGTACGTGAAATTATTTCCGGGCATGCATTTTGTGAAACGGTTTAAGGTGAAGGTAATTTGCCAAATCCAGCTGGCCATAATGCTCTGCTCACGAAGCTCCCGTTAAGTACCCGGTAAATATTTAAACTAGCAATAATTCTGTGCCATTTGCTACCAAATTGCAAAAGGTTTAAGTGTTTTAAATCGCGCTTCTTCGGGTCTGTTAATTGCAAATAAATATGAAAAACTGTAAATCAAAGGCAAAGCTTGACTTAACTGATTATAGTGACACATTATTATTACCACATTAACATACTTAAATCTATCGTTTAAATATGTCACTTGATATTGATGTATACCTATTAGAAATTATCAAAATAGATTTCTTTTTTGTGAATATTGGTGAAATAATTTCATATTAGTAGTATTAATTTTTGAGTATGCTACTTAGCAGTATACTTAGTCTTACTGTAGTTGTTTAGGTTGATTTCGTTGCAAAATGTATTTTAGGCATATTACCGAATAAAAAATAAAAAAGGCCTTTTACTGAATAGATTACATTAAAAACTAAATCAGAACTTTACCTCTGTGTTCATACTTAGCCGACTGAGTAGGTATTGAAACACCTTGCGCAACAGGTCTAGACATCACCACGTGCATCTATTTATTGCTTTATTCAGTGCAGGTATTTAACAGCGAAACAGTTTCAATATAATTATATTAAATGTGTGCGTGCATGTCAAATTATTTACGACTTGTAACTTAGGATTTGATTCGATAAAAAAAATGAATAAAAAAATAGTTAATTTATTAATAAAAAATAATGGTACCTAGTATTACATATTAAAATTGTGTTTATGTTATTTGAAAATAATAATGATTTTTATTTATTTTTCCAATAATTCTTCATTTTTTTCTTTCTAATAATTGCATGAAAGCTCTCAGTGATAATAATGTTGCGAGTATTAACGACAAAAAATAAGTAGTTTGAATAAAAATTTATAAAATATTATATAAAATGGCTGTGAATACGCTATTAGTAATAATAAGTAAATTCTTTAGTTATACAAAACACATTTATGTGAATTCAAAAGAAATGTTCAAATAGATGATAAACTATTTCGCCCTGTCAACATCGCTGTTATTGTTTAATGTGTATAACAAAATTTCGTTTGTTATTATCAATACAAATCTGATATTTCACGGAAATTAATTCTAAACAAGTGCCTAACATTTCAAACTTGCAAGAACAACGAATTTTAATCGAGATTTGAAACAATGTTTGAAATCAAGAAACTGAGTCGTACCTCTTATATATTTAAATCGCAGTCGAATTCATTTGGAAGTCGAACTCTGTCTGCAGGCTCCGGATGCTGACTTAAAAATTAATTAGCTGAAAGACCGGTGTAATCTCTGAAGCCTATGCTTATCTAGGCCCACTTGTTGTTTGCAAACTTGACTTAAGTAGCCGGTGTCAAAGTGTGGTTTTGGAAGTCTCGTTCAATGCCGCATAGGCCGTTCTCATCTTTTAAAGGACGTCTGCGAATCTGTTTCCGTCAACAGAAAACGCACACTTACCCTCACAATCTCGCTTATATATTTTTTTTTCGTCTCATGAAAATGTATGCCGTCTTTATCTGTCTATCTGCCTCGCTAAAGCGATGTTATTTAATGTTTAAGAACGACTTTTTCAAAGAAAATTTCGGCTCTCAGCTTCTTGTTATTGCGGAAATCTATCTCAACATTATATTGTTTAAAGTATATTAAAACTTGAGGTCACATTGATAACATTTGGTGTCTTATTCAATGTAATAATTTGTATGTTTTATACACTTTCTATTAATACTATCTATACGTCATCTCTAAAATTGAGTGTGAGCTCTATCAAACTTACGTTAAAACTATGTAATATATCTGCTGGTTGCGGAAAACTTTTTCCCAAATATAAAATTTGAAGCAGTTTTACTACCTATGCAATCAATTGAATATTACAACTTTTCATTTAGGTATTTAGGTAGTTAAGAACTCAGCTACGTCACTATAAGAACCCCCAAACTAAAACCAAAATTTTGAAATAAAATTAATGTATATTCCTAGTTGCTTATTTCATATTTCATTCCAAGTTGATCTAAATTACACAAAATTCAATTACATATATATACCATACATTATTATCTAATAAAGTTAAACATCAGTTCTAAATATTCGGTACAGCTATTTACAAAACTAGATAGTCTACTGCTTATAATCTGTATCAAGTGCCTGCTAAGGATGAAGTTTCCTAACCAATATAAAGTTAGCGGGCGGTCGGTCTTTCGCTAAGCGTCGCACGCACAAGAGGGTGTCTTTGAGAAAGTTCCGTTGCATGCTTGATTCGCTATTGTTTTAGCAGTCGAGCAAGACCAAACTCGGACCGTATATATAGCACAGACTCTGTCGATAACTGAAAAGCAAGTGTGCCTCCCGCAACTTGCTCGATTACTTGTTATTATCTTAACGTATGTTTAACTTCGAATCGGCCATCGACATGTTCTCAACATTGCTTGCACCAATATTGAATCGAGTTGCGAACAGTCATATAATAAGCATGTGAAATAGCTTTGTGCAAATCGCTACATTGAGAACATTGTCTTTCAATTTAGCTCACTTGTGTATAACAACTGCTTGGGGAAATGCATTTCATATAACTGTGGCAACTGAATACTATAGTATAATAAGTACTGAATACTATAGAAATTAAATATAAATATGTAAGTTAAAAGCCGGTGCCTCGGGAAGATAAAATGTATCCTCTATGCTTATCCAGGTAATAAACAATCTGTGTGTCAAATTTCATCCAAATGCGTTTAGCCATTTTTGCGTGAAAGAGTAACAAACGTCCATCCATACATTCATCCTCATAAACTTTAGCATTTATAATGAAGGTTATAATTACTAATACAATATGCTTTAATGTAATCTTTATATTATTCTTCGAGTAATTCGTCAAACAAATTGCTTATTTTCGCCTTTCTTAATTTTTTATCCTCATTCAATATAGGTGACGTAAGAGTCGCTGCAATACTTCTATATCTACTAATAATCTTATATCGTAGCCTCAATCTATGAAAACAATTATTTCTTGAACCTTTTGCAACGTGTTAAAATTGCTACTTATGGTTTTATATAATATTCAAAGTAAACCGTTACCGTAAATCTGCCTGTCGCCATTTTTGGTTACGTGTAATTTCATTGTAAACACCTTTCACGAATTTGTAGAATTTTAAATGCCCAAAAACATGATTTAAAATGTAGAACAAACAATTTCATTGTTATATACGTTTTCTCGACTGTAATCTTAAAGGTTGCATTGGAATTTGTCTTAATAGGAGCAAAAAAGAAGACACTTATACTTGTAAGTACTTAAGTATGATATGTTATAAGTAGATATATTTTAAAAATTCACTCCTCCCACTAATGTTTGTAAGATATCTCTTTTCCCTCCACTTATATCAACGTACTATAGTCGAGACTGACGTTATAGACTTATCGTTCGTAACACTAACTAAACATCATTTACTGTCAACAACACTCGAACTGTAACTGAGGCGGGTCCGGAATTCGGCTTAACTACAAGATAGGTACGATATCATCGCAGGCCGTATATCAATCAGTTGTTACACCGCCCCACGGTTGTCGTTTATCTTCGAGGCTGCTCGGATCTGTCTGTCCAGATTCGTGCATTGTTCCGACATTAGCCACCGCTGCCGAAACGGTGGATATCTGAAATGCCAGTGTCGGTAGTGGCGTTCCTGTTGCAGCGGTGCATCACGGAGTCAAAAGTAAACCGTAGTTAATCTCAGTTCTAACTGTTTAAATGCGCCTATTACCACCGTTGTTAGTGTACATAATTTTAGATATCAAACTTTAATCCAAATACATAGCTTTTTTATGTTAAGGTCGGCAGACAGTCTGACGGTCCACTTGACATTAGGTGGCTACTGTCTCCTAATAAGATAAGCAACGCCACAGGCGACTACAGTAGGATTAAGAATAAGTGATTGGTAAAGAATAGGGAAATAAGCTCTGGCCACTGTTACTCCTTCACCGAAACACAACAGCACAAGTGCTGTTATTTCACGGTGGTCTTCTGTAAGGGGGTGGTTATTGCCGTAAGACGGGCTACCCAAATGACTGCGAAACGCATTTTGTCCGGCCACTACTTTCCAGATCCAGACCAGAGCCAACTTTGAAAAGTTCAAGTTTCCAAAGTTTCTAAAGTTGACCTTGCCGGGAATCGAACCCGAGAAAGGTGCGTTAAAGCAAGCACCCTAATCACTCAACCAACGGGTTCGTCGCAGGTTAATACTCATTTTAATGTTAACACTATTAATCATTATAGACATATGTAAAGCGTAAATATATTTTGTTTCATTACTGCTCACCTCGACGATGCCGTGGGCACATCGAGCGCCCGATAGCGTTTCCAATTTCCTGACTTAAATTGCTCTAATTTGGTTATGTGCTGACGGGTGATCGAAGGCCTAGGTACCAGAGACATTCGAGTTGCGGCTTGTAATTTGTTGGCTAGCGATATACCATTTTATGTTCAGGTTCTGAAATATAAAAGTAAAAAATATCTTTTTTCTGTTCAATGCATTTGTACAAAACAGTCACAAACGAAATTATGTTCACATGTAAATTGTAAATACACTATTATCATAATTTTAGTATCTATAGAGTAACTTACCCTTAGTTGGATAAAAAATAGGAAAAAAATAATAATAGGAAGTTAAAGTTATTTCTAGTCAAGTTCTAATATATTCAAAGGTTCTATAATAGGTTTAAAATTACAAAAAAAACCTTTAATATTGATTGGTGTAAGTTTTTCTTAAACTTTTCTCATTTTGAATGTCCACGATAAATTTATGAATATGAGTTAATTCGAATTGTGGTTAAATAATAATGAAAAATCCAGTTCTGGTATGTTTTTCTTTAGTCACTAGAATTTTTCTTTAATCACTAGAAAAAACTTTCCTTTTTCAATTTGCTTCCTTATACTATAAGCAATATTTGAAATAATCTAGCTAAAGAGAGCATAGCTAACATCTAGTCTAGAAATTGTTTCATTATACTAAGTAAGTGCCAAATAAACAGATGAAATCGCTGAATTTTATTATCAGTACCTATGTAACCACTTTTGTTAATAAAGTACTCCAATAACGCTTTCTTAAGTCTAAAGCCAAGAAATCTATTCTAAATGAAAGCTTTAGTGGGCATCCTACTTAAAAAAGAGTTTCTCTCGTTTCCTCTGAATTTCTAAACTTAAGTTTTTTGCTCCTCAAAGTACAAGTATAACAGCAGTGAAGCAAAGAGCCAATATATTAGAGTAATGGCGAACTAATTACCCCCTCGAACGGTTTTACAGTACCACGTTATTACTCCTGACGGAGCCGTTCAGATTTTCCTCTTAAAGTTAAACATTGTGTTTTGTAAAAACAGTTCCATCAAATCCAAAGCCATTGTTTCTTTCGCTTTATTTTTACCATTACCAAAGGTAAATTTATTTAAATACCATACACCAAATACCAATTCAACCTAATTAAAAATTTCCAAAATATAAACTTGTTTTTAAAAATTATTGAGTTTAAAATTGACATGCTTATTTTTTTTAGTTCAAGTAGAGGCTTTGTTTCCATGACAAATGACAAAGTGCAAACTGTGAAATAATATCACAGAGCATACTTGTACTCTCTTGATATAATTTGATGGACTTGGTGTAGTCGCATTTGCAGTGTGAACGCAGAAGCGAAATGTTACCTTAACTGCCTTATATTAAAGTTTACTGTTCGACAAGAGCTATTAAATCGGAATGCGGTGGGACAATGATGTAATAGTATTCCCGACGCAGGAGGTAGAAAGAGAAAAGAAGGGGAAGTATGTACTCGCAGCTTCGGATAAACGTACCCCCGGGCGAACGATTTGTATTAGCCGTCTAGTATTGTAGGTACTCGTAATTGTCGACGCTTGGGGCTACGTCGCGATATGTCGTGCACTCAAACACGTGAGAGGGGAAAATCGAAAAAAAAGTAATGAGAGAACCGATAGCCGGCACAAAACTCTCTTTCAGTCGCACTTCGTTTCTATTGTTCCACAAAGGGCACGAGCTTTTAATGATGTCAACTTTTTAACAACTTAATTCAGCGCCGGCTCGATCTTTTATTTATTATTCAAAATAAATTCTCTTTTCACTGCTGTAAAAATCTCTTGATGCGTCATCCGAATTGTTATAAATACAAATTCACGCGTCAACTAGTCCATTCTGTAAAAGCGCTCGAACCAATGGGACGTTATAAGCCGATCATTTACGAAATGCGAAAATAAATTAAATCGCCAAAGAGTTGCAAAATGTACTCACAGGTAAAAGCTGATTTTGCGCGATTATTGGTAAATGTTGCGTCCTTTAGCTGTGACGTGAGTGCTTAATTTTGATTACTCACAACATTATTATATCAATATAATAATGTCATAAACGTTACTTTGTGTTCTTAAATTGACATGAATGTGTTTATTAATTTTCGTTTTCTTTATCCTTACAATCTTACGAGAGGATTCTTTGGAGTGAGGAAATCAAAGTAGGCATTCGAATCGGTTCACGACAGAGTCGTCTTATTGCGTCTTATTCAAAGCTCCTTCGGAATCGAAAGAGGTTCATTTCATGCGTGGTGAGTTCTTAAGTCGACTTGCGGACTCTATATAACTGATTCTAGACAAAGTTAATCCATAATTTTTCATTTTTCATTTTTTTACCTTATATGTTATAATACCTAATTTAATGTAACTTGGATTTCCCATAAATTTTATAACATTTTTTTAAATTCCACTTTTACGTGTGGGTCGAGCTTTTAAATTATTCCAAAATTTTGATTGCCTCGTGAAATTCGTCCGAATTCTGCGGAGGGGCTCTTCTTCTTTTGTGTTCCCGTTGCGAAGGACAATTAGGTATGCTAATTCATTTATTTTATGACGGCTTTGTAAAAAAATTTAGAAAAGATCAGTGTTGAGATTTAGGAGGGCTTGCTTATAAGCGGGTTGGGGTTGGGAGGGTTTGTGACGGTAAGGTTGACGTCTCTGCGAGCGTTTCGTACGCTGGTAATTAATGGATGGTGCGTGGCCTCTCCGAGGATAACCGTATTACACACAGACTGTACAGTATACCATAAATAATGCTCGAGAAAAGTGACATCGTATAAATCTTATACACAACATACGCACTCATTAATAGCATCACATGTATTACTATTGGCTACCGTACCATATGCTGCCATGAACATCAAATAGAAACTGCACAGTCAAAGACAAAGGGACCACCTGAACATAATTAGGTGTTCAGAGAACATCAATGTTGATTGGACAAGACGCGCCGAGACTTTACGAAAGTAATGGCACGTGAAAGGCTTCACTTCAACCGGAAAATATCTCAACCAGTTAGCTTTAGCTACAGTATTACTTACTTATAGTGTTTATCATCTCGAAATTACTATTTGTGTAAATCTCTTTTATTAAAAGAACGTAATATCATTTATGAGAATTCTGGATGAATGCTCATTGTCCAAACAACGGTTAACTTCCCTAAAAAGTCAACTATAGAAATACTTCATACATAACTTTTGTCTGGATGTAGGTATGTTTTGATTTTGTCAATTCTCAGTCCGTTATGTGATTCAGATTGAAAAACTGTAACAATTATTATTAAATTTTGAACCCAAATTTAATTGCGATGTACCATGCCGCGCGGCATGGTACCTCCTAGAGCTACCGGCGGCCGGCCAGTGATGCGCGTGCGTGAATTGAACCGACCCGAACGTTATCATACCTATTTTGTTGCGGAGTTATTTTAAAATTATGACATCTCCTAAGATGTTGATTGAAATCAAGTGATGCCAAGGGCAATTTTGTTCACAATTAAATACTTGTGATGAATGACGTATTTATTTGGATAAGGATAAGGATATCATGTTGATAAATCATTATGTTGATTAATTTCGATCAAATTTGATTACCATAAAAAGGTTATAGTATATTGATAGACATATTATGCTGTCGCGAACTTTTATTTATAACTTTTAAAGGGGAACAATTCCATAATACATGATTTTTGCGTAACTTAAACCGTTTGTTTACGCAACTTACGCAACGCACGCAACGGAAGCTCTTAAAAAGGAATAATTTTTCCCGTTTTTGCAATATTTTCCATTGACGCTCCGCTCCTATTGGTCGCAGCGTGATGTTATATAGCCTAAAGCCTTTCTCGATAAATGGATTATCCAAAATAAAAAGAATTTTTCAATTCGAACTCGTAGTTCCTGAGATTAACGCGTTTAACCAAACAAACAAAGAAACTCTTCAGCTTTATAATATTAGTTAAGATTGTTAACATCCGGGGGTCGGTGCGCAAACAATAGTAGAGTATATTGTAACAAGTTTCAGTTTGTTTTATTACTTACGCATTATCCAGTGGCGTGTGAGGGAAATGGCGAAAAATAACAACAGAACGGTCGGGCGGTGACAATTCAAACTGTCAAATAATTCAAGGTGCGGCGCGACGTTTCTCACAATCAGCGAGATCTACAGCCGTAGCGAGCGAGTCTCGGTCCGTTCCTTTTTTCCATCCATTCGGTTTCTTTATTTCTCGTTTCGCCTTATAAATATAAGAGTTCGGCATTTCTGCACGAATTCCCAAGATGAAAAGGTATTTTTCACACGCGGATCCTGGCGCGTCGTTGTTCCGTTGCCGGCTAAAACTGTATTCACTGCAAGACTTCCGTTATCGATGCATGACACGATATTAACCCCTTCGTATCTTGTTTACTTCATTTTTCACTTCTAACCCCATTTATTTATGTGTAAAACATTAATATTTAACAACTATAACTGTAATTGCTGCTATGATTGTACAAAATTTAGAATGGTAGTCAATAATATAAACTGATGATACTAACCACTTTAAGGATGGTTACCGTGAAATTCGATGTCAGGTAACTTTCATCAAATCCACTGTCAGAATAAAACCACAAAAAAATATATGCGAAGTCTTGGCCCTTCGTTGCAAGTACGTTCTTTAATAAAATAAAAACATAGGTGCAGCCATAAATCCGATGCTTATTAAATTCCATGAAAGTGCTCACAAGTAAAAATATGTAACATTTTTCTACTTGGAAAAAGTATTGTTAAGTAGCCTTTTGAGAGGGACGACTTTATTATTTCGTAAAATCTTATCGTCGAGCCGAGCCGACGCAACATCCCTCACTTACGGCACAATGTCGTATAACGTCGTGTTTTATCGTAAAAGAAAACAAAAGCAGGCGTACTCGAAGTAATAAAGCTGCTCGATTTCCGCTATTTAGGACTGGCGGAGAGAATTAAAGTTCTTTTTAAGGAAAAGTTCACCCTAGTGCTCAGAATGTATAGCCAGCGCGTAATAAGAATTCCCCGACGGCGGTCCGCGCGGGACGGGGGCAGGCACTTTGACGAAAAAACGATGATGAAGCACGATCATGTCGCCGAAATCCCCCGCCTAGCTGACTGACAAATTGTCGAACATTTTTTTCGCTAAAATTCCTTTCCTTCGAATCCAATTATTGAGCCTTACCGATAGAACGCTTCGGCGTCTTTGTTGCTAATATACAATTGATTATGATCGGCTGAACAACGCGAGGGAATTGAATTGAGTTCCACGAAAATCTACACGTTCACTTTGAACATTTACTTATAGTTTATTGTAAAACACGATTTATGTGTTCCATTAAATCTTTGAGTAGTAAAAATGCTTCAGATTTACGTCGTGCATCGGCCAAATCATGTTTACTTTCAGCGAGTGTCCCGTGAAACAGAATGTTTTACAACAGCGCAGTTACTCGTAGTAGGTATGTAAGAGCGCCAGACCGCTCGTGGCACGTAAATCGACACCCAGCATCAAACATTGCGGGTTAAAATTAAGCCACTTCTTGATTAACTTGTCAATCTCTACATGTCTGAGCTGCTGTTTTATTTGCCCTTATTCAATTCACTTGCTGCTTTTTTTTTAAACATTCGCTCAAAAAGAATTTTTTAGAGCTCTTTCGTATTCAGTAACAAAGTAAATTACATTATAGGACGTCTAAGTAAAGGGAGATATCGAAATTCGAATGCCTCCGAAATACTAATATTTTCAACGTGTTCATACTTTCTGCGTAATGTAATTTTATTTGCTCTATGTTTGCCACAGTAAAATGTGCAATTTCGCCCAGCTAAGGCCGTCTAAATTGGTTTGTTGTGCAAGCACCAAAGCAAAGCGAGTGTGAGCGTTTATTGTATGGCCTACAGAAGTATTGCTATTTCAGTCCAAATGGATCTATTTTAATTAGTAAGTTGTACATGTACTATTAATATGAAAAATAATGATGCAATTCATCTAGAATAGAGTACCTTACAGAATTTATTGTTGCATTTACTTTGACTACATTAACAACAAATGTTTAAATAATAAATAATTACTTTGTTAGTTTTTATGGAAATCGTTAAAATGATTATAAAATAAAATGAATTTCAGAGCATATTTTTTAACAGGTGCCTTATTTACAGCTGAACTTTTCTTTTGCTTTAAAAAAAACGCAAGAATGATCAAAGATTTGCCGATATAGTGTTTTGACAAATATTAGTAATTAATTAATAATATATAATAAATAATAACACTTCTTAATATATATACATAATATAATAGGCAACACGTACAAGAAATAATGTTCAGAACAAACATCACCCTTGTACGGACCACCTCTTTAAATACTTACATTCGATACAAACCGTGATAAAGGTTCGATTGTGTGCAGTAAATAAAATATGACTTGGCCATATTTCCACTTTCGTTTCTTCGCGTTTTATGTCCCTTTTTTTCTGGCCTCCAAGGAAACCGTTCATACAAAACACCTCTCCGATATTGCCCAACTTTATTAGCATCGGGCACGTGTTTTTATGTATGTCTGAAATATCTTTCACTTCTGCGACCCGTGCGAAATAAAGATTGCCACATGTGCTCTAACATTATATCTTGATGTATAAGAAAACTTATTTCTTTTTATACCTATAATTTATTGTAAGTGCTATCGGCGTTGAAACAAACTAGACGTGATTTTATTTGCAAATGGCGTAGGTCGTTTCTCATTGTAATACAATGCGATAAATTGTTTATTGAGCCATATTTTTGTTTTTCTCACTACAATAAAGTGAATTATTTATTACCTTACGGAGAATGTCGAAACAATTTAATATACTATTTTCTGAAGTAAATTGAAGTTCGTTATATCGGTCTGGGTCGAAGCATTAACAAATCTCTTTTTCGAAAGTTATCGCGAAGACGAATTAGAATAATGCGCCGCGATTTGGCATTTCAACAGAAGGGAACTTAGAACGACCCTCGGTGGATTATTCGGGTGGAGTCAGATAAATTTGACTATTACGGAAGGTGTCATGTTATGACAGAAGTCTGCGAAATAATAATGCACTAGAGATTTTGAACAAAATTGAGATCCATTATTCCCATTTTAAACAGTCAAAAATAGATATAGACGTCACTGGTAATAGCAGTAAAATGGGAATGCGATGCAGCTATCTAATGTTCCGGATTAGGAATAAAAGTAAAATAAAAATACATAATATAACATTACCTAGATAGTTTTTTTAGACTATTGACACGCGATTATTTTAACTGTTTAAGTCCTTACATAGCAACTACCAAGACTTAAAGCTCTCGGAGGCAATTCAACCATCTTCACATGTCCGTTACTACTTTCCTCATACATAATAGAATACCAAAATTCACAATATTATTCTTAATTTAAGGAATTTCAATTTTATTTAATAATCAAAAGGTATTTCAATCATTCTCGAGTCACGTGACAACGAACACCAATCAAAGTGCATGACCTCACTTGTTTGCAAACCTCACCGCTGTCATAGGCTATGTGATTTGATTGAAACTTAACAGTATACAAGTGTTGGGAACAAGTGACGTCACAACGGTCACTTAGTAAGTGTTTGCGTTTTGGAGCGAAATTTGAAATCGAATTTGAAATAAACGATTTTTAAAGTACTGAGTGTGTTAAAAAAATATTAAATGTTTTGGGCTATATTAGGTTCTTATAGAACATGGTTTTATATACTTTCCCAAAAATAGTTAACCTCCCTTTTATTTTACAGCAATCTTCTGTAAAGTGTTAGGAAACGCAGTACGGCCAACAAATAACTCACAAAGTTAATATGAAATAATAATCTCACTTTGGTTCTCGTCCCAAGAGTACCTACAGTAAAATTATTATCACCTGACCACATTATGCATATATACAGACATACTTCTAATAATAATTAATCACCAGTATAACGGGAGTATATATTTAAGTAAGCCAGTGAGGTTCGTCTCCTAGATCAAACGGCGCCGACCTGTCCCCTCAATGCTAATGTTGAGATTAATGGAATTACACAACCGTAGCGTTGCGAGAGCAGACTTCCTAAATTGTCCTTGTTATAATGCCTTTGAAGCTCTGTTCATTTGATATAATTTTCCACGATATTTTTCAATTTACACCTAAGCTTCTTGGAAAGTTGCTACTTGTTAGTTAGTTTATTTATACCACAACAGAAGATTTGTTTTTCTATGTGAATATACTTGAACTTAAAAGCAAACAACGCTACTTTTGTAGCTTTATTGGCATAATCTAATTATAAGATATTGTTATAGATACGTTTTAGTCATCTATCAATGAACTTAGGTGTCAAACCAAAACTTTCTCTATTCTCCTGCTTATCATGAAAGTCACTGCGTTATGTCCTGAATATTTAGTGCATTAAATACAAGATAAACAATACGATCTGTAATTTCGTAGACTGGTCTAACGAACATGGTTAACATAGTTAACGAACGTTTAACATGGTTATTAAACATGGTACACTATAAATCCATATTGTAACAATAAATTTAAATGTTTACTGACAATGTTTGATGGTTTTGAATGTTGAATAGAATTGGATGAAACGTAGCATACAAAGAGACCGCGTTCTCGTGAATAGAAGCACGTGGATCACATTTATCCTCCAGTGTTTCTATGGGAATATGTCATTCGAAAAGCCACTCACAGATGGCGTCAGTAGACTCGCAGTATTATACAATACCTTAACAACTTTTTGGGTCTCAATTAAGTGGTAAAGTTGTAAATATGATTAGTTAGATACTTCCACCATAAATACAAGTTCCTATAACCCTTAGATTTATCTTTTTATATTTAACAAGTTCAAGCTAAATCATGTAATTACTTTTTACAAACTTGAATTTTGGTTAATATCGTCACTCACAATTTTTTTGGCTCCGCAAAAACCGTTTGAGTTGATAGGGAGAAATGTTTAAAACGCAATTGTCTCGAAACAAGAACGTGATCTCTTTTATTAGGTACGGAGGATCATAAATCAAAAATGCCAATAAATAATCTGCAATAAAGTATACCATCAAGCTTGAGCTTAACTCATTTTTGAATTATTGGATGCTCGGATCTCATACAGTGCGCAACATGTGTTTTATATCATCTCATCTCAGCTATATTTCGTAACATCAAGCTACGTACAGAAAAATGTGCCAGATTGAAAACGTAGAAACTACATACAAGATTCAATATAGAGATCTCGAACACGGAAAAGAAAACTCGCGTTGCATTCATACATGTTGAAAAGTTATAATAATATGATTGCAAATCGAATGGTCCGTGTGCTTTGCCCATGTTTACTGAAAACCAACTTTTACTATCACCTCTTTTCAAAACTTAAACGGATTTTAAACTTGTATTTCAACTAAATTGTGATAATGTTGCACAGTTACATAGTTTACTTATATGTAACTTAGTTTTGGTTTGATCTCGCTATAACTTAATGCAGTTAACGTTATTTAAATGGATATATAAATATTTCTGATTTTTTTTGTTGTTACGTAGTTTGTGATGAAACTTTGCATTATAATTAAAATGATAATGTTAAATGCACCATAAAGCTTTTCTAGATACAAATATCTACTACAAATAGGTAGTATGTAAAGTTTGTAAATAATTTTGGATATTTGTCACAGCAACCGTTGGACGGATTTGGATGAAACATAGCATGGAATATGGAATAAATAATATTCACTGGAAATTCACTGGAATAAATATTTTATGGAAGATTGCTTTTTAATTTTTCTTTTATTTGTTTTGTTAATTCAGGAAATTATTCAGTTTTTCTTAATTACAAAAGTTCTGAAATTATAAAAAATGATAATAAGTCTTGTCGAATAATATATATAAAAAATACAATACGTCATAAAATTTACGAATGTGAGTAAAAAATTTTCAACGTAGCTTTTATTATTAATAAATAAACGGTATTTAATACATAAACTCAATGTATAGGTAGTCTTTATTTCCAATAAAAAGCCTACTTTCATCAACGCCAGACTAATAAAATCGTTTTACTGCTATCCAAGGCAATAGAATTAGATAATGTATCTTTGTAAAAAGTTCCTTCACAGTAACTTTAAAGCAGTAAAAATCTAATTGGCGTAGGCTATAAATATTTGCCGTCGGTTCGGTCGTGTCGCTGTGAATGTCGATAGGGGCAGTCAGGGTTCTGTAATGCATGCCAATAAGACCCTTACAATTTCCAGTCGATCCACGAAAACCGAATCCTTGTCATCATACATTTTAACGTTTTGATTAATAACCAGCTTTCTCTTTACACGTGCGGCGAAATTCTACTTTGCCATGCCAAAAATAACCACGACTTTGTTTGCATTGGATTAGAAATTAAACGGACATCTCATACGGGACGTCACTTGTGGTATATTTAACCCTACACAAAATTTAATTCACGAAATTATTACATACATAAATTACATAAATAGTGGTGTGAGCCGTCTTTTATCAATAGGATAGGACCACCTTTATTTGCAAATCTACACATATAATAAAAACGTAAACGTGCAGCCGTGCCCGTAGTACATTAAACATTAAAAAATATGTATATTCGCGTTTTACTTATGTTATCGAGGTAAAAAAAAATAGCTTTTAGAATATTTGTCTGTTTGTCTGTGCGTTTGTGCACGCTAATCTCAGAAACGGCTTAACCGCTTTGAATGATTAGCTGGATTAAATATAGGAAACTTCTTATCCTGAAAAAAGTTAGGTTTTATTTTATTTATTTAAAATAGTGCTGAATATAATCAGTTTGCCACTATCCACAACGTTGTTTCTGTAACTTTGAGTGCTACAGTCACCATTATCAGGGCGGGATTGCATACGCGTAGTCGCTTTATAAAATTAACTATTAGTGATAAGGAGATGTTGGAGTGGGCTTTGGCATCCCTTACTCACCGAAACAATAGACCATTTATTTCACCATGGTCTACTGTAAGGGGATGAAGAAAGTCATAAAAGCTGCCCAACTTGTCTGGAAGTTGAGGAATGTAGGTGCTCTATAAATACACAGCAAATATATAATATATAAACTCAGTTAGGGAAAATTTATAAGCGAAACAAGTTTATATTAATATTATAAATAGAATAGTGGAGATACTTAGGTTCCGGCGATGTTACTGCCATAAAAACAACGACACTGGGTGCTATCAAAGGCGAACTAATAAAAGCAAACAATCGCAAAGCGTGCCACAATATTACTGCAACTCTAACATTGTTATCTGCTATGTTTTTCTCTATGACGTCGATAATTTCTACTTTTACAGTAGGTACCTCGGGGCACCATAAATAATAATATATAACCATGTGGGTACATAGCTTACTAAGACATTAAGCCTTTATAAATTTGTATTAAAATATGATATATATTTTTTATTTCTCTAGTGTAATTAAGGTTATCTAATTTCAAATTCAAACTCAAGGTATAGGGCATTCTACTATATATTCATACAATACAATCAACGAGTATACATTTGAAATATTTATTTTATTTTTAAAATTATTCGGTTAGTGATTTGAATGCCACTTTTATTTTATTTTCTGATAAAAAAGAAATAAATTCTCTTTTCTTATGCTATTTATTTGTTATTGTGATATTGGTGGCCAATGTTCGCGATGATGAGTCAAACGGTGTTGGAATACCATGTTAGTGAAATTCCAAATCGTAATTATTATTTTTTGTCTTAGCCTAGAAGCTGAAAATGCACAATATATACTATTCTTTGAAAATGTTTATCTAATATGAATATTTCAAAAAGCTACAGAATAAGACAGTCCCAGTAGTTACCAATTATAGTTTCAGTTCTTTTAAAACTAACCATTCCTTAACAACAGAGAGGATTTTATGCCATCATTATTTTCGATTGTCACCGAGTTGGTTACAATTTTATGTGAACTCAACATTTTGTTACCTGAAATAATCCAGAGGACTTGTGAAATAAAAATTTCATTCTTTAATTTTATTATTATTATATTTTCTTATACGTACAATTGTTCCATTGTTAATTTTCTTGTTTACTTTATGTAAGTAATATTTTAGAATCTAAAAGAATGTTGAGCTTGGGGCTTAAGATTGAGCTTAAGTTTCAGAAAAAGCCAGGCGCATGCACATTTAATGATATTCTTATTTCTTCTTCTTAGACCTCTCACTGCTGTTAAATACAATTAATATTGACTAGATACTAATTCCTAACATATTTTTTGTGTGTTTTATATTTAACTTTAGGGCTGTAACAATTCTTTGTCACACATAAAAGGTATATCTATCTAATGTCCCGTTTTAATAAAGTTGTAATCTTTTCAAAATTCTACGTGTTTCTTATTTATCAAATGAATAAATATATATATAAAATGCCATAAAATTTTATTTGGTCAAAGGCGGTACCCGAAAAAGCAGCAAAAAAAATTTGCTGTTTGGTTCCATTACTAAAATAGAAAAATCCAGCATGTTTGGAGGACGTATTTATGTAAAATATATTATTATAAAAGACATTTCTTTTGTACATTGAAAATCTAGAATACAGTTGGATAATGTTATCTCGATAAAAATTTTTTTTTGTTTGTTCTTACGGTCTCGACTCGATTGCTTTTAGAAACTTCTTTCCAAAAGCAAATTGAAAACAAATTGAAGACAAACTAAGATCAAAATCAGTTTGTTTACGCATCCAATATCATTCCGTGTTCCGAAATAAGTGCTAATATTAGAAGGCCCCTTTAAGCGATCAGGGATCACCATAGATAGGCACTTAGTTATACGGTATAGCCTAAAAAAACACGCTAGCGGTGTATGTGTATGTATGTGCTTGTGTCCTTAGGCGACGGTAACCACCTACCATCAAGTGAGCCGCCAGCCTGTCTGCCACCTTTATATTATAAAAAAAAAAATATTTATCACAGTCCATTCGTCGCTAGAGTTCTAACTAAATACGGAATTGCAAATAATAATTTAAAAAAAATGGTTTATATTACTGTCACTTTCTTAGTCTTAGCATTATGTCGTTTGCATCGTGAATCTTGCAGATTTTTAAAAATTAATTGATTATTTTTTTATGTAAAACAGCACATGTTTTACAATCGAATAAAAGAATTCTTACTTAATAAACCTTAATTTATTCAAGTTGAAGCTTCAACTTAGTAACTTAGAAGAGAACAAAAGTGGAAACGGTTCAATATCTAGTTTTACAATAATTAAAATCTGCTGAAACTAGAGTTGACACTTAGCTCTCTGGGAATAACAATCTTAAGTAAGCGCGGCAATCTTTCACTACGCTGAGTGTTTGCTCGACTAATGAGCGACTCGACTGTATAAAAATCTACTGTAAATTGCACTTCTTGCGTCTCTATGGAGATTACATACTGATTTCTATATCCATGTTTCTCTGTCACCCGTAATTAGTTTTTCCTCCGTAGTAATCGCTGTCGGTACAAACATGCAACGTTGTAGCTCCTTAATGAAAACGCTCTTAAGTGCTCCTGTTTAATGTTTATTTACTTCCACTTTGTTTTTTTAGCTTCTTGCATCGTATGGTAAAAGCGACCGCGAAGTTAGGAAATAATGTTAAAACTTGTTTCTTTTATGTCTGTCTGGCTGTTGACTGTCTACTATTACGGACAACTGTAGCCAGTGTTTTTAACTTTTGCAACCATTAACCCTTTTAATAAAAAAGTTAATTTTCAGTTATTGTCGATTTATTAATGCCGACACGAGACGACACATTCTAAATTAGAGATGCCAAAAACATCGAAAGGCCAGTGGAAATGGCCGCCATGATTTATAAGACGAGTCTTTTGTGGCGCAAATCTTGTAATCTTTCTGTGGTGTCTCGGATTTTTGTGAGACAGGAAGCCATCGCGAGGAGCGGCGTTGCAAGGCGTGTTGTTCCCCTATCTCGCCGCGAGCCTAATGTCGCGACGCTACGAAATTTATCGCGCCGCTTGTAATTCCGCTCCACCGGTCGTAGTCCCCCCACCGCGTCACCCGGCGACACACTTATAACGTTTTCTAATGAAATTGTCCACAAACTCCCGCTCGCCGCAACCCCCGGCCCGTCGACGCCGCCGGATGAACCGAAAAAAGTACAGCTCGCGTTACTAATGGCTTCATTTATCACAGTCACTTACAGTGATACACCGCAACGACGTTTTATATTTAATTTGGCTTTCTGCGGAATAAATTATGGCCATATCGGGACTGGAACGTTAAGAACAAGCACTTGGACTATCGGCCGGGTCGTAGCACCTATTAAGTCGGTAACCTTCCAGGATTAATTTGTTAGTGGCTAAGTGATAAGTTAGCTGACGTCGCGCTCGCGTCGAAACTTACGACGTCGCAAAACGAATTACAAATATTAGAGCGAACGAACTTTTAAAGCGATTTTTCATCTGTTTTACTTGAATACATCAGAGAGACAATGCATTATTTACCCAGGGAAGTAATGTGAAAGCCTTCACATATTATGTTTATTTTATTGCTTTTTTTAAGAAAACGCCATCAGACAGACTGACTACACCTTAATTTATAGGAACAACGTCACATAATACCCAAGCAACACTGCGTGTTTTTATTATAAAAACAGAACTTATATGCTATTTAAACTTTTCACTTATTTTAACTCACGTGGATAACTTAGATTCTATTTAAATTTGAATTATAAAATAAGTACTACTAAAAAACTTATAAAAAACAACAGTCAGAATGGGCTAATGATGTTTATCGATTTGTGTGGCTCGCCACCTAATTTATAATAATATTGCTTGTCAAATTAATATAAATTACTTTTAATGGTATATAAGTTACGTAGTATAATATTCTAGTTCTAACACTACTAAAGTTATTTGAATTTGTTGGTAACATGTCAGTTTACATATATCCTGAATTCTTGACCCAACTTTCTTATCGTATACGTAACTGTTATAGTTGAAGCGATAAAGGTATCAGCAATAGTGCACGCTTACACCTCCGTATTCATACATTTTCTTAATACTAGTCTTAATTCTTATCTAACAAGCTGTTTCCACTGCTTGCGGTAAATAATGAGCGCTGCAATTGTTAAAGCGCATAAATTTTAAGCCGCAACTAGATTAGGAAATACATTTACGTAACATAATACTTATGAATTTTGGTTATCTTGAAATTATTATGTATATATTTGATTTTTATGTCAAATTTAAATTATGTAATCAAAAAATTATTAGTGATCTAAGATGATATGAATATCTACGCTAAAGTACATAATTTATTTATATTACATTTCTTTCTCTACAATTTTTTTTATTTTCATTCATCATCTCAGCCGCAGGACGTCAATCGTTAGATATAGGTCTCCCCTATAACTTTCCAATAGGACCATTCAGAAGCAGCCTGGATCCACCGTTAACCTGCGGCCCTTATCAGGTCGTCTGTCCACAGTAGGTATGGGTGGAGTGGACGTCCTGCGATGCGCTTGCCGATTGTAAGTCTTTTGTAATGGGGGTAACTGCCACCACCAGTCGAGGTGCCCAGTTTATTACTGCATTTCACAGTATGTTGCCACTTTAAAAGCTGCTTTTACTCTAAGAAACTTATAATTGAGAGGACGCATTAAACGCATCCTCCCGCTTCGTATATTATTTGCATTTTAACATACATCGTAAAGAATGCATAATATAAGTCATTACCAAAAAGCCTTGTACAGTAGTTCGGCGGCTTATGTCACACAGTGCATTAGCTCCGCGGCTTCGTATTACCGCCTACATCGCGCCAGATTAAAGTAAGCCCACATTTATACAACCAACCGCGTAATTTGGCAACTGAGCTGTGATTAGATAGTGCTATGGCCTCATTAGCTTAAACGGGAGCGGCTTTGTTAACCTTTGCTTTCCTTGTTAATGCCATCTTGCTACTTAATTTCCTTTCTATATGTACGCACACTCTTCTAAATACTATCAAGTTTCAAAAATGAAATTCCATTAGAAGCCAACTAAACATTAGCTCTCATAACCAACTGAACATTTAACGTGCAGGGAGAGATCATATTGGTGGCAGAGCAGGGCATAATGAGTTCTGCAGTCATAAACTGGATAGCCTATCTGGTTACATCAACTACACCTTACGAAAATCAACATTGATTTTTGTAACAGATTTTCATTTTCGTAACAGATTTCTGTTTATTTTTTTAAACGAAAATGAAATAACAGATCATGTGTTTTTGTATAGCGTTGTTATTGATGCCAGAACCCGTTCCTGTATCCCATTCTTCCCTCTTAACCCTTATCAAGTGCTTATCAAAACATTGTTACCTCAAATATTTCTAAAATAACATTGGCTATACCTTGTATACATGGTATACAGCGCTAAGAATCTGTTTTGCTGTTTTTCTCCATCTATCTGTTCCCCTATATATGTAAATGATCGGCTACCGCATTTGCCCACACGAAGTCGATATTGTAACTATTGAACTTGGATACTTTGCAGACACATATAAAATATATCGCATTAATATTAATTCTGGCATTTTTCTATATAGTATATTATCTAATTCACTCGTATTAGTGAATTACATACAATTTTTTAATGAAGTCTATATAAATTTAATAGGAGTAGATTCGTAGCTGATGGTTATGAATGTGGATGAATAATTGTATCTGTATTTTTGAGTATTTACTAGAAGTTGATGATAGGTGGCAATAAAAGTAGAGTAACATAATAAATCTGTTTTTCATTGAAAACTAGGAAACTACTGAACGAATTTTCATTCGGTTCATTTAAGTTTTGTTTCATCGAAATCGGATGAGATGTAAACATTATATTGAATCAATTTATATAATAATGAGAGTATAGGTACAGATACTCTCAAATACTAATTTCTGTTTTTACTAATGCCCTGTTATTACTAATTCCAACTTAATATTTAATTTTATATTAATTGTTCTTTTAAAGTATACATTAGGTATACCTCTGCAGTGCTTCTGTATAGACAATTGACCATATAAAATTGTGAGTATATATTACAAAATAATCTTTTTCTATTTATTTTTCAACAAATTTCAAAGACCGATTCTTTTTACTTTAATTTGTTCGAACATCTAGCTTTAAATTAAAAATAATAACGCGTCCTATACATAGAGTAAAAATGCACACATATTGGAAATTATAGGCCGCTTTGCAGTCACCACCGAGAAGACTACTTTGTCGGTGCAGTAATTTTAATAACTCAAATGTCAGTGAACTTGTATGGGGATTTGTGTGACCGGGAGTTGGGCGCATCTTTTGACAAGCAGAGCGTAGGCTTTTTCATATAGATTCGTGAAAGGACTGGATTACATGTTACTTTTTTATATTTTAAATACACGTTTCTGAGTCGACATTTGTTCTATAATTAAACTAATATAGTCACAAACACAACTCTGCAATATATGTGAATTCCATACAAAAACTATTATGTCATCAAAAATAGTTTTTTCGAGTATGAACTTAAACTAATGTGGATGATTTGCCCATTATTTTCTACTCAGTTATTCATATTATTAAATTGTAAAATGTTGGTCGCAAAGAGCGAAATATACCTAATACCAAAAGAAATTGTGGTTGCTTATATTTTTGTGTTACCATTAATATAATATGGATTCTGTTTATATTTTTATTTTTTTATTTTTTTTAGATTATTTATTACACTTATTACATTTATTTACACAAACATGACACACAAATAAAAAAATTATAACAAAAATAAGTTAAAAAAAATAATAAGAATACATGAAAATTTCCCATATATAAATGAATAAAATTAATCTATTTATTAATATTAGTAAGAAAAAAAAATGGTAGTAAAAAAATTGATTGCACATAGAATTTTTGGGAGAATGTTTATCCAAATTTACATAAGCATACAACGATTTTGGGCTTATTCCTTTTCGCCGCATTCTTTCGACGCAAAATAGTTTCAGTGTGCATTTGCGGAAGCGTACGTCGGGTTTGGTCTAGGTAAGAGTTGTTTCAACGGTTTGGCGAGTCCGCCTTAGTATTTCGGAAGTAATGTAAATCGTCGCGAGCCACGACAAACTTCCCGAGATATCTCGCCAAAGGACAAGACGTTAATATATGCGCAATCCTGCACTCTACGTATTGTTGCCTAATGCACCAAGTTTGTCGGCTGTTTCTGTTTAAATTTACCAATTGTGAACAATACATCTTCAAGAAAGTAAATTTTCATTCATCTTCTTCCGTTCCTTGTGTTTCTAAGTCGTATTAACAGACATTGTATCCATTTTAGAAATTCTTATTACTATATATACCTATTTAGGTATGTGTGAAATTAATCTCAGTACCTACCCAATTCTGAAAGCATTTTAAAAGATATACTAAATTTTGCCTGCAATTTGAGCTGCAGTAGAACAGATTACTGAATTATTTTTTAACCAGATCAGTTATACTGGATTACAATATTTACATGTTTATTCAGTTGTGGTTCTTATACAGGGAAAATAATTTTATTAATTTTATTAAATTGTTTAACATTTTGCTTCAAAATTGATATATAATAATGAATTCATCATTAAACAATACCATATTTTTTACTTTATACTTTACTTATACTTACATAATATTTACTTAATCCCTGAATTAAAAATCTCTCATAATTATGTGAACGAATTCAGTAGGAACTAATTTCATAACTCTGTTTACTGTCAGTCATTGTTTCACTGTGGTATCGCGTTCCATATAACATTAATATCTACATAGATAATCCTTTGTGTTTACACCTTTGTCTCGATGCTATTAAAGTACCGACGCGGTTCCGGAGCCGCTGAAGCCATTTCTTAGGCCCTTTCGCTTAGTTAATTTAAATTAATTTATTCCCCGCTCATCCTGTTACATAGTTCATTGTTATATTTTAAACGCGTTGTACAAATGGTGGAGCAGGCACGTAACATTATGTACGTACACGCAAAGAGACACTCGTATACTGTGATTAAACTCATCATTCGCTTAAAATATCCATTGTTTGGGGAGCCCCATTACGCGTTTTGGCTCCTACGTAAACACATTCGCGTCGGATTTTCCTCGGGCATACAAACTGGTGCACCGCTACGAGTTGACCGAAGAAAAGTATTTGTATTCCATTATCAACAAAAGCCTTTGCGGAAAAGATGACGCTCGGCGTAAATTTGAGCTACAGCTGCTTACACTAAGCCGCACTCAGATGGGCCCCGAGCAAAGATATTTCGCAGTATTTACTCAGGCGTGCCTAAATTGTTTGCTTACATGTTTGACGCGCCGCACGCAACGCTCATTACGCCGAGCAAGCTTTTGTTCAGACTTAGAAACATTTCGTTACACCCGATGGAGCACGATGTTCTTTATATGTTTATTTTTATCATTTCAGGTAAGTTGGTGAAGCCTTTGTGGAAGTTTAATGGCCGCAGTCGGGTAAGGACTTCTCTTTCAGTCGGTTAAATGACGCCGCGTTACTCGTAGTCTATAAACGCCTTTAATTATACATACAAACTAAAGTGTATGTATGTTATCGATTCAACAGTGCGTACTGCAAGTAACCACAAGTTGAGAAGTTAGCGGGCAATTCGCGGACGGGACTACTCCACAGTTTAACGATACAAGCATTAGACATACCACTTAGTAGCAGTAAACATTCATTACGTTTCTTCCCACGCGGGCGCAGGTTGGCACACTTAATTGTTCATACAACAAGCCAGCCGGGAATTGGCTCTAAATGTTCCGCTGTCCGGGACGTGGCTACACCGCAAACGCTTTTCGCGGAAATGGTCCGAGTCAGCTTCAAACGCAAGCCAAAATAGACCGCAACGTCTTGTGCTTTCGTCTGATTTTCGCGAGAGCAACACACGACGGATTGTGTTAAACGCCCTGAGCAGTGATGGAACGCGCAATAGCTGGCCATTTACACCTGCGATTCTTCTTCATCTTGCCCTAAACGGGCATCCCGCTTTACCTAAAGTAATTATGCTGCGCAATGTATTAGTCTTTTGGGAGCGAACGCGTGTTGGAAACGCTTAATCATTTACTTTACATTTGCGTACGCAAATAATCCGTTAATTTAATTTCGCTATGGTATTTATGGCGCTTATTTATTATCATATCAAAGCGAAGGCTTTATTAAGCAGGCCGGTGTGCGTGCGAATAAACCTTAATTATAATATCACGTTGTTATCATACACGAGGGAAAAATGTTACACGATTTGGCGCAGTCATTTTTAAACGTTCAATGTCATTTTTTTAATTATATAAGTACTAGTATTGTTACGTTAGGTTATCGTGTGACTCGCACACTCGATTTACATATAATATTGTTCAAAAAGAAGAATCAGAAAGTTTTCTTTTCTTACTGAAAACATAACCTAATATTATTGATCATTTCCGAATCTGTATCATCCGCCGTAAAACGCATATAAACATTCGTATTCTATTCTTGCTGTCCTTTTCACTCTCTCCGGATTGTAATAAGCCATCTTTCTCCGTCCGGGCGACTTACTTAAGGCTTAAATCGCTTTGAGCCCTCCTCACCATTGATATTTATGCTTTTTTTTTCGGGATTCTTTCCGAGGGTAAGTTGTTTTGAAACTTTTCTTTTCGGGAGAAATGGCTGGGTTCAGTGGATTAATGTAACTAGAGTGTTGTAATTGGTTGAGAAGTTATTACTTTTCTGTTTCTTTTCGAGAAAAACATAAAGCAATTTTACAAGTTCTTCGAGAGAGATTTATTCCTAATCAGAGAAACAGCTTCACATAACTTTAAAATAACATTGGGAAAAGTTTTTTGTCTGTGATGATTAATTATATTTTATATTTGCGCACTAATTCAAATCGCAAATTATATAAAAAATATATAATTTTCATTGATTATTATGGGCAGCATCTAAAGGTATTCAAAAGTAAATTGTAATTATTAAGTGATAAGTCTAAATAGGTATTCGTGAAAATAAAGATTTAAACTAGTTTTCAATATAGCAAAGTAAACAGTTGTAGCTCTAAAGTTCTAAACTTTACTAATAAAAGTACGTAAGTTGTGAAGGTTTTGAAAAGTGAATGGCTTAAATTTTATTTATTTATTGCATGACTATTTTATTCTACACTAGCTTTGGTTATTCATTAAAAATTTGGGTACTGGCATAATGTCCTTCCACGAGCTTAAAGCTAAGTTTACACAAAATTTTATCGAAATCAGTTCATTAGTAACATATATCAATGATAAATGATAATGAATAAATTCATTAGTAAATTTTTATTAAATGTTATCAAGTAACATTTATTAATAAAATATTCATGTAACAGGCAGAAAACATTACTTACGCATTTCTAACAATATGAAGCAAAGTGACTCAAAGAGTAAAATAATTTTGCGTTTAAAATGTTTCTTGACTTCGTTCACATTTATTTATGTGTTGATATGATCAAAAGACTCTTTGGCATATTTCCTCATTTTTTACCTTATTCAATAACACAAGGGAGAGGAACGAGGAACGATTGTGGAACCGCAAAGCCTTTCTACACACGTACCTACAAATTTCTTTTATCTCACACGTGATGAGGGCAAACGATTTTAGTAATATTTGAATTGGTACACGAAGTCGACTAATGTAAATAATAAACGGTCAAAACTGCGATCACCGTTAACATATGACCGCACTTAAACATTTGTTTCAGTTTATTCGTAAGGGTCTTTAAATATGCTATTGAGAAAATAAAACACAAAAACCCATTTTCTCCGACAGGGACCTTGTTTGAAATCATAACAAATAGCCTTTTAGGAAACCGCATCCCGGTCCGAACTGTCCTACAAAAGGGGTTCGTAAACACATTACAAATCTTTGCCACGGCATCGCGCAGTTAAGAGGGCTGTCAATGAAATCCCTCCCTTCTCTGCCTATTCGTCATGCGTCTTAATGGATTACATAGAATAAAGTACGCATCGACAAAACAAAAGGCCGAGCTCCCACGAAAATCTCTGACCGCATAGTTTGCGGGCTAAAACTAAATTTATTACATTTGACCTTTAGTAATTCTTGCCGAGAGGTTTTCTAACCCAAATTTGTAGAGGCAGTAAAGGTTTTCAAAGGCATAGAGCGCGTTCGTCCGCTGCGGTTTTATATCTAACTAAATATTTATAAGTTACAAAATAGTTGCGTGAAAATATCGGCACTGGTTGATTTAATCCCTGCCTCACTTCTTGTTATATTCGCTAACAGCCGAATAATCAAATTCTTCTCACACATAGGGCCCTTCATAACAATATGACTTAACTGTTACTGTCAGACATTTTTGTTATATTTTCACAGATAAACTACAAATTTGATATTAATTAAAATTGGTATGGGGATAGTTGAAGCGCAGGGAAATAAGATAGGCTACTTAAGACCTTTTCACGCGTACGAAGCCATGCGCAAAATCTAGTTGTTGTACATTTAACACGCCACTTAGCTAATTAAAAGAGCTTCTGATGCCGATAAATGTTAGAAATAGTGTCGTCCTGGGATCGCAATGCCCGCAGCGCGATGTTCATCACATTAAACTTATTTCTGCACCGATCACCGCGCGATTACATGCTCATAACCCGGCCGTTTTGCTACTTATTCGAATGCGTTCCAGTGTAAACGTGCTCATTTCGCGCTCTTTGAAGCCGACGTGTTTAGAAACGTTTGATTTCAACTCTTTTGCCATGATTACTGTTACACTGCGCAAGCGTGCTTTGCAGTACGTAACAAATGAAGACCGTATGAAAAAGTTTTTAATTCGCCTAATGCACACGATGACGCGCCTACCTGTCTTTGAATTGGCTGCGTGTCTTTCAAAGTAAAATACATTCTTCTTTGTTACACTGAGTATTAGTGCTGCTCTCATTTTGTCACATTAACTGTAAGGCATTGTCAAAATGCTTGAAGTCAGTTTCGTGATTCGTGAGAATGTTTTCATGTTTACTTATTCTATGAGTCATTTGACTGAACCATTGGCTGAATGCTTTAGCCCTTAAAAAAAGGATGTCGATTTCGATTCCTGGAGAGGCAGGTATGGCATTAAACTAAAATTACAAATTTAATCAATAATAAAATCACTTATTTGGATGGCATTCATTACTCTGAGACCTGACTGGAACCAACATTTACTTTAGTTTTAATAATTAATTTCACAAAAATTTAACTTTTATATTTACTTTTTATTTCCATTAAATTTGTCTTCTTATTTTATGTAAATTGCGTTAGTTGTAGAAATCAACGTTGTTTTTATTGTTATTTTATTCTTAGTCCATACGATTATATATTTTTGTATTGTATGGAGTCAGTAGCCATGCTGTTAGAGTAAGAAAATTGCTAATTTTATTTACTAGCAACCCGCTCCCAGCTTCACAGGGAATATCTGCAAATTATATAAGTATACACAATCCTTAAATGTTTATCGCTCTTTTGTTTAGTAAAACCTCATCAATTTCTGTTACGTGGTTTCGAAGAAGTTAGCGGAGAGACAGGCAGAAGTTAACAGCGACTTTATTTTAAAATATATATTGGTAGCTATAGAAATCAAAAGATTTCACTTGCAATGATTTTCGAAGAACTTAATTGAATGTAATAATTATTTTCAATTTCAAATGAAGAGAAGAAACTTAATGAAAAGTCAAGTAAAACTCTCTCGAATACAAATCTCGTCATTAGTATGCAAGAGCAAAGTTTTATTCAATATTCAACTTGCAATGTTTTATCTTACGCTTGTCTTGGCCGCATCAACAATGCACAAGTTATTGTTAATTTCTGTCGCTAAATCAACTTATTGAAAATAAACTCACTCCGCTCAATGCCTTTACTTTGGAAGAGAGAAATAATTATCTGCTTTCAAAGCGATTTAATCGGCGCTGTGTAATTGCTGTAATTTGTTTTGTTAAAGTCAACAGACAGGCTGACGGTCCACTTGATGCTAAGTTAACACCTATAACAAACACTTGATGATACCTGGCTTAAGGATGAGGGATTAGAAAGGGATAGGTCAATGTACTATTGCATCCCTTATATTCATTCACCGGCACACATGCATTTATTTCACGATGGTCTTCTGTAAGTGGATAGTTACTGCCGTAAAACCCTGCCACTACCTAAAAATTAAAGTAAATTGCTTAAATTATTATTTAAAACGAGTAGGTTGTCGGGCAAGTGTTGATTTAGACACGAGAATGTCATCAGCGGACTTGGTTTCGTATCTGTCGCTGCGGGGCATCGAGTAGAGCGTCGCCTCCGACACCAAACCACCTAATTCTGATATGAATATGAAATTGTATGTAAATGTCGGCCGAATGTTCCCGCGCAAGTTGACAACTCGACAGCGTCATAAATACACGGGCCACCGTTGCACAGACTACACCAACACATGCGACCGGCTAGTTTACGAGCAACTGTTTGAGTAAATTGTTTAGATTGTCGACTACAAACGCGACTACAACACAAAAAGCAGAAGTGTGCATTGCGCCCCCTCGCAACACTCGAAATATTAGGATTAACTTATAGGTGTGTACGGTTAATATAGTACGGTGTGTAGTCGCGCCGCAACTCTAACGAGAGCAATATCACCTAACTACGTTCAACTGAAGCACCCCTTCTGTTTTAAACTAGAATCCATTTCACAAGTACAAACTCCACAAATGTGCATTTTCTCGAGCGAAGCGCCCCGCCGCCGCCGCCAAGTTAAGTTTTACCACTTGCCATAATTACCAATGAAACGTGTTCTTGCCGACGGCACATCAGCGAGGGTCACAACAGAATTATGAAGTTTGCCACCGTGACACCGCGAGATTGCTGACATTTCACTCTGATTATCTTTAATTAAAAAGTTGTTTTAGACGCCCTCAAAATTTCAAGTTATTAAAAGAAATTGCCGAGGCCTCGACGAATGGTAACTCGGAGAATTGTCATAATTAGATTAAGTGTGGCTGAAAAGTTGACTATAATTTTGAATAAATAATCTCGTCTAAAACTGTTATTAATTGTTCAAATTAAGTGATGGAATCATATTGTTTTGTGTAAAAATGTTGGTTGATTTGTGAAAAAATCAAACAAAATTAAAATATGATATGAAAATTTCTTGTTTTCATATACTACTAACATTATATTTTTTCTAAAGTTCAATAGATAAGTTATTTTACTTTTATTTCCAAACTGCTTATTATAATTAAAATAGTTGTCACTGAAAATATTGAGATCTTTGACAGGTTTGTTTTATTACTAAACAAAACATTTCTCTTTAAATATATACCTATATTCTCTATAGCCTTCCACACAATTTGAGATAGATAAATGCATCAAAACAACCACCTTTCGGCTCTTTTTCGACGTTAATTAGAATAGAATAGAATAATCTTTTATTTGTTGTAAAGGACATATAAGAGCATACATAAGTAACATTATATAGATACAAAATTACTCCGTTCGAAAATATAGATATAAAAATTCTAAAAATACAATTATTATTGCCTTAAGCACCTCCAAGTATGTGTTTTTTCGAATAAAGCAGCAGCACGAACCCACCAGACCTGCTACAAACTATCCCTTAAGTCTGTCACGATTCTCAACCACATAAAAGCCAGCAATTTTCCTAGAAATATTTTAGTATTCGGCTGTAAAAATGCTAGTTTTATTTAGTATTTCACTGACTGGTGCAGTCTTTTGTTTCACTACAATGAAGTAGATATAACAATGCCTTTAAACGCATCGTATGCTCAAAGAATATTGACAGATATGATCACTTCACGATTGGATATCAGCCAACAACTAGATTTTCTATACGATTTGTAACTGGATACAATTCGTGCTTCCTGTTAGTACAGAATACGCCATTCTAGAGTGTTGCGTTTCTCTTGCATTCGACGTGCGTTCCGATATATTTATGACGGTATGCACTTCACGTATTTGCATGATATAACTTTGATTTGTAACTGCATAACTGCGTGTGCGGCTCTGATTTATGTATGTATTTGTAATGTCCATATAAAATTCACGGACAATTTTTATAAGTTATCGCACGAATAGAGTTAGCGGGGTGACGGCATTTAAAATTCGCACGAATCCGATTTAATATTTTAAACTGCAATGTATGTGCTTATCACACACAATCACAAACGCACGCATTCTGCTGTGTATACACACTTCGGCAACAGCAATATTTATATACTCTTGAATGACATAAGTATAAAGCTGTTTGGCTGAATTAATATACGTATTAATTTCTTATTCACTCAATTTCAAAACATTGTAATGACCAGGTCAAGAGCCTTATGAACACGAAATAACGTGGCACGCCTGCGGAGACAGCAAATTCTATACATAGACCTCAAAACATATAGCCTATTGCGGACGTTGAATAGAAAGTCGCTAGCAGCCCCTTTATCCGAAAGGTTCTCGAGTTGAGGCCACTGACCGACAAGCGCAGCGCAGGACGTCCACTCACAAGGATAGACGACATGATAAGGGCTGCAAAAATTTTGGAAAATTAGTGGGTGGCCTATTCCCCCATCAGTGGGACTTCTTGCAGCTGAAATGATGATCAGTGACGATGTATGTAATTTTTTATTAAAATAATTGGAATGTTATGCACAGAATTAAATAAAAAATATATCAATGGGTTAATGCAATTAATGAAAGTTTTATTTTATGTAATTGGTTTAACTTTTTTCATGGTTGTGCGTGTGCTGGACTGCGCTACGATTATGTGGACAAAGCAATCAACGGTTATGAGCCGGGGTGGAACCTCTTTAAACGGGAGGGGTTGTTGGAATCCCAGTAATCATTTAAAATGGAACGCATCTCCACGATTGCCGCTTGCGTTCCACAATCAGATAGTTCTACCTCTCTCATATCGACTTTTTCCACTTCGTTTGTTGCGTTCGGTTTGGGAATAGTTTTTATTTTCTATCGGGCTAATCAACGCTCGAGCGTGGTTGCCGGGTGGGGCTTTCCATTCGTTTCTATCGACAAAATGTTCTAAATACGACCGTGTACTCGAGATTGTGTGTTAGTACTAAACTTCCATTTTTGAAAATAAAATTATGCCGCCGTGAACGACTGTAAAGCCTGATATAGACGGGGTCAGTGACAGGACCCAGTGACTCGAATTTTCGGACCAATTTTCGTTACTGTTATAATTTGGACGGGATCGCCAGTAAGTCATTTAATTTACGTGACATTATTGCTTAAAAATGTAGGTGGGGGAAGCTACTGGGCCCGAAAATAGACAGACAGGCTAGTCAATTGGACTGACGTGAGGGCGCGAAGTCAGCACTGGACTGACTTGAAACTAGTGTCTATAAAAGCCCAGTAGCAAGTCAGCGCTGGACTGGGTTACTGTACTGCCTTGTTACTGACCCCGTCTATACCAGGCTTTAGAGATCGAGTATTGAAAAAAAATGTATAAACTTGAATTATTTAAAATATTTTAAAGCCTCCTGTTCCTACAACAGATAATCTGCCTCAACAATCTGCTATTCTATACGTGTTCTGTTCTTCGGTTTCATGTTTAAAAAAAGACCTAACTTAAATATCTACTTAGTTTTTTAGCTCATATTATTACATACTAGCTGTGCTCGCGACTAAGTACCTACGCGCTTTAGTTTCTTTTTTTGAAAATCCCACAAGATCCTAACATATTTTCACGATAGAAAGTATCCAATATGTTAATTCGGGTAATTAATTAACTATCTTTGTGCCAGATTTTATCTAAACTAAATCCGTTCAGCTGTTTTAGCGTGATTAAAAAATCCATGCAAACTTTGGAAATATGATTAGGATATTTTATTGATAGGTATTAAAAATGTGTTATTTCCAAACCTAAATTTCTATTAGAAATTCAATAATTATAAAATCGCATTTCATTTGCAAGTAAAATACAAGTAAAATATAACTCATCAGATGTAACGGAAAAGAATATTTATCGCAAAAAGTGTCCATAACTTGTGAGTATCGAGTAGTGATCGTAAATGGTTTTCGCTTGTAATTGTGGTAGTGTGGCGCGAATATCGATTTGCATTTGTCTGTATAATTCAAAGATTGAATAATGTATCCGACTTCATTAGCACACGTCTGGCCCCTACGAGTATTCGCACGTACATTCGCTTAGCCACGCCCGTAGAAACCTGACGTATGACCGATTATCTCTTGACGTGATCAATTTCAATCGCATTTGTTTTTCAAATAGTGACCATTACAACAACTTATTTTACTTAATTTAATATTCTTTATTAAAATAAAAATTATAGACTAAAGAGTGAATATCAAAAAAATTGTACGTCTCACAAAAGAAACACAACGGAATATTAAAATTTCTGTAACACAAAAGAATATAAGTCACACAAAAGAATATAAAGGTGCATTTATACCAACAGTGTATTATTTTATCTTATATTTATTTTATACATTATTTTATCTTATATTTTATTTTATACATTATTTTATCTTGACATGACGCAAAACTATGAAGTTTAACACATGTAGAAGGTATTAGGTACGTATTTAAAAAATTAAACATGAAGAGCAAAAAACAAGAGTAATTCAATCACATTAATCACTGGCTCTATTTATTCACTGACTCAACTTTTGTCGATATCGTCGTTTTCTCTCTGCTCCAGTCAAAGGCATTTTGTACCATTATCTGAAAGCACACATTGTAACTATGGTTCTATCACGTAAATACACCAATAGAGATAATTATATAATTTTTCACATTAGAAAAAGAAAATGCCAAAATAGATTTTTTAAAGGTGAATGAATAAGTATATATTTATTTAGGTAATGTAAATTGGTCTAAGCCTATGGTGTTTTTATATTTTTTGTTTTAGTTCGGTAAGAGTTTTAGTTATTATTCCTTAAAAAAAGTTTTGTCATTGTCTTTTCCGTTCTTTTTCCTTTTTATAGTTAAGGCTTTTTAGTGCAGAGTCTATACATGGGCAATTTCGTAGACGTGCGTGGTGTTTTTATTTACAGTAAGAGCGTTGGCTTAACGAAATAATATGCAATCGAATGGCGAAAACCACTTTCAAATCGGATCAGTAGAATAAAATCGCGAAGATACATATAAACGAGAACCACCTTTTTTTAGTCGGTTTAAAAAAAAAACATTATTTTTATACGAAAGAATCAAGAATTAATGGCTCACAATGCATTTTTATTCATATAAATTTAATATTTTGAATGTAGAAATATACAATATAAATGTATTCAACGAACATTTTAAAACGAAACAATTGTATGTCACACAAAAGAAACACAATGGAATATAATTATTGCCAATGTGTATGCACCCTTTTTCTTGTGTGGCGTCACCCATTGGAAGCAAAATTTAACCTATCAAAACAAAAAACCACGCGCAACACACAAAGTAAAAAGATTTTCACAATTCTTGTCTATCGCACGATTTACTTATTACAAATAGTATCATAAAATAATACATCTGTAGTAAAATCATTAAACTTACCTGAGATATAGCGTAACACAAACAAATATTTTACAATGCGACAAAACGGTAACCTCACAAATTCAGAGCAATACAGCAAAAGTAAGATGGCTCACGTTTTGTTTTGTGAGGTTGGTGGTAAATCGAGTGTTGCCGGATGTAAAAAAATACGGATGCCTTCCGAAAGTGTATTACAGGACACATAATTCGTCACACAAAGGTCGTCACACAAGGTTACGAAATATGGAGACATCAGTTTTACTTCAGTTTTCTTATTTATTATAACGTCTCTAAAGAAATAAAAAGGTTTCTTATGCACAGTGATCGTTTTCCAAGTACACTTTATTAAAAAAAACTGTGTTCGATGTATTAAAAAAAAGTTATTAATTTTTTCTTTAAAAAGGACCATGGGAGACACTACCTTTTTTGTATGACAAAAAAAAACTTCACTTCGTTAGATTTGATTTTTATTGTATTCCTTTAGTCTAATTCAGTTGATCTGGTATTTATATATATCAAAAATGAATATTGAAGCGCTTTTTTAAAAATACGACTTATTTATTCACCATTGGATTTTTTTACACCCGTATTAATATGAGGACACCGAGCTTTTTTCTTATGTACAATTTTTTTGATATCCAGTCTAAAGTGGATTTATAGTTTCAATCGCCTATAAGCAAAATATTGTAAATTAATTTGACATTTCGTCCTTTAGGAAATGAACAATAATTCCCCACAGTGACGCAATAATATTTCTCATTGGAGTTCTACTATGAACTCTAATGAGAAATAAGTTCTACTAGAGTACTATTAAGATTATTTTTTTAATGCATTTTAATTTTATTACAAGGATAAATAATTTACCTAAATCAACCTTAAGTGTTACTATTTTATCTTTGTGACTAATTAGCATTTTTTATATAAATACATTAAGTTTTTAATTGCATAAAATAGTAAATTATAAATGGCTTAAAACATCGTATTAGAAAGTACAAATAAAAATAGAAAATAGTGTACATTGATATTTTTAATGATTTAAAAATGTAAATATTTTTGTAGTTTTTTTTCTAATTTATATCATCCCTTAAAGAAAAGTAAAAAAAAAACTTTATTTACTTTGACAATGAAATATAAACAGCCCCTCGCCTTCGCAGCTGTGGTATTAACTGACGAAGAGAATCTAACTTTGCGAAGGCGGCGTAGTAGCGTAGAGTGTACGCGTACTACGATTAGGTACGTATCATTTATTGCTTTTACATTGATTTGTATAAAATTAAAATGCTAAATGCTGTTTCTTTAAATAAGTTTTTAGCTACTGTTATTAAAAAAATCCTCAAATTCTCGAGCTAGACCGATTAGGAGAGTGGAATGCAGCAACTGAGCAAAAATTATTAAAATGTTAAAATTATTAACTATATTAAAATATTAAAATCAACGATAGTAAAATAATTGTTAGTGTTTTAGATGTTTTAGTGTTATTTTTTTTTTACCTTTCGCTTCCGTTATGATCAATATTATTAATAATAACCGTTACGTTATATGAGACAATGAGATATTAAAATGTATAAATATTTTTTTTATGATTGCCACCAGACCTGCTGCTTAGTTAAATGCATGAAAAAATTTAAATAATGATCATCACTCATGATTTAACTTCAACTTTACGTTACGTGAGCAGTAGTTGCGAATGCTAGTTACCTACTACGCAAACAACAAAACTTCATTACAAACTCTAGTACAATACACACTGAGATATTATCAGATTAAACATTCCCAACGCGACCTCTTAAATAGGCATTAGTTCTAAACGCATTAAAACTAAAGAACTATGCTAAAAAATGTGGGGAAAATATGCGCTGGATACTAATGAAGTTCCATCGAAGTTCACGTGAGCTTCCCACACGTTATATTATTACCTCAGAAACGGCTCACCTCAATCATTTTAATGTCCACTTAATTATTATTCATTGTGCGGACGTTACCCGATGGCCGTCTCGAGTTTGTTCCCGATACCCATCTCTATTTGCAATCATTACACCGCAAAAAGCTGCCCGCTTGATTAACGCGAATGAATACAAAGGGGTATTATGCTGATCAATGTATTTACCGAGTCGTTTTAGTTTTAATTAAGCTACAGCCGGCCGTTAAGCCGGACCACGCAGTAAAATTGACTACGCAGCGCGTGCGGCGCGATAATAAGCGTGCGCGAATTTTACTCCGAGCGTGGACCGTAAATGAGAATCGCTAATAAATCGGGCATTATAATAAACATTAACGTTATTGTTTCCCGTTAAACGGCCTCCCCTCTGTGCCCTCACACCGTCCCGCACCCCAGGTGCCGCCGCAACAATCCGCTCGGAATTTCAACGACTTCAATTATTGAGTGCCTACGAAAACCGAACCCTTCCTTCTCAAGGGGCCGGACTGTCCATTTCGCTCGGCGATAACACCCGCGCGTCATATCATAATGCCTATATCGGTTTGCCCGTTCCTTAATAATATAGAATTATATAAGTGACAAGCCATTGTCTCCTCTTTTATATTTTTTCCCTCGACAAGACTTCGAACGGAATTTAATTATGAAGCCCTGAAACGCTAGGCGACATAATTACGATCATTATGAAAATAACAAGGAATTTTTTATTCGTTTTGGTAACATAATTATTTTACTTAAAATACGTATGTTAACACTTAGTTTTTTAAATGTTTTCTGGGAATCATATTTTCTCTAATTGTTCATTATTTGGAATAATATATATTAAAAGAGCAATGATTCTCTTAAGAGTGCTTTTATTTGTGATTGTGTAATTTTAATACTGAAAATCTAAGTAAGTAGGTATATAACATACTAGCGACACGCGCCAGCTCAGTCTCAGTTCGTCTGACGGCACGGCAGTTACCACTTCCTTACAAAGACCACTGTGATATACACCGCACCTACAAACCCCGTTCCCCTATCGCAATATTCTCTCTTTTCCTTCATCTTTTCAGGGTTGGCTATAATATGCTTTTGAATCCCTTTTAATTTTGCTTGTGTGTATAGGCGAAGAATTCAATCGTATTATACTATCGATCTGCTTGTCATCCTATTGTAATTAAAAATTGAACCAATCTTAAATTAATTATTGTTGCACGTTATATGTCACATATACATACATCTGTATATACTATGAAAATGTTTGTTTATTTTAATATATGAGTCGAACGAGTGGATGTTATTGTTTATAAGACTCATCAAATTCAAAGGTAAATATTATCTGCCTATATGTTAAATTGTCAGGACTAAATCAATAAACGTATAAACGTATAAAAGTATAAACGTTTTTTTTTTAAATTAACTTCTTAGCTTTTTAACTTCTCTCGCAATCAAGAAACTGTTGATTTTTTAAGATTATGAAGCATTATTTAATATCAATATTATTTAAAATACTTAAAAATGAAGATTTCATACTTGTGTAACAGAATTAAACTTCAGTGCACACTACCTATGTCTAGTGGGAAGGGAACGCCTAATCCAATTGAAGGTTTGCATAATTCGCACCCACATTCTACTGTAAGCTCTAACTGCTGTACATGGGGCGAATAGTGGCGATTATTAGGTTTGAGTGAATTTGCAACTCGATATTGGAGCTGGCTTAGGACTAGTGTGCACCTGAAACTGTAAAAATTGTAAAACCTTTTTTTCTATATTTTTTTTTCAAATACTCAACTTATTTTTGAAAAGCTAACACGATATTTTATTTAGAAAAGTAAAAAATGTCAATAACTATAAATGGAACCGAATATTTTCAACAAAAACTACAAGATGTTTTTTTATCTTAGAATTAAGTTTTTTATCAACTTTATAGTTTTTGTGCTGTATTTGAATAACTGACAAAGCTTAAAACTTAATAATAACTTAGATAGATTTAAGTAGCCGATGGAATTTTCTAAGGTACTTTATAGCCTTTTATAATTGTTTTATTCCAAATACAGCATTATCAAGAAAAACATAAAAAATCCTGTCTGAAAATTTACATTTCTTAAATCAAAAAATTTATAGAGTGTAATTCATTTATTAACAATAGCCCATGCAATCGAACTTTTATCGGTTAATACTACAGTGGGCTTTTCTTTCGACACATTACGTTTTCGTTAATCTCAACTCTTCGCACAATCTCTCGCCATTCCACCGAGTAAACAATACTACCACCTTTCACAGAGAACAAAGAGAAACACAAAAGAATGGACCCGACGAATCAGTGCACAGCGCATTATCGGGCTCAGAGTGAAACACACGTGCGACTGCCACTGACTGGCCTTTACAACAAGGAAAGGACAGGCGAAAAAAAAAAATACAATACTAGGTACATTACAACTCCCACTAAAACACAACCACACTCGAGACACAAAAGGTGGGCTGCTTTTTTAAAATATATTACCGAAAAATCTGCCAGCATTTTCGGAGTACCATTATCATTTACCAGCTTTGTATAACTTTGCGATTCAGTCCGAATATTTTGCAAACAAATCTAGTTTTAAAGTCTACACTAAACAGAGAGTTAGCCGCTGGAATTCCATACGATTTTTTTCGTTTTATGATTGACAGAACACGAGCCGTGTTCGGTCGCGCGTTCCATGCCCAGCGGCCCGTGAGCCGCTGCTAAGAGACCTATCTGCTGGCCGATTTTTCCACATTGTCACACGTTGCATAATACAACAGTTCTCTGAATACGTTCATTTTACGCCACGTTTAAAACCACAAAAATCAGTTCCCCTTTTATAAGGTGGCACAATGCCACTATGACATAGAAATAAAGAGTCGTATTTGCACGTGTGTACAAAAAATATGATCATTTCGTTAAAACTTTCGTCTACAAATATAAAATTCAATTTCTGAATGAGCACAAAAAATCTTCCACCCTGTTTTTCGCGTTCATTCATCAACCGACGTAGAATCCTAATTATCTTTCCCAGTTAAGCTTAAGTGAATTATTCCAGCCGCCCACTGCGGCGCACAAACAAAACGGCACCGAGTTCGCAACCTCAGTCGAAAATACATACTAAAACATTAAAGAGCATTCCTCGCGTACGTATAATATCCGCTAAGTAGGATACGCGGCGTATAAGCCAGCTATCGTGGCGGAGGTAACAGAGCTGTGCTTTAGCTGGCTCAACTTTTAATAACGTCCGCAAAATCATCTAATTAATCAGATTACTGACCTGTAGCCCACACGCTTGGCGACGTTCGGGACTAATGCTCTCTGGACATTAAACTTACACATTCGACATTTGTAGTGCCCAACAGATTATCCGGTCTCCCAACGAGAAGGCCAGCCAAATCCTCAAGAAAGTCGCCCATAAGTCTCCTTTTTGATTGCACGTTTGCTTAGGGGATTTACTACACTTACTACTAATCTCTAAAGTTTTACTTGTAGTTTTATTTTAATTAATAGTGCTGGAAAATAATTTATATAACTGACAGTATTCATACTTTATAATACTCACTTTAATGTCATTAATTGAGCCAAAGATCTACGATTCCATAAACTTTTTCAAAGCTTTGTTTAAAGGGCAATACTCTCTCTTCTTCTGATACGTTTCAATATTCGAATACAATGAAGTTAATGTAAATTATTTGACTACCTTAAATATTGATTAGTATAAATGAAATGGATGCTGTATGTAATGAAATGAAATGAATTGAATCAAACAATGTTTAAATTTGACTCAATTTCTCTAATCAGGCAACTTTTAACATTTCAACAATAAAAATTCGATGCAAGAAATGCTCTTTTCTCAACAGAGAAACGTGAATATTTTTCTATACTATACAAATTTCATAGTTTTGTCTTTGTATTTTCTATATAATTATGTCCTTAAAGGAATATCGGGTCGCAAGTTCCGTTATAGGTAATTATTTAATAGTAGCGAAATTTAATAGATGTGCAGTCGACTTACAGCCCGTTTAGCGACTGTAACCACCTCTTTTATTCGCAAAATATCAGCAGTCTGATGTATGGATTCATATTTAAACTTTTCTGCTTCCATTTGTTGTTGTTGTTATTGTTGTTCCACTACGAGTACCCACGAGTATAATTATAATGAGTGTAAAAAACATCACGTCAGATTTAAATAATGGTTTCGATCGGTTGATCGTCTGCTTTCCTGATTAAATAACTTATTAAATAACTAATTAATAAAATATTAGTCAAAGATGGAGACGTACTTAATTTAATACATAATTAACAATAAACAAATTTATAGACAATTTTAAAGAGATACCTATATTTTTTATTTGTAACTATATTTTGGATTAGTCAATTTTGTGGTTTTGGTTACAAATAAATACAGTAGATTGTAAAATGTTAAGCTCGTACTGTTCTTGGATTGTTATGTATTATAATGGACATTATTCAGGGCTTATTATTAAGGCCCTAATTAGGTCTGGATTAGTATGTAAAATGATAGTAGCTTTGTGTATATCTTAAAGTTTAATGGTCAGTAAGTACCTTTATTAATCCTCAAGATAATCTCTGTAATTCGTATAATGATAATGTGCGGTCCTATAAGTAAACGAAAGAGCCATAAATCTGTTCAAACGAGAGGTTTCTTTAGTACTTTGTGTGTAGTAATTTCTTAGCAATTACCCGCTAATCCGTTTTCTTCTCAAATTAAATATTTAAGCATTAATTTGTAGCGCTTTCTCTTCAAAGTGTGGTATAAAGAGGGCTACTTACTGAAAGTAATTTTCAAAATTATATTGTTATTTCGAGTTTATATCTTGTTATAATTATCTCCAGTCTGCTTTAACAAGTGTCTAATTTGAGTATAAAATTAGACTTGGGTTGGCTTTAAATGCCTCTCAAATAAGGGTTGACTTTATCACGCCAATATTCCTCTTATAATGAACAGGGGAGTATTGAATGGAAGTATTACTTTTTTATGTTTTATTAGAATTTTTAATACTTTAGTGATCGAAATTTGAAACGGGAAATGCGAGAGAATAGGTCTTTCATAGTTAGCGCTCGACTGCTTTATAAAAAGAGAACTCTGATTTCGATAAAAGACAGGGCCTATTGGCGAAGCATTCGAGGGGGCCAGAATACAGAAGGAGGTTGGCATTGGCGGGAAGCGAGAGCAGATAGGCAGCTGGAGCGACGCGAATGCGACATTTCAATTTGAGTATATATTATTCATGGTAATGCGTTAAAAGCGCCGCGCCGGCATACAACTTGTTCGCTTCGAGCAGGAAGCGAGTAATCGCCGCGCACGTGCGAACACCAGATAAATTCAATGTTGTGCTTTAAAATTGTCGTTTCGCGCCATTTGCAGTTGCCGCGCCCGGTCCGATGTGCTTCGCTTATAAAGTAACTCCACGTAATGTGGTACACGCTTTTATTTATTGCCTCTCTATATAAAATCGGATTTTTTGTTCACCTATCAGTAGACGTAAAAATCGTACATGCTTAAGATACATTGGTGTCAGGATCCCGCCCCGATTGTATAATGACTAACTTTTATATATATTATGTATTTGTATATAATTGACGCTGATATTATTATATTTATAACTTGTGGATACATTATCACAATTGGTGATTAATTATGTCTAAAATATATATAGTTAACATTTATAAATAATAACAAAATTAAAGCGAAGCATATTTCTTAACAAAAAGTAATAAACACCACACATCCTCACAAACTTTCACATTTATAATATTAGTAGGATAATATCATAGTGTTAAAGTATCTTGCCTCTAAATTCTAAATAATTCGTAAAACGTCCGGAGAGATTTCCAAATGGTATGCGATTAATGTAATATTGGGTACGAGATTTACGGGATAGCGTAGCTTGTGTATCTGTACAAACAAGATGTATTGAATACCGTACATAAATCTCTTGCGGGGGCTATAGAGCAGACTGAATCCGATGGTACCGCAACATTACCAGACCAAGTGTTCAAATAGTTCCTATCCACGCATTCCCCAGTGAATACCAAAAGTGTAATCTAAATATATGTTTATAACTCCAATAAATCTTCAAAATCTTCCTGCGAATTTTCTATTTCTCAATCCTTTTCTAGTATAAGATCCCACTTCTCCGCATTCAAGGGGCTTACGTCAGGCTTTAAAGTCGCGAATTGTAATGTAATAAATTACTTAAAGTGAATAAATGAAGCTGTTAAAATAAGATAAAATAAAGTGCCTATTCAATTGTACAACGCACTTTTACATTAATTTATATTGTCATAAAAAAATGCTTTTAAAAATAACTAAATGAATGAAACTCAGCTCGCCTGACTCGTGAATGAGTACTTGGTTTAAGAAGGTAACATTTTTTATATGCATAAAATTATTTATGTAAACAAAAGATATATTTTCAACTAACATTGAAATATTTATTTTGAGATTTCAATAATAAATTATGGGCATATTCGTTTTTAAATATAAAAAAATATAGTACGATTTTGATAAAAAGATGAGGCGGGGTTAGACAAATGGGCTCTGGCATTCCTTACTTATTTTCTGAAACACAATACATCACAAGTACTTTTATTTCATAGTGGTACTTATACTGAAGGGTATACTGTGGTTGCTTTCAAAACACAGACTGGCATAGGTTGTAACCCAGGGGTGTAATCCTCTAAAAATCCGCTGATGTTGAAAATTCTGTATTTTCAAGTACCTTCTTTGTAACCACAGAACAACGTACAAAATTTCTATCACACTTAAGCACACTAAAAGTTATATGTACGAATTTACTAATATGAGCTTGTGTACACATGTATATGTGTGTGTAGACAAGTACCGAAGAGGTCGAACGGAAGTTGCGGCCGGCATCTATTATTCATTGTCTAAGACACGAGGACGGAATTTGTGTAAGTGCGTTGTGATCCAGCCAATCTCGCCATCTTTATTTCATTCTCAATAAATGGATTACGTTGTTTCACAAACGTTGTATTATCGTTTTTTTTATCCGCCGACGCTGCTAACCGCGTTCCATTGTAGACAGGTAGTGAAAGATGTAGCAATAAATTGTACCAGTTTCTATTGACTTACAGTTTGTTCTTTATATTAAATTTTATAATATATTTTTAAAGTATTTTAATATTTTCATACTATTTAATAGTAATGCTAACATGGTGCTTTTTATAACTGAACCAAATTTATAAGACTGTACGAAGATAGTTTGAAACATGTAAAAGAGAATTTTAATTGTTTATATATAATCTTCTTCATCATCAAACTCACTTTTTAACATCACAAACAAACAAGCAAACTCACTTTCGCATTTATAATATTAGTTACGATATTCGACAGTACCTACTGGTATTCTCAAACGCTGACTGCCAATACTCAATAAACAAATAAATCAAACCCGTTTGAACACAAAACCGGATTTCCTTTCCCGCGGAAAAAGATTATAAGAGGAAAATAAAATTTCAAACGCCACTCAAAATTACACATGACCTGTCTTTTGCAAGTCCCAAATATAAATGCTAACATTCTGACATCCCTTTGGAAAAGGATTTTCCTTAAATGGAGCCAACAAAATGCTTATACAGGAAAAGGGCTCGCAATTCTTGTCGGAAGTTCTTAATTCCATTTTTTTTAAATAAAGAACACCTTGTTACGAATAAAAATAAAAATGGAAATGTTCAGTTATACAAAATTTTAAGTTTCCAGTTATACAGAATCATAATATTATAACGGATTATTTTTTAAATTAAGACGCAAGTTGCATACGAATATACTGTTCTTTTTATAAAAATCAGCCATATAAAAATAAGGATGTAGCAGCTGGCCAAAGCTAATAATAAATATTATTTTAAAGAATATTTTAAATCGCAATATTGACTGACAGTTTAGCATTCCATTGCTCTGTTTACTTGGCATTAAATTTGGCACACAGTTTATTACCTGCATTAACCTATGGGATACTTTTTATCCTTGTAAAATGTTAGATTTTCAAGGGATCGTCTAAGAATATAAAAATTTCGGCGTCCCGTCATTAAAAAGAAAGATATCAGGCGTTATGTTATGTATAAAACTCTCGTGTCACAGTGTTTGTAACAAAACTCCTCCGAAACGACGACCGATTTTTATGAAATTTTTTGTGTATATTCCGTAGGTCTGAGAATAGGTTGTAAACTATTTTTTATACTCCAAATTTTTTTTTGGAAAAACAGCGTTTGCAGGGTCAGCTAGTAAACTAATATATATTTTCATTTTTCAACGCGTACGAAGTCGCCTGAACAGCTAGTCTTCCATAAATTCATGTTTAATTCTTCGAACTGTACTAAGATGGAATACTAAAACTCATATTACATCTACAGTTTGTTAATAATAAAAATAATTAATCGTATATATTCGCTAATCCTAAGATCAACCTAATCGGCGCTCATCAATTAAATGTTTTGTCACGTCATGTGGACCGTTGACAGCGAAAGGCAAAGATTTCTGCTCAATCTCTCAAATCAGTTTGTTTGCGTAAGAGGCAGGCGTGCGCACGCATGCAGCATTACCGCTGTTGATGGATGACACTCGATATATCTTACGTAAACACGGAGGCCTCATTTCGCTCTTATTAATCAAATTTACTCATTATATTGTAACATTTAACTTAAGTTAATTGGACGCCGAATACAAAATTGGATTGCAATTTTCAAAGACACAGCTACTGAACTTTAATCAGACGGTCAGAACTAAAAAAGCCTTAACAACCTAATAATATAGTAGAGGACGTTTATCGCCATTTTTATAGTAATAGGCGAGTTGGACTGAGTCACCTGTGACCTACTCCCCCATGCCACCGCTTTATCGGTATCCGGAGACATAAATTAGAAGAAAATGTAATCGTTGAAACTTTCCTAAGGCAGGCCGGAGGGTTTGGAATTTCTGCCGAATTACCTGCCACTGGTTTTAAGACTCGTAATTTATCAGCGAAGGTGGCGTCTCGATAGGACGACGACCAGCCGCCGGCAACTGGCGTAACGTTATTTTGAAATTTAAGTTACGGACTAAATGCAGATTTATTGCACTAGCTATAACAAAATTACACACTTTTAGGAGTTTGGGTGACAGATTTTGAGGGGCTATTAGCTGATACATTCGTTCCTTAAATTGGTTTACGAAGTGAACAAGAACTAGGGGTGAAAAACATTAGCCGAAGTACGCGCCGGGCTTGTTTTATGCGTATATTATGGTATCTCGGAAAAAGGCGGGTTTTGATTGACGCTGGCAATCCGCTTAATGTGACCTCGAGGCAAGTTTTGCGCGGCGCACAAACGACTGGTTAAATTCAGAGGTCGACGCAAAGCGACGCAATCTCTCACACGTCACGCAGAAGGAGCTTTCCATATAATTCATTTCCCTATTCATATTTGTCTTAAAAGTTGATTCGCGGGGTATGAACGTGAAAAAAAAACTCGAAAGGCCACGAGAAAGAAAGAAATGTAAAACGGTGTGACATTTTACGGTGGGAGTATTATTAAAAAAGTTTCGCGAGCATATATCCCTCTTACTTCGCCATTCATACAAATTGAATCGAGTCCCTATTCTAAGGTTATAAGACTTTGCTAGGCGTATGCTCTCTATTCAAAGTTAGAGATTACGTGACTGGAAATAGTAAAATCAGATGATGATGTTGATAATGTAGGTCGTAATGGGCCATTGCCAATAAAACGTTATAGGTAAACGATGGATTAAAAGGAACTAGGTCAGGGCTGGGCTCCACCTTATAAAAATAATGCGTTGTTGCTCCTACCGCCCGAAATGTCGGAAGTAAAGCTTTATCTACAGGCCAATCAAGAGAACCATAAATCTAACTACATTGTCTAAAACGGTTCTGTCTTGCTCATTACTTAACTTTAAAAAAGAAAACAAATCTATTGAGCACTTCAACTGTTTTTAATTACAAAAAAGCTCCCAATGAAGAAATGAAAAAATACTCACCTTGATCAGAACTTAAAAAGTTCTGTTTTTAAGTGCCAATTGTCTAAGTAAAATTCGCTCTTCAGACAAAGCAGTAGCAATCTTAGAGTACAGCGGCCAATCACACTAACTTTACATTACTTTGAGCTAGTGCTTCGACTCTAAAAGGAAAGTTGCATGTACTCTATAGAAGGCCGCTTAAAAAAGTTTTGTGAAACATCAATGGAAAAGGCAGTCTACAACTTGGCAATATCGTTCACTTGTTTCAGCCAAATGAATAATTATTGAAAATTTAAATCTTATTTTCTGTCGCATTACGAACTTGTGAAAGGGTCACTTCTTGTTACAAAATTAAAAAGGTTTCCATTAATGAAACTTAGGGCTTTTATGAATTTATTATCAGGGGTTATTCTAAATTTATTACCTCCATTTTCTTAGTTAATAGGGTCGTAACATATATTATGACTAACAATATAGGAAACAATAAATAGTATGTATACCGAAAAATGTTAGAATTCGAATAATTACTTGAGATAAGTAACTATTTTCTGATGTATAACTATTATATATTTGGAAATAAATCTTTATTAACACTGCTTTCAATAGAATTTCGTAAGAAAGAATCAATTTTTTGCAGTTTTAATAAGGGATGTGATCTAAATAAATAGTGTACAAAACATTTGGTTGGACAGTTTATACTACTTTTGTTCTAACGTAGGCTTATATACACAGGGCGAAAGGTTCATGTGTTGGACAGCCATGTTTTCTGCGCGGGTCATTTGCGACCACCGTTAGCAACAGCCGGTGACGGCCGCACGCACAATGGCCTCTTCATTTTCACAGGAAATTTTGCTCGATACCATGCATTAAGCCACATTTTTCACGATTATACCAGAAAAACAACTAAGTTTATGTTAAAATGTATTTCAAGTTTATCCTTTTATCTAGTCTAGTATTATAACACGAAACTTTGTAGGAATTTTATGTTTATTATTCTCTCATGCAAAAACAAATTCTGGCCAAATTATCATCTAAAAGCTAGCTTAAAACTCCTACCAATAACTAAACTTTATTTATTTAAGGATAAAATAAACTGAATTAACAAAGTAAATGTGTTAATATTAGTTACAATTTATCGATAAATTACTCGTTTTTGTCATTTTTTATCATTATAACCAATTTGTATTTATTAATAACCCGACCAAAATTAGTGAGCATCTTTACAGACCCTATAAACGTCATTAACAAAATTAAAAAGTATAGTCTTTATTAGTTAATACGCAAAACCACTGAAAAGGTATAAACATTGTTAACAGTGAAATCCCTTTTCCTTCCTACGCTACGTTACTATCTTCGATCTTTCAGAAGATAAGACCCTTACTGTATTCTGTAACTTTTGTCCACAAACTTAGTAGCCGCAGTAGACCGCTAAAACTTTCATGTGGTTGATAATTTACATAATAGAAGACTGGAGGTCCATCCGCTATCGGGGTCATCCGAACTTCTGTGGATTAGGGCTTATGCCGACGAGGCTTATCGGATTTTGAAACGAATTTCGGGATGCTTGCGATAGGGACGTCATTATCGATACCCGATTTATATGCAGATTGAGAGCGAAGTTGCAGGCGGCTGGCGGAACGCGCGAGGATACCACGGCAATATTATGACGACATATTCAACTCGACGATATCCACAAGATGCATTACCCTATCCCTAGAGAAATTCTTATATAAATAACCTACGTCACCAAGCGCCATCAAGTCTTAATAAGGCAAAATTATACGGTTAATACTTGAACACTCGAAACTGGTTTTCTCGTTCAACTTTTGCGCACTCGACCCTAAGACGACGACAGAGCCTCTATTGTAAGGATTTAACAATTTCTCCCGGCTCGTTGCATTTCACCGAGTTATAATAAAATATCACAATGGATGTCAACTCTATTCTTAATAAGTAGCCAAGATGAAAAGCGTCAGTAGCACATTTCACCGAATCCAATGAAGAATATATTTTGTCGCGTGACACTGCGATAGACTCGAGACAATATCACGAGACAATAGCGACACTTATCCTAATAATTCCAACAATATTAACAACACTTTGATATCTTTGCGTAACTTAAGTGTCGTTGGATCTTTAAAACTTATATTCATGTTTGACATTCCTACAAGCCAAAATAGAGAATTTTCAGTTGTGTCATTATACTAAGTTGCGATCGATTGCCATTTTTCACTGTGCCATATAATCTGGCCGCGGTATTCATGGCTCCAAATACCGACCGACATAGTAAATCAATTGAATGAGCGTGCACAAGTTTCGGTTGCATTTGAACGGATTAGTTATGCATTAGCTACCCACTTTATCAACGTTCGAGCATGTGTGCTAGAATAATTTCGGCTATACGTTTTCACTAATAACTTTCCTTCATCCTAAACGAGCATTGCAATGCTCAGTGACATTGTGATGATATTTTAGCCATGTCTCGATACTTAATGACTCACTAAAATTAGACGAAAAAATACTAAATCACATGCAGTCTCCCAGTTTTAAATAATTAATCATTAATTTAATTATTTTATGATAATTTACAAAGCAATTATCAGGCCTTGGTTTGTAATGACTTTTTTCAAACCTTTTCCAAAAAAGGTACAAGGACACTTAAAAAAGACGTATCAGCCACCAAAGCCACGATATTTTTGATCAACAGTTTTATTATTCATGTTCCCGCGAATTTCTGTCCAACTTGAAGGGGAAAGAAAGCAACAAAAAGCCAACACATCATTCATCTTTCATCCGAGCTGTCTATTATGAGTTGCAGTTTTTAAAAAGTTGGTAATTAACATGAGGCCGCAGTCGTAGGCCACGTCCCAAGTTGTGAAGTGTTCATAAAGTTTGGGAAACGCTGTAATCATTAACAACGAGGGACTGGTTCGTTTTTTTTTTATTTTGAATGCAGGACCAGTCACAAAATTAATATAAATTGAGCTGTACATACTCATGATTATTATTTATTTCACACGGGTCGCAAGTTTTATATAATTGTATGCTATTATTTCGGATATTCAAAGAAGGAAGAAACTTATTTTGCTTAAGACATGACAATAATAAGACAAAAGATAAGAATAAGTTAAAACAAAAGTAAAATATTGAGAATACAGACATAGAGCCAAATATGAAATCCAAATTGCTTAAATATAAAAACATGAAATATAAACTTTTAACTTATTGTATATTCTTAAAATAGCAACAATATGAAAATGTTATAGTACATATTTGTACATTATATCAACGTTTGTACAAGAACCAGACATGTGACTACTACATTTTGTTTTATATGGTGGATCAAAATTACTGTTGAAATAAAACGAAAATTAGAAAACGAAAATTACATAGTCATCTATTGAAACATTTTATTTATTTTTTACAACTAAGGTTTTTATAACAGTCCTAAATTATTGAAAATCTTTCAGGCAACAAAAGGGTCACATTATGCGGCTTTCCTTTATATTTATTCAAGACTAATGTTCGAGACATGTATGTTTTCAAATGAGAATGATGGTGTATGATAGCAAAAAGGTTCGAGTACCAATTGGATAAGGCTGAATCCCCCTGGGCAAGCATTCAGAGGTTCTCTGTTTGTCTCGTACTCAAGCGCAGATTAATAAGTAATGAACCGGATTCCGCCGATTTTGTTTGTTAAAGTGATTATTCAAATAAGAAAAACGTTTTCGGGTTTTCCTAAACTCCTCTCATATTTTATTCACCGATTCTTCACGGTTTGAGAAATTCGTAATTGCTGATAGAATTTGAGTTCCGCTCTTTGATGAATAAGACTTGGGCAATAGTCAAATCAAAACTCGCAATCTCCTATTACTCTCCCAATTCAATTAGTAATTATTAGCAAAATATAACAAAAGAATATATTAAAATTCAGTATTAATACACTTTGTTTGTGATAAATTAGCGTAATCTATTTTTGGGCATAAAATAACTTTCAGATAGAATTGTTAGCAGCCTTGTTTCGGTGTTAATAAATTATTCCGGCCGATAAAATATTCGCTGGAGAATGTTAATAAGGAAACGGTTCGCTCTCGCCCAAAAACTTTCCTAAGAAAACTAATCCCATCCCGAGATTATTTCGTGAGGCTTCCAATCAATTCGCCTATAAAAACACAGGGATAAAACGTTGCTATCCCCTTCTGAGAGTTCTCTCCTTGGAGGATCATTACGTAAATACGACAAAATTGTAGGCCGTCTGTCCCTTGGAAGGGTGTTATTTATGGAGGGCAGAGGCTGGAGTGTATCTGAGTGGCTCTATTAGCTCAACTAATATTTTCTTCTTCAAGTTAATTGTTATGTCGCCTTTAAGACCAGGTGGCTTGTCCCATTAGGCCGCCGCGGGCGAGTTAATGCGGAGGCGCGAAACTTGAGAGCCGCCCAGGGAACTCCGGCCCGCGGAAATATTTAAACAAATTAAAACTTTTTCTTTGTGCTATTTCTCGTAGAGTGTTCTTGTTCTGATTCGTTTATATTGAGTTTCCATAGAGTTCTGGTCGTCTCATGCGAAATTGTGAATAATTATATTTTTGCGATTTATAAAAAAAAACTTTATTCAATACTTTTTTTAATATTAAGGTCGAAAATTAGGCTGTTGGTTCACTTGAGGGTAGGTGGCTACCGTCACATATAACACAGGCCACGCCACAAGTTTTACAAATGCGCTGGCAGTGTAGTACATATTATAGTAGGAATAAGGATACTTAATATATATTTTTTATTTCATCTTCATTTTAATAATTACTTATAAGGTGATTTTTAATGTACAATATTGTTCAAGTGACTATTTAATTCATATCCATACTATATAGAATATTATAAATGTGAAAGTAACTCTGTCTGTTACATTTTCACGCCTTAACTACTCGACCTATCTTCATGAAATTTTACATACACAATGTCAGTGTTACAGAAAAGGACATAGGGTCTTTCATACAGAAAAAGTACTGTTCCTCAGGAATTATATAAAAATAAAAATCCAACGCCTGGTAAATATTATTTGACTGTTGTCTTTGAAAAGTATCAATAATATAATGCAAAAACATATATTCTTATTTTAAAAGTGTAACCGATTAAAAATAAAACCGTTTTAAAATAAAATCAAGTATATTTAAATTGTAAAATTCATAGAGAAATGTTGCGAGTTAAGTTTAATGTATGCAAGATTTACGTCCAGTTTCAACCAAACCAACAAACCCAACTGACAACCAGCATTGTTATCCAACACTGTTGTTAATTTGATGGACACGAGTCGGACCGTTACTGCTATTTTTCCCAAACTGTTTAAGTAACCGCCGCTGAAACCGAACTGAGAAAATTGTTGCATAGTTTTAAAACTTTCAACGCCGACGGGTGAGGGACACCCCGAACACATCGTTAGATAAGTATTAAGTAAATGACGCGACCGTTTCTTAAGGCGCATAGTCAGGCAAAACTGCAAAAAAGACGTATCTTTAAAGGCATAGATCTCCTAAACGAATAATTCAAATAATCGGAAATATATATATGTTATGTGTAATGTAGTCAAGGAAAAAAATCATAGTTCATTTTTATTTTATTGTTGTTAGTTTTATCAAAAAAAATCTAATACTTTTAACGTTTATTTTTTGCAATTTTTAATGATTTTATGATTTTTTCACAATATTACAGATTATTTAATTCCTAAAAGAAATATGGTTAGAAATTTCAAAAAAAATCGTTAACACGAAATATCGGTAACCGAAAATATTCGTGGTTTCTAATCGTCCTAATGAAACAAAACAAGTCTATGAAAACTTACAAACACTTTTTTCATGTCTGACTTTCAGTCACATTTACATGAATATGAACTTTCGGTTATGTGCAATAGTAATATTTACTCATACATACATAAAATTTGATGTCATTACTAAAACATTCATTTCGATCGCAAAGACCTACCAGTTTATGCATTGCGTATTTGAAATCCAGAATTGCCAGTGCCTACTGGTTATAGCAAACAAACACAAATCAATGCGTCACTCGAGACTCGCACACAAGCAAACAAATCGTCACGACGACTGTTCCAATATTACCACTGACAAACGTCCGAGTTCCGCTCGTGATATCGCATGTTCTATGATAGATTGCAGTATTGAATGTAATGCATCTAACTCTCTAGTACTTACTGTACGAATCTAATAAATAGCCACATACATTAACATCTTTCTCACATTAGTTGATAATAGTATTTTAGTTTTATTGTAGATTCAATAAATAGTTTTGGATATTAATATATCCATCGGATCGGAAATTGATTAAATGCCGCGAAATACCATAAATTACATGTAAAATTAAAAAAAAAATAGCAAAATACATCCTTAAATCGCTAAACTTACGAATGCAACAAATTATAGCAACTATTTGTGATTGTTTTCTGCCCATTTTGTATTTATTTGTTACATTTACATCACGTATATTAAATATAGTAGTCATTTTTCATGATAAATGTAGTTAAAGCACGCCCAACATGACATACCTCTTAATGCTCTAATAACAAAAGTAGTACAGAAAGATTCAAATTCACCTCCGTCCATGATAAGTTTAAGGATAGAAATTAAGATGGGGAATAGTAAAGTTTATAAAAAAAAATAGGTAAGTTAGCTATTTTAAAATTAGTTATTAGCAAATATTTCATTTTATTTTATAATCATCAAATATTTCAGTTAGGAATAAAACAAAAACAACAAAAATGTTGATGTTGATGTTGAACCATTGATTATTTAATATCGTTGAACTAATTTAAGAGAATATTGTATCTATTCATGAATTATTTAAAAGGAAAATTATTTAGAAAAAAAATTCTTTCACAGAAATAGAGTTCTCAGAGTACTTACACAGTTTCGTGCCTTCATACAAGTTGGTCTGAAATTTCGTAAATATACGTCAAATGCATTGACACTTGAAGCGATACCCGGTGAACGCCACTCGCTTTATACATCACTTCCCATGCCCTTTGTAGGCTGTGTGCTACGACTCAACTGCGAGTACTGCTACGGCGTAGCACACAACATTTCTGCTACAAAAAAGGCCATGTCGTAGCTATAGTATCATATTCAGGGATTACCAAACTTTAGGAGCTTGATGAACAAAAATACGATCACGTTACCATATGTAGATGTTTTTTAAAGAGAAAGTACGGCAGGCGGGCTTACCTTCAACTTATTTGTAGATAGATATTGTCTCCTAATAACATAAGAACCTGACAGTATCCTAACATGATAACATCAATAAAATTAATTTATAGAAAAACAATCAATTTCACGATTACAAAAGTTCATAATATAAGAAAACCACCTTTTTCATTAGCACGTAAAAGTAAAAACACTTTCTAAACTTTAAATGATACGACAATAATCATTGTAGATATTAAATAAAATATAAATCAAAAATGTGCGCATACAATCGCATCGGACTCGCGATTTATACATTATTAAAATAATTCTGTGTAACTCACTTATCTTGTAATTAGTTATTAAAGTCAATATGATTATCATAGTCCTATGTAAGGCTGAAAGTCAAAAATGGTAGGTGGTCCTTCCTTCCTTCAACAACAGTTGTTATCTAAAGAAAGCACAATAAAATTTAAAATAAACATTACAACATAATTACATATTACATTACACAATATTACATTACACAATAACATTTAAAATTTGGTCAACCAATAGACGGACTTTTGAGTACAATTTGGTCCACGAACACATGAGAGGTTCCGTAACATTAAATATTTTGGAAAAGGTTTTAGCAGTAATTATCAACTTGAAAGTATTGTCCATCTTTTTAATACACAACTTAATCGTTTAAGTCTCATTTCATTAATATGATAATTCTGAAGTTTAAACAACACATAGAAACTTGGTAAGAGATAAAAACATCACGATCGAGTGGGAGTAAACTTTGTTAACCGTAAAACAAATCTTGTTTTTATTCCCGCTGTGTTCGTACTGAAATATAAAAATTCCTAACTTTTTGTACGTACATTGTCTCCAATTTCACTCAGTTACCCGGGCTGCTATGAAAAATATCTCAGCAAAAGTGGAATTAGCAAAGTTGGTGGGAATCCCACACGAGTGCGCTACACATTGCCCGAATATTAAAAGGAGAATTAGACTGGTCACGCGTTGAACTGCTCATAAATGTTCGTATTAGGGTTCAACTTGTTGCCACAGGTTGAACCATGGTGGTGTCGTAACTTACTCATTGGACCTCTTAGTTTAAAGTCAATAATAACTAATTATTATCAGAGATTACTTCCTACTGCTGATTAAAGTTTTATTGTGGCCATTTTTAAAATATAATCCTATATTCAGAAAGGTGTAAAGATATGATAATTGCAAACTAATTGTTGCCTGTGGCACCTTTCGCAAGATGTATTTATTATTACAGATCAAAAATATTCTAGTTACCCACATGAATCTATTATTTGGAAGTTTTATACATGCTAACGCAAAATATGTTCTAATTATATAGTAATTTGAAACCGTTTAATGGTTATAAGGTTATATAATTAATTATAAGTATAATTAACAGATGTTTATCACAGAATATTATTATACAAAATATTTTTTTATAAATATAATGAAAATCAGTATAATTTGAAACTGCACATATCAGTCTAGTACAGAGTATAATTTATTAGAAGCAGTTTTTTTTTATTACATATTTGAATGTAATATATGTAATAATATTTCACTTTCAAATTTTTTTATCGCGTGAAGTATTCAATCTACATATTATAAAACAAAGTTCGTTCGCCGCGTCTGTCTGTCTGTTCGCGATAAACTCAAAAACTATTGCACTGATTTTCATGCTGTTTTCACCAATGGATAGAATTGTTCTCGAGGAAGGTTTTAGTATATAATTAGTAAGTTTTTGTATACATTTTCAACGAAAACGCTGCCTAAACCCCTTGAGATATAACAAAATAATGTATGGTGGAATTGTGTATCTTATATAGGTCTATAGAAAAGTCCGGGATGGCATATGTCTATCTCTTAAGAATAACATACTATATCCATTTTAATACTTTAAAAATGGGCAATTATAAAGCGGTAATTGGAAAGCTATTTACACAAATACTGTATTAATCTTTATCATTTCAAATACGTTAGTTGGCTTGAGCATTTCATGAAGACTATTTTTCCCTTTACACCATGCAAATTAAATGAATAGCTTAGGAGATATAGCAAAATCAAAATAATGCGCAACGAAATTAATTTCGTGTCGCCGTGATTCGACCGGGCCGCGCGGGCGCCCCGTGAACCCGCGCCTCGCGTCCGAGTTATGAAGGGGGGTCCGATCTATATATCGTATAAAAAAATTACGTGTCACTGTGTTTGTAACCAAACTCTTCCGAAACGGCTTGGCCGATTTGCATGATTTTTTTTGTGTATTTTCGGTAGGTCTGAAAATAGGTCGTAAACTATTTTTTATACCCAAGTGATAAGGGCACCCAAAAAATAAATTTATGTGGCAAAACGACGTTTACCGGGTCAGCTAGTTATAAATATATAAAAAAATCCTTACTGTGCACAATGAACTGTGTAAGTGCAAAACTTTTGAACTCACATTCGTGTAACCTCCACCGCTGCTATCATCTGTGTAACGGTTAAAAACAACTATCTACTATTTAACAAGAACTCTAGATTTTAATGCCTATGTTTTTGTTAAGTAAATAAACTGATTTTCTTATTATTACAATAATTGTCAGTTTCGCAAAGTAACTAAATTTCTTTCAATGACCTGATAGGCACAAATTCTGGTTATCCATGTTGAAAACGACTAGTATGGACTTTCAAACTTTCCTTTGAGTTCCATTAGAGGATGCTAATACTGCACTAGTACTCTTGTGAATCGTAGGGTTGGAATATTTGCATTAGCAAACTAGATCAGAAGTCTAAAATTGAATTCTCAGAACTTTTAAAGGAATTGCATATTTAATCGTAACATTAGAATATATCGCCTTTATATAGACTTGGTCAGTTTATACATGGTCTAAATTTCGCAGGTTTGTTGCTATAAAGAAAATTATATTGTTGTTATTATTGTTGTAATATATTGTTGTTGGGACAAGAAAATTACATAATATCTAATTCTAATATATATGGATTTATATCTATTTAATTATTTAATCTATTTACAATGCAATATATTTGGAACCAATGTAATTATTAAAACTTAAAAAAAATAATTAAAACTGAACTTTAAAAATAAAATACATCTGATTTTATAAATTAACTGGAAAAGATAACCAAAAGCTCCTTAGAGGCTCGACATTGATCATTGAACCAAACTTCAACTTCACCCTAACGGCACCCTCGGGAGTGACCCCCAATCAATGTCAGGCGCAACCTGTCTTGCTTTCTCTCAAATGATTTGCCATAAGGACGAACGTGACGACACCATCTTTACTAATTGCTTAGCTCGCTTTACATCATAATACACATGTTTGCTGATTCTATATAACCATACATTACCACATATTGTATTTAAAGAATATGCACAATTATTAAAATAGATCTCACTAAGTGTTGCATAAGTTTTTATAATTTTTAAAGTTGCTCTAAATATACTCGTACTCTATAAAGTTTATTTGTATGTTACTTCTATGGTGTTGTAAAATTAATATTTCGTATTTTTGACAAGTATTGAATTTTATTGTTTACAATTCATTATTTTACGATAACTTAAATCATTATAATTGAACCGCTAAATCGGCTACTATAAATAAATAACTTTACGAAGTATAATTTTAAGTCGTTTGCCGCGTCTCTCAGTATGGGCGCTAACTCCTAATAAACTACCCAACGGCTTTTGATGCGGTTTTCGCCATCAGTTATATAATTTTTACGAATTTTTTAAATGTACATATAATAAAACCTTATGAAGTTTTTTCTTGGGCGAAGCCGAGAGCGGGTCGCTAACAAGTTATAAACTAGACCATAAGTATTGAAAACGTCTAATAGTTGAAGAATTTTTACATATTATTAAATCACTGTTACGTAGTATCGATCGCAAACAGTGTCGACGGCGCGTAGGCGTTTGCCTTACAACGTCACCCTAGGGAGTGGATAGCGTCGAATCGCTGCCGGCCACCCTCCATCCCCAATGAAACAAATTCTCTTAATTTTGTTACAAGATTTCCTTACGTCGAACTTCCCTAATAAAATGTTTCAATTACCACTTATTTATTTTTATTCTCTTTATAAAAAACAAGGGCCTATAGACGGCCGAGTAAAGCTAAAAGAAATCACTACAATATGCAGTTAATCTTCAGTCTCGTTGAATACAGTGAACACGAAAATTCAGAAACAGAGTACTCTAAGGCCAAGGTTAAAGTCAATGCTAATCCGTTCAAAATTTAATCTAATCTTTTTATTTCCCGCAAAAAGGGTTTGTTCACTTCACACGTGCCCAAATAAAAGCGTCGCAATTCCCGCTCAAACAAATCACCGCTAAACAAACGTTTCTACAGGTAGAAATAATTCAACAAAAGGTCACCTGTTACGGGTATTCGGCATCGATCATCGGGAGTGCGTTGCGTCGACCTTCCCGCGTAATGTCGCCCAGGGGAGCGGCCAACGGCGCCTATACCAGCATCGAGACAAAACCCCTGAACCTCTGGCTTGTCACATATCGTTATCCACTCGTACATATTTCACCACAAGTCCATTCTTCACGCATCGCAACCTTCATTGTACTATATATGTACACAAATAAATCAAAATCAGATTTCCAATTCAAGTTTTCCTAATTGCATGGCATTTACCACCGCTACAGAATTTCTGATATATTATGGGGCGAAACAAGTAAGAATCATATTTGATGCAATTGTAAGGAAAGTCATAATAAACTAAACAATCAACTTGGCGGCAGTAATCACCCCTTACAGAAGAATACGTGGGAAAATAATATCACCAGAACTGTATTTCGGTGCACATTGGACTAAAAATATGGACTAATATGATCCTTACGATATTTCTTCTTCTGCCAAATTGGTTAACTGATGGGATCAATGAATCTCTAGGTACCAACTCATATGCTTTTTACTTTTTTAGTATCTTTTTTCAGTTATTTATCAACATAAACCACGAATCTGAAAAATTAATAAGGCATGGAAAATTAAGTCGCAAGCGTCGCGTCTGTTACTGGCCAGTATAAAAATGTAAACGCCACAAGCTTCGCGTCCGCGTGAACATGAATGTTTGCGAAGCAATTTCGTGCCATTTCAGATGTATCACAGTTTTATATTTGAATTGGGAATTTTAAAAATTCCTTGGTGGGCAAATTGAGGTGTGCGCGGGCATAAGGTGGGTTGGTGACAGCACATCTCTGTTCGCGTGTATTGTTCCGCGTGTCCTAACCGCCGACTTTCCATTTATTTCTCTATGAATACGTTATTACCTGCTCACCCCCGCTTATCAAAGTTTATTTGCAGCGTGTGGTTTACTCTGTACCGGTGCTTATTCATTATTACAGCGCCGGAGTGTTTTATTGTCGGGGCGGGGCTTGAATCGCGCACGTAGCCCTTGTTTCCCCATTTTCCCTCTAGATCTTTCAGGATTTCAAGTTAATTTTATGTCTATATTTTTGTTTCAGATCGAGGACGCCATGTTAATGTTCGACAAACAAACCAATAGGCACAGAGGTAAGTCATCAAACTAAAATATAAATTTCCCGATCGACCACTTTTTACAACTCCACCCTGTAATTTCAATACTGACTCTTTAAAACTATACGATTGCGTGTTGTAACGTCTTATACTTCAGCTTACAAATAATTAATTGACCATTACAATCACGCAACCAAACTTGGTATGGTAAAGCTACAATTGCTTCGGCAAATGTCTACCAACATAGTGGCCTTCATTTACGTGTCGCACCAAAAATAGATAATTAATATATCCTTCCCGGCTAGTAAAATAAGATTTGATGTCGTTTACATAAACAAATTAATCAATCAAATGGATTATTATAGATCAATATTAATGAACGTTTTAAATTAGAGTAAACTTCCAAGGTAGCTTAAATTTTCTATAAGTGGTCACTAGACTAATAGAAATAATATTACTTAGTTGCCTTCCGATCTAACAACTTTGGAGACTAAATACACTCATAAGGTTTAGTTTTATTCGTGCTAGTATTTTTTAATATATATTTCGGTTGTCACGATGTCATATTTTTATGTGCTTAATTTTACACGTGATTACAGATTTTTAATTTTGTTTTTTCAAATATTTATAAATTTAATTGAAGTGTACTGTTTTGTCGCATTCATTTCAGATTCGTGATAAACTAACTAAATTATAAAATTTGAATTAATATATAAAGAACACATACTTTGCATTACACATCAATATGTATCGGGAAGAAAGACGAAATAAATTCCAAAAGCAATAACATTATATTATCACTTAGACGCCCGTAACTTACTCGGGAATGGCACGCACGAGCGCTGCCGTGTCACCTTGTTTTCATTTAACAAAACAGCAAAACTTCCTACGTCTTGCATGTCATATAGGAAAACATATCATTTTTGTGAGCGTCTCGCCTCATTTCACTGGCCGTCTTTAGCCGCAAAGTCGCTACCGGTTGCCTGGCAACCAATAAATACAGGCGCCAACCCTCCATGCGGCTCGGCCAACGCAATGTGACATGTGTCGATTTGAAAACTTCTCTGACAACTCCCATCGAATATGAAGGCAATAGAGGGAGAAAGAGCTCTTGCTATATTGGATATAACGCTGCGAAGTAAAACGGTGTCTCTAGGTAGCATCCTCACTAAATAGGCTCACCGTTTTCGTATTGTGATCCCCCTTACAACTATTCCCTGCTAATAAATAACAAATCGACGCGATCGAGTAAAATATACGGTTTTCTCATGGAGATTTTTCGGTTGATATAGTGAGTGAAAATGGGAATAGTGTTAAAATATATGTATATGTACATATTTTTTTTCAATTTGTTTACTAAAGAAATGTAGCGTAGCAATTTCATATATATTTTACTATCAAAAGAAATATCTATGATAAAAAAAATTGTGACTCATAAGTGACAATAACATTAAGTTAAAAATTTCTACCCAACACTAACACAAAGAAACACTCACTAATCTAATTAAATGTTGAGATTTTAATTAAAATCCTGGGTAAATCAAGGCCGGTCATCTATTGTTGCTTGGGAAGGTACCCTTACAACAAATACAATGTTAAATTTATTTCTGTAATCCCTATTACACAAAAACAGGTTGACCCAAATATCCAGCCTGGGTGAAATATCGTTGCCTTCATTTATGGTTGCAAGTTTGCAAAAACGAATCCTATTTTCGTCGGAGTACCGCAAAAATAGACTCTCTTCTTATTGAAATTAGACATAAAATGTACCGAATATTTTCCCGCTTTCAACTTTGCGCCCTTTGCGTGTCATTTGGATGATATTTCGAGCCTCGCACTTTTACCCTGGTATTAGTAATTAGGCAAAAAAAAAACTTTATTATTTTTTAAGTTAAAGCAAAAGTTATCCCTAATTACCCTCATCTAGTCCTACATCTCTCCCTTTTACTACGATAGCCGGCCCGCAACTGGAGGAAGTGCCCATTAAAAAAAGCCGCTTTTTTATCCGCCCCTTATTAAAAAAAGTACAGTGTTGATGTTCTTGCACTATCAACCATCTATTGTCACCATATACATTCCTACCAGTCAACACTGCCTGTGGTCTGATCCTATGCTAGATATTTACTTTCATTGCCTTTAAAATAGTAATCACCGCCGTAGCAGTCGTAAATGTTTATAAAGGGAAAATGGAATTGTAAATTTTCATTCTACACTTATACCAAGAACTCGTTTACTTCTATAGAATCTAACTGGTGAGTAAACACATAAGTAAACATAAAATATTATTGAGAATGGTCCTTACGCGCTTCTAATACTGGTAGGGTTATTATCCCTGGAACGTAATCAGTTGGGTCGGGTTACGCTAGAAAGATATGTAAAAATATCCGCTGTTTATTTGTATCAAACTCGGGCAAAAGGCAACCCAAACGCGTATTCAAACTGAATATGAATGCAAACTGCCCCGGCGAACGGCCGGAATGGCGAAAATCAAATTAGGTATGGCGTGAATACTTCACGGCGACGTCGGAAAAAAAAATTGAAATCAAATATTCATTGACTTTCAACCGGATAAGCCGGCCCGCAGCCATTTCAATACATTTTATTATCTATTTTTCGCGGCGAGGCTCGGCCCGCGACGGCGCGGCGATGCGCCCCTCCAAGACGACATAATTCTGCCCGACTTTCCTCATTAATTTTTTATAAAGCACTTTTACATTTTTATCCAAACGACATTACTATACTTAGCCATTGATGTTACCCCAAAACGTTGACAACTCTTCAAATACAATCTATGTATGAATTTTATATTATATGAACCAAGTGTGTGTTTATTTTATATAATTTCAATTCCAGTATGAACATTGATACTAAATTGTTCGGTTATTTGATATAAATATATATACTAAATAATCCGAATTTTTTTTTTCAACTTGTGTTGTTGCAGAACTTAATAATAATGTTCCGCAGTAACAGCTCGTCTAGCGGCAGTAACCGTCGTCTTACAAAAGAGCTAAAATAACAGCACAGGTGCTATTATGTTTCGGTGTTGACTAAAGGATATCAAAGCCGATTCCCCTTAATATTTATCCTTTAATTGTTAACGGTAGACTTGCCTACTATTACTAAGCGGAAGTTTAAAATGAAATACGTATTTCCGCTGTTTGTCGTTATCAACAATATTTGCAAAAAAGGTACTAAAAATCCTCTATATCGCGCGTTGAATGGAGACTCAATTCGAAGGATAATTTTTATGTAAAGCTGTTGAATGTGCAAAATATAAAACCTTTTAGCATTTTCAGTACATTAAATATGCGGGAATAATACGTTTAGTAGCACCCTTTACTTTTATTTACGACTGTTCCAGGTTTGAAATAACAATTAACGGACCTCTCCCAAAAAAATCCATTGTTTTCTTTTGAAATTAAAATTTTACGCCTACAATAAAATACACGAATTTCCCTGATTTATTGAACAATATATTCACACACAAGAGCCTCGGATATCAAAACGAAATTATTATCTTCAACAAATAAGTTTCTTCATAGACACTATAACTGTGACTCTACTTTGACGAAACTCTTAAGAGGCAAAGGTATTCGTTGGTTTAATATTCAAAGTGCCACCATGGTGCCACCCAAGCTTGAAATAAATGCCATTATAAAAAGGTGAAACGTGATATGTGACAGAGTTCATAAATATTAAACAAAAAAAAACTAGCGGAACCAATCTCGGCGGAGCGAATTCCATTTGGTCTCACGAAGTATCTGAGACGCCTGTGGGACGCATTTCTTTGAGTGCGTGTTTTGCTAGCGTGAAAATTTTAGCTCTCGTTTTGCATAAAAGTAGAATTATCTATATTTTATGCTAAAGCATTTGTAATGTAATGTGTGACGGCGTCTATCGCGTGAATCATATTGGCGAATGTTTCCGACAGGCCCACTCACATTTTATGTAGAAAAAAAGTCGATTTTTTTTTTTTTTTTTTATTAATTGTATTTCTTAGTTTGTTTTATGTGCATTTCTAAATTTAATTTATTGTTTTCTTAATAAAAAAATGGAAGTTTTAATTATATCTGAAACAATAGCTTAAGTTTAATCTTGCGATATAAATTGATGAAACGCCCGAGTATTTTAAAATATCGAATTATTCGTCATCTCGCACGATCGTGCGACTTAGCACTATTCGATGTTAGAAAATTTATTTACGCCTGAGAACACTGCGTTTCGCAGACTTGAACTGGATAACCTGATTGACAGTAGTCAAAACAACCAAACAGTAAACTCTAACCACAACTTATAATTGGCAGCACTTGTGCTGTTGTATTTCGCTGCTAGAGTAAGGGATGCCAGACTTCGTCCTTATACTTTATTCGTTGTACCGTATTTATACCGCGAAAATAAGCCTTTATAACATGGTGTAAATAAATATTTTTCTCCATTTTTGTATACGTCGAGGCAATTCTAATGCGAGCGAGGTTGCTGAAGTGGAGCTCTCGGACTATGTAGGTTTGCAATCGTGCTTCCAGTTGCGACACAAACCATTTCGCCCACTATGTGTTTAAGTTTAGAGTCGAATTTAGCATTTGTTAGTTTGTAATGTGTACTCGCCAAGTGCTAAGTGGCAGCACGTGGCAGCCTCCCTCGGGGGCACTGGGAATACACTGGATTTAGATACATCTTGAGGGAAACCAACCAAGTCCATTAATAAGTACAGCGGGTATTTACCATTAATTTATTACCTTTCTGCTTTATTAAAAAGAATTTAAACGCTTCGCTACTATTCATAACGAGAATAGAAATGAAACTTGCAAAGAACAGTTGTGGCTTCTTGGATTAATTTTTAAATAATAATATTATATTATACTAGCTGGTGTCCGCGTTCAAAATGTTATATAGCCTAAAGCCTTCCTCGATAAATTGACTATCCAACACAAAAATATTTTTTCAATTCGAACCAGTAGTTCCTGAGATTAACGCGTTCAACCAAACAAACTCTTCAGCTTTATAATATTATTAAATATTGTATATAAAAATGTATATAAATATATGAATCATTTATGCCCGGTTTCTGAGGTACTTTTGTTGGTGGTTTATCCATTCGTTAGCGCTATCAGTTCGATAACTTTTGAAAATGCGTTTCCGAGTACCCCAATGTAAGATAAACTCAGTTTATGTTAACTGGCCAATGTGTGCCGTTTATCGGTTCCATAACTTTATTTGACGCTTACAAGATGCTAGCGCATTTGACACTTCCTTGACAACGATGTCATTCGTGATAAATAACGAATTAAAGTAATTTATAATAAAAAATAGATTTTGGTCACTTATTTATCTCGGAATATTATTTACTATTACTGTAACTGCTACTAATGATGAATTGAAATGATAAAATCAATTTAAGACTTGTTCTGTTGACGAGACCCATCTAGTGGCAAATAGACGAACTGGTTATCGGTTTCATAGTTATTGAACGGCACATTGTGTATTCAGAAACGCAGTGACAGTTTATCTTACGTTTGATTTTATCGAATCAATCGTAAGTGAGAGTTTAACTGGGAACTTCAGAAACCGGGCATAAATCAATTTAAATAAATCAATTTAAGAATAATATATTTTAAAAACGCATATAAAAGTATATTTAATATACATATATCATTTGTTAAAGGATATCGTCAGTAAAAACTAAATATATTAAATTTAATTTATTACTATTATTTCTTAATCATTAATTATTATTAGTTTATTAACGTAGAGACATACTTCATCATCGAGATAGACATATATAAATTTTAATTATAACTTAATGCTAAATTAATTCCCATCTTAACTACCAACGATTTTAGCTTAACTTATATAATGTTAATAATCTAGACATTTAGAGAACATTCTCGAATTATTTTAGACATTTAGAGGTGAGTCTAATAGAATTTAACTACGTTTTGCCTAGGTATATAACTCGTATACCGTAGCGAAAGGTTGTTCGCCAAAGCTGTAAATGAAATCACCGAAACAGGTCAAATTACACGACGCAGCAGTTCCGATAGCATCCCACACTGTTAACAAATGTCTAACATTTTATGTCAAACTTGATATGAAAGATTTTATATCTAAAGGAAAAACCGTCAAACACATTTCCTTTATTGACTTAAAGATTTATCACAGAACAATGACACCATCAACTGCCTACAATTTGTAAAAGACAACAGATCCTCGTATCCACTGATGCTTCAGAGGCCAGGAGGCTTATTACGCATTTGATTATAACAAAAACGACCAAAAGCTCACCTTCTTACATTACTTTAGGTTTTTCTTTCATTTTTTACTGCCGCGTGCCTAACAATATATGGTAGTGTTTCAAATCAACTGAAAGTTTCATCAAAATCGATTCAGCGGTTTTGGAGTCTATAGGAGACATATAACACATAATATAATACATATTATATATTTATATTTATACCCATTGATATTTATTTGTGATTTGAAAAAAAAAACTAATAAGTGAATAGAGCTAGCGAAATATGGTAAAACATGGAAATAACCTCTTCGAGTGAAAATGAACCAGAATTTGAATAAAGCTAATTCGTAAGGAGTAAACTCCAGTCGTGCATCGGAGCTGACGCACACATTTTTTTATACCTTAATATTATTATTCTTTTTCATTTAGATAAAATGAAGGGAAATTTCTGCCGTTTTCCTTCACGATTTTAATACAAAAATGAATGAATATATGCGAACCCGTACCACATATGCTTCCTGATGTATCGACACATATCGAGTCCCGTTGAACGGGCTTAATCCCACAGGAACGCGGTTCGAAATGCATCTCAAAGTACCTACGTCGTGGTGCATATTGGTGAAAGTGGAATCCAGCTTCCGCGGGGACCTCGCGGTAATCACTTGCTTACGGCACAACTCTTACCCGTACCACTGGCGTAATACCTCGATTTAAATTTCGAACTTCCAGTTGAAATTTAAATGTATTTTCTCCAAAACTTCACTAGCTACTTGCCTGTTTATTTATTTTGGAGAAGCAATTGTAATATAATTCAAATTATTTTAACAATTATATCTATTAAAATTAACAATTAGTTTTTATTAAATATTTTTTATATTATTATTAGTAATCCATCGTTCTTATCGTATTGGATTGTATTGGAAATGACCAGCAGTGGACGTCATGTGGCTGAAATTCATTCATGAATGATTGTACTTTGTTTAAACAATGTCTTAAAGTAATTGAATTTAATCATTAAAACGTAAATCGATTTTAACTTAATAAGTCATGGAAAAACTGAAGTGAAATCAGCAATTTTTTTTTCAACACTAACCTTAGCTCTTAAATGTATAGAGCATGCTGTTAGTAATTTTAATAACATTTTTGTTGCATTCATTCGATACTTGAACAACTACATACACAAACACCCAAAAATATCTATACAAACCGCATGTCTCCGCTGCAACAAGTCCATTTACACGTCAGTGGGAGATTTGGACCCTTGAGAGTTGGCGGTGAGGAGCGCTATACAAAATACTTGAGAGCCTTTTAAACGATTCTATTTTTCTCTTTTAGACTAGACTAGAACAACACCTTTCTTACTACATAATATATTGTACATAATATTACAAGTTTAAATAATAAATGAAGTAGATAAAATAAGAAATGAAATTATGATGTTAATATAAGTTAAATAATTACTTAATATATTTAATGCTAAATTTATTTCAATGTTAAATATGTCAACTTATAGCTAATTTAACGAATTATGAAACGAAATCAATAATTATTCTCGAAATATAAACGACTATCTTGCATAAAAATGAAATGATATTTTTTAGTTTATTTTCTAAGATCAGTACATATTATTAAGAGAACTCTATACGTTAATGAAATAGAACACTTGGATTTGGAACAATACTTGAAGTAGATAAGATTTCTCTAAGAATTCTTGATAAGAGAAGAGTTAATAAGAACAATTTAAATAGTATCAGGCCAGTACGTAACAATCACATTATAGGATATCTAAGAAATATTTATTATATACGTCTTCAAATGAGAAACAGTTCGCGTATTTTCCCATAATGCACATGTTAGATAGTAAGTCGTCATGTTTATCTACAATAGTCGTCCGTTGAACTTGAATGTAATGCATCTAAAGGTTAGCCACGTTCTTTGAAACCCAATACACCCAATAATTCCATTGGAAGCAACAACAATAGCTCCTTTAAGAACGGATAGCTATAAATCGAAACCACCAATTGATCGTCAATGGAGCATTAAGGAGCTGACGCTTTCACAATGTACATTAGGAGTATGTTTTAGCAAATCACTTCCTATCACCGAAAAGGATGGATAAAAATAGTGAGTACGGGAAGTGACACAGTAGAAAGGCTTTGACGACCTCTTTACAAGCTAAGGTAAATAGAGTGGCAGCAATTGAAAAGTCATCCATTCTAAGGGAAAATTAACCCAGCCTTACATTATCAGTGTAGCGAACCGAACAAATAAGTCTACGGCTCCCATTACATGTTCAATCTACGATCGCAAATTACACAATGCTGCTATATTTATTGTTTTTAAATAACAAAATAAATTTTTCTCAACCAGCTGTTGCACGCGACTTCGCCCGCTTACCTTTATAAAATATAGCCTATGTTACTCGTTGATAATGTAGCTTTCTATAGGTGAAAGAATTTTTAAAATTGTTTCAGTAGTTTTTGAGTTTATGCACAAATAATAATATAAATCTTATCTCTTTATAATATTATAGCAACGCAATAATTTCAATTGTAGCTTAGTGGCGTTTTGTCATACTAAATTAATGTTGATTTCTTTTTAAATTAATTTACATTGTGAAGTTTAGTTACAAGTTAAAAATTACAAATCGTATTGCGCGAAAAGTCGTCATTTTTTTTATTATACTTATCTAAATAATTTTAGCACATTATAAATTCTCCTCGAAAATGTCCTTTGCAAATTTTAAAATACATTTTAGGGATTTATATTATAAAAAATATAATACTGCCGCGACTTATAACGCCTGGTAAAAAATATGAGTAATAATTTATTTAATCTCTTTCCTGTTAAACTTTTACCGGACGTTGGGTTTTTATTTTTCCCTTCGGGAACAGTACTTTTTTTTTGAATGAAGGTGGGAACCCTATGCCCTTTTCTGTATTCCTAACATTGCTTATGAAAAAATTCAAGACGATTAGTTTAGTAGTTAATACTACTAAAGGTAAAAGAGAGACAAACAGAACAATTACTTTCACATTAATACTTATATAAGTATGAAATGAATTGAGAATTCATTGAAAAGTGTTCGCTTTATATTGATATTACTCGTATTATAACTTGCCAATACGCAAGAAAGTTCATTTTATCCACAAAAGCGTTAAACGAACATGAATTCTAATATCAAATGAAAATTTTACTCACTATCTAAATTCTCATTTGGCGTGAGAGCGTTCAGAATTTGGAAGCCATGCGCTCAAACTCAATTTTAGTATAACAATATTACGATGATTAACTTTATAACCCTCTTAATCCGTGCAAATTGCAAAGGTAAGATGTTAGTAGGGGAGATTTTGTATTTATTGTATATTATTATAGTTTAAATATTAGCGATATATATATAAAATAAAGATTACACTCGTAATCCTAATAAATATTTGCGTGGTTTTATAATAATTACTTCTTTCATAGACTGGATATATATTATTTCTCCACTAAGTAAATCAATTTCAAATTACCAGCTGCACACAAGTCCAAAGTAGGTACGTCTCATATTTCCAAAAAAAAAAAAAAAGAAATATTTTATCTCCAGATTATAATATCTCTATACAGTACAATGAATGTACAATTTTTAAAATAAAAAAAAATATTACAACAATGTTTCATAAATATCTAACACTTTTTTTATATTATAAATGGTGGCAGACAAGCTGACGCACCACTTGGTAGGTCACTTTTTATATTTTCAGAAATGAAAAGCAATATTTGCAATCAAATTCCATTTCAAATCATTTTAAAGCCATACAGCACGTAGATACCCTATTGGCAATTTCTATCTGTCTGGAAATGTCATGCAGGTTACCCACTGGACGTACGACTTGCATTCGATTGGTACCTATACTCGTAATACTGTGTCATGAATGGTATTGGAATCTATTGAACGAGAGAGTAAAATATTAGATATGTATGAAATGTTATCTTTTGAGTTATACTTGTTGTTTTTTTCATTATCTTTTAAATAACCTAGACGCGCTTATCTTATCAGAATCAGTCCTACAAGCAGTATGTAAATCTAAAAAAAGTGAGCAGTTATGAAGAACATTTGTCAAGGTATTGTGAAGTAATATATCTGGATTTTCACAGTTAAACTCTGGTTACAATAACTTTGTTAATTATAAAAACGCAGTTATAGTTTTTAAAAAAGCAAAATTAGCTAACTTAAGTAGATAAACGGAAAACGCTTTGCGTCACATACATACTCTCAAGTTCGTCATTGTAACTACTGTTAACACAAATTTTTCAATTACTTATTATTATTAATTTTTTTGTAGATAACAACAGTTGGGTGTATATGTAGTTTAAATTTTTCGTGCCACTATTTTTCTTATACAGACTTATATAAATTATATATAAGAGCATAAATAATTGTAGTAGATATGTTATTAGTACATAATAACAATGACATGCATTAATAAGTGGTATACAGTAAATACCTAACACAAAGTAATTATGAACAACTGCCGTAACAAGTTTCGCTAGTAAAACATAACTGGAGTCCTTCTGTCACATTAACACGAATACTTAACTGCAAGTAATTCTCGCTTGTTTTGGTTATATTAAAGGATTCCAGCCATATCTCAAAGCGTTTCACTACGCACCCACTTATTAACCATCTTAATTACTAAGGCCAAGTTAATTATACCGGGTAAAACTTAACGTCTAAAGAGCGTTATCCCGTTAATTTAGTGGGAAGTCGGTCTCTCGAATATATCTTTATGTTATACCCCCGAACGATATCGCCAAACTTTGTGTCGAGGATTTGTTACTGTACCTACCCACAAAGGAGTCGTGTCTTAAACTTTTCTGTAATAAAATTATGAAAAAAATCTTCGGCTATTTGGAACGATTTCAGCCTACATTTATTTATTGCTAGCAATAATTTACTGTCAAAGAAATAAAGTAACCTCGGCATAGGAATGAAAATTTTTTTCGTATTCGGTAATTTTCTTGAAATGTTTTGTCGAGAATCAATCTTAATCCAACGTAATATGAGTTGATTAAGCCAACTTTTTTGGGGAAAGTTTTTAATAATTGTTCAACATGTCAATAAGATTTTGTTAGTAATATTTCTGCTAGTTAATTAACTAAAAAGGAAAAGGTGAAGTTCCAAATTAAAAACTTTACGCATATAGAAATTGTATCGCAAGTAGAAATTTTATAGAATAGAAAACGCGTTTATAAAATGACTCCTCCTTACTCCTCGTTGAATTTTGCATTATTATAACCTACATCTTTATCTAGAATCTTATTGAAGAAAGTAAACTTATAAGTAAAACTTATTATTAAAATCTTAACTGTCAAATATTTGATTATATACTATGTTAAAGAAATTGAAGTGTCCATGGACGTAATATACTATGCCACCAACACATACATACACCAAAATTGACAAATAAATAAAGCGACAATAACCCAGAGGGCCTAAATCTCCATCATACTTGCATCTGTGAATGCTTTTGCTCTGGCATCGAAGACCACAAGGAAGCATTTAAGACTAGATATCATTTATGATATTTAAGTTTAATTCAGGCAGTGTGTTGATTACAAATCATGTCTCAGAGGGTTTTTCCCTGCAAAATATATAGACTTGTTAAAATATTAATAAGTGACTGAAGTGACTTGAAATTAACTATTTCAGTGTTTAGTTCTTGTTTGAAATACCTACTGTGTAAAACTAAAAAATTGTGCTAACGAATCCGCGTAGTGCTTAGTCAATTATAAGCAAATCAGTAATAAGCATTAAATTAATGCAAAATCCGTTATCTACATAAGAGGAATTTATCAATAAACACGCTATAAATTAGCATTCTGTCTCGTAATTCCCAAACTCTGCGTACGAAATGCTATTTCAATGGGATGTGTGGGTGCGGGTGTGGTCAAATCGCTACATAAATGCTACGTATGTATAAATATACAAAGCCCTAACTCTCATCTAGTTTCTATTTATTCGACGTTCATATGAGAAGATTTTAATTGCTATAACATACTCAATCAATGCAAAGTATTTGGCGCCTAAATAGCTAAACTATGTGTTGGTAATATTTTATTTAAAATTATGTTTAAATCATTAGGTTACCAATCCTTTGGTATGTTGACTTGGATCAACAGACCAATTAGATTAGACCAATAACTATATGACTGCCCAAAAAACATGTTACAACAAAATATTTTGAAAAGACCAATATTGTTGGCCAAGACTCGTTTCAGTTATAGAGCGGCTAATTTTATCATTTAATACGAAATCTGTGGATCTCTATAGAAACAGTGAAGCTAATGGAACTTCAAAATTCTTAAGCCTGTCAAATACTGTTCTCAATAATATTATTTTTATTTCGTACATGGAAGTTCATTAAGATTCGATCAACATTTCTATTTATGACCTTTCGATCCCTTGTTATTCTTAGTTTCACATTTAATTATATTCTATAAAAAAATCAATCGACTTGATTAGTTTACACAATATAAAACGAACAGCCTATCACCATTTTGTTTATTCGTTGTAGATTCTGCCTATTATGTATTGTATGTATTTGCAATATTAATTTATTTTTAAAACCAAAAAAAATTTTTATGCTGAGGATTTCAGTGAAATATATCCCTACTGTCGGTTTAGTATAATATTACATGTGCGTTCACTGTGCTAATGTTATCCCAAAATAACACGAAATCAGGTGTGATATTTTAATTAGACTACGTAAAGTTTTGCATTACATTATTGATCGTTCTATCTGCTGAATGTAGTACACGGTGTGCTCGAAATTGGAATCAGTCTAATATGTTGAACAGTAGGTCCATCTCATTATCGTGGGCGACCACAGGTGAATGATGGCGTGGCAAGAGCGTAGCCCGACGTTTTGTTAGTGGTCGATTTAACGTCGAGGACAAATTGTATGTTTGCCGCCACAGCCGGGAGATCATTCCAGAACTGAGAGGTATAAATCGACTGATTACTTTAGCACAATTTGAATTATAATTCCATTTGTTTACAACGGTCGAACGCTCTCAAATAACTGTACAGAAAAATCCTTTGACAGTTAGATACAAATTTTATATCGTCACAGTTGGACTACAATACAAGAGTCCATTTGGTGTTATATTATTTCAATGAGGATAAAAAGCGAAAGTGAACGCTCAAATTGTTAATATTTTATTTCGTGTCGAGAAGGAACTAACTCCTGTTTTCATCCTCTTAACAAGAAAGTAATCTGTCGACCTCCGTCGCGATAACGGGATTTTTATGTAACAAACTCGAGTCGCGCCTACCCTCACCTAGCCCCGGGCTCTCTCGTGAAATCCCCACATTATACTCGCCTGCCAGATTCTACTAAGGTTTCGGCGTAATATACATTTTCCCGTGTCGGAATTACAGCTGTATTTTGCTCATGCAACATAAAATCGGCGTAAAGGCGACGCCCATGAAAAGGCTCTGGTAAAATCTACCCCTGTCTTTATTTAGTTGGCTTCAATGTAACAATCCACTGAAAGTTTTACTGTTGGTTGTTCCAGCGTCGCACTTTCATAAGCGAAACCTCGCAAAATGGAACCGGATATAATGCGATGCATCTCCAATAAGTTCATCTCTTGTTTCCCAGGCTTAATGCAAATATATTCCTAAATACTAAACCTCTTCGAAAATACCTAAGACAGTTACAAGTCTACGCAAGTCTCATTATATATACTTAATTAAACATCCTTTTGAATGGGACCTGGACATATTTATTTATCATGCACTTATACATAAACATACATGTGCTGTAGTTTCAATGCAATGCAATTCAATTCAATTATTTATTGCGAAACCATAATGTTTCATGACAGTCTTTCGTAAAACGATGATAATTATTCCCTATGTGGTGCCCAGCTTATCAATAAATTAAAAGAGGTTTTAAAAAAATCTTAAATAACATTCGAACCTTTACAAAATTACAAGCAATATTGATTTTGAAACTACATCCAACTTTTTTCATTAATATAATTACGAGAAATTTACTAAGAAATTTACCAAACTCCTTTAATTTATACGGTACCTACTGTCGTATTATGAAGCTAGATTGTAATATGTTTGGCACTAAATTTTAGTTAAGGTCGTTGGAGGCGACCAACAGGTGTGCGGGATGAGCCCGCTAGAGAGTCGTAATTATCATCACTACACCACTACACACAAACATAATCCGATACACACAAAAACAACCCACTTGCATAATAAAACAGCTCATCTAACAACCATACCAGTAACCGCTAATTAATCGACATGTTTAAACTTTAATGAGCACAATAAAAACATAGACCCAATAACCGCAGAATATTAATCGCCGATTTTAAACGTATGGTTTACAATGAATGCGAATAAAGCAATTATTTCAATTAACTGTTTTTCGTTCATGGCGACCACCGATCGATGGGCCGGTGCCTTTAGGTGAAATTTAAATTATTTTAAGTTTAAAACATATTGACGAACGCCCGCGACACTCGTTTATGCAATGAAAAACATTTCTGCTGGCGACAACGTCACTACATTTACACATTTTGTTCACTTGTCAATTAAATGTCACACGCGATTCGTTTCGAATTTACCCAGTCGGTCGCGAATATCAACTGGCCAAATGGAAATTTGCATAAAAAACACATTCTCAGCTTTACAACAACGCGAACGCCTACTGTTTATACTCGTTCGTAGCACTTAATAACTATCGCACCATACTGGAAACACATAGCTATTACAGTCGGTAACTAACTTATGGGATCTTTCTGCGATGCCGTTGCTTATTTTTCAGAATAGAGTATAGGTAACTGTTATTGCTTCTTGTTTTGGAAAACTCTACATTATTGATTTTTGTTTTCGTTAAGGTTGATTATGCTGTTATTTCACGGTGGTCTTCTGCAAAGGGGTGGTTACTGACGCCACCAGACGGGCTGCCCAAATGACTGCCAAAGCAGTGTGCCCTGCCATTATTTTGCAAATACAGACCAGAGCCAACTTTGAAAGTTCATTTCCAAAGAGAGCGGCCTACATCCAGTAGTGGAGAGACATTTGGTTATAATTTTCTTATAAGACGTTCGGGTATAGAGCAAAGCAGGGCTTGAGCGGAGATGTAGCAGACAGGAACGTGACGTCATATAGAGTAAGAGGTATCCGTCGTGCAAGTGAAGACAGTTGCAGTCGACACTTTGTAACGTCAAGCGCTCGTACAAATCAGGCGAACATTCCCTATGGATTCGTCAAGTCACAGCATGTCCACTGTCCTTTTTCTATGAATCTCTCGATTCTTGTCTTAGTGGGGACTTAACTGTCCACTTGTATATTTACACAGATCTCAGGTTGTTACTTAAGAAAACTGTCTTCCAGTTTCATTCTTCCTTATGTGTTCATTAAAATTATTTTTACATTATTATATTTAAATGACAATAAATATTTCTTTCTTTCTTTAATTTTTTTTAATTAAGTGCGAAAATTCAGATTTCTAAATCTTTGAACGATTTGTTTTAAAATCATCATTTCCATAGTAGAAAATGTCACAAAGTTGAGTCCTTTAATTATTAAACGCGTGGGCACTTATTAATTAATTTGTACGTAGTGAGATATTTTGTGGTGTCATAAAATTTAATTGGATTATTATTTGAAATTTGCTATAATTTATAAAGCAATACACGACAGATAATATTATTACACGGATTTCACGCCACACTTTTAGTCTATACTATAATGTAAACGTTATAACGCACTACAAAATATCTCGTAAAATGTGAAATAATTAATAAATTCGTTTACAACAACGCGCCTTCTATTATTGTCAACGTTAAATAATACTTCTAATTAAGATTCGTTTAAAACAACGCGCCATTGAGAGGTTAGAGAAATACATTTTGCAAGCAACAGGAGCGCCCAGAGTTGTAATTTAAACATTTATTCGGGTTACCTGTCACTCAAATTTATTTTAGCTTAGCAAAACATTTACCAAGTTTTGATGGAGTTGTAAGTGAGATTGTCTATAAATCTCGGAGTGGCTTTGTGTATACAACGAATGCGTGCGGAGAACAGATTTATTGCATTTTTCTTGCATCACAGTACATCACTTACACGTGAAAATATCACACCCTAAATGGAAACCATTACTACTTCACATTCGTGAGAGAGAGTGTGTTAGAATACAAACTAATATTGTGAATGCGAAAATGAGTTTGTTTGTTTATTAAGCTTCACCTCATAACTGCTCAACCGACCATCATGAAACTTTGCATACACATGAGTAACAAGCACAGAAAAGGACAGAGGGTAGTTTTAATTCAGAAAAACGTACTGTTCTCGAGGGACGCGGACAAAGTCGTAGGAAAAATCTAGGGAATATGTATTTGGTAAATGTAAGGGATAGAAAAAATGTATTATTTAAATTACCGCATCTTCTACATACTTGAAACACCGAAAACTATATTAATAATGTATTTGAAAAATATGATATATTAAAAAAAATAAGCCTAGTTCTTTTAAGCGTTTTGATATAACAATTACAAATTATAATATATTTTGTCCTTTTACAAATAACTTTCATAGTTAGAAAAATGTATTCATATTCAAAAAGCTAATTTTAAAGGGCAGTTTCACTTTCAGAAAAGAAGAATCAGTAATCACAAAAAAAAAATAAGAAAGAAATTAATTTTAAAGAACATACAATTTCTTATCGTTTGCATAATAAATACAAAATAATCACGCACATAATACTGACTAAAATAAATATTTGTAACTGGTTATTTTTACATAGAAAAGTCTTAATATATCCATTTCTAGTTGAGCTACAGAAACCAATTATTAATATTCTTGGTCGTTTATGTGGTTTTAAAAATATGTATCTAGTCGTAATAACAAGTTTCAAAGCAAAAGTCCGAAATGATATTATTATTACCAAAGCTTAAAAATAATAAAAGAGTGTTTAAAGTCTCACTCAACATTGGCATGATGTGATATGTCAATCGAGAATTAATTTAAACTTTGCTGGTCGAAGCGAGCAGCCTGCGCGCCCAAGGGACGGTGCGAGGATCAAATCGGAATAGAAGGTTTATATTGACAAAATTTCAAACAAACAATAGCAAATCTGTTGTACTTGTACTAAGCAAACAATCAGCTTTGAAGTGTTAAACAGCTAAACTTTAGTATTGTTTGGTAGCACGGTGATGTTTTGTTTTTAATGAAAGAAGTTAGTTTTGAAACAGTTTTTGTGTTATATACTTACTGCTGAAATGATTTTTCATTATCAAAATTTAAAATGAAATGCGCACTTTTAATTTTAACATTTTTAAACATTAAGGTATTTTATTTTTTTATAATTTTTATACAATTTGCTTATTTCCACGTGAAACTGATTCACTACTATGTATCGTCTGGTTCTTGATAACTATTTTATGTTATAAGAAATTTTTAAGTGACCAAACAAGTCACGTCACAAATGAATGCTCCAGCAGCAGACAATTTTGTTTTCTCTAGCCATTTACGATTTTCGTAATTACCTAATATTTTTTCTAAACTAGTACAAACATAATTACAAACGATCAAAAAAGTATGCTTTTAGAGCCTCCTAGCTTCTCTTAGTAAGTGGTTCTTATTCGTACACAAATAGGTCCCGGTTGCTGATCTATTTTTCCATATTGCCACATACACGTCAAATGAACATAACAGTGGTAAATGGATTGGATTTATTTCCACTAGAGCGTGAAGTTATCTGTATGCCAGTGATAATAGATGTAAATGAAACAGTTATCTTACACACTTTGACGTTACCTATTGTTGTTAAACCACACCTTACCTGTCCCATTATATCGAATTTACTATGCAGATGAAGTAATTATTTTTGCGAGTTATTTGTAAGGTCTAAAGGAATTTAGTATTCGTAAATAAAGAAAGATTTATGGTAAATATCATAGCTTAATGCAAGTTACTTAAGTTAGAATTTAAGAAGTAAAACTTTTTATAAAGTAAGTAAGTAAAGTAAGTAAGTATAAAGTAAGTAAAGAACTTTAGAAGTAAAATCTCTAAACTCAAATATTAAACTGCGAAAAATCTTGGTGTTTTTATACTAAATACACAAATGAAATTCTTACTTGGGAAAACAAAAATACGTAGCTGTTGTCATAAAATAAAAACATTAGTAATTTAATTTTAGTAATAACATGTTTGTCATAAAATTTTAATACTAAATATTGTCGAAGTAGAGGCAGAATTATTTTTATGTTAATTTATGAATGACTTTTTATATTGTAGGGAAATTTCATTTCATTTTTTTATTTGCGCTCTATAAAAGCCCTTTTCACGCATCCTTTTATTATAATAAATTTGTGGTTATAAGCGCTAAAAAAATACATATACTTTAATCGCGTATAGTTGACTGTTAGTTGATTAATAATTATGGACTTGGTAACTCTACAAGCCCTCGAGATCTGACCGTTGCCTGTCCAAGAATGACAGCTGTAAACACCTCAGGGACTCGACCTCATAGTGCACATCATTCCGAGGCCTGGAGGCAAATTAAAAACGTCAATCAGCCGTAGTAGCTATTACTGATAAATCACTGGGAACATTATCCGCGGCTATTAATTGCATTTGGCTTAATTGCGCTCATCCATTCCAGTTTCATTGTAAGAAAATTAATGAAGTAACCATTTTGATTCGTTTGTGAGGTACCGTTGTTGTAATGAGCTTAGACGTAGACAAATATACACCTCCGAGCCGAATCGATGTTTTTACTCCGAGTTAATAATTTACCGTTTTGAGACGGAGTCAAAAAGGATCTACCAAGTAAACATATTTAATCCTAAAGAGGCTTTTCGTTAAGGCAACAATACCTCAAAGTGCTCCACAAGTACTTATTTGTGTAATAAAAATTAACATTCGTTCTTTTTAAAATATTCCTGTAATCATTCTTAACAATGGCCCGAGGTTGTTTGATGTCCGCGGAGGCCCTCGATTAATTTTGCCTTTAATAAAAAATATGTAGAAAAAATTAATTTTTCTGGGCTCCATTCATGAAAAGGTTCGGAATTTTAAATGCTGAGCCCTAGATTATGGCGATTTCGCTCATAGAAAATGAATTATTTCGCTAATGAAACCATCCTGTATAAAGACTATTGGGAATACATAAAAAGGATGGATACTTCAAACGAAGTAATTGGCTTACCGACAAAACGGAAACCTTATTAGTTGAACTCTTTTGGTTGAAGTCCGTTTCTTCTCACTTTCATCCTTATGCTTTCTTATTGTGCTAAGATTTTGTTAAGAATACAATATATTTAAGAATAATTATGAAAGCCTTCAGAAGAGTATCTTGCTATATTTCTAAGCAGCAATATTTCTAGCTTGATCGTTAATGGACTTATGCATTAGTTTGTTTCTTAAGTATTTTAATTTATTTCTGACTCAAGTAAGTAAGTACTGAGATTGACATATAATAAATTCGTAAAATATCCGTGTCTATACATTTTTGAATTCAAAAAATTAACAAATTGTACCTACAGAAAGACCTACACGTTGTACTTATAATTGCCGACGTTAAAAAATAGTTTTAGAATTTTTGTCAGTGTCTGTGCATTTGTGAAAGTTAATCTCAAAAATACATTAACCGATTTTTAGTGTGGTTTCCACTGATGTATTGAAGCAAGCTTAACTTTAGCTTTCCAGTATTTTTTAGTGTTAGTTTCATTCCAATCGGTTTACAAACAAAAAAGTTATACCAAATACCGAAACGCCACGCGTAGTTGCGGGCACACCTAGTCACAAATATTTTTTAGGTATATAAGAATGTCATAAATTCAGTACATGTCATGTGACGTTAGCTACAATTGAATTATTTTTTTCCAATTATTGTTTTATAGTGTACAATATTTTTCAATTTTAATACTCATTTTACCTGTCTGTATTATACATTCTGACATATTAATAAGTTTCAATTGTAGTAATTGCTACTATTAAAATGCTATTTCCACAAAAACTAGAGTCTCGGTTTACTATCGATTCGTAAGATGCAAACGTTATTTCCCTCCAAGTGGCTCATGCCATTAAACATTTATGCTTTCAAGATAACGCCTGCTTTTTGTGTATTACCTACTACACAGTTTTATAGCTCTTTTATTGTTTTCTGATCTGATCAAAACGTTATTCTTCAGTACCTAACTCTTTTACAAACAATACCGAGTACGGCAACGTTTGATTGCCTCGTTTAATGTCTACTACGAGTAGTATGTTTGATCAATTGACCTAATAAATGAAAACGAATTTATTACTCTTTCAGCGATAGACTTTGTTGTTTTTAAGACTGTCCAGTACTTTGGGAAAACAAATCTCTATTCATATATGTATACTAGCTTTTTCTAGCGACTATGTAGTGGACTATACCAAGGATTTAATCTACCTCCATACCATATTTTAAGTAGGTTTAGGTCTTGAAGTGAAAATAATACAGACAGAGAGAGACAGACGTATATAACAGAGGGATAGGTGGAACGAGCGGTTTATAGATTTTCATTGTTATCAATCCATAAAATGTTTCTCTAAAAGTTTAAATATTTTTTGGTACATATTTTTAATTATAATTATAAAAATAAAAATCAAATTATCTAAACTCCCTTTAGAATTTTTCCCAAAGTGATTGCTTGCACACATGATATGCTGTGAAAATATCATACACGTATGTATATGAATGAACCGAATATTCTGTTGGCTAGTGATTACAGGATGTGAATGCGCTCGAAGCCTTTGGGTCCATAGCGCCGGCAACCACGCTATACAAATATATGAACGTAACCCTTCCAATGTTTTCGCGTATTAAATCAAGCTTTTTTGACTTACTTCGCTCAAAAAGTTTTATATTTTTTAAATTTATTTTTGAAATGACTGCTGCTGAAATTGAAAATATTTTATTAATTATTGCGTAAAAACGCATTTTTACAATGTGCAGACAAGTAAACATTAAATTTACTAATTTAGATTCGATTGCCCTCAGGTGATGTTTGAACTACAGTTAACATCGCGTGATTAAATTGATTTTTTTTTATCTAAACTTAATATTATACTGAAAGAGAGATTTGTATTTTTGTATATTTGTAATGAATAAACTTAAAAACTACTGGACCGATTTTGCAATTTATTTCACTTATCAACGAGTAACATAGACTATATTTTATAAACTTACGCTGGCGAAGTCGCATGCAACAGCTAGTATATTATATTTTGTAATTTACAAAGTTGCTTAATCACTCACACTAGGGCAGCTGCGTTTGTGTCTGGAAAGATCAACTAAGAATATTATATGAACATTTTTTTTTCCAAAGTGAACTCGGATTCTCTTCAAGCAGTGGTTTCGTTTTTAACATCTGTTTCTGTTCTGAACTGCCCAATATTTCAAAATAATATTTACATGATTTTCTACTAAACTTAGATCTGTAAGCTTTTAGTTGCGGTATTCGCTTTTGACGAGCAAGTCCATGAACATATTATTAAAGCTTGGTCTCTTAAACGAGTATAGAGAAACTCGATGCCTTTTACCGCAATCACTTGTGTTAAACGGTCTAAATAACAAACGTCATAAAAGAGGAAATGATAAAATGGAGTAGAGAGAAACCGAGAGACCCTTATTACAAGCTACCTACATAAACGATACGGAGAATCTGACAAATGGCATGGCAAAGTGTAACAATGCTGGTTGCTCCAAGTGGCCGTTCAATTATGCAAATAGACACGGCAATGTTCGTCCAGCAATAATAAAACTGTTTAACAGCTGTCAAACGCTCGCAGCTCCTGTGTAAAATTTTCGTATTCAGTCAGCCATCTAAGCAATAAAACGAAAGCAGGTACTGAACATCAGTCGTGTGATGAAACGCCCGGCGCACATATTAAATTAGAGCGTCCCTCGTCCACTTTATTTTTATTTGAATCCCATGAAAATATGAAACGTGTTGGCTTCCGAATTTGGTTCGGCCCACCACCGTTTCATTTGAGAGTCAATGTTTATGAATTTGTCAATAAACACGCCTCGTGTACCTATTTAATGCATTGCAAAATTCTGGGCAAACTTTCACTTCGGCCGACGGCCGTAAATTCTATCGCTAATTATTCTGTGGGCACTTTTTTTTTTTCAAATACAAAGTATTCCGATTGTAATTTGGATAAAAGACTTTTACGATATCTCAGTTCTTGATTGGTGTAAGGACGTTGAGTTTAAGGGTGGTTATCATGCGAGGAGCACATAAACGCTATAGTTGGGGTGTGTGTAGCGGTACGACGACGTTGAAGCGTTATCGACGCGTTGATACAGAACAATGTAATTACTTTAGTATCTTCAATACACTACTCCAGACTATTTTCAATGCCATATACTTCCATATACCATATACTTTCGCAATTATGTAAAAATCAATTTCATGTATCAAGCGGTAGATGTACATTCGCCGCTTGTATTTGCCGCACCTACGGACCTCTACTTAAATATTATAACTTTAAAATTTGTTTACTATCGTTCTATTAAACACTTTTTTAAGAGTGTAATATTGGCTTTAAGAATCCACAGGTACTTGCACCTAATGACACAGGGATTGATACAAAGCACTGTCGACCTAGAAAATAAGTTTTTATGCACTGAGACACGTGTTTAACAATTCGAAATATTTATAAGAATCGTTAATGTTTTAGACATAAAAGCAAATCCGATTAACAAGAGATTGGAAGGTTTTCGTCTTTCTCTTTAAATTATTTAATATATCACACTGAAAGTAGTCCATATTCATTATCAAAACTAAGCGAATTATTTTAAATATAAATGGACTTAATTATCAATTAATTTATGTTACACATTTATAATGGGAATAAGATTATAAATTTATTAAACAAGAGTAATTTTTCGTCCGTAACTCCTCATTAAACTGATCCACCGTTCTGGGTGCTTCATCACTCAGTCAAATTACGTTTCGCTTAATTTTCTTTCCCCGGCAGGTGTGTTCGACAGAGCAATTATTTACACCGTCAGCCGTGACGTCACTCTCCCTGCCTCTCTCTGTGTAACCCTCTCGCCCCTTCCCGCAGTGCGTTTCCTCCGAGAACAAAACTTCCTATCGTTGTCTAGATAGTTTAAAACTGTAAGTTATTCCCGTTCAAGTTTTCCTATTTCGTTTTCTTCAAGCGCCTATCGTAACTTGGTAAATTGCGCATTCATCATCGCTTTCTTCTAAGCACTCTTTCTTTTACTGGTGAACGAGTTTGATGTAAACTACACTTCATGTGTTCAGGTCGAGCTTTTACACTTTTCTTCACGTTATAACAATTTCCCACAACTCCTTTAAATCGTCAGTGTTGGATTTAAATGCGGGTATACCTAAGTTGTTTAAATTTAAAGACAAGTTGACAAATTTCTTTAAATGTATTCCGTCATTAAGCGTTGGAAGAAAATTCGCTGTCATTTAATTTTCAAGAAATGCGACATTATGTCACTTAGTAGGCTGAAATAAAATTGATATGCAGACATAATTTGAGGCGGCAACCCTTCTGCTTACCCAACATTATAACCAAGGTCGCTTAAATACTTACTGAATGTCAGATCCATTTGTTCCCCTCATGTTTAGAAATGTCACTGCGGCTGATATGCTATGGTTCAGTATCTCTAATTTGACAGTGACATATAGGATTAAATTAGAATGTCATGTCGACCAAAATGAATTTTCACTCAGATTGAGTGCCTGCCCATTGTTATTGTTTAATTGTAGGCAAGTCTTCAATTGGTTTACAAATTGCCAATTAAGATTGCCAAAAGTATAGCAAAATATTAAGAATGTAATCAATTTTGTGATCAGGTAGTTAGGGCTTTACTGGTGCTAAAAATGTGCTAAAAATAAATATATATATATATAAATCGATCATATTAACAAAATGAAAGGATATGATAAAATAAATATATTTTTTAAGTATATCTACTGCCGAAGCAAGTACAATCAAGTATAGGCATGATGATAGTCTAATTGATAGTAGATGGCTAGAAATACAAACATTAGTAAGAAGAAGCTTCTAAATACTCTAATTTAGTTACGCTTTAAGACATTTAATACTTTAAACATATTATCCACTGTACAAGCATTTACAATTACAACTTAGTGCAGCGTCTATTTATTATAAAAGCTATATAATAATACTTTAAGTGAATAACATTAGAAACTCCACAACTACTGTTCAGTGTTCACCAACTTGGCACTACCTGTCCAAAACCAACAAACTTCGAGCAAAGTTTCAGTTGATCTGAAATTTCATGAACCTAAAATTTAATTTAGAAACAATCTAAATGAATTACGGTCTTTATCGGGTGCCATTTACACAGGTGTGACGACTTGACATTTAGCTCGCTGAGCGAACACATTCGGAAATGCCGTAAAAATAATCGATCACTAAATAACCTTTTACGTAGCCACTTAAAAGCGAATTAGTTCTCTGTGTCACGCGATTCCTGAAAAGGTTTTTAGTTTGCAATCACAATATGACTGACTGTTTTCAACGAAACTATTGTGAAAAAGCGAACATGATTCTATTTTAAATGACAAAAACAATATTGTCATGTAAATTTGCATCGTATTTTCAAAACATATATGTTTTTGAAGTGAAAACTTCTTTAGGCGCGTTGGGCATTTTTGAGATGAGATAAAATGTTTTCACTTCTGACATGGTCCTACGACTAACATGTTTTTTTTTATGTAAAACACGATGAAGAGGAAATTTTCACATAAATGGCTAAAATCTAATATCAAATTAAAAATATACCATTGGGAATGTTAGGGTTAGTGAAACCTCAAAAAGAGGTACAAATAATGTAAATAAGAATACACTAGTACCACAACAATATTATCTTGCACTAGAGGGCGCCGCTTCCCGCTTCGCCCGGATTTACATAAAAACCTTCCTGTTTAAGTTCCATTAGTGAAAACCGCATTAAAATCCGTTGAGTAGTTTAAAAGATATAAGCGTACATACAGAGGGACAGACGGCGGGAAGCGACATTATTTTATACTATGCCTAAAGAAGAGGAAGCCAGACTTATTAATAAAAACTCAAAATGAAATTCTTAAAACTTACTGTTTTTCTAAAGAGATTGTTAAACAATAATTTATCATAGCAGATTCTTGTTTCTGTCTTCTACTTATTTCACATAATTACTTATATATTGAACGGGAATTGAAATTCATAACACACGTTCTCCAATAAATAAACGACTGAACTGAACTACACGAGTCAATACATCTTACCCACCGGTTGCAGCAATAACCCCGAGAACACCGCACCGGCACAGTATACATAAAACAAACAGTGTAGAAACATGATATAATAATATTTTATTTTATTTATTTAATAAGGCACACAAAACAGGACACTGACATTAATTATAGGGTGTAAATAAAATTACATCAAAGTGATCTAGGCAGCAGCCCAAAACATGTGTACACTGCATGTCCAAACAAAACAGTGTTACTTTCACTTACAGAAACAAAACAAAAAAATAAAACAGAAGAGAGACGCACTTTTATCCAAAAGCAAGCTTAGTATTTTGTAAAATATTTCACAATTCTATGGTGACTACATTAAAACTAATTACACAATTTTTTACAAGTATTCTTTACTTTATTATCCCTTAGGAATATAGTGTAAAATTGTAAATAAACAATCCATCGATAGTAACACATTTAGGTAATTCATTTAAATCTCGAAGAAATTAGTCATCTTTCCATATTTCTCATAGTAAAATACGAAAGAATGTAACCAATGTTTCTGTGCAAATATTTGAATTTTAGTTTGAAGTTGAACTAAGCAAAGGAAGGAAAAATTGAATTTAGCAATTCTTGAGCATATACTGAATAAATCACTGCAGCACCAAAGCTTCTGTTTCATTGTAGATTTCTGTTAGGACGAAATGTCTAAGTCATTTGTGCTGTAAAAGCGACGAAATTTAATTATCTTCTACTGAGTATCTCTGAGGATTCGATCCATTACTATTTATATTCAAAATAACTACATAAATTTAAAATTAAAACAAATAATAAAAAATCTATTCTTTTTATTTGTATTGTGGTGCCGCTTTAAAGCCTCGAACGAAGCCATTTTATAATAAATTCTCCCTCCGATGTACCCTGTGGGATTAATCGTCTTACTTTTCTCTCTCGACCGTAATCCGCGCAGGGAATTGTGTGACCAGGATTGCTTGGACCACTACCACCAGCTCATATGAGATTTCTCGACGGATTTTATGTAATAAAAACGTTAACCATGGGTACGTAGCTAATAGTATTCATATTATATCCATAATAATCACTTCTTGATCTTGGATAAATTACAAGATTAAATATCAGAAGGCTTGGAAACTTCGAGGAAAGATAGTTAGTAATTATTCGTCGAGGATTTAACTGCATCACTACTTGCATTAAGATAACTATCCACAGTGACGTTCTAACTTATGAAATGGTTTCTTTGTGCATTTCTCCTCGTCTTTGTTGACTGAATGCGAATAATTGCTTTCGTTCTGACGGAATATGGATCGTGCAGTTTTAATGGAATAGCATAGTTTGTGTTCCTAGTTAATGGCTATATGCATTGGAGATACATTTGCTTTAACGACACTGTTTGATTAGGAGTAAATATACATCGACAGGTAATAGCAGTGAGTGCTCAAAAAAAAAATGCTCTGCTTTCTATACAGCAGACGTAGGTTCGAACGAGTGGATTCTTAGCTACGAACAGAAACGCTGACATCTTTATTGCTGTGACTACAGCTAGCTGCCTGCCACAACTTTTTTATGTTTTTGAATGATCCCTCGGGAAGAGTACTTTTTTCTGGATAAAAAGTATATTCCTGCATCTCCGACAAAACTTCATGATGATCGGTTGAGTAGTTAAGGCATTAATGTAACATACAGACAGACATAGTTTCTTTCACATTTATAATTTTAGTATGGATGTAATAATTTTTATTCGTCATTTTTCGGTGTATCATGCGGTTGGAGCTATATTTATTAAAAAAATATGTAAACTTGTAATTACCATATCCATGGTCAAGCAAACGAAGATGATTATTATTATTATAACAAAAATACAAAATAAATCTTGTTAATCTTTAAAAGGATAAGTTAGCAGCCAGTTCTGTCAGCGTCGGAAATATTGAGGTCAACTTGCACCTGATGGGGTTTAGTCGGTGTCACAATCGGCCCGTACTGCAGAATTAACCGCGCCCGCGCCGTTCGGCTCGCTCCAAATGTCACTCTTATTATCTTCTGACACTTCGGGATTACCTCGGATAAATTGTTTTAGCGTTCGCAGGCAGCTACGCCGCTGAACGTCGACGGCTGTTATCTTTGAGAATTAAAATTGAACCCAACATTACCGGTTTATTCGAATGTTTTTAAACATAAAATCCGTTAACACAGTTAATTAAGTTTCCCGTGTGTGCATAGCCGAGTCAATTAAGCAAGCGTTTGATTGGTTGCAACAATCACTTACGTGCGGCTGTGTCAACTTTGACGTACGAATGAAGTTTCACGGGAGGCCGGGCCGCAGTACGTCTGCTAATACCATTTTCCGTTTGGCTAATAAGTTTAGCATGCGCTATTACCAATCTACCGTTGAGCTCGGCGCCTGCCGAGCGCTTCTGCACAGCAATCAATTTGTTTCATGTCGGACGTTTTGATTCCCTGAAATTCACGTGAACACGACAGTGACTGGTGTTCGTTGCGGCGTATCTTCATTTACAAGACATTAATTTATTAGTACGGATTTAAGGACAGTGTCGATTATGTTAAACACTAACATTACCAAACCCGCGACTTGGACTTCAGACTTCTTAGTTAAGAGGGAAATGACGATTTATGTACTATTCCAGGATATACTTATTCTACATTTTTAGGTAAATAAAGTACATACATTAGTTATTCAACCAGTCGCGCCTTAGATGCATGAGTGTTCTTTTTACTTTTAAGTAAGTATAATATACGTATTTTTTTTAACTAAATTATTTTCGCCGTTAATGCAACTAAACATTATTTCCAAAATAGGTTGTGAAATTCGTATTTGGTCAGAAATTACCTCGCACATGCTACAAAAAAAACTTGCTATCCGCTACTTTACTCATGTTAAAACATAGAATAGAGACTACCTTTTTACCCTATATTCAAGCTATTATTCCTCAAAATAATTCAGGGAGCGGTTCAAAGATAACCTAACCTAACGCAAAACTCAAAATTTACACACATTACTTTTTTGTACTAGACTTTTGCTAATATAGGTATACATAAGTAAAAATAATATTGCCTTTTACTTCACTATAGTCTAATATTAATAGAATATACCACCAATATGTAAATGGTGGGCCGAACACTCTGAAATAGAACCTGAGGCACTATGAGAAGGGTGCCTCGAGTTCATTAGACATTCGGATCACGATTGCCTCGAACGATGTCCCATCTTGGCTCGCTCACACCGATTACATTAATTTTATCATTTTATAAACGATTTAATAGGCTATCTGTAGATTTGCTTCATTCGAACAACCGAAAATATCTTTCTCTTCGTCTTTCAATTTCCGGAAAATGTTTTTCTTCGTCGCAAAATTATTCATTTTGAGTATCGTTCGTTGAGCTCAATACTGTTGCTTTATATTCAAAATGGTTACATAATTAAAATCTCACTAACGTTCTTGACGCCTAGAGCGAATTTTAATTTATTCATTAGCCGGCAGTTTTTTTTCCAATAAGTCCCGCTTGTGTATAGATTCTTCGAATAAGCAAGCGGGGGTCATTCAGCTTCAGCCGCCTTCTATGTGTCGTCGGCAATATTCAAATCAATCTCTACATTTTCAATTTATTTCAGTGTCCTTATCTCTCGCGGCGTTGGCACTGAATTAATCTGAACGGACTGTACCGCCCCTCCCTTTCCTTGCCCCTTTGCCTCCATCTCACCGGAAATTAAACGAATTAACGCCATCCAAATGTACATTTTTCACTTTGGGAGTCGCGCGTCCTATCGATGAATCAGTCTTTTTCATTGAAAAGCAATCGGCGGATCGGTGCGTTTATCTATCCTCGCTTAGATTGAACAATTGATACGTCAGTGATGTACGGAGAAATGTAAATCGAATTCGCTTTATTGATTCGTCCGCGCTCCATTTATTTGGAAAGCAATTTAATTTAGCGACACGTTGATCATAGCCAATCGTGTTCGGTTTCTGGAAATTTCTGGGAACGTCACTTTTGACTCTTGGGCCAAATAATCAAATGCTTTCATAAAAGTAGAAGCTTCTCTGAAACGTTAGCCACTTAATTCATACAGTTACGCTTAAACCTAGAAAAAAGACAAAATTAATTACGAGTCGCGTTATTAGTTTTCTCTTAACTTTACACATCACTAGCTGTTACACTTTACACATAAAAACTTGTTACACTTTATAAAGTATAGCCTATGTTATTCGCTAATAATATATCTTTCTATAGGTGAAATAATTCTTAAAATCGGTCTAGTAGTTTTTGAGTTTATTCCTTCAAAACTTTTCTCTTTATAATATTGGTATAAATTATCGTAACTTTATACATCTTACTCATACATGATTCGATATAATATGTGACGAACAGATCTCATTAGATAAGCATCTAAAATACCCCTCATTGGTGCGTAGTATGTAAACGTTCGGTGATGATTTCAAAAATGTTTTGTGTAAAAGTTCTCTTTCTTTGAATTTAGTAGCTATGCGTTTGAATACAGCCGCGCGGTCAATCGTTAGAGCGATTCGGCCCTCGTGTATTTCGCATCGTAATGACGTTGTAAAGTTCTAAACACACCTGCCTCGTATATGAGTAAAGAGTGAACACAGTAACGAAACTTTCCTTTAAACGAAATATCAACAAAAACACAAGTAGTTTTTGTATAATTTTTTAATGAAAATGTTTGACAGACAGTTCATTAGACGGTATGTAGCTTATGAACCTGTAATCCCAAAGAGTTGCGCTAAAGTTACACAAACGCCAGAGGATACGCTAGAAAGATTAATAGAGAAGATATGTTAAAAATTAAGATTATTGATGAAAATCTATATAAAAAAAATACATTTCATTTTTTATATATATATTTAATGAGAGTGTCCTAGAAACCTGAAACTCAAAGAGTTCTCTAGGTAGCATGCTAGAAAGATTTTTAGGGAAGTCATTTTAAAAATTAAAAGAATTGATTTAAAGCTTCATAAGAAGTAATACAAATAAGTTTGTCTTTATTTAAAAAAGTACAATATGTCTTCCGTATGTATAGTGTTTTGAAATACACTTAAATATATATTTTTTAAATTAAAGCACCATTCAGTTTACCTACTGTTTATTCAATATTTATACATGTATTACGTTCAACGCCCGCTAACTAATTAAGTAACAGTGTTTGGAATACGATACTACGATTATTGCATCGTACCCCAAAATTGTTGGGTGTAGTACTTACTAAAGTGTTATAGCTCTTTTAACGTACCACTGGAGGGGATTTAGCTAACATACCTCTACCTATATATTGAGAGTAGACATTTTTAAAATACACTACATGATACGTATGCATACTCTCTTATATTTTGTGCAACTAAGTATTGAATACTAATCTAAAATTCAGGTTTCTTAAAAAGATTAAATTAATCGTCGTTTATTATAGACCTACACAGGAAAGTCTTTGATTTATTAATACACTACCTATTGTACAAGACTTTGTACGCGCAAATTTGTAAGTACTATAATTGTTATTCTTTTGTATAAACTAAGTATATTACTGTAAACTTTTATCAATATCAAAATCGTAAAGGGGTAAATACAATCATACATTCTTATAAAATTTCTGATTTGAAATACTAGATTAAAAGGATTAGGCCTTTTAATACTAGATTAAGGGATTAAATCGTATGTAAAGAGGTTAAAAGCATTAAACTGGAAAGCCATTGTAGAGAATAATTAAAAATAGTACTGGCTAAAAAGACACTTGACAGACGTCGAATGTAACATGACCTGCCTCTTCTACTGCCTCCTCGATATATTTATGTTTCAGGCTATGTTCCAGTTCTTTAGTCCGTACACTAACTTCAGCTTATTAATTATATTCGTTGTGTCATAAAGTTAATTTGAGGTATCCTAAGGATTTGCTCCTTACAAATTTGATCTCGCAAAAAGCTCTGAGCTTACAGCTTTTTAAAATTTTTAAATATACGTCTAATATGATCTGGTGATATCATCGGTTTAAGATTATTCTTAAACCGATGATATCTTCTTCTTCTTCCCAGCATGCACATGGTTTAATTATTTTTTCAAGTGTTGTTATTATTTCTTATTTTTGTTTGTTTAATTGTTAGTTAGTAAATTAGTAGATTAAAATAGGATAATTAAGTGTTTAGTTAAATCAAATTATGTAATAAATATATAAATTTATTAATAAAAATAAAAAATATTATAAATGAGATTTAAAATTAAAGCCTACATTTTTTCTACGTATATCTGATGTCCAGTTCATTGTGCAGAACTAAAGCCCCCGGCTTCTCACAGTTAATTTTTTTCTGTAAATTATATACACGAACCTTCCTCCTTTATCGCACTTTCCTTTAGTGGAAATTGTATCCGAAATTGTGGAAGTCCGATGGTTGGCTTAGAAAAGGTTAGCTGAGAAACACACAGAGGCGGACAGCGACTTCATTTTATTTGTATGTATAGATACAAGGATCATAGAGAATCAAATAACCTTAAAAATGTGCTTATATAATAGGAATAATAATAAATGTATTGTGTGTACTGTTTATTATTGAAATTCATTAATAAATTTCAATATAAGATAAGGCACAATTCCGAAAGATTAAAGGTAAAACACTAGAATAGAAATACCTATTTAATTTACAAGTTACCACAAGATGTATAACACTTTCAGTTAGAAGACTTTGAAAGTATTCATTAATGTTATACGCATTAACATGAAAACTAAATAATTGCGAACCCTTTAACTTGTACAAGATATGGAGCGAGCGAACACAGATACGAGTTGTTCGATGTTCAGTAGAACTTGTGTTTCAATGTGCCGCAACAACTTAGCTGTTGTGGAGCGACTACCGTAAAACACCTTAAGTGTTATCGCCGTCGGGAGCAGCTGGCCTGCTAACTAACCGTGATTGTTCCTCCTCCTTTCCTCTCATCCACCCCGTATATCCACCCCGTCTCCAAGCGTGTATCATTTTTTTTGGACCCACCCCCGTAAGACGTCTTGAAATTGCGATATTTAGCATTAAATTCTGCGGATCTTAAAGGGCATCCCAACAGGATTACGAGGGGCGCAGATTTTTTTCCATTGCGTCTGCTTAGATTGCTCTCGCTAAGCTGTTTTGTAAATACCTTAAAGGTATCGGCGAGCATAAACTTGGCCCGGATCCCCGTTGACATTAATGAGTTGGTCCCTTTCGTTATCTCGGAGACATACGGTTATACCGCCGTACCAGCGATACTTAAGAATTATCTCGACCCTAAGGGATTTTTCCGCTTTCAATTTTTCCAAACTGCCTTTTAAGAAAATCATTCCTTCAAATGGTATATCCAGATTCCCACGACACCATTACGTTTTTCATCAAGTATTAAGGACTTTAATCGCATAGAAAGTTTCATAGAAAGTTTATTGGACTTTATTTTTCTACTTTAGCACTCGGTGATTTATGAAAACTGAAAAAATTCTGAAGCGTACAAAGAATATTTCACTGCAACAGTTAACTTATTTAAATGCATTACATCTTGAGAAATGAATCTAAATAGTCTAACTGACTTCTCTAAGTAGTTTCATTTTGTATTACAAAATTAAAACTTTTTTTTTAATTATTATAGCTATGATTTTTCAACTCGGACGAAGTTGCGGGCATCTACTAGTCTTTAAATAAAAACAACTGCAAGAATCTTACAAAACATAAGAATAGCAATAAAACATTAATATTGGCCGATTCGTTTCCACTGACTTATTTAGGGTGTCTGTTTGAGAAGATAAAAGAAGTTAATTCTATAAATGGGCCATTCCCGTATAGGTTGGTAATCTTGCGTTAGTCGTGTTATCTGGGTCCAATCGGCCGAAGACAGATAGCGCGGTCGACACGCGAGCGTCGATTGATTAGTCATGCCCGCACTGCCCTGACGGGTTAATATAGCCTGCTGCCCTCTGATTGCCTGGTACATGTACCACCCATGTTCCCACCACATTTTACTTACATATTAAGGATAGTAAAAGTAAGTGGTGTTTTTAGTGAAAACTAATTCAACAAACAAGCATCCGTTTCACAGAGGTTTCAGATTAACAAGCAGACCGGCCGTATTTGTAGGGATTAGAGTGGCAACAACGGTTCTGTTTTAGCGTGCAAAACTTTATACCGGTTGCGGTATAAATTAATCAAAGTATTTTGTATGGACTGGCGATTATAAAGCAGACGGTGGACACAGAGCAACGCCGCGCCTCGCTCGCACAACTTTCGGCAACCATTCCGGCTCACGGATCGGATTAGGCGGCCGTTGCTCGCGGTCACTACCAGGGTCTCATGAACACGGTATACGTTTCACAAAGTTCATCCCGCCGACGAAATTAGAAAGTCACTTGGCAACAACAAATCTGGATTTACTTTCCTCTCTGGAAATGACATTTTTAAACTCCCGTCTCGCCGTTCGGATCGCTGAGCGCACGAACGACGCGCTTTATCTGAAGGCACAATGGGCTTCCCGCGTTGCGTGGGATTATGCAACAAAAAAATGTGCGTTAAAATAACCCTTTTTCGAGGGAGCGAGCCGATGTTAGGTGAAGTTTCTTCCGCCGGGCTGCCGCTCTGGCCTTGCGAGCGACACGGGCTCGCAGCCTAATTGTTTGACGAAAATAAATGATTCCTAAAATAAAAATAAACGAGAGTTTCGCGTTTCGTATTAATTTTTAACATTACTTTGCTTTTGGCTTTCAGTTAAACATGGGTTCAAATTGCAATGGCACGCACTACCATTAAATATTTAAATATCACAAAGTTGTTAAACTAAGCCTAAACTAAGAAACTGATTTAATGCGGTATTTTTTAAACGTTTTAATTATTATTATTTTTTTGTGATAAAGATAGGGAGACAGGCTGAGACTCGTGATGGCTACTGTCACATAATATAAAGTTTAAAATGAATTAATATGATAAGAGATAAGAATAGATTTTGGTACTTACCTTTACTCACACACTAAATCTGAACAACACACATTAATTGCTGTCCTTGTTAATTGATTCCTTTACAGAGAAAACTCCATGTTTTCGTTATCAATAGTGGTTCAAGTGATTGAATTCGGACATTCTAGACATAAATAAATTTTGATGAAACTTAAAAAAAACTTCAAAAGTTTTACAAATGTAGTATTTAACATTAATTTCATTAATATAACGAGGTTTCGTTATCAACGAATTATCGTTTCTTTATATTAATAAAGAAATTGTTTAAGAAGAAAAATTCTAGCGCTTACACAGATTTCTAACGCTGCCTACACCTTACTTACCTTGTACATTTAAGAGATCACATTAGTTCAAATAAAACTGGAATCGCTAACACTAGATTCACTTGATAAACGAATAAAAATTTAAATGAGCCTTAAGTTAATGGAGCCATAATATAATTAAATCGAGAGGACATACAACACAAAAATAATAATTAGTGTGTGTATTGTAAACATTAAAGTCATTATAAATTGTGATTGTTAGCGAGCACGCTACACAAAACATTCTATGAAGAGAGATACGTTATATGGGTGGAGCAGTATAATATAATTTAACTATGCACAGTCAATAAACCAGTAACTGGTAACCGGTTGTAGTTAATGATTAAAATCTATTAAATTTGACCAAATTTCATTAATATACAATTGTTATGTTTTAACTTCTTATTTATTTTAAAAACTAGCGATATTCTTCTGGTTTGGCAAGTATGCAATTTTATCCTGCAATTGTATACAATACAACCTCACTCGTTTATAGCTCTTACCATTAGTGAAAATCGTATTAAAAGTCATTTAAGGTGGTTTAGAAGAAATTGGCGGAGAAAGACAGCTCATCAGTTTTACCGAAAATTTCTATGAGGAAGAATCCGGCAAGAAAACTTATTAATACTTTTTTGTAATCTATTAATTTCTGATACTATCAATAATATATTGTTATAGCAGTAATGAAGGTAGCAGAAAACACTACATTACGCATACATATTTACTTAGCAACCTGTCTGTCGATAATAACTTTACGATACAATTTACCGTCGGGAGGGTTGCCAGAGATCATTCAATTCTAGGTATTCTAGTGGAATGTTTGCGTGTCTATCAACATGAAAAAATAGTATAGTGTATCACCATTTTTCGTTTGTTTCTATTTGAAAGAAAAATAATCCAATATGAGAATAGTTTATTCATAAATTAATGTTAAAAAAACCTTTTTAAAAATAAATAAATAAGGTAAAAATACAAAGTATCGTTTGTATAGAAATTCGTATAAACTTCACAACCAATACAATGATACTAGGCTATTTTTTAATTTAAGAGAACGTATAACATTTCTATGAGTATAACCAAATTAATGTCTTTTCAATAATCTTGATAAAATATAATAACTTCACAGTCTGGCTATACGTATCAGCTAAGCGTACATATTCAGCCGTTTTTAGAGCAACACTTTGATAAAGTAGATTTTTGTGTTCACAAAAAATTGCTTGAATTGAATAAAAAGAGAAGACCTTACACGCGAAACCTCGGAGTTACTTATCTAATTTAATATGTTTGAGAAACGAGGCATAATATTGCTTTTACCTATACAGAAGTCAACTTTATTTAAAGATTTCTGACAAGATTTTTCTTCTCAATAACGACTTTAGTATTCTCAAAATCTCCTATTCATTTGAGTAAGAGATTTTTGCAAAAGATACATGAAACATTAACAAAAAATGCACTTTTAACTTACTATTATGACTTTTTTGTTAAAAGTTTTAGTACATTAACACTTTGATATAATCATAAATATTATATCAAAATCCACGTTCGTTTTGAGATTATAAATTTGATTACATAAAATCCTTTACTCAAATGAATACAGTATAGTTTCTATACGCAGTTTTTAATTTACATATGTTAACTTGAATAAAGATTACTACATATTACTTAACTAGAAATAATTATTCTGTTTGGGGTCTCTTAATTCGCCTGACCAATACGTATATAAACAGTTCCACATTTTAAATTACACAGACTGTTTATATTTGTCAGTCATTGTAATAATGTCACTTGTTAAGGTGTATAACGCCGATTTGGCCTTGAATTATTAGGCTGATATCCCCGCGCCACCCTCTACAAGAGATCGACCGCACAGAGATGGCAAAGAGTAGTATGGAGACTAGACGACAAAGGCACGACATAGTCAACTGAGCCTACTTTACTGCAAATACATACTACAAATTTATAATTATTTACAATGTAGAGGGATAATTCAGTAACAATGAAGCGTGTTTTGTTATTTAGGTAGTAAATTATGTTACCTAGTTAAAATTTTTACCCGTCTGCGCCACAACGAGGGTTATGTTTTTAGAGTGTATAGCGGCGCGCTCCCGGCTTGGCCCGGGGTGTATTTTTTCTAAAATAAACGTAGCCTAAGTTACTCCTTATTACATCAGCTACCTGCCAATAAAAGTCCCGTCAAAATCGGTCCAGCCATTTCAGAGATTAGCCGGAACAAACAAACAGACAGACAGGCAAAAATTGTAAAAAATGTTATTTTGGATGTTATTTTGGATTTTTTCTAAAATAAACGTAGCCTAAGTTACTCCTTATTAAATCAGCTACCTGCCAATAAAAGTCCTGTCAAAATCGGTTCAGCCATTTCAGAGATTAGCCGGAACAAACAGACACCCAGACAGACAAAAAATTGGTTTGGTTATGTGGTTGGTTTATTTTGGTGTATGTACTCATATATGGTGTATGTACTCATACATGGTGTATGTACGTATATATATTCATATGCATGTAGTAAAAAACGGTTATTTCAATATTACAAACAGACACTCCAATTTTATTTATATGTATAGATGTATGTATATTTCTTTATACGAATATAAAATATATGGTAAAAGAGCCAAACAAAAGTTTTTATCAAAACTAACAAATTTTTAAATTTTCAGTAAAAACAATTGAGTTTTTGCACCAACCGTGCAAACTTCGCGTGGTACGTTTTGTTTGGGTAACGCTAATGCCGGCGGTAATAATTTTTTTTTTTAATTTTGATATTTTTTTTCAAATTCACCAAGTGAGTGAAGTGACAATAAATTGAGACAAAAAGTGTTTTTTTTTTTTCATTTTGATAATTTTTTTCATTTTGATTTTTAGAGCGAGAATCTTGCTTCTTCAATTTTTTCAAAAAATCTATCGAGTGGGACAACAAAGCGGCTGAGTGGATTAAATGGAAACTCTGTTGGGCTTTTTAGGGTATATTGAACTGTAAAAGGCACACTTAACATTTATTATTTTCTCCATATTTTTGATTCAGCGCTTGATTTTCCTAAAAGCTATCAAAAGCCCTTTTTTATAATTTTTTAAAATTCATGTCAATAGAATTTAAAAAAAAAACAAATCCTTGTAGAAAATTTATTCACGTTTTCATTTTGTTTTCGTTTTGTCTTGTCTTTTGCCATGTCTAATTGTTTTGGTTTGGTTTTGGTCTTATTATTATTAATTGTGTAATTTTAAAGGAGGGGGGGGAGTAAGGGGGGAGCAGAGGGGGGCTGGGAGGATGGTGTTGATAGATTACCCTCATCCTTTCAAATGATACCTAACATGGGGGGTCTATTTGTAACCGTTGACCATGGTTACGTCAAATTTTTTATCTCGTCGAGACGTCTCCGATGAACCCAAACACGACCCGGCTGTGACGCGCCGTTTCCGAGTTACGGTCGGGGGGGTCCGAGGGGGTGTCAAATTTTTTATCTCGTCGAGACGTCCCCGACGAGCCCAAACACGACACGGCTGTGACGCGCCGTTTCCGAGTTACGGTCGGGGGGGTCCGAGGGGGGCGCCAAATTTTTTATCTCGTCCAGACGTCCCCGATGAGCCCAAACACGACCCGGCTGTGACGCGCCGTTTCCGAGCTACGGTCGGGGTGTCCGCGGGGGGGGGGGGGGGGGGTGTCAATTTTTTATCTCGTCCAGACGTCCCCGATGAGCCCAAACACGACCCGGCTGTGATGCGCCGTTTCCGAGTTACGGTCGGGGGGGTCCGAGGGGGGCGTCAAATTTTTTATCTCGTCGAGACGTTCCCGATGAGCCCAAACACGACACGGCTGTGACGCGCCGTTTCCGAGTTACGGTCGGGGGGGGGGGGGGGTCCAAGGAGGGGGCTGTCAAAAATCTCGCTTTTTTTTTGGTGCCCCGGTAGACCGGATGACACTTTCCTTGGTGACTACCGATTACCCTCTATGACCTTCCGCAAACGCCACCCTTCTATCCCTCATAGTTTCCGAGAACCGCTCACCAACTTTTTACCAGAACGGTGTACCGAGGATATCGGATTTTTCTGGAGGTCACGGGGGCGTCCCCTACGCGACCACCTACAATAGGGAAACCCCCCACCGCTCCTTCTAGGAGAACAATTCGATGAGTCACTAGATACGTGAGTGGGAATCTGGCTTTATAGTGGCTTTATTATTTATTTATTAGGCTTATTAATTTATATGTATTAATTAATAATTAATCATTATTAATATTAATTAATTTAATTAATTAATTAATTAAAATTCATGCAAACTTTCCTTCCTCGTTTGGTTTATTTTTGATATATTACGCTTTTGCCTCCTTTGCTTACTTCCTATCTTTATTAAATTTAGATAACAAGTATATATACAGATGAATTATTAATTGAATATTCAAATTGAATATTTCAGATTATTAATAAATTGAATATTATATTACAACATAATTTGTATTTAGTTTTTTAAAGATTTAATTAAAAAGACAAAAAAGAAAACCTATTAAAGTATTATATACACTATCATGCACTGTCTGTTCTGCCACTAAAATGTTTATTCTTTGTTTATTACGTAAAAATTAATAATTTGATGAAGCGCAACGCGGCACAGGTCCGTCTAGCATCACGACTCGCCCCGCACTGATTTTATGGACGAGAACGGGCTAGCGCTGAGGAAGTGGGGAAATATTTTTGATAAAAACATTATATAAAATTCAATTTTACGAATTTTCAAAAAGCGCTTTCAACAAATCATGCTACATTGTTATCTTCATAAGTGTACAAAATTTCATAATCTTTTGATAAATATTGTAGAAGTGAGATTGTTATAACTGAAAATAAAAGGGGTGAGTTTAGAATTTTTTTCCTAAATCAATTAAAATAAAATAAAAATTTTAATCCCAACAAATCATTCCTCATATCTTGTAGATAAACATATATTTTTTTCGCTGAAGAAAAGGCGTATATATAATGAATAAAACTGTTACAAAATGTTGCAAAAATTTAATTTTTTGGAAGGATAAGCCTTAAAAAGCCACCGCAAAATATGAACTTAAAACGGGCGAAGCCGCAGACAACAGCTAGTTTGTATTATTATTAGAGATTATTAGAGACACGCGAATTAGAAGCTTCTTTACGTAGCTACAAAATTCAATAATTTCCCAAAGACCGCAATATTTACCCAAGTGGTCCCCAAGTTAACAGCAACCTTGTAAAGTCACGCGAGGTTAATCCGTCTTCATTTCCTATCTATCAGAATAACAGTCGAGCCCGCGGGTGGAGCGGTGCCGTGTAAAGCATTAGCTGATATCAGGCGACTTCGCTTGTGAAAAATGATTTCCCACCACACCTTAGCGCAGTCTTTCACCATCTTTCACTGTTTACTTTGTGTTTTTGAACGTTATCTATTGTTTTGGTTAATGGCTCGCGTGCCTGCGTTACGTTACTGATGTTTTTTTCTGTCTTTGATTTCAGGTATGTAACGTGATAACAGTGCTTATTTGGTCTCTTTGTTTCGAACACTGGAAATGGGTTAATCTTTTGAGGTTTGTTTGTAGCTAAAAAGTATTGCGTTTCATAAGCATTTATTATTATGTTCATAAAAGAGACAAATTAAGCTTAACCATGAAATTTTTTTTCTTCTTCCTGCTAATATGGTAAGACTATCTTTGTATCTTAAGATTATTATTTAACAATAAAATTTTCTACACATCTCTTAAAAGTGGTAGGTCTATCTTTCTGCTAATATGGTAAGACTATCTTTGTATCTTAAGATTATTATTTAACAATCAAATTTTCTACACATCTCTTAAAAGTGGTAGGTCTATCTTTCTGCTAATATGGTAAGACTATCTTTGTATCTTAAGATTATTATTTAACAATCAAATTTTCTACACGTCTCTTAAAAGTGGTAGGTAAATTTTGATGACAAATTAATGTTAGTCAAATGTTAAATTCTTAGATAGGTAACTATTTCGATGTTACTGCAATACTACATTTTTCGTATATATTCGGGTTTGCAAAATTCGTATATTGTTTATAAGATTTAGTTTATGAGATTTGTTGTGAGATTAATTTGTGATAATTATGAATTGACTAAATTTGCGACTGTATTTAAACTGATTTACGAAATATAAGACCAAACATTTTGATGACAGTTATAATTAGTACGTATGTATTATATAAATGTTAGGCGAATAATACCCCTAAAAGTAATTTAATTTTTTCTATGAATCTTTTTGTGCTAATAGTAAATATATGTTACGTTTAATTACTTCTGCAATGTCAGGTCTCTAATAGTGCATCACAAATATTAATCATTAAGTCTGTGTATGTATACAGTCAATGTACATAACCTTTGTTTATCACATGTTGCAATTTAAAAGGAAAAATGAGACAGAACAAATGAAGCGTAGTATATGTGAAACAACGCAATAGTTATCTCCCCTGACTCTCCAACTAAGGCAGGGACGCCGGATGATGTGAATTTTAATTACATTTTTACGATACTAAAGCGAGCTCACTCAAGTATGTATGAAGGGCAGGAACCCCACGCCATTCGAACTGACGCTTCCGGCGGGCGCATACAAAATGAATAACCCTTGCTGACTCTAACTAAAGGCTCGTTCAGACGTGCAGTCAAGTGACTGGTACACAGCACACAATAAAGTCTATCTATCTAGTGAGTTGGCGTGTCTGAAAAGGCCTTTGATGTGAAAATTGATAGGCGCACTGTCAAACATCTGCTGTTTTAGTTATTGAGAGCTCGTAGTTATTGAGAGCATATCTTACGTTCCAGAAAATAATGACGCCGCAATTGAATATGATATCGCTCCATATTTCACTTAAGACATACGAGATGGTTGTAAAATCCGAGATTCTACGTGGAAGTGGCCATTCATATCTTATTTCGTCCATTGGGTTTTACGTCCGGATGTTTTACGTTCACGCGCGGAGATGTATTGGCAATGCAAATAAGCGGTATTTTCCACTAAATCACCGCTGTTTATGTGGGGGCGGCGGCAAATGGGCATTATCCTCTTTTACATAACGCAAAACAACCACATTTCTTCGGCACGTATTAGTTTTTCTTCATGCGTTTGATGTATAACGTCCCGAACGTACGTGGAGTGCCCTCAGCAACCTGCATAAATCACGGACTACGGCCGAGACAAAATGCGTCGGAAGTGCCAGCCGAAAAAGTGATTCTACTAGTATGAGCTCAAGCGGTCACAAAAGTCGTATGTACCGAAAAAAACCGTACAAGCAAAACCAGCAGCAATGAAAGATAGCTATTTCGATATTTTTCTTGTAACAAACCTATTGACGGATTTTAAGGAGTATCTATATGATGTTTCACTTATTGACAAATAAAAAACAGAAGACATGGATTTATTATCAATTAAAAAAATACAATAGCTTGAATATTTTTGAAACAAAATAACAGTGAACTTATTTGAAAAATTAGTATGCCGGTCGCGTCAATGATTCCCCGAAAATTTCGGCAAAAATTCAAATAATGATACCATAAGTCACCTGTAGAGATAAGCCAGGAATAAGCCAGAAATGTCACATTGTTTATTGAGTTCCTGGTAAGATTTTCTTTTGGGATAATTCGACAATCTGTTGCGACATTTTAATCGCAATTTATTAAAATCATGGGTTTGTCCTGTGTGATTGGTATAATCTGGAATTGTACCTTTAGATAGTAAAAGATATTTTTTTTCCAATTGGTGCATTGGTTCCAGTGATTATCTTCCACTTATAAAAAAACTTACGGAATCCGTTAGTATGGTATATTAGTATAGTATAGTCAAAAACCGTACAATACATGTGAAACTAGGTATAATGACGTTACCTTTTCTACTATTCACGTTTGGCCATTATTATAACTGCAAACACTACGAACGTAATGGCAGTGACCACTTACAAAACATTAGACGCTCAACACGAAGATGACGATAGCTTTATGAATTTTTACCACGTAATCGGTTTACTTCGAGTTCTAGACAATAGCGTATGCGTGCGACTCAACTGACTGACAGCCTTCATACATAGTTAAGTGCATGGTGCAGACATACAATAGTTTAAAATTCGTCTTGCTTCACTTCAAAATTGTTACTTGAAGTTGCACGAAGATCAGCAGTTTCTCAAAGACTTTCCTGTTCTACGACGTATTACTGTTATCTTGTAAGTTTAATTTAGTACTAGATAAACGCGATATCCATTTGTAGACGAGTCATCATAAAATGAAGATCTGATAGCTCAGCCATTGAACGAATATATGTATTTGAAGTGAGGAGTTTCGGGTGTTTATTATGGAAATATTATGTATCCACTGTTTGCAAGTCTTATATTTAGTTCATACAACATATTATCCGGGTTGGATTGTAATAATCTATCTGCATTTAAATGAAAGATTTTTTTATCCCTTGCAAAACACAATTTCTAGGAATACTTCAACGTTGGCAACAACGTTTGATATCGCGCTTTATTACAAATAAATGCTTTGAAAATGTACGTTAATGTTTTCAAAATGCACACGACGTTTCATTTTTACTTTTTTTTTTATATGATGTACTGAATATAAATATAAAATTTTAAGATATTTAAACTAGCATTTTATTTTATTTTGTTTGGATAAATATGTCGTATTTTATGTTAATAAGTCGTGTTTAAGTATAGATTGATACAGATTAATGACCAACAATATTAAAAGAAAATACCTAAAAGTCATATATATTTTGTTTAATACCTAAGCCATAATAATACCAGAGTATTTTTTCATGCTTATGTACTAAGAGCTACGTAACATATATAAAAATCAGCCATTCCAATTTAGGATAGATAACGATTTTTTTGTACCTTTGTCACCTGATACCTGAGAATTGGCCGCCTACCTAAACTGGCCCATACCCATACGGTTATAAGTATATAAAACAGCATTAATACCTGAAATTCCAGCCATTCCACAATGAGGTAAGTCTGGGGCCACGTAGCTTGTAACCATTGATACTTTACAATATCGAAAGCTTAGAATTCATTCATTGTACTTTGTCGATCATTCATATCGTACTCTCGATTCAGCAGCTCGAAATCGATACAGATCTGTAAAATGAAATTGTAGAGGGGTTTAAAAAAAATTGAATGAATAAGGAACGATTACGAAAACCGTTTTCATTGTTCGAAGCCCCAACACACGAAGTGATCAGCCCGCGATAGCCGCAACATGATATTACCGTTGTACAAGTATCGCAGTTCTTATCTTTTGTACGGTGGGAGCTGCATTTGATCCAATTTGCCAATACGATCGGATCTCGGTATTGCAATAGCATTATCTCCGAAGGCCGAGGACCGCTCTCTAATGCGATCGAGACTCACAACTTTCTCCCGCCACTGCCTACCGCCCCTAAGCACTTTATATACTTTATACGCGCATTATCCCTAAAGTAATGAATATGATTACAAAATTTTGTTATGCATTAACATCTAAAAGCTATGAACAAGTCGCTCGTGTAATCCTTGAAAATTCGAAGCATTGTACACTTACTACTGTTCAGTTTGCTGAGAACTTGGGAACTTATGACTGATTTTTGTATAGTGTCTATTAATTTTAGGTTTATGAGAAAATACCATTAGTTTATCACGGAATTTGGAAGTACACAATAATTATAAAATAACTAGTGACCAGCTGCCCGTTTCGCACAGGGAGCAAATTTTTCGCTCAGTAGCATTATATACAAAAAGCAAAATGTACAAAACTCAAAATGAACACAACAAGCAAAAGGAAATCCGTTGGATGGTTTTTAAAAAAATAGCGGATAAACAGACTGAAGCAGACAGTGATCTAGTAACTAGTGATCCGCTCCCGGCTTCTCCTGGGATGTAATTTAAATAATTTATAAAATTATATATATCTCGCTATTTTTTTTATAAACCATCCAACGGATTTCCTTTTGCTTGTGTTCATTTTGAGTTTTGTTCATTATGCTTTTTGTTCATTATGCTTTTTGTTCATTATGCTTTTTGTTCATTATGCTTTTTATTCATTATGCTTTTTGTACATAATGCTACTGAGCGCAATTTTTATAAATAAAAAATCTTCTCGAATTTTTGAAGCGCACTACACAAATTAACTTGAATTTTTTATATATAATAAAAAAGATGACAAAACTATGAATTATATAATTTGTGATAATTTCACTTCTTAAAGTAAATATTTAAAGTAGGACTTTGACTCTAAACTTATGGAAATCAAGTCGTCAAAAATTTATTTTCAGGTGCCTATGTGATTTTTCTTTTAGATGAACCTAAATTACGTATACAGAGCCACCTCTCTTCAAATTAAACGTTAATCTGACTGCAATTCTATACAATAATATATTTAAAAAATGCACCCTTATAAAAGTGAAGCCTATATAAATGTTTACAAGAATATATTTACCTTTTGTATTGCAACTCTATGTCCGCTCTGAAACAATTTAATTATATTATTGTTATATTGTATTGTATTTTAATACAATTTATTTTCCTTAGTTGTTTTCTAAAATTTTAACTAGTGTAAATCCTTTTAAATGCGACTACACGCATAATGTGAAATAGTATTGGTTGTACGGCGCCAAGGGAAATCGTGCAAGGTGAGAGGGCGCCGGACAGTGGAAAATCTTCCCCACTATCCTGATAAGATTGTCGAGTGCAACTCCCAAAACGCTGAGGGATTGAAAACTTTCGCCGAAACGAAACCGAACATACAATCCTCGGGGATCAATATATTCGGAAATATAATATCTAGATGGTTTACGCTCGACTGAGGTCCCGACTTTTTTGTTTTGATATGTGTTGTGTCATTATTAGTTTAACAAAATATTGTGACTGTTTTGTGCCCACGATCTGTGAAAAATCATACGTCGAATTTTACACGGTAACAGAATTATGTTATAGCGATCAATTGACTGTTAAAAATTTTGAACGATTTTCCAACACATTTTCCAGAATCATAATTATTACTTATTAGTGTTGAAAAAAAAGAGAGCTCATTCGCATTCTCTAACTTTGACTCTAAAATTATGGAAATTAAGTCGTCATAAAAGGATTTTCAGGTGCCTTTTCTTTTAGATGAACCTAAATTACGTACAGGTGATATAGCCAGAGCCACCTCTCTTCAAATTAAACGTTAATCTGACTGCAATTCTATACAATACTATAAAAATGCACCCTTGTAAACGATTTTCCAACACATTATCCAGAATCAAAGTGTCGAAAAGTTCATTATTTTATTACTGTATTAATAATTATTATAATGAGTCTTTTGCTTATTGTTACTAACTTGTTAACGGAGAAAAACAAGTTAGTAACAAAATAAATAAATAATACTAATAATAATAATATTATTATTATTATAAAAACTTATTATTATTATTATTAAAATAATTATTAATAATAATAATAAGTTTGTACAAAGAATTCAAGTAATGTTGATTTAAAATCAAAATATATTCACATTTATGTGTTAATAATTAGTGAACCGCCACCGCTTCGCACGGGTCTAGATAACTAAAAGAATAATTTTGTACGACATTTTGCCCCATATAAAAGGTCTCCATTCTCTTGATTCTTTTTTCTACTGTTATCCTCTGAGCTATTATTTACGAAGGTATTATAGACAAAAAAAAATCATTTGAGGCCACTCAGAGACACGAAAGCAAATATAGTATTTGTATATATAAATATTGTTCTGGATATTCTGTATAAACTTATAAACACAACGCATGTCTGTGACTTTGACGAAGTCGAGGCACCTATAAAACTTACAAAGTTTTTGTTATTATGTCTTAGTAAGCGGTTTTCTCTTGTAAGAAATTTACAGAAATCAATAAAAAAGAGATTGTCTATTCAATTGTTTAATACTTTTTTTTATGAGAATCGTAATCTTTAATTCACGTGTTACCTCTGAGAAGGTTTAAACATCTTTTAAATTTTAAACATATAATTTAAAAATTCAGCTCAATAATAAATAATATGTAGCTCAATTTGAAATATGCAGCTAAAAAATTCATACCAAGCAAATTTGCTCATTGACAGGTTTTTTACAAAGTTGGCACTGTTTTAACTGTAAGGACTGTTTAGTTTAGCATAATTAAGTTCGTTTTACCAAATTCAGTTTAGTTTTAGCTAAGATAAACTAAACTTCATTAAACCAAAGCGTTTATCTAGTTCGAGTCAACTGTTCAAAACAATTTTTATTTTCATTTAGATTAAAATAAGAATAATTAAAAGTAGTTTGCCTTAGGTTTGGTGGAGTAACAAACATCTTAAAATTATATTAATGTTTATAATCTTATTAGTAAAGATCGCTTACATACAAAAATATAGCTTAATACCTATTTAATTTAATGTTAATTATTAATTTATTTTTTTATAAAACTTATTTGTTGTTTTACACTGCAAACTATAGAATGTCTGCTGCACTGCTAGCACAACGCATTTAACATTCTTTATATGTTCATCCGTGAGCTAAGTGTGAACGAAATTACTATTTGCAAATTAAATCTATATTTGGATATTTATAAACCTTCGCATTCATCATTACAATAATAGTACAGTCAAATTAAGCCGAATATCGGCAATCAGGGGAAATAAATCGTGTAGTTTTGAAAATTGGTAGAATTATACCTCAGATGAACATACTAAAAGTCCTCGAAGGTGGGGGTTGAGCTGAGGGTGTGGCGCGGGGGGGGGGGGGGGGGTTTGAGGTCTGCTCATATCCCGAATATCTGTAGGATATTCGGGATCCTACAGATATTCGATTGGTAGAATTGGTAGAATTATACCGTAACGTATAATTCTACCAATTTCCAAAACTACAGGATTTATTTCTCCTGATTTTTCTAATTTGACTGGGCTATAAATATCACTTCCACTAAAGCAATACAACTTATTTAATTTTTACAATAGGAACGTAAGAAAAACTTACTTCCCTTTGAAGAAAATAGAAAATCTCTTTTAAAATAATTATTTTATTTCGGTAACCACGATGTTATGTCGCCGCATTGTCCTTGTATACCTCGGAGACGTAAATAAGTGGGTTTGCGAATTTTTCCTGGTAAAGTTGAGCGGTTGTTTACACTGAAAGCGGAGTCGTTTACTTAAGGGTTGGGGAGGGGGATCACTAACGTAATTAGCACAGTCTGCTTGCGGCGACTGTACCGGCGTCACGTTTCCTCGGACACAAACCTACGAAGAAACACCGTGTTGGAAACACGAAGAATTCATTTTGCAACTGTTACGTAAATAACATGTATAACGTACATATGTATGTATATGCACGGGTGATTGTGAGTATGGACTATAGGTACCTCCTCTTTAAGAAGGTATACTCCACAACGCTAGGTCATTGCGAATGGGCAATTCACGTACGCAGGTTTTCATACGGTTTCTGCATCGTTTTAAAAAGGAATCATCAGTTGTAGTGATAACATAAAGTTGTAAAGTCTCAGCGATTGGACTGTCAAACCATGTGTAAAAGCTGTGGTCAATCACTACTGATTGACTGTGAATTTTAATTGAATACGATCATTGACACTCGTAAAAATACGCTCATAATAAATGTGTATCATTACTTTAGCTTATTGTCGAAAAATATAACTACATCGAATCACGCTAAGTTGGACACGTCAATAAATTTTAGTGTCGGAGAAACACCAAACACAAAATAAAAACGAATTGCATAATAATTTGGAATTATATGTAGCCGATATTTTGTAAATATATTTCGTTTAACATGTTTTGTCCGTATTTACGAATCACATTGATTAAATGCGACGCATTCTACATCCATCTTTAAAATTGCACTCTATAGAATCTAATAAAGTTTAAAACAATGAATATATTGTCTTAAACATTGAACAGACCAGATACGTATGTGTTTATTCGAAGCTGCGCTGTCTACCGTTTATAAAATTGCAAGAGAAGCATTCAGTATATCAACAACGAGATGGATTTTTCTACAATTTAAATTTTTTAATTTCCGCCCGACGACGCAAGCAGTTTTCAGTGGAGTTGCGCACAAATGTTCTTAATAATCTATTATGTTATGTAACTATTGATGCATAACAAAAGCAAGTTTATTTCTATACTTACTATATAGAGGGACATTCGATTACATCCTTCAACGTTTCTAATTTCCTGGTCCTCGAATGTGGCTAACGCAATTTCCGAGGCTGGATGTAGGAGGTACCTGGGGACGCCCGCCCGCTACTGGGGCCATTATCGTAAAATCAAATAAGAGTCTTTTGAGATTACCCGATTGAGATGAATTGTCGGTAAAATTCTTCTCTATTTATACAATATAAAAAAGTGATACGTGCCCTAAGTAAATTAAATAAGCAAAAATATTGTCATTCCTGGAAGCCGTTTATCTCAAGGCGCGGCGCAGAGGAGACATTTATTTTCTTATTTGAGGTAAAGCAAATCGCGTAATAACGCGCAAGACAAAAACGTCTCAATACTCGCATTCCGAAATTCCGAGGCTCACATATTGACATTGCCGGGAGTCAGAAAAAAGAGATAAATATTTGACAGTTCGCTGTTAGGAAACGTTTCTTCTCAGATGATTGACAAAATTGCCAGCCGTTGGCAGAATTTAGCTCGAATCTTAATATGGCTATGTCACAAACTCCGCTGACAAGAAGACATTTATATTCTAAGCTTCGATTTCATACTTGAATAAATAAATCCTTTTTAGTAATATCTTTTAAGGTTTAATTTATTTATCAGAATAAAAATAAAATTTTCAATATATTATTCTGATTTTTATTTAGATCAGTTTATTATTTATTTATTTAGATTAAAAAAAAACAATAAATTATTTGTTATTTAGACACTAGCTGTGCCCACGACTTTGTACGCGCTGTAGTTCGTTTTTTAGAAATACCACAGGAATCTAACATTTTTTCCAAGATAAAAGGTATCATATTATATGTTAATCAAGGTAATAAACTATGTGCCAAATATCATCCAACCCCTTTCAGCTGTTTTTACTTGATTGAATAACACATATACAAACATTTTCATTTATAATATTATTAGGATTCTATTTAAAAATCACCATTTAGGAATTCAAGTACAAACATAGTGCACAGCTAGCGTGTTCGACAAATATTTCAATCTTTAGGTCCATCGAGTTAACTCATTACATCATTCATCATTATTCTCAACATTGATATAAACATCAGTCATTATCATAATTAATTAATTCAACAAGTAAATATTGATTCATTTATAAATAGTGTAAACTTCTTGGCAAAACTGAGAAGTTGGCTTTTCACATAGCGCTACTAACATTGAAAATTAACGAAAACTCTCTCATTTCGCACTTACACGCAACATTCAAGAGTTCCATTTTGAAATTCACTCAGTTCAATCGACGGCGGAACTGTGAGAATTTGTCGCCATTTATCATTAGCTTCATTTATTTTTGCGCCTCGAAGAGATATGATTTATCACACCAAGGCCAGGAGTGTAGGTTTGTTTTTGCTGCGCCCGCGAAGATATTAATCGTTACGGTGCGCGTGCCACGAGTCGTTTGTTTTCGTTACACTGGCACTACCCATTAATTATCAATGAACGTCCGGCGACGCCGTATGATGAAGGTACCGCTGTCCCCTCAGCTTTTACAGGTGACAAGGCTACTCCCTATCAACCCTTTTTAAGCCTCCGCATTTAATGCGGAGTGGCTGACGTCATAAAAGTGTCCGATTTAGGCATGATCCGCGGACATTATCACCTGCGATTAAATTTCCCTTCTCCTAAATAAAATATGAACCTGTTTTTAAATTCAAGGCGTAACTGTCTGGTGTTATATATACACAGTGTTTCCGCTATTTTTAATACACAAATTACATTCATACTTACTGAGTTCCAATTCATTTCCTCTCTATGTGGCAGCCATTTTTTTTTTGAGATCTACGTGTGTACAAAATAAAACATACCTCTCAAAGTTTCAGTCCTCCTAAGACAAAAATAGACATATTCAGAGGGCAACAATATTATCTATTGTTTACGTTATGAAACAATGGGTTCATATTTTCATTAATTTAAAAAAATATCAATTTTGAACTGTATTCGTCGGATCATGATCGTATCATGACCGGATATACTATATATTCGGACTTAAATCGCGCGACAAAATTTGAAACCACGAAATAAAAATAAGAACCATTAATCAAAACGTGCTTCTAAAAGGTGTTTTCTTAAAATTAACAATGCACTCGTAGATACTGAGGGCAATCGGCGGCAAACATCATTAATTATTTGGAACCTTTTTGCGTTTTCATTTTTATACACAAAAGATAGAAGAGTTCATATTATGGCAGGGAGTTTTTGAAATTTACAAATGATGTCGAGTTGTCTTGTCTTTAATTCGTGCCTCCCTATTTGTTGTTCGAACAAATTGTATCTTTCTTCGTTACGTGACTTGTCATCGACATGACTAATGTGTTTCTACCAATCAAAAGTCTAAAATAAAACTTATGTATACCATTCAACTTTTCATTGTTTTTGTGAATAGAAATTCGTAAAATCTACCATTTCGCTGGTGTCCAAGTTATATCTGTTGACGCCGTTTTACCTATATATCCACACACATTGCACACATTATTGTTTATTTATTTTATTATTCCCTTTTCCTACCCTTTAAGTCAAGACAGACGATTACAAGTTGTCGCCGCGCTCGCATATCGATCCGCAAAAATTAAAACTCTGTAGGCATGTGTGTGGGATGTGATAACTTTAAGAATCAACGTTAAATTAATAAAAAAACTTTTAAGTATTGTGGTGGAACCGAGCCAGCGCTGGAGAAGCAGGCGAACCTTAGTATTATATATATTACCGGTAAGTCTGTCTTGTCCCTTCCTAAACTCACCAATATCCAAACCTAAGTTGATCAAAATTGCTTGAGTAGTCATGTAATGATAACATACCTTAAGTATACTAACGTGCTTATCTTAATACTTTAGTATATATTAAAATAACATTAAAGATAGATAAAATTAACACAGAGCCTACTTATAGGTAATATAATTCGTTCATTTTTATAAAGAAACGGAAGAAATAAGAGCTCAATGTTAAAATATTAATCTTGGCTAATCTACACTCGGCTACATTAAACTTTGCACGTAAAATGTCGCAGTTGCCGAAAATTGTTTTCTAATTTCCCCATCAGGCAGTGCTGCCATCTGGCGTGGCGCGTCGTTGCCATTGACACAATGATAGATGGCGCTCGACGGTTCCTGATTGATCGTTGCCATGTCCACAAGTGTTGCTCATCATTTCTGTCAATACGGTATACACACGATGAAACATGTTAATTAATTTTAGAGTTCTTTATAGTGACGTCGAAAAATGTTCAGCAAAATAAAGCATCTATAATTTATCTTATGGAAAATTGGCCGAACTTCACGTGACTTGGATGATTTTAAGTTTTCTAGGACCTGCAGGTTTCCTCGTGAAGTTTATCTTTGGCTCTATAATAAATAATTGTCATTATTATAAGCCACACGTGAAATGGAAAAAATTTCAGAGCTTCAAGCCTGACCAGGATTAGAACCTGCATCTCCAGTATTAGCGACCTTGCGTTCAACTCTGCTCCGAACGTTGTTTGTCTTATATTTTTATCATGAAATATAAAATTTACATTGTTTTGATTAACAAAAACTGCGCTCAATAAAAAAGTTTTCTTCAAAATTTTATTTTAAATGTAATGGAAACGTGCGCGTTCAAAATTTAAAGCATACATAATGGAACATATGTATATACAGGCTGGAAAAATAAGTCGGGCCCTGGAGGGAAACTACCTTAGATCTTTAAGTTGGCTCATTTTACATAAAGGAAACATTCCTTTATTTTTAAAAAGAAACAAAACTGCATTCAAAGATTTTCTAAAACTCGGTTGGCTCGCCCGGGACTCGAACCAACTAAAATTAAAAAACAAACACTCGCTATTTTATTACACTAATCGATAGGATTATTATTCAGGACAAAATTTCTCTAACAAACATTTTTTTTAATTTTAGTTGGTTCCAGTCCCGGGCGAGCCAAGCGAGTTTTAAAAAATCTTTGAATGCAGTTTTGTTTCTGAATACATATGTTCTAAATACAATTTTGTATATCGCTCCATTAAATGAGAACGCAAACCGTCGATACGACACAAATTATAGGTTAAGGAAACATAGTAAATCGATATTTAAATTGAAATTGGAAAGTTGTGTCTAATTGAAGATTTTGAGGGGGCGAGGGGAGGTAAGGAGGAAACGGCGGAGCCACGTGAACGCAATTTCGGCGATTAATGGCCCGAGCCTAATCCAACTAAGCAGGGAACGGAAGGCATCACGGGACTCATCCGCACATATTTTACAGTACCAACTATTCGCGAAGTTTTGGAGAAATGTTGTTGCAGTAACATTACTATTACAGTGTTTATATTCTATGTACAACAATTATTTGTCTTACAAACAAATAATATAAAGACAAATAATAAATTTAGTTACCTATAAGCATATTTAATTCTCGGGAATCGTTCTATGTGCCCCATTTCCTCTTTATCCCATATCCTATCAAGATAGATAGTGGGCTTGCAACTCCATAGCGTTGTTTTTGTTAATTGGAAACGGTAAAAAGCTACCACCAAGAAGATGGTCCGATTATCTGCCGATTTATACCGAAAAAAAAAACTTTTTTATAGACAAAATATGTATTAAAATAACTCGAGAAAACTAATTTTCTGTTAATTGTTAGTAATTTCTTACTTTGTGAATGAATTGTTCGAAGCCGATGGGATCCGCTAGTATGTAATATTTTAATCGAGTAGTAACAAGAGTCCAACATAAACTGGTTCATTACCCAACCGTGTTATCCCATGCCTTGATGATTTCACGCTCGCCTTCAACGTCGTTCATTTCGATATCTTTGATGGGATCGAGGGAGTAGTATAAACGAGTCGAGTTACGATTAAACTTCCGGTCATATTCTATCATGATTGTCGATTACTCTAGCGAAAATGTCGTCTGAATTTATATTTAATCGATACATCGTTCAAATAAATATTTGCTTTAAGGGTTCTGTTACATGTGAGTTTCAGTTAAGGGCTTACAAATATTATTATATAATTTTACATCCTACGTAAGTTTATATAAATATTCAGTTAATAACATGAATGAAACTCTTAGTGGCATATTTCTCTAGTAAATGTAGAATTTTATAATAATAATATATTAATAAAAATATTATAACGATTAACATCATTTCAGAGTTTGCCGTGATTTAAGTTTTAATGGTTAATTTATTTATTTATTTTTGATAGATAAAACACAGTTTTATATTTAATTCATAATGTGTTAGCTTGACAGTACCAGTCAAGTTCCTCCTTCGTATGGGACTTGTCCAGAGTTTTTGTTGTAGGTATTAAGAAGTAAGTAGTCAATTTATATCCTATAAATCCATAAATCAAATTGGTTAGGAAATATAAAAATGAAATTCACTAAAATAAATTTTGCTAACACTGACAAAACATTGTAAAGGAAATAGGTAAGAAGTTTCTAATATCATTGCACAGTCACAAATCATACAAAGTTAACGTCTACGACAAATGTCGTAGTCCGTAGCATGTAGCTACGTCGTAGGGGCTACGAACCGTAGCCGCAGTGCGTTACCTACGCGGTCTCATATAAATCTTGTGCGAGGATTAAACGGATTTACTTACAAGTTCTTACTGCTTGGCAAGATATTAATACAGAATGTATTATATTAATCCATCAGGAGATAAATTTAACGCGATTAACTGGTATAAATCTTCTAAAATTATCAGCTAATTAATCATAAAACCATCTCTATCTAATTGTGCATAAGTAAAGGTAGCATGCTAAATAATTAATGACTAATGAAGTCGTAGTAGTTTTGCAGGCATTGCAGTTCTAAATTAAACAATTCATTGTTAGACAATCTTGGAAGAACCTCCCTCCTGAGGTGTTTCCACCTAGCTACAATATGGGCTACTTCAAGCGAGCTGTGAACAAATTCCTATTAGGCAGCGCACTAGCACTCCCCTTGGTGTTGCTTGTGTCCTTGGGTGACGGTAACCACCTACTATCAAGTGAGCCTACTACCTACTATTTACTGCCACCTGTATATTAAAAAAAAAATTTAAAGAAAATTAAAAAAAAAAATTAGTGTGATTATACGTATTTCATTAAATTTTCAATAATAAAAAATATCGTCATTTCGTCGTTCAGCTACATATAATTTATGGTTGAGTAAACCATGAAAATTATAATGTCTCTTTACGTCTGCCCAGTTTAAATCACTTAATTATTATTTACACTTGTCCGCACTGAGGCTTCCTTCAACTTTAATGGAATCCTCGGCTACTTGTACATTATCTTTAACTGGCATTCTAAGTTAATGAGATACTTACCGAGACTGGACGGACAACCAAAGCATTAAGTTTGACGGTTTTAGGAGCTACATTAAATTTAGAATTTTGCATATTTAGTGAAATTCTCATAATTTAATATTCTAAATCACACAACTTTTTTTTTTCGACTGCACTCGCTTCGCTTGTCTTCGTACGGGTGCAATATTTTTCTGTAAATTACATACATTCACCTTCTCCATTTTTCGCTATTTCCATTAGTGAAAAACCATCAATGAATGAATCCTAAGCTTAGCTTAGGACTTTAGCTACTTTTTGTTACCAGTAAATTATGTCTTTTTTTATCTATAAATTAGTAATTATTAACTTTTAATTTATAAAATGTTAACAATTGATTCTTGTGCCACACTGCAGAATGAAAAAATTCACTTGCTAAAAGTATATGTTATACGAATAAATAATATAAACAACAAAAGGAATGTATTTGGCCATTCATTATTTATAAATATAGCATCAAAACATATTAAATAAAATAAATGAAATTAGAATTGTGGATTGAAGTTTTGAATTGTAGGATTGTGAGAGATAAGTGGCATTCGATACTGAACAGTATTAAACTTGATTAATGTTGTCCTAAACAAATTGGATCATTCTAGTTGCGTAATTCGAATTAGCGGTTAGAGCAAAGCGTAAATAAGGACAGGAATTCTGTCTGGATTAAGCAAACTTTAATACCAGAAGGGTCAAACGCGAGGAAGCTCCCATAATCCCGGATCCAAACGCAATAGTTCGTGTTCAATTACCGATAAAGCTCTCCAAGATAATAGAACTATATCAACTAAAAGGGTATTCAGAATCACGCTGTCTTTAATCGCTGTAGCGGGCTTTAATAGATTGTACCAGAGAAGTAATCTAAAATTAAATAATAGTTTAATAATGCTTAGGAAAAAATAAATTTTACATATAAAAATGAGACTAGCTTTTGCCCGAAGCAATTACATATTATTTCAAACCTAAAATGAATTACAGTGTTTTAAATTAACACATAAAATTATACCACGACACACATAACCAGGTTTAAAATTCTATTGGTTCTTTATAAGGGACGATTGGGACTTAAAAGTTTACTTGCTAGCGAGTTCATAGAATATGAACTTTTAAAATATTTAAAAAAACTTAAATTTATTTTATTTTTTATTTATTTACATTAATAGAATCGTGTTCCTTAATATTTATTACTAAAATGTTACATAATAATTTTACAAGAATAAAAATCAATATAATCAGTATAAAATAAGCCTAAGTAACGAATAAAATCTTCGAAGAAATTCTAAGAGCGGTTGTAACCGTACAAGATTGTATATTGTCGGTTGCAAGTCTATTGCGTCTGAGGCGTGTTCCTTATTAATAACTCGGCAGCCGAAAGAGCTAACGGCGTTCCGACACGATTGTTACTAACTAAACCGTAGGAATTTTAATTCGTCTCGGGGTTTATTAAGTGCGTAAAGTTTTACTTGAAGGGCTTCTACGCGAGCGGTAAATTAAGCGAATTTGCTCGAAGGGCTGAGGGAGGTTTGGCCACGTCCAATCTGATCATCGTTGTATTAACAATTTGTAAAATTTGTATTAACATTTATTTTTATATAAACGTTGCACTGGGTGATTGTCCACCTAATCAGCTTTTAACACATGCAGGGATTGCAAATACGCTGCAAATCCTTTATCCTTGATGGGATAAAGGATGAGGAAAGAGTATGGGATAGGAGAATAGGCTCTGCAACTACTTACTCGCTTACCGCTTGAATTTTTTTATAAAAATAACTACATTATTTTCATACTAACTAAATTGAGTGTCTTATATTTGTGAATGTAGATTTAGTTAATGAAATGTAATAATTAAAATAGATATGTACCTACTCTAATCACGCATCGTGACACCTAAAGACGTCTTGGAATCTATTGAGATGTCTTGGAATTAATCCTTGTAACAATTACCGGCAGTTAAGCTAATTACGCTAAGTGATTTCGTCACCTGAAAAAAGTAAACTAAAAATGTTTTTAAACTAAATAAAAAACACAATAAATAACAAAGAGATTGCTGTCATCTGACTAGCCCAATGGGGTTTTAAACGCAATTTTTTTAGTATGAAATAATAAATGACTGCTAATAAAATATTTTTGGATTTGTTACTTAACGCGGTCGTGTTTCTTACGCAGCTTTATTTTACTTTAAATAAGTGATCGCAACAAAAATAATAGTTTACATCTCGCATCTTAAAACGATGAAGTGGCATTTTGTATTCAAAAATATAGAGGTCCTGCATAAAAATGTAGTAAAATGAAGTGAAATGAGCATGCCCCGTAAAACTCTTTCCATACAATATTCAATAGAAAATATTTTATTATACAGAGATTTGCACAATTTGCCGATAAATTCGCGGTATATCTTCACTTTATATCCTTCTGTAGGGCGAATTTGTTTCTTTTTCACGTGATTCAGTTATAAATCTAACGCTATGCGTACGCCTCTTCGGTTACGAATCTATTTTATGACCGCACACGCCGAAGGTTAACCAATAAAACCTTTTAACAGCCGTAACTATTTCGTTATAAGTTCTGAGTACGCAATAAAAACGGTGAAACAGAAATAAATCTGGGTGCACATTGTTCAGTGGGCGCGCGTCCCGCGGTGGACAAGCGCGATTGCGCGCAAGAAATCAATCACGGCCGGGCGCGCGCTTTAATCGCTTCAATTTAAGTTTTTCCTTTCTTGGTACAACAAATTGATGGAAATAGTTGAACGTTAGATATTGCGATTCATCGAGCGCGGATAAACAAACTTCCTCTTTACGTGCGTTTACGGCGGACCAATAAATCTCGTCTGTTTTGCGGCGTCTCTCCCTCAACATCTTCACCCGTAAACGGCACGTGCGCCCGTTATCCGTATTTTTGTAACGACCCACAAGTGAAAAAATGTTGTTAACGTCGCACTCTTCCTGTTTCGCTGTTGTTCCGCAACGATACAGGTATTGTTTACTGTATTGCGTCGACAATATTTCGGCTCGAGTAACAACCGAGTCATCGCTTTGTCGAGACACAGGCAGTAGACATCGTAGACTTCATATACAAGAGCAAACGTAACATAATACTGATGAGATCTTATACTTTTATACTTGGAAGTTTATAAGGGACAATACCTAATCCTACCTCAACTCTTTATTTGTAAATAGTTGTGCCCGCGACTTCGTAGGCGTGGTTTTCAGAATAGCGTGTATTTTTTTTAATTGCAAACCGATTCGATTGTAACAAACACTAAATGTTACGAGAAGCTTGCTGCAATACATCAGTGAAAACCGCATTCAAAATGGTTAAGCCGTTTCTAAGATTAGCATAGAAAAATAGCGATTTTCTTATACGAGTATGTATGTATTTTATTATATTGATAAAATAACTTAATAAGCATAAATATCTTAATTAAAGAATAATAAAGCTTAAATTAAAACTATGTTAAAGAGTAACATGTTAAAATACTGTTGACGTTCATGTGACGTTAACGTTCATGTGATAAACAAGAAAGAGCTACCCAGGTTGAAAGTAAATCTGCTTCGCCTGATATTGCTTAATTCTGTGATAATAACTACAGAAAACATTCCTGAATTACGTATAAGCCATCATGCGCGTGGTCTTGTTGCGGACAACATTCGTCCCCCTAAACTAACCCAAAGATAAATTATTCCAGGACATTTCTCATCGCGATCCATTCTTTCCCTTGCGACAAAACCGTCACTGAATCCCGGAACATGTTATCCGTTGAATAAAATGAGCAGTGTTGGCGCGTAGTCACTACGTCACTAAGTAACGCCGGGCGTTGTGTGTTCTCGTATGTAAGTACCATTTTGTCGACATGTACACAAAACAAGTATGAATCAGAGCTGATAAGCGTGGCGCGCAGATTTGCAGGATCGCGCGGCAGCCTGCTGCTATGCCAAGTTTCTCGTGCCACGCCTTCACATTTGCATGTTATGGACTCATCTCTACCCTATTGTACTTTAATGTTGACGTACATTTGGAAACGAGGAGGAAATGTGTACGCGTGCGTTTGTTTTCCCAAAACATAATAAACCTTATAAGTAATATTTTATTCCATTGTGTATTTCCTTGTTATCGGTTTAACTAAAAGAGCGTTGGCATCCAATCACGGGTAAAAGCATTCGAGTGCTGCAAAAGTGAACTAATTGTATACTAGAAGGATAAGAGCTGTTCTAATTGCTCTATTGCATACATACTTAGTCACGTTTTTAGTTTCAACAAAAGTTTCCGATTTACAATAAAATAGATACTTGTTTTAAAATACAAAGTAGTGCAGTTTGTATAACATTTATGGATTGTTAAAAAAGGTAAGGACTGGTGTACATAAATGTCTCAATATGTATTAGTAGCTCATGTTCATGATCATGTTGATGTTTAAGGATTAAAATTTGTTTTTTTTTCTCGTTTAAAAGGTTTTCTTTAAACAAGATTCAGAGACTTAGTATGTATACATAGCTTTAAGTCTGTTAGAAAGTAATATAATATATTGTATTTTGTACTAGCAGCTCGCTCCGGCTTCGCACGGATGCAATTTTTTCTACAAGTTATATACACAAACCGTCATCGTTGATCATTCTTTCCATAATGAAAATCGTTAGAAGAAGAAGTTAGATGCGTGATAGTGACTTCATTTTATATAATATATAAATATATATTTTATTTTTAAAAATGAAACCATTTACATGTTAGTTGAAATTTGAGAACTTAGAAATGATAATAATAATGATATTGTACCAACTATTTTTTATATAATAACTAATGTGTATTATTTGTTAGTGTTATATATTGTGTATTGTGTATAACCATAGTATGTCTACCTATGTCAGATTTCCCTACAAGAGCAACGGTTAACGTAAAAGAAACTTGTTGGCAAATATTTTCCTAAAAGTTGGATAATTTGAAAAAGAAAATTCGCTAGTGGTGAAGTTTTAAGTTTTGGTCCACATTTCTCGGCCGTCGAGGCCCGGGGTGAACACCTCACAACTTGCCCTTTCCGTAAGTTCCAAGAAATTGATTTTTAAGCTGTGAACAAGTTGGGATAGAAAAAAACTGCGAAACATGAAAAAACTATTCTAACACAAACTTGGGAATGAAATTAGTTTCAAGCGACAAGTTCATTTCAGTTTTTTACCGGCAAACGGGATCTGCAATTGCTTGGGATTCGCGTTCAAAGTTTCCCAGTGCAGATTTTGATTACACACGCTCCTTCAAGAAACTTCCTGTCGGATAGGAATATTAAATCTTATTTAAGTTAGACATCCGCAGCGTTTCGCGTTGTTATTTCGAATAAGGTGCTTTATAAACTGAGAACGCCGGTAAACTCTAAGACGAGGACATTTTAACCTTTCTGTTACATTTGTCGCACCTATAAATTGTTATTATACTTATATATTTGCTCCAGATGTTGAGGAGTGGAATTTATTTTAGCATTTTTCTGCTAAATACAACACTTAGTTTATCTTTTAATAAACTAATTAGTATTTTAATTCTTACAAAACTTCCTTACTAGTGACCAAAAAATATTAACGTTTTTGAAAAAAATGAAGTTTATCAAACACAAAAGTTTAGTTATAAATTTATATAATCTTATTTGTGCTTAAATTTGCTATAGCCACTCAAAGTCTACATGACTGATTTATCTCCTTTTGTAACTTATAAAGCAATTAAAGCAAACACTAAAAAATTCAATTTCCTAATATTTAGGCACGTAAGCATTCAACATTTAAATCTGATTTAAGAACACCCTTTTAGGGAACTCAGTGTAACTCGGTTGGGATGAAATAGAGTACTTGTAGAATCTTCCTTACAATTTTAGGGACGCTTAAATTTTAATTGCGTAGTAAGAGTAAGGTTATATAATGATTACGTGGAACAATAGGTACTGTGGAGAGCGAGATGAGTCGGCGCGGCCCGTCTACTTCGCGTTACATGGTGCATTTGCCTAATTACAGCTCAGTTCACTGGTGTGACAATTCGTGATCACTGAAACGGTTATGTCTGGGAGCATCCACTTTATTCAGCCTTATTATATTCGACGAGATCACACCCGAGACAGTGTTTCGAACGAAACTTACAAAGTTTTAGAGACGTAACGGATACCTTTCTCATAGAATTCTCCTTTCAAATCTCTCCAGGGCCCTTACTTACTTATCTCATATTTCTAAAAGTTGTGTTTAACAAGTTATGAAGTTAATATAAGTCAGTCGTACGGCTGGCGGAGAAAGAAAGTCGAAAAATAGAGTTAGTGCGAAGGGGGCGGTAGGAATCGATGAGTGGCGCCTCGTTGGCGCGCGGGCGGTGGTACCTCCGCGTCCCCTTGCCCGTGTATTTTTGGGAAGCACGAAAGTTTCCCGCGCTTCAGCCACTGCATTCTGTTGAGTAACGCAATACCTCTAGACAGCCCGACGGCCGACGCCGCGTGTACTGCGCTTTTGAACTCTAACTCCACAAGACAGCATGATATTTGTGTCCCAGACAAAGTTTAAAATAAAACACTCCAATAACTTTTGAAATATACAATACTTAGTGGTATAATAACAGTGTTAGCTGACGCGGTCTCGTACTATCTTAACGTTTGAAGTTTTCTCGAGCCACTGATTTTAATAATCGCACGTTAGAATAGAATTAGAGGTGCTCCGAGAGGGCTAAACTGTACTTGAAACTTTTCAACTAGCTTTACATACATTGAGAATATATATTAACGAGCGCCGTAGCACTTCGCTTTCGTTTAAAATTAAGCTGTGCCCGGGACGACTTAGAAGAAAATTCGAATTGAAATACTGTTAAGGTGCTACCGTAAACATGGAAAAGCAGCCCATTCCGACACTTCAATTTTATTAAACACCCACCAGTGCCGAGATAAAGTTGATTTCTTTCATTGCCAAGTAAGAATTTCAACTCGTATAATAATTTAGATTACGTAGCCAGCAGTGAACGTTCATTATCGTTCTTTTGTACCTGATTTCGTCGAGATCTCATTCGGATAGAGCGGCGTTGGCGGTCCGCGCGGCGGCATTCGCTCGAAATGGAAAGTGCGAAAATGAAATTATAAAGCCCCGCGATAAAAATAAATTAAATTGGATCTCGCGTTTCGTAGTAGCCAGGGATGAGGAGCGTTTTGTAGTCTGCAAATTCCTTTCTCCTTTTAAATATTTGTTTTAACAGTTGATTTGTGGCGTAATGAGAAAATTCTCACTTAACATTTTTGCTTGTCTTTTTTGTTCTCCTCTGTTCTCCTTTTGACAAGATGAGGCGTAATAACTTGAGGTTTTTTTCAAACGATACAAATGTTCGGGACATATTTCTTTGGGGTATCGGTTTATCGGTTACAGCTGCGGCAAGTCACGCCGCATTTTCACCTTACTCGCTGACGATTATTTAAATTAGGAAACGGTACGACAAAGACGAATGGAACTAATATCGTTCGCTTCGCGATCGCAAAGGCCGATAGTGTGCGCGGTACGTATGCTCTACACACGCGCTACTGATTTAGTCCGCCGATAAACACCGATTGATCAGCGCGATACGCTTTTTGCGTAAATACCGAACCTAGTTTTATGCAGCGCTATTAACACAGAAAACTTTGTATTTTGTAGGTCATGTTAGCTCACATGTTACACGTTTCTACTACACAGAGATTTTATCTGCTGACGTTACATACATATTCGTATTCGCTTTTTATCGTAATCGTCGGTGATATGAAATTTTAGGTGCAGTTTTCCTTTTTCATCGCACCAGTTAGATACGTTGAAAGCATTGAAATTTTTCAATTTATGAAACATTTTTTCATCATTTAGAAAGCACCGTTTTGTCAATACTGTATTTGGTCTGTATTTTATGTAAATTTGAACACAGCACTTAAATTAGTGTTCTGATCTCTTTGTGACGGATAAGCTGACATCCAATTAACTGGCCTTCACTTGTAATCCTGTGTCACACACCTTTGGGAATTCACACAGTCTAAAAAAGGTAAAGTACCATAGAAAGTACGGGACAAGGTGAAAGGCTCAAAAATACCATATAATAGCACTGGGGGTTATATTGCGCAGTATAATTTTGCAGACCCTTTCCAAGGTTTGCTGCCTCCGGCGGGCTGCCCAGGCTACGAAGTACAGTGTCTCGCCTCGCCACTCCAAATTGAGTGTTTTCGTCATTTGATTGTACTCTTAATGTTATCTAATAAATAATGGTTTTTCTGTGGTTTCTGGCGAGCATTAATTTTTGTAAACAGTAATAGCGTTTTCAAATACATTGCTGAATTATATGTGATGTTTTTCATAATTATACATAGCCAGATCCCAAGAAAATAACATACTCTTTTTGCACTTAATGGCCAAAAATAATTATAAAAATATATTATTAACAATATATAATTTCAATGACCCTTATAACATTTTACAAGAGCGATTAATAATGCGGTCCCTGGAGGTTACAATAAACGACTAATAAAAACACTTTAGTTAAGTATTTGCATGGTAATTTTTAAAATGTAAAATAATACAATATAATTATATTTTTAATGTTCGTTCAATGTCCAGTAAATCGAGTCTGGGATCCCTGGGGTCGTTTTAACAGAACCGACCCTACTTAATAGTCCACACAGTAATTGAATGGAACAGTAGGTTTACATCTCAGCTGTCATAAACTATTGCAGGCACTCCGCACATCTGAAACCTTTTTAAAGATGTACGATTTAAAAGCGTCAACTAAATTTAATTTAGCAAAAACGTGTCAAACATTTTTTTTCGTCAGTTTTTATAGTCATGAATGTCTACTATAAATTTAGATTTACCCCATTATTCACAAAGAGTTAAATGGTCTATTAAATCTGTTTTAGGTAAAATCTGTTTAAATTTGACAAATTAATCATAGGAAACCAAATGTATCATAAAAAAATAATATGAATAATAAGAAAAATAAAGCTAGTGATACCTCCTCAATAAATTAACCAGCAATATTTAATCGTTTTAGTTGTTACAGATAAAAGGGAAGCGCTTATTATAATGGTATATTAATTATTTATAAGAAAATATGTAGTTTCCTGAGTGAATAGTAAAACAAGTGAATAAATGCTTCTGTCGTACAAGTTTTCCGCTGTAATAAATTCAAAGTAAACTATATAAAAATCTCATGGTATATACACTTCTAATAGGCGTTACAGAATTATAACTGAATACTGCATAGAAACTGATTAGTCTTATTTGTGTAATGTCAATTCAAATCCTAGTCACGTGACGACGTGACGCTTTACGATTCCAATATAGTAATTTTGAGTGACTGTGTTTGCCTCTTTCGTTTTCTTATCTATTGTAATTGTCATAACTGATATTTATTAAGTTTAGTATGTACATAACCTGAACTCTGGAAAAGGACGTTCTCTGGAAAGGTGCTAATGAAGTGAGAATGTCCAATTCTTAGAAGAATTAATGCAAGATATATAATGAATATAATGAAATATTCCAAGGGAATAAATCGAGAAGATTAGTTGAATCTGGTGGATAAATAATGAGATATAATTTATTGAATTTTTATGTCAAGATCGACAGACAGTTTGACGATCCACTTATTGGTAGGTGGCTACCGTCGCCTATAAGACAAGCAACGCCACAGGTTTTGGAAGTGCGCTGCGGGCCATAGTAGGATTAAGGATAAAGGGTTAGGAAGACATAGGGAAATGGGCTCTGCAATTCCTTACTCACTCACCGAATCACAACAGCACACATGCTGTTATTTCACGGTGGTCTTCTATAAGGTTCTGCCCTACTAAATAATATACGCAGTGTGCCCTATCACTATGATATTAACTTCATATACCATTATTTAATATAATGTGGTTACTTTAATAGTCCACTAGGCACAAAGGTCAACGCGAGCGACAATACCAACTTTTATTTATGTTTTCAGTCCCTTGTGTAATGTAATCGTGAGTGTAATTACAAAACTCGAAATTGTATCAATATTAAACTTGTTAAAGTTAGTGTTGACTGGTCAACTGTTAATCCTAGTAGGATTTAAACTTTTGCATTAAACGTGAAACATTCACTTTAATTATGACGTTTAAAAAAAAATACTGTCTTGATTTGTTTATTTTTTTTATGTTAAGACAGACTGACGGTCCACTTTGTGGTACGTGGCAACCGTCGTCAATAACTCAAGCAATGCTAAAGGTGCTACAAGAGCGCTGCCAACCATAGAAGGATTAAAGATAACGGATTGGGAAGGCTTTGGGAATCGGGATCTGGCATCCCTTACCCACTCACCGAAACACAAAAACACACTGCTGCTATTTCATGGTTGTCTTCTGTAAGGGTTGGCTGTAAATTCCTTTTTTTTTCTGGTATCTTTATCAGACAACTTTGCGTCTTTTGTCATGGTAGATATAAAGAAAAAGAAAATATAAATACATTTCTTATATGAGCTTTTAATGTTTTCTTAGAAAATTATTACAAATGATTGTTTTTATATAAATTTATTCAAAGTGTGGGTGTAGATAAAACCTCTTTCGCCAGTAGGTTTCGCAAATCGCTAAATAAGAATGAATGTGTATTTACATTATCAATAGAAGAACATAATATTTCTATTCAGTCTACTCAATATTAATTTATTTTTCAATCATTATTTTCTGTTAGCTTTTGATGAAAAGCGGTTATCTCTTGTTGTATTAAACTCAAAATATTCTGTCATAGAAACGTGATTCATTTTTAATATACAGTCAACTGTCCCTTAAAAGCACATTTAAACACATAGCTCAAGGTGTCTGTAACTGACACAGATAAAAGTGCATTACCAAATTGCTTCCACACACCGTTTTAGCGAACAGAGTAATTTTCCGGTAGTGAAGTCTCGCAAAGTAATTTTAGAGATACGACCGAATGTCTGTCTGTAACGCCATTTCATGAAATTTTCAATACGACTGAGTACATTGTATGTGCAATTCAAAATTTATGTACTATGTATCTTGTGAGGTTCCTCGTATTAGTGTGTTTCTTGTCACCGAACATCTTCGTTGTTCGTATTTGTTTAGTACATGATATTATGTTTTCGTTTCACGTCCTAACAAAACAGCAACAAGTTGATATTATGTTTACAAAAAATAACTAAATTAAATTTCTTACATATACTTACGTAAGCCTTTATATTATTACCCCGTTTAATTTTGTGAGATTCAGACGATTCAACTAAACTTAGGTTTTTTAATGTTAAGGTTGACAGACAGCTGACGGTTCATTTGATGGTACGTGGCTACCGTAGCCTATAATACAAGCAGGTTGCAAGTGCGCTGCCGACACATGCTATTATTTCACAGTGGTCTTGTGTAAGGATTACTGCCGCCATACGGGCTGTCCAAATGCGAACGCAGCGCTCTCTGCGACTACTTCCAAATCCATACCAGAGCCAACTTTAAAAAGTTTATTTGCAGTTGACTGCCCGGTATCGAACTCGGGAATTATGCAATGTCCCACAATGTATAGAAAATTTTATTAATTTAATATAATCTAAAAGTAATTTATTACGTAATACAGTATTTTTTTATTGTAATATTATATCGATGTTGTTATATACCCTACATCTTTGAAGATTTTATTCTTGTGAAATTCAAATTGACGATAACTAAGTAGTGTTACTGACGTATCTAAATAAACAGTTCGAAACAGCACACATTTCTTGACTTTAGGTCCCACTAAGTTTACATGCGCAAAGAGCTTATGTTGCCATTAAACTTGTTCCACACAAAAGTCAAAGAGCCCGAAGACAGTGTCGCTTCGTTACTTAAGTTAAATTGTAAACGTTAGTAAAGCGAGGCTAACCTTAATTTCAAATTTAGCTCAAGAAGAACGCTCTGGCCAGTTGTTAAGAAAGTGTGACAAAAGTGTGACTTTAATCTTGTGACAAAAGCCTCACCTGATTCAGCGAGGCCACGAGCACTCTCCGCATCGCAAACGCGGAGGAATGAAGCAGAAGAGTGCCCGGCACTCTGAATTATTTCCTAATGAAAAGAGCCGAGGAGTAGGATAGAGTGGGCTAGAAGAGTGAAGTTTGTGACGCGGTCGCTAACGAACGTGCTGGGCCACTCGAGCGCTCAAGTGTTCGCTTGACTGATGCCGTCGCTGCTTCGGCTCTCCCAACACTTATTAGTGCGACCGTGTGTGTTCAATTCTGAATAGAGTGAGCTACAATGTAACCAAGAAACGAATAATACGAGTTCTTCAGACGAGTGTACGTCGCCGCACATTGCTCTGCTTCATTGCATACGTAACTTTATTAGATATACCGGGGGAAAACTACGTTGTATGAAATAAATTTTATGCGCCAAATGCCACTCTAGACCGACATTGTCATTGTATTAATTGGAACGGCTCTGATACATTAATTTTAGCAATGCGGGATTACTTTTTTAACTTGTTTTACTTGTTTTAACTATCTGTTATACAAAAACAGATGTGATAAATTAAAAATAGATTGATAAAAAATTTTTTACCCATTTCGTTTATCCCTCTTTCCATTGAAAACCGAATTAAAATCTGTTGGGTGGTTTAGAAGTAGTTAGCGAAAAAACAGACATGACGGATTTATAATATGTAGAGAAGTTTTCTTTAGGATTTTAGAAGAACTGCAATTCTCCAGTACTTAATTTTTATGTAAATATCTCTATAGGTTTAGCCTTCGTAAGCCATGTAAACTAGGTTGATTTGACTTGGCTTAATTGACTTCGTTTTTCTATTTCCATAAAAACTTAATTAGTATTTATTGTTACAAACCTTTCGTCAAAATATATCTAACTGATGATGAAAACCGCATTAAATTCCGTTGCGTGGTTTAGGAGGAGCTAGCTATGTAAAGATTATAAAAAAATTAAGATTTTTGCCATAGGTATTGTAACAACATATAAAACGTTTAAAACTATTCTAGATAATGACTTGAAAGCGTCGTTCTTGATTATTATCGTAATATTTTAGTTAACAGCGCGCACGCCTGCTATATTTATGTAATTAGGCTTTTCGAAAACAAACTCTTATCAATAGAAATCGCGTGACGCTAAGCAATTTCACGATAATATTAGATTAACCTTCGGTAAAACAAAATGTTGAGCGGGTGTGAAATCGCACACAATTTTACGTTGCTCAAATATCGTTTAGCTGAAAACACGTAGCGCGAAGCTGAAACGTCTAGGAACTGATTTCGATGCGAATTTTGTAGTCTTCTAAAAGGTGTTTGTATGGAACAATAACATTGGTATAAAATCGAACATGGGCAGAATACTCAGCAACTAATATGGCCCGGAGCTGCGAATGAAAGATAAATATTGAATTAGACGGAGTATAAAAATACACTTACAGTTTCTAGCTGGAACAAAAACAAACGGACACAGTGCTGCTGCCTTATGGCATTTATTATTTCCAAGCTATTATATATACCCCTAAGGGTTCTTAGCAAAATTAATCTCATAAAATTAAGACAAACGCTAATGCCACATTGGTTTTTTTATTTTGCGCCATTTATCTTCGACAGAATCGTCTTAATTGAAATATAAGATGTAAAAGCAAATATTATTATATAAAAGAGTTTAGAAAACACCAGCTGTGCGCGTAACTTCGTACGCGCGGTTTTCTTATTTCGGTATAACTTTTTAGTTTGCAAACCGATTGCAATGAAACCAACACTAAATGTTAAAGGAAGCTTGCTGCAATACATCAGTGAAAACTGCGTTCAAATCGGTTAAGCCGTTTTTAAGATTAGCGTGCACAGACAAACAGACAAATAGAAAAAAAATTCTAAAAACTATTTTTGACCTCGGCAACATAAGTACAACGTGTATAATATATATTTATTATTATTATTATTTTCAAATATTTAATGTACAAACACGGCTCGTTTACGATTTCATTGCGAGTATATTACGAGTATGTATAGGTTTGGAAAAGTATGAGTTTGGTTTTCGTTATTTGAAGTTTACTAATTATGTAATAGCAGTTAACGCATATTTATTGAAATCAAACTCAAAGAAATTTGAAAGGGAACGTTGATATAAAATTATAATTTTAATTAGAAACACGTTCAGGTTTGATTTGTTTAATTTGAACTAATTTAAGTAAATTTTAACTTTAGTTTGAAAACCCATGTTTTTCTTTCGTAGACTTCTGCGTCCAACCGGTCCTGCTTTGTCCACTAAATTTTAATTATTATAGAATTACAAATTATTTTAAAACAATTGTGATATTATACGAGCACGATACATTTTATTTCTAAATTAGTATAGCATTATATAATAATTTTATAAATGCAAAAGTTTGTATGGATATTTGTTGCTCAATCACGCAAAAACGGCTGAACAGATTTGGTAGAAATTTAGTACACAGATAGTTTATTATGTGGATTAATAATAGGTAGTTAATACATGAAAATGTAACAGAGTCACTTTGACAATTATAATATTAGTATGGATTATTATAATGACAAAAGATTAGTAGCTCCGTGGTTGAAAACCATAACCGATGGGTCGCTCGTTCGATTGTAACTCGGAATATCGTTCCATTTGCAAAACTGGCGAGATCAAACATTTTTATTTGTTTGCCCATTCAACCGCACGACTGAAACTAATGAAGAGGAGTTTCTATTAAATTAATACCGGTTTTATTTCTGTTATGCTTTTACCAAACGACGCGAAACTTTTTTTTAACGCTGCAATCGGTTCATTCTCAATGTTCAAATGGTAATTGGTAAAATATATCTTCTCAATTCGTTTAATGTTGCTTCCATAGTAGAGGGCAATTCTGAAAACTGATGAGAACAAAATCGGAGTATGGAGTTTGATGCTGTAGCTACATATCTATCATCTACATCCAAAATTTAATAACACTCAATAGCTAAAAGATCAAATACTTCTTTTTGTATATATGACATATTCGAATTCGTTGGATATATTAGATACTAGCGGTCCGCTCCCGGCTTCGCCCGAGGTGCATTTTTTTAACGTAAAAACCTTCCCTGATTATCCCTCTGTCCATGAGTGAAGACAGAATTAAAATCGGTCCACCCGTTCTCGAGTTTTGCGCTTAGCAATACATTTAGCGGCCCGCTCCCGGCTTCGTCCGGGGTGTATTTTTTCTAAAATAAACGTAGCCTAAGTTACTCCTTATTACATCAGCTACCTGCCAATAAAATTCCCGTCAAAATCGGTCTAGCTATTTCAGAGATTATCCGGAACAAACAGACAGACAGACAAAAATTGTAAAAAATGTTATTTTGGTGTATGTACCGCAATTTACATAAACAAAAAGTAGCCTATGTTACTCCTGACGACCCCCTCTTCATGTCTGCAAAGTTTCATCGAAATCGCTTCAGCCGTTTCTGAGATTACCCCGAACAGACAGACAGACAGACAGACAGACAGACAGACAGACAGACAGACAGACAGACAGACAGACAGACAGACAGACAGACAGACAGACAGACAGACAGACAGACAGACAGACAGACAGACAGACAGACAGACAGACAGACAGACAGACAGACAGACAGACAGACAGACAGACAGACAGACAGACAGACAGACAGACAGACAGACAGACAGACAGACAGACAGACAGACAGACAGACAGACAGACAGACAGACAGACAGACAGACAGACAGACAGACAGACAGACAGACAGACAGACAGACAGACAGACAGACAGACAGACAGACAGACAGACAGACAGACAGACAGACAGACAGACAGACAGACAGACAGACAGACAGACAGACAGACAGACAGACAGACAGACAGACAGACAGACAGACAGACAGACAGACAGACAGACAGACAGACAGACAGACAGACAGACAGACAGACAGACAGACAGACAGACAGACAGACAGACAGACAGACAGACAGACAGACAGACAGACAGACAGACAGACAGACAGACAGACAGACAGACAGACAGACAGACAGACAGACAGACAGACAGACAGACAGACAGACAGACAGACAGACAGACAGACAGACAGACAGACAGACAGACAGACAGACAGACAGACAGACAGACAGACAGACAGACAGACAGACAGACAGACAGACAGACAGACAGACAGACAGACAGACAGACAGACAGACAGACAGACAGACAGACAGACAGACAGACAGACAGACAGACAGACAGACAGACAGACAGACAGACAGACAGACAGACAGACAGACAGACAGACAGACAGACAGACAGACAGACAGACAGACAGACAGACAGACAGACAGACAGACAGACAGACAGACAGACAGACAGACAGACAGACAGACAGACAGACAGACAGACAGACAGACAGACAGACAGACAGACAGACAGACAGACAGACAGACAACAATTCTAAAAAAAGTTATTTACGTTTTAACAGCATGCGAATGACTCTCTAAGCTTAGTTTGAGGCAGTTTTTCGCAAATCACAGACAGACACTCTGATTTTATTTATATAGATTATATAATACGCTGAAAGAAAATATTATGTACTCGTAACGGGAACACTGAACTTGCAGGATGACGTCAGCGTCACCCAAGAAATACATTTATTGGACGTTAGATGGCACAGTAGTTAATATTCTAGGACTGGCGCTGCGAAAGCATAATATAATTGCCTCAAAATATTTATATTGTTGAAATGCATTTGTTAGACTAATTGTTAAAATAATTTCTAATAAAAAAATTATTCATTCAAATACATTCATTAACAACCCAAAAATATTTTTACATGAAATTTTCTTCTAATATGAAATCCTCCGACTGACATACTTTTTTTAATTATTCATTCAAGGCTAGAAATCAATTTCATAAAGTTTTTGTAGTTTTAGAATTCACTATGAACGTTTATTAATTGAAAGTACATGTATATAGCGAAGTTTAATAAGCAACAACCACACCGCTGTTGGCATATTCGTGTTAAGTTTCTGACTTACGTAAACGAGGTAATGTGTTCCAAGCGTGTTTTAAACTGATATTAACATGATAGAGCCGTAATCCTTACACCTGGGTAATCGTTTAAGCAAATAGTTATTATGTGTTCATTTTGGTTTTACTATTTTGCTTTTATATTAAATATAAAATAAATAAAATATAAATATCTTCACACATTCCACACAGCACCATCTAGTTCCACACTAAGCAACTTAATGCTTGTATTATGGATACCAGACAGTTGATATAATACATAGATTACTTTTTTTTTTTGTAAATACATACATATTATAAATACAAACATCCATGACTCAGGTACAAAGATAAATGTTAACACATAAACATTTGCCCCTAGCGGGATTCGAACCCGCGACCGTTTGGTTAACAGCTTGGGTTACTAGCCACTAGACCAAACGTGTCGTCAAATTAAACATATATCGTTCCATAACCCAAATAAAGACATGTAAATACAGATTAGCACTTTACCGGAATATTAGTTATGGTATGTAGGCATAGAAAGTAATACATCAATACTAATAATAAATCTGTAAGGGTCGCTCATGGAGTAAGTTACTTTGTTTTCAGAGATATCGTGTTTATAGGCTCTATACATGATACTGAAACTAAATTGACGATTTTTAGAATTTTTTTCTGTGTGTATGTATGTATGTATGTATGTTCCTCCATAACTCTGAAACGAATTAACTGATTTTCATGAAACTTGGTAGATAAACATTTGGACGTACGGGACACAGGATAGGCTACTTAATATTTTTCAACGCGGACGAAGTCGTGGGCACCTGCTAGTAATATAATAAAAGCGTTGTTTGTCGGTGCGTTTGTGCATCCTAATCTTAAAAACGGCAAACCTCCCGTAACATTTAGTGTTTATATAAGAAATTAAAAAATATTATGCCTAAATAAAATTAAATTATTTTAATACTAGCGACCCGCTCTCATTTTTTATGAAAAATTATTTAACTGATTGTGACAACCGCATCAAAATTCAATGCGTGTTTTAGAAGGAGTTAGCGGCCATACAGACAAACACCGAAAGCGACTTCAAATTATACTGTGTAAACATGTTTCAAAAAAGTAATGAAAAGTAACACAAATGACGTTGGCAAACATCTCCATAATTTATCTCGGTCAAATCAATTTTAACTAAACCCTGTGTAATGTGACACTTTCCACGAGCGATATAATTTACGAGGGTGATATGAACATCAAGTCCCGCAATTAAAGTGCGGTATCGGGCGGCGAAATCAACCGCGTTGATAGATCTCATTAAACGCGAGTACGTATCGCGCCACCATCCACTCGCCGGCCGTTCTCATTTTCGATTCCACGTTTCCAAATGATTCAATCACAAATCGTGATGTCGAATTACAATTCGGACCAGATCTTTTGTTCGATGAAATTTCTCAGCGGCGCGCATAACGAGCGAGCGATCTAATCTCACAGAACTCGCGTGCAAATCGAACAGACATTAATAGAAGTTAGCTTGCGCAATTAGGTAACCGTCTTGGTTTTATTAAATTTAATCAAGAACTTGTGTAATATTACACAGATTGGTCCAATCGAGCCGTGTACAAGTTTCGATAACGTTGTAGTTTGAAACTAATTTCGGAAATAAGCGCAGCTATCTTGGTTTCCACTCGGTCGGCTTATAAAAAGGGGATCAATGTTTTTTAATAAGATAAGTAGATAAGACCGGGAGCGCGTGTGGGGCGCACATTACGGCCTCCTCACCGGTGTGGACGAGATAGCACTAGTGCGGATTAAGTTAATTGCATTCCATTTCCCTTTACGGACTATGTTTTTGTAATTACACACGTACACGTGCGAGTGGAAATTAATTTTCTGTTCGTTTTCAAACTTAACGTTATCGTAGTATATGATGGTCTCTAAATAGGTTAGAGCATTTATGCAATGTGTGTAGTATAATATGAAGATAATATGTAGACAATAGTTGCTAATGTATAATATATTGTGCAGTGGTGTATTTAGATTACTATATAATATTATATATATATACCTTCAACGGTCGTGTTATCGGTGGTGATAGGCGGCGCGCGGGCCGGAAACTCGCTCGCGTGGCGTAGCTTTGCCGACGGCTACATCTGTACATTTACAGCTATGAGTACGTCGCTTCATCATTACATCTTAACGCGAGATTAATAATCGTTTAACACTTTCTCTACTTTAAAAAAAAAACAAACATATAAAATTGGGTAAATTTATTACCTAATTACAGGATGAGAACTTGTGTTTGCTGTTTATTAAGCCAGTATTCACTCCTCCGGACTATCATCCTATAATAAACACTAAAAGTTGCCAACGCCTAACACTGTTTTGTGTCAAAAACATGTGTTATGGCCTATAAACAACCAGCATTAAGAGAAAATGTAATGATTAGTGAACAGTGAATTAACGTATTAAAATACAAATCTAATATTATAAATCGCCACAAAGCGATTTCTATAGAGATCTTTCCTAGTGGTTGCAGTTTATTTACAGAGTACGAATGAAGTTAAGATTGCTTTCCATGCCAAAAAAGCTTTGAGTCATATTATTGATAACATCATATCATATTTATTTATAACATATAACCGTCTATGACGAACGAAATCAAACTTTGAAGAATGCTCTAAGAATTTATGACTTTGATTATGACAATTCTGCAAAATTGTAATAAGTAAACGCATGAATAGGCATATTAATATTTTGCGTTAATGTGAAATTAAGCCAAAGTTTAAATATATAACAGTTAGGTATTTCAGTTAGTATTTTCAAACAAACTTTCAAATTTGTTGTGTAAGCCTGTAAAACCACGAACTTAGTTAGAAAACAAGTATTGGACAATTTTTATCAAGGCCGATGTTCAAACTATGTATTTTTAAAAACTAAAACAATGTTACTAACATTAGTAGTTAGAAAGAGTTGAATGGGGAGCCGAAGAGTCAAGATGCATAATCGTATTTCGAGTAAACCCAAGTCGTGCGAAATGGAGTCACCTGGCCTCTATTTACACAGGTCGCGTGCAACTTCGTCGGTTACGGACGCAAGATTAGAAGTATTTACGTTAGTCTGTGCGAATCTCGAACGTGCTTTTTAGCTATTCCACAGTTCATACCACTTAAACAAGATAGTTATCAACCTTCAGTACAGTAGATACAGTCGCTGTTTCGCTTACTGTTTCCTAACTTCGTGAATGCTTAGCTTGACAAACTTATTCTCGATATTCAGAGAAAGAGAGAGTAATCAAGAGCCCGAATAGAAATTTAAATCAGAAGACAAAATTCACTAGATAATTTTTTATTTACGTTTTTTCCTTTTAACATATTACTAAAACAGCTTGTTCATCTCACACTAAATGAAATTCTTTTTGTTATAGTATCTGAACGCAATCTTAAGTTCTTAAATTCTTAAGTTATCTACATTCAACGAAAAAAAATTTAAGAAAATTTTAGGTTAAAGTCGATTGCTCTTCTCTTTAGCCGTTTTCTACTATAATGGTAGTTGTTACTTACAATTGATCATTTGTAAATATTAAATACTGAGCTATACTTCTAGTTAAATACTGAGCTTGTATTATTTGTGTTTTCCCCTAAAAAAAGTGTTAAAAAGTATGAAAAGGGCGTCAAAATTATGGGAACAATTCAGTTCATTTGTATTATTGTATCAAAACAAATGCATTGCGCTGAATCAAATCTCCTAGATGCTATATGTTAAGAATACCTACCTATAGGCTGGTCTAATTCCAATTAACAGCTTTTGGATACATATAGTTAAATTTAGAATGTATTACCAACCAACAACATAAACGTTTATAGATGCAAGTACAGTTCCGATCATCTGTGTATATAAAAATATAGGTTACTACAAACATATTTATCTATAATAGCGCATGATTATCTTAGTGAATGTAGGCAATGGTACTATTCAGAACTCCGGAACAGTGGAGTTCCGTTAAACTGCGATCGAGGCGTGCGTGAACGTATTTTATCTACTTCCGCAACTCGGCCACCAGCAATTATCAACAGCGTGTTCTGTAGTCATAATACAAACCCTTAATACATGACCCCTCACTTCCAATAAAGAACTAGTACTTGCGATCCACAGTACAGTATCTACAATTACATTTAAGACAAGGACTAACCTCACACCGAATATATTTTTTACCAAAATGAGTGCAACCTTATATTCAAATGACTAAGGTGCAATATTGCACAGCCAATTTATGTAGCTTCTCGGTAATAACCTAAATGAAATGTAGCTTTTAAATTGAAAGGTTTTTCTTAAATATTGTGTGTAAATATGAAAAAAGAAATAAAAGTAGCCTATTAAAACTATTGGATACAAGATACTTATATATAAAATCTAACTAAAACCAAGTAAAGTAATATTATTGTTTTTTTGTCGAAAAAAAAGGTGTTGGTTGGACCTTGCTTACCGTCACTTCCTTGCACTGTGTTACGTGTATTAAATTTGTATTTAAATCATTTCTCTGTAATTAAAAGGTATTAATCTTACAATAAATCACCGCAAACATAATATAGTATCATTACCATTAGCAACAATTAAGAGAAACTATTAATAATGTTATTATACCTCTTTATAATTAGTCAGATTCGAATTCATCATTATTAATAATAATGACGACTTATCTTACGGGTCAAAATATTACAAATTAACTTCGTTTTGACGAATAAAACATCATTTCTTAGATACAGTCAAAATATCTGTTACACCCGCGTTCATTAATGTCGAAACGCAAGTCGCTCTTGCAATTAGGAAGGAAATAATTGTCGGTACATAAATACAAGGATTTGCCAATAACAGTACATAATATTTACTGTAAACGTCGTCGTTTGTATTAAGTGGACTATTACGGTAATTGCTTTACGACGGCGACTTGTAATAATTGAGTGGAGATGGTCATTACACCAATCCTAAGGGGCGTGCTCGCTAAATAAATATATTTCATTTAGGATTTACTATTTCAGCTGTGGGTAAATATTTTAGAATTGTATAATTCTTTCTGTCTTTCTTCACTCTTCTGTGTTTTTTATCGGGAAAAAAAACATTATATCGGTACTTTTGAAGCTCTTTCCTTCTACAAAAGTTTTAATGTTTATACCTACAAAGTGTGTATAATTACCTAGGTTTAGAACAAAACTTATAATTGCATACCTTTTGATGTATGTAATTATACTTAGAAACTATTGAAAATAATATCCCTACCGTCTATATTAATAATAATAGAGTTAGAATTTTTAAAATTTTCAAAAGATATTATTAATTGATCTTTTCGACAACAGGAGCAATTAGTAGATAACATTGAAATTCAAGCTATTATTCAAGCGACCCGCTCCTGGCTTCGCCCGGGACGCAATTTTCTATATATACATACTATTATTAGTGAAAACGGCTTGAAAATCTTTTGAGTTGTTTAGAAGTAGTTAACGAAGAAACAGACAGACGTAGACAGTTTCGGCGACTTAGTTGTATTTTTTTTTTAGTTGCATAAAAATAGGGTTTTAAATAAACCTTTCATGACAAGTTATCTATCTAACGGCGAGATCCGCATTAAAATCCGTTGCGTAGTTTAGAAGTTAGCGGATATAATAGACACACGCGACTTCAATATTATACATATGAACTATATAAAGAAGATTTATTATATGTTTTTTGAGCTTTAGAAAGAACAAAGACTCATTCTTATATTTTTTTGTGTATGAGTTTGCTTATCTTTTCTGAGTAAAAGATATTCTATATTTAGTCGCTAGCGTCGCTATTAAAAATATAATAAAAAAAAATTGTGTATTTTGTCTATTATTGTATATTTAGTCGCTAGCGTCGCTATTAAAAATATAATAAAAAAAAATAAAAAAATTGTGTATTTTGTGTTTTGTGTATTTTTAATGTCTCAGAATTTACGTATACATAAGCGTTGATCCTGTTACGTATTATCAAGAAAATAAAAATATACGAGACAAGAATATTTATTCAGTGTGTAAGCGGTGAACAAATTGTTTGCTCTGAAGCTCTCTTTACCTGTGGCCCGGAGTTTTCATAACACGGCATAGCCGCCGGCGCTCCGGCGACAATTTGTAAGAAGCAGTTCTCGGCTGAGGATTTGCTGACGAGTTCGCTGCTTGTAAACATATTCACCTTTTAAGACGCGAGTGACGCCAGCGACATCTGTATGGGAGCGGATTTCTTTTGCACAACACATGAACGTTGAAATTACTATTTAAAAATAAATAGAACTTCATTTCACTGCAATACTCAAAAATATGATTGGGAAAATACTTTTCAAAGAAAATATAAATATTTTTTTTTGTTGATCATATGAATATATCATCTATATCTATACTAATATTATAAAGAGAGAAGATTTGTATGTTTGTAATGAATAAATTCAAAAACTACTGAATTTTGAAAATTCTTTCACTTATAGAAAGCTACAATATCAGCGAGTAACATAGGTTATATTATTTTATAATGGCTATATCTATTATATCTATATAGTAGCATCTCTCGACTGCTATAAATTATAATGTACTTGTGTATTCTAAGTTTTACATAGTGACTTAAAATTTATTGTAATTTCTATCCTGTCTCAATTATAAATCAAGTCAAGAATATTACACAAATAAATAGTCTTTCTATGAGTGTTTCATCAAATTGACTACTAACTATCATAAGCCTGCCTGTCAAGCTCTATAATCATATAAAAATATATTATTTAATCAACCAAGACCAAGATAAAATAGGATTACCTACTATAAAATAGAATTCCGTTTGACAGCTAGTGTAACTCTTTAAATAACGTACCTATTATATGTTATATGTATTATATATATTTAATTATTATTGTATATATGTTGTATTTACAAAATATGTTATAGCTCCAGAAGTTCGGTGCTTCTACCGAGAATATTGTCGTCTTAGGTAAACTTTCAACATGTAAACATGTTTCAGATGTTGTTATTTGTGTTGTAATACGTTTTTTAAAGTGTTTTCTGACATTTATTTATTATTTATAATATTATAAGCGACTACAGTGAATGCAAATAAAATATGCAAATAGAGAGATTTGGAACAGAGTTAAGATATAGTTTTTTTTACGATAAATTGAGAAAAACGAAATTAGTTTAAGCTTTGAAGATTTAACTAAACACATAATTTTATTTATATATGCAGGACTTAGACTTAACTTTTAATATTAATTCGAAAAAACTTAATGAGTCAATGTAAATATATAGTTCCTATCATATTAATATAATCAGTCCCAATAGTTAAAATAATTTAAAAACGAAATTAGTAATCGGTAAAATGTGCTGTAGGTGTACGCATGTCCTCCGCCATAGCAAACATTATTTTCGAACCTATTTGGGATTGCAACTCTGAGATAAGTAATATTTACATTTCATGTGTAAAGTTGAAAAGACAGGCACAATATTTTACATTTATTATAATTTATAGAAATCTGATGTCAAGAGTATCGGACACCGCGTTATTTAACCGAGATATTGTGCGAATAGGTACTAAACGTTGGGCAGGTGTCGTGTTCTTAGGTAAGAAGTGGATTCCTCAATTCGCATGAAGCACACGAAATTCTTCAAACGAGAAAAATGCTCTACTTACAACTTTGCGAATTGTTTGCAATATTCACGAGTTTTTACGATGTTTGTTTCTCACTCCCCGGGGCGAGGGATCAGTTGAATTCGCCGCATCTGCGTGCTAGTTGAGCACTCATATTTTATCTCAAGCTTGGTAATAATAACAGTGATAGCTCAATAGTCTGTGAATCTTTTTTTTTATATAAAGAGCGTCAAGCAGGACAACGAAATAGCCATTCGATGGTGGTTACCGTTGCCTAGGCAGCACTAGACTCTAATAGGATGAGGAAGCTTCTAATGTGCAAAACCGTAATTTCCCACATTTACTTATAATATTTACTTACTAATTGGAGTCCATTACTCGACGAGACTTAGACTATTTAGACTGCTTTCTTCGTTACTTATGCATTTGTTTGTGGATAATTGTATTTTTATGAGCATATAATTTATTACAAACTCATGTCCCGTCTCAGCTTCGGATAGGGCGTATTTGATTAAATCAAAATTGCATGCACAGCTACACTGCCCGTCAAAACTAAGTACCACACTTAAAATTGCTATTTCTCCCAAACTATAGAAGTTTTGAAATAAAAAGGATTCGAAAAATAATTTAATATTTTATATAAAAACTTCACAGTCGATAAGGAATGGCATCTTTTAAGGAACGGTTGAAAAAAAATTATAAACAAAAACACTTGTTTTCAAAATGCCATCTTACTTTCGACTTTTTGTATTTTTCATTTCTTTCTTGATCGATGAATTTTGATACAAAAGCCAATTTGTCTACAGCAGGTAAAATTTACTTATCATGCCTCTTTCACCTGAATAATGTGCAAAAATCATGGCTTTTTTTGGAGCTAGCCATCAGTATGCGTCGTACTGCAAGAATGGTATGTAACATTAAGAACGACCCGGCAAGTCAAGCGAAGGTACGAAGAAACTGGAAACCATCTGAGGAGACCTTGTAGTGGCAGATCCAGGTGCACTAGTACCCGAGAAGATCGATATATTGTTTTCACTGGTTGAGAAATTGCCACCTTAATGCAGTTGTAGTCCAGCAAAAGCTTCTTCAGATCCGTAAAGACTACATTATTGATAGTACAGTGAGAAGAAGACTCGCTGAAGCAAATCAGAAACCCCAAAGGCCAGCAAGTGGACCCAAACTCCTGACAGGGCATCGAGTAGCAAGACTGCGCTACGCTTGTGAACACGTACAGTGGGGTAAAGAAGAATAGGCAAGAGTTTTGTTCACAGATGTCTCGGTTCTCATTATTCACTCCCGATGGAAGGCAACGAATTTACAGGCGACTTGGTGAGCGATACATTTAAGCCTGCTTCGCAGAAAGGCCCAATACGGTGGAGGCTCTGTACACGTATGGGCTGGCATTCGACGTATGGGATGGCTATTTCGACCCAACATCTTACCTTTAAGTAATCTTTAAATAATCTTCTTTAAATATCTTTTAATAATCTTAACGGTCGGAATAATCTGTAATTGAGGTATCCCATAAACATGGAATGAGTTCGGTATCGAAACTCATTCTTTCCACAAACACAAACACAAACGTCCCTTGGCGACCCGGTTGGACACTGAGTGAGTGAGACGCAATATACTCGTGTACATTTTACTGGCGACGTCGTCGGCTCGCCAGAGTCTCCAGTCTCCACACAGAGAGCCGACAGTCGTGGCTGCGCTTCCAAATTAGCGACGCTTCCAAACCGTCGCCAAGTGCGTTATCTGCCATACATTTCAATGTTATTTGTTGGCTACGTTGCCGGCCACGTGGCCTTGGCGTCCCGGTGAGGTAGGGCGCTAAGTGATGTAGACTGTTTTTTTTTTTAATATTATCAAGGGTGGCTGGCTAACTGTCCACTTGATTGTAGGTGACTACCGTCGCCATGGTAGTCACCTACAATCAAGTGGACAGTAGGTGTCGACCATGGTAGGATTAAGAATAAGAATTTATGAAGGTATGGGCTCAGGCATCCCTTACTCACTGAAATACAACAGCAGACATGCTGTTATTTCAGGGTAGTCTTCTGTAAGAGGGGTAGCTACTACTTCCTAACGGGCTGCCCAAATGTCTGCATAACGCAATGTACCCTGTCAATGAACTGTAAGAACTAAATGAACAAACCAAAAGATGTCGCAGCATCTATTTATTTTGAAAAATAATAATAAATAAATAAATAAGTCAGTAGAAACAAGATACGCAATGCACTTTTCCAACAGTGTCTTTTATTCGCGACTTGAAACATGTCGTTCTGAAATTTTTTCTTAAAAACATCTCTGTAGTGACACAGGTGGGGGTGAGGCGAGATGTAGTGGGGTGGTTACTTTGTAGTCGGTCACGGGAGGCTTCATTAGAAGCGACCATCGAGTGCCGGGGGAATGCAACGTCACTCCACCCTCGGAAGGAGAATCGGACACTCGACGGGACCGCAACTATAATGTACAAGGGGCCAAGAAAAAGTGAATTCCCTTCTCAACTCCTCTTAGCAGAGTAAACTAGTTAAAGTTCAGAGTTTAATATTATAAATACTTTAGTAATGAGTGCGAAAGTCTCAACAATGAAAGTCAAGGCAAGTCGAGGTGAAAAGTTTTATACTTTGTTATACTTACGAGTGTTGAAGCGATAAAATAAACCTATAAAACGTAGGTATTACTGTAGTCAGAAACAGTTTAGCACTATTTTCTAGATCGATAGAGACTACGAAAACAAGTGTACAGAATTATTTATTAGCAAGAAATGGTGGCCCCTTTATAATCATATCGATTTCCCATGTACATGTTGACTTATTGGGTAATAAAAATAGCCCCTTGATAGATTAAGTTATTCTGTATGTAATTGTTTGACGGAAACAACGAAGGTTTCATATTAAAAAATGCAACGTTGCATCACATCTACATTAAAGGTATTAAATTTTTATTGGATAGATATAAGAAATATTATGTCTAGGTATTGAACTGGGAATTTGTCTTCTTTAAATATAGTAAAACTTCTTTTGAAATGTCGTATTATATTATAATAAATCATGTGATATTATTGTTTTTCAAATGGAAAAAAAATATACCTACCGAAGTTCGCCACAACACTAAATAGATATTTTAGTAATAAATTAACTATCACAAAATATTAGTAATTTGATAATAATAAAAAAAACTTGTATTTTATATTATAACATAACATTTGTTTACTATTTTGATGATTCTCCCTTGTTTTTTTTTTTTTTTTAATAATAATTATAAGAATTTACAGAGTATTTATCTTGTGTTTCCATAATACTAAAAAAACCGTGCGTGACCGAGCGTAAAAGAAAACTAATATGTTGTAATTAAAATTTGCAAGGCCTTTAAAGAGTTCTCGAGACGCATCATTATGGGACGAGGTGCGCCTCTGCCTCAGGCGGGGAAATAAGAGCGTGTTCATAGCGAACCGAGGAAATTGGAATTCTACATTTAGACATACAAAATAACTGCAGGTACCGAGAAAGTTGACTTCAAGTGAAGTTTAAAAAGATATTTTATCTGATTGAAGAGTCGATAGGAAATTAGTAATGTCTGCTTATATATTTTCTGATATTCTGATTGAAAATATATAATAGTTGGTGCTTTTACTTTAGTAAGGTACTTATAGTTTTTACTTAAATCAGAATTAATGTATATTACTTATAGTTTTTAAATACTTGAGCATGCTTTGCTCTTTTGTGTAATAATAATGTTTTTTTTATAATTTCCATGGCTTACAAGTATTATGTTGTCCTCCTAGGCAAGTGATTAGTAATAAATTTAGTTAAGAGTTTGACTTAAGAGATATTTAATTCATAAATCGACTTGATATTGTTAGTTAGATTCTCGGTAAAAGTATAACCAGATATCAACAAATAATAATTTTCTTTAATGTTATTTTTACTATGATGTATTTCAACAGTGATTCTAAATTAAATAATTTAATTGCAAATATTATTTAAAATAAAAACTTTCTTATTGTGAATGGTTCCTTATCCTCATTTAAGGTGTGTTTACATCGTGGCTTCGTGTCTTTCGACTACATGCATACAAGACGCTGGTACGTACCGCGCCCCTATCAAGGCTTTGAAAAAAATTCTTAAGACTGAGATTACATATTTTTGTAGGAAAACGTTTCTATTTCTGCTGTGTTTTACTTTAAAAACAAATAATAAAAACATCTTTATACTTTAAAAATATTTTCTTCAATTGGAACATGTTTGGTCCTTATTGAGACATAATGTCTTAAACAACGTTCAACTAAATTAGAAATAGAAAAATATTACTAGCCTTGAATGAAGAGGCCTGTAAGTTTAAAATACAGTCATTAGTGTATTTTCCTTTTACAATAAAATTCAAACATAGTTATTCCAGAAAATCATATCTACAGTCTCACAATTTACTTTAGTGAAACTTTGAGGCCATGATAATGTAATATTTTATACTTCCACGAGTCACTCAGTAGCTCTGCCAAGGTACATGTTTCATGTGTTTCTCAGAGAAAGTATTGTATTCATTGACTATTCAACAAAATCACTCATAGTTAGTCCTGAAGTATGAGTCACTTAAAGAAATTTTGTATATTACCTTTTCCATATACTATTACAAACTATTGTGCTACTAAGTAAGGATTGCTAATTAACATTTATTTATGTTTCTCGAATAATATTTTTCACAATGAATATATAGAAATAAACTTAAGGGCCGGTTTCGGAGACGCGCCGCGCGAAGTTTAGGTTTTGAGCGTTACTCTAACAACGATCGAGGCTCGCGCATCGCACGCACACACGTACGTATGCATAGAGCAAGAGCCCACGACGGCCAGATCTTCGTTATTTTATAAAAGCTAAAAGTTTCTAGGTGCATGTCCCCAACACAGGTATTAACGACCAGCGAGGACCAGCAGACTCAGCCGGGTAGTGCTTGGGCTCATCGGGGTCGTGCTTGTGCTCATCGGAGACGTCTCTCCGAGATAAAAAATTTGACGCCCCCCTCGGACCACCCCGGCCGGAAACTCGGAAACGACGCGACGCAGTGGGGTCGTGTTTGTGCTCATTGGAGACGTCTCTCCGAGATAAAAAATTTGACGCCCCCCTCGGACCCCCCCGGCCGTAACTCGGAAACGACGCGACGCAATGGGGTCGTGTTTGTGCTCATCGGAGACGTCTCTCCGAGATAAAAAATTTGACGCCCCCCTCGGACCCCCCGGCCGTAACTCGGAAACGACGCGACGCAGTGGGGTCGTGCTTGTGCTCCTTGGAGACGTCTCTCCGAGATAAAAAATTTGACGCCCCCCTCGGACCCCCCCGGCCGTAACTCGGAAATGACGCGGCGCAGTGGGGTCGTGTTTGTGCTCATTGGAGACGTCTCTCCGACATAAAAAATTTGACGCCCCCCTCGGACCCCCCCGGCCGTAACTCGGAAACGACGCGACGCAGTGGGGTCGTGTTTGTGCTCATCGGAGACGTATCTCCGAGATTTAAAATTTGACGCCCCCCTCGGACCCCCCCGGCCGTAACTCGGAAACGACGCGACGCAATGGGGTCGTGTTTGTGCTCATCGGAGACGTCTCTCCGAGATAAAAAATTTGACGCCCCCCTCGGACCGCCCCGGCCGTAACTCGGAAACGACGCGACGCAGTGGGGTCGTGCTTGTGCTCATTGGAGACGTCTCTCCGAGATAAAAAATTTGACGCCCCCTCGGACCCCCCCGGCCGTAACTCGGAAACGACGCGACGCAGTGGGGTCGTGCTTGTGCTCATCGGAGACGTCTCTCCGAGATAAAAAATTTGACGCCCCCCTCGGACCCCCCCGGCCGTAACTCGGAAACGACGCGACGCAATGGGGTCGTGCTTGTGCTCATTGGAGACGTCTCGACCAGATAAAAAATTTGACACCCCCTCCAACCTCTCCGGCCGTAACTTGGAAATAGCGCGACGCACCCGGGTCGTGTTTGGAATCATCTAAGACGGCTCTCGGGAAGGCGAATTTTTTAGAGTAGACCAAATTTCAAATTTTGGCAGTTGCGGTCTACTCGTAGGACCACGGTCAACGGTTACAGGTAGACCCCCGTGTTGGGTATCATTTGAAAGGTCTCAACGAGGGTGATCAATTGAAACTAATCCCCTCTCCCTCCCCCTTTTAAGTAAAAGTCTCCTACCCCCAATTCTTTACGAATTACAAAACAAAGAGCCTAAACCAAACCAAAACAATTAACTATAGCAAATGACAACACCCAACTCACACCCGCGCCCCCACGGACTACTTGCAGACCGCAGCAGCACGCACGATCTAGTATTTAAATAGCGTAGAACTAAACAACATGCTCTTATTTATTAATTATGAGGAGACAAAGCACTAAATAGTATTTTGAACACTAAATAATAAAAATGACCAAATCCCATTTGCGTATAACGAAACGCATGATGGCGCATCTGTCAAACCTAATATCATTAGTGTCAAAAGATCACGCCAAATTTCAAATACCTATGTCGTCTTTGATCTTGAAATTATGATGTAAACTGCGCAACTAAAAAATTACTCCTCGGAACTATTTATCTCCGCAGCTAGAAACTTTACAGAAAGATTTCTATCAGGCCAGAAACCCACGGCATTCTCGGTGAATGCAAATACGAGATCCGCCTTATATTATTAAATCAATGGAAGAGAGGAAAGCAAGGGTGCAAAGCGCGTCGAAAGATTTGGAACCGAATGCAACTGATGAATAGAAGGTTTGTAAGGAACAGTATGCCATAAGTTCTAATCTAAGGAGATCCTAAGTTTTCTAGGAGTCAGATTTTTTTACATAATCATATGGAACGTTCTCGAAAGCCCGAGCGTAGCTCTGGGCGCAAGGAAAGTTCCACACACGTCCGCACTTTGAAGACGCAAAGCGTATAATGATTTTACGGCAAATTATACAAGCGTCCAATTAGTGACGACTTTTGGCAAGTTTTACGGTTTTATTGGAAAGTAAATCGTGTTCTTATACCCCTAAACGACATTTTAACTTACCCTGTGCATAACCATATCTATTCTGATTTATACAAACTCATGCTCAGGATCATATAATAGACTCCAGTTTGAAAATTAAAAATGCTTACAAACGTTTTCAGTACAATATATTATTTTTGTAATTGGGAATAACAATTTCATTTTGTTATGTGCAACTAAAATAATAATTATACACTAACTAGATCGTGCTTGCTACCGCGGTCTGCAAGCAGCCCGCGAGGGCGCGGTTGTGAGTTAGGTGTTGTCATTTGCCATAGTTAATTGTTTTGGTTTGGTTTTGGGTCTTTTTTTGTAATTCGTGAAGAATTAGGGGTAAGTAAAAAGGGTGAGTAAAATTGGTCACCCTCGTTGAGACCTTTCAAATGATACCCAACACGCAACCGTTTATCTAAAATCGTTGACCATGGTCTACTGAGTAGACCGCAACTGTCAAAATTTGAAATTTGGTCTACTCTAAAAAATTCGTCTCCGAGATGTCCCCGATGAGCCCAAACACGACTTGGCTGCGTTGCGCCGTTTCCGAGTTACGGCCGGGGAGGTCCGAGGGGGGTGTCAAATTTTTAATCTCGGAGAGACGTCTCCGATGAGCCCAAACACGACTTGGCTGCGTTGCGCCGTTTCCGAGTTACGGCCGGGGGGTCCGAGGGGGGCGTCAAATTTTTTATCTGGTCGAGACGTCTCCGATGAGCCCAAACACGACTTGGCTGCGTTGCGCCGTTTCCGAGTTACGGCCGGGGGGTCCGAGGGGGGCGTCAAATTTTTTATCTCGGAGAGACGTCTCCGATGAGCACAAACACGACCCCACTGCGTCGCGTCGTTTCCGAGTTACAACCGGGGGGGTCCGAGGGGGGCGTCAAATTTTTTATCTCGGAGAGACGTCTCCGATGAGCACAAACACGACCCCACTGGGTCGCGTCGTTTCCGAGTTACGGCCGAGGGGGTTAGAGGGGGGGTTCAATTTTTTTATCTCGGAGAGACGTCTCCGATGAGCCCAAACACGACCCGGCTGAGTCGCGCCGTTTCCGAGTTACGGCCGGGGGGGTCCGAGGGGGGTGTCAAATTTTTAATCTCGGAGAGACGTCTCCGATGAGCCCAAACACGACCCGGCTGCGTCGCGCCGTTTCCGAGTTACAGCTGAGGGGGTTAGAGGGGGGGGTTCATATTTTTTATCTCGTCGAGACGTCTCCGATGAGCCCAAACACGACCCCACTGGGTCGCGTCGTTTCCGAGTTACGGCCGGGGGGGTCCGAGGGGGGCGTTAAATTTTTTATCTCGTCGAGACGTCTCCGATGAGCCCAAACACGACCCCACTGGGTCGCGTCGTTTCCGAGTTACGGCCGGGGGGGGTCCGAGGGGGGCGTTAAATTTTTTATCTCGTCGAGACGTCTCCGATGAGCCCAAACACGACCCCACTGCGTCGCGTCGTTTCCGAGTTACGGCTGAGGGGGTTAGAGGGGGGGTTCAATTTTTTTATCTCGGAGAGACGTCTCCGATGAGCCCAAACACGACCCGGCTGAGTCGCGCCGTTTCCGAGTTACGGCTGAGGGGGTTAGAGGGGGGGGGGGGGGTGTTCAAATTTTTTATCTCGTCGAGACGTCTCCGATGAGCCCAAACACGACCCGGCTGAGTCGCGCCGGACAGACAGGGCGGTTTAAGGGAGGGGGGAAGGGTTTTTCCAAAATTTTTGTTTTTTCGTTGCCCCGGTAGACCTTTACCGTCGTCTCTTATGTGGGTGGAAATCCTGCCATATATGGTCACACTGAACGAAGGTCTGGCCTTGGGCTCTTGGGCTATAATTTCAACATCAAAGACGACATATTTGACATTTCTTGTGTAAGTACACGGTTTTATCACGAACTGTCAGTGCGGCGCAAAGCGACGTGCTCTCACTTCGGAGGCGCATGGCCGACTGAACCAGACTGAACCGTGGCCCGAGCGTGATTTCATAATAATAGCCTTCATAGTAATTTGTATGAAGATTTTGAGCGAAAAAATTGGGCAAGTTTGTGATTTTTTTACACAAAATTGGAATATGTTTATTAAGAAATGAAGATTGCATCTATTTTTTTATAGTTTTAACTTTATTATTTGATAAAATTCATTTAATAATTCTTGATACTTACCGACACAATTGTAACAAAACGGGAGTGCGATTTACACGTTTTTAGTGATTTTCTGGATTTTTTTTACACTTATCCATAAGCATTATCTTAAATTCGAATGTTTCAGCAAAAAGTAACATTCATTGGCTAGCTGTGTTATTTTTTTCAAGGTTGTGGAGCATCGTTTACAATATAATTCTTTTACAATCCCGACCCTCGATTGCCGTAAGGGACCCTTAAAATTCGTAATAATTTCTGAGGAAGCTTAATTTAAAATGATTGAAAAATTAGTAAAAAATTAATTCAATAAATATAATTATTGATAAAAGCATAGATAAAAACTACCTGGTACTTATTTATCTATGGTAAAAGGTACACAACATTTCAATGATTCATTACAGTTCATTTTTTGCCTAAAGTAATTCTCAAAATCCTAATATTAATTGCAGTCACTAAAAAAATCCAACACCATTTATGAATAATTTGAACGGCATAAATATTCTTTTAATATGTCAACTATAGCTAGTTTATACTATACATAAATCAATATAAGTCCAGTAGCTGAATCACCTTTAGCAAGTGACGTCACTTAAAACTGTTGTAGGTGCATTGCCAAACTTTGTCTCAAGAGCGTCGTCTAATTGAATTAGTTAAACAACTTTATTAATATCCAAACAGATGTATTATGTATTATAATGTGATTTAGTGTACATATTATAGAAGCTTATGCAACCGCAAGTTGATACACACACTAGCGCATATTGACGAGCGTGTAATCTGCTTCGTTATTAATATGCGCAAATCATGCATATGCAGGCCTATGCGGCATATGGCTTCTTGGAGATGAGGAGTCGCGGCCTACGCCTTAAATGACGTCATGTCAGGAAATGTAATACAGCTAAGCTGCTAGTGATCAATACTTATTTGATTATCTTTTTCCTTAGTATAATGTACGTATTGGAGATAATTACAATTTTTCAACATTATCATGACTACATTAATACATAATACATGACATGACTCGTAAATATTTTATGATAGACTTCAAGACCGAAAGTATATTCTCCTTTTTTTAGAAATAAACAGTTATTAAATTTTATTAGAAATAATCAGTACAAAAATGAAGAAACCTTAGATAAAGCACAATCAATATATATTATACAGATATAAATTATAAATATAGACCAAAAAATTATCATCGTTTTCCATTCCCACGTAAAATAAATAATACCCACTCCGATCTATAATTATATTATAATAAAGTATTATTTAATATACTTAATAATTAATATACTTAATACTAATATTTAATAATTGATGCGGTGTTGTTTTAAAAAACGTTCTCTACCAAAGTATTGGTTAGAAATATATAACTACCACAAAACACGTATACATATTCAAAATGTCTTTTTGCTGGTTTAAGAACTTTGGTTTTCTTTAATAATTAACATAATTATCCTTAAATAGTAATATTAAGTCGCTTCCGCGTCTGTCTACATGGCCGCTATAACTCCTCCTAAACCACGCAACGGAATTGGATGCCGCTTTTACCATCAGTTAGATGTACACTAAAATCTTATCAAGTTTTTTCCTGGGCGAAGCCGGGAACTAGTTACTGTATAAAACATATAATGTATAAAATAACAATATCTAACTTATTGCGGTTTTTACTTGCCCTAAAAATGCATTACATTTTTCTAATATGTTATTCATTTGATGCCCTTAATCGCACAAGAAATTACTACTTACTTGACATTGAAACATTATTGAAGAACATTTTCATGATCGCATTTTAAAGTTTTAAGTTTAACCGAATATACTCATGACTCACTGAAACAATAAAATGTTATTTCACCTTGACCGACAAACTACAGTTTAATAGTATTTCACGGTTGACCTCAACAAGGAGCTATGCTATTGGATTATTAAAATTTTATTATTTATATTCATAAGTCTTTGTCACTTACGCGCGGAATTTAATCATATTATTCCCACGCCCTCGTCCTTTAGAACGGCATTCATTGTGACAACTCCCTTACCGTTAGACATATATCACAAATAATACAGTTACTTTATGGCGTAGGTGTAACGTGAATATAAATTTAGTTAAGCGACAACGCCGCCAAATATTCACTGTATAATGTGAGAAATATAGCGTCATAATACAAAGATTAGTGACTCACTATCAGCGCATGGACCTTAAATACTGTGTCCAATGAACACACTATCATTCAGTCGCACAAACGACACTACAAAATACGTCTTGCATACGCGTACTGTTTATACAAAACATTTGTAATTACACAATGTAAGAACATTTACCGTATCATCATATATTTGTACCATCAACGCGTTATTCTAAACTACTTATCAGTCCAAGTGTCGCCCAGTTTCCGTCACACAGAATACACGCGGATTAGCCCCAACAGTATCTCTTGCTTATTATACGAGTATCGTAGGCGACGCTGTAGGGAACAAGCAACGTCAATCCCAGCCAGGTCATTATCGTAAATGTTAATGACTACGACAATTACTGGCAGCCTCGAAGCTTCATCAAGGGGCTGGCGTCGAAATTGAACATTCCCAATCTATCGGCGCCCGGTCGATTTGTCCCTCTATAAACTCCTTCTACGCCAGTAGCTTTAATGAAAATAGTTTCACGAGAAAAATACTATATTCCCTTTGTATAGTCAAAGCGCAAAATGGAAAAAAATAACAATTACACCTACTTCCCAGCTTTAGTAGAGTCGCGAGTAATTTCATTGGAACGAGAAAGTTCTTATATAAATGAGAAAAATACATTTTTAATTTTCCTGCTTCTAATTTGTTCTTGTAATTCAGCGACGCGGTTGTAATTAACAGTTAAATAAAAATGACAGATATAAAAATTGTTGAAACAAAAGTTGGAACTGTCAATGGACATAGACAACAAACATAGAGGAGTAATTGTATGAAAATGTGATAGCTGAAAGTTAATGCTGCTCTTTAAAAAAATTTGTCAAATGAAAAGTTTTTAGTAAGAGAAATGAGTAGTTGGTTCCTGTGAGGGAGTAGACGTATAGTGTACAAAGAGGCTCTCTCGAGACAATGGACGGGGGAGTAACTTTCAATATTAATGATGCGCCGAGAATGCACACAGAGCTGGACGAGTTTCAAAAGCCTCCCATTGATACTCATTAACTATTGATTCATAAGTAATACGCTTTTACCGTAACCGGACCGAACGCTCCGGACAACTTTTCAAATTTAAATATGAAAGAGGATCCAATTTTTAAAACAGCAGACGTTTTCAATGAGGTAGAAACTTTTATTAGCTAGAGGTCTGCGATAAATAGTGGCCAGTTTAATGTGGAAACAAGGGTTCAATACTAAAAATATGCGCTGTTTAATGAAGAATTTAAAAGAAATAACGCAATTGCTTTGAAAATAATATAGGTATATACGAGTTGTCAAGTTATATTGTTTGAAGTAGCTTCCCGCTTCTGTCTATGGCCGCTAACTCCTCCTAAACCATTCAACTGATTTTGTACCATCAGTTTGATTATTTTTCACGGAATTTTTTATATTAAATAGTCTAATTGAGCTTTTTCTTGGGCGAAGCAGGGAGCGGGTCGCTAGTCTACACTAATATTAAATCAAAAACTACTGTATCGAATTTTGAATTAAGAATTTTGAAGTCTTTCACCTATAGAAAGCTACATTATCAGCGAGTAACATAGGCTATATTTTATAAAGTTACGCGGGCGACAGCTAGATATCACGTGCAACAGCTAGTTAGATATAAAATCAAAAATGCCTAAGAGGCTGTTTGGTAGCATATGATATATTATGATCTACATAACTATTAAGTAAATAAAAATATTTTTTACTTTTTGTATGCAACATTCTCGTCTGTTACAGACGTAGCAACTTTATCATATTATCCAGAAAAGATTGCATAGAATTGCAACAATGTTCTTACCAACAATGCAAAGCGTACGTGTAGTTGGAAACACATTAAATATGTATTCACGCGCAGTTGTTTCATAAACTTGTTGTAGAACGCATTTCTAAACCTATAAAGGATAGATTTCGATGGAATAACAAGTAACAACTCGGCACAATACCCCGACGTCTCTTTCGGGTTTATTGTTCTAACATCTGTCGGGATATGCAAAGTCGAGGTCGTAAAACAACGGTTCGCCCCACGATTACTTCTCGCCGTTAACTCTCTCTTTATACTCATTTTTATTGGCGACCTACCTGCAAATTTGTAATCTCATAACAGCCCTGATTAGATGAACATAAAATGTAACGTACTATGTACAATCCACCCATTACTTAATTACATAGGAGTTTATTAATATTTAAAGATTCCGTAGGTTCAATACAAAGTAAAAATATGTTTTGTGTCATATATACCTTATATGAGAAACGAAAACGCGGTTTCAACTTATCTTCAATAACTTCTCTAAACGCGTAATCGCGCTTCGCAAATATGTTCAGCACTTATTGTTGGCCACTTGTGCCAGGTGCTTGGTGTGTGCAAGCACTTCGTCGCGAACAAAGAGTCGGATGAGACTATATTGTGTGTAAAATCGACTTGTAAATGTGTCAGAATGACTCATACTTTCTACAGCGACTTCAACGTTTTTTAAATGCAATACCCTCGAAAACTCTCTTTCAAAGGAACAAATTGTTTAAGGAATGACTAGTTATTTTTCGGAGAACTAAGTAGGATGCATAATATTTTATCAAGATATAATAGGATCAAAGTAGTAGAAGATTGTCAGATAACTCGTACTTTTTAAAGCATCTTAAGCGTTTATTTACAACACCTAAAATATAGAATCAATTAGCCATCATCTAAAATATACAACTCAAATTTCTCCCTTTTAACACAAAAAAAAAACTGCTTTTAAGTGAAACCAGATAATTTTTCTAAGAACTATTAGAAGGATCTAGGATATTTTGTAAGTAAGTAATTTTGTTGTCAAAGTATACTCAATATAAGTCTGTTGGCGGGTTACATTGAAACACAAAATAATTTGTCTTCTTTAATGGCACAAACTTTATGTAGGACTATTAAGTACAAAACTAGGATTTTGTCAACTCTACACTGATTAGAAAAAGAAGTGACCATAAATCCATGAGTTTGTATCTGTGAACTAAACAGAAGCTGTGTTTTTCGGTCTTATTATTAAACCACCATAACATTCATAATTTCTTTTATGTAAGTTAATAGGTAAATTCCAATTATTATCCAAATAGGTGTGTATATCTTTGTCGAAATCGAAATTTCCGCGATTATCCGGAACTCAAGCATTCAGATTTCAACCCATCAAACAATTACGAACTTTCAAACTATATGTAGTATGGCTTTTCAGTCGTGGAAAACAAAACTAAAAAATATCTAACAGTCACATAACAAAACCTGCACAGACTCAACTAATACTCGATATGAATATGTTTGTTAAATACACACCATACCTCTGAGTGGTGTTGAGTGAGATCGATTTTAATATTTACGCTAACACTGTTGGACTTTTTCTAGTAAATGGCTAAAAGGGATTTTCAATTTGTATAGAGGTCAAACTTAAACATTAATACTGCCAAAATCAAGAGGGAACTAATGTATAGTGTTTAGTAAACACACGTAGAAGTGCAATAAACCATCTTCGATTGTATTAGTCACTTGAGAACTCAGATGGGCACGACCTTAAGTACAACTCTCGCTACTACCACAGATGAAAAATAAACGATTACTTACCTACAATCTTAGTCAATCTTAGTCAATGAAAAAATAAAATATATATTATTTAAGAAGATATACGCCTACTTAAGATTTGTACAATAATTTATATTTAATACATATTATTAAAATGTTTTTATCGATGAAAGCACTGCTCTTGACAAGTGGTTTAGCATATACTCAATGCAGCCCTTTTGCCACTACTGTGACTCATAAAGTTTTTCTTTCTTCATAGTATCTGTTTTTGTATTCATTATTCTGATGTAGCAGTAAACAAATTCATTATCATTAATTTTTTCTTTCAATTACTGCATTCAGTTATGAGTATATTTTTCAAAATTACTCGAAAATACTTCTAAGTGTTAAGTAATAATTCAGATCTATATCGTGTGATATTTTTTGTGATTCCATTGTGATACATGAGATGGCTCTTTTTCCAGTGCTAACTTTTGTATTTCAGCTGCAATCGTAAATATTTGGCTTTCCCACTGCGGTCTTCTTAACAAGTGAAGCGTAGTGTACGTGCAAGCGACCTCTTCATTCGGCGCGAGACCGTGGGGCGCTACTAGCATCACAATATCCTCCACCCCTACCAATTTTGCCGCTCCGTTTTACAATTAAAACCGCATTACCTGATTCACACTTTTCTTCTTGAGAGTAAAATTTACTGCGAAAGCACAAGAGCCATTATGATTTGCGGTTGCGGCAGTATTTTCTTTTCTTTCCTTTTTTTTTTCAAAGTATCAGTCCACACTTTACCGAGTGTTCGTAGTTTTCACACCTACAACCTGTTCGATTAATTATTTTACTTTATTGCAAAAGGTTACCATGAAGTTTACTTCGGGGTTATTAGTTGTTTTTGTAACTAACACTATTCTGTTTATTAACATAAGAATTTTCCCCTTTTATATTGCGATCTAGTTTATCCTGCATATAACGCTTCGGTCACGTCTTTACAACAATGTTCCTGTAACAATATATATATATATATTATTTATTTATTTAGATTACATACAGCCGTTAATTTAAAAAAAATATATAATAAATTATTTACAAACAGGCCTAAAGAATCATAAAAACAATATTTACATTTATCTATTAATTTTAACAAAAGTAGAAAATAGAAAAAGAATATTTTTTAATTATTTAATTTTTTAAAAGTATTTCGCGAATTTTCTTTTTATAAGAATTTAAATTATTGCAAAATATGTCAATATCATTCAGAAGTTTATTGTAGTGATACTTGGAACGATGAAGGAATTAATTTTTAAAATGATTAGTTCTACAATAGGGAATGTGAAATGTATCTTTTGACCTTGTCCTGAGTTTTGGTACATTGAAGTGAATACATTCTAAAAGTGAAGAAGAATCGATGTAATTATTTATTATTTTATATAAGAAGACTGCGTCAATATAAGTTCGCCTATCCTTTAAAGAATGCAGTTTGTGTCTTGAAGCACTTGTTTTATAGTCAGTGGATATATGTCCTGTTTTATAATCTAATGATTTTAAGAATATATTTTGTATTTTTTCAATTCTAGATATATGCTTCTCGTATTGTGGGTTCCATATTATACTCCCAAATTCCAAAATACTGCGTACAAATGAGAAATATAATACTTTTAAAGTAAATGTGTTTTTAAAGGGTTTTCCTAGGCGTAGAATTATTCCAAGTTTCTTAAATGCTTTTGCTATAATAGTGTCTATATGGAGATTAAATTGCAATTTAGAGTCCAAAATAATACCTAAATCACGAATTTGATTAACAACTTTAATTTTGTTATCAGAGAATGTATAGTTATAAAAAATAGGATTACGTTTTCGAGAAAATGTAATAGTATAACATTTATCATTGTTTAGAAATAGTTGATTTAAGGTACAGTATCTTTCAAAGGTATCTAGATCATTTTGTAGTTGCCTACAATCTGCTTCTGATTGAATAATTTTGAAAATTTTTGTGTCATCAGCGTATAGTAGGTGAAAAGAGTTCGTTTCGTTTTCTGATGTATGAATCCATCCATCTGAGTAGATCACCATGTATACCAAGTTTCAATAACTTGTTTAATAATGTAGTGGTTTATTTTGTCGAAAGCTTTCGAGAAATGGCATCTACTTGATAGCCATCATCGAGAGCTCGTGTAATGAGATTAGTGTAAAGTACTAGATTAGAATCGACAGAACGACCGCGAATGAAACCATGTTGTTCTGGTGCAATATAACGATAAATTTGTTTATGTAATTCACTAGTGATTATCTTTTCAAATAGTTTTGCAAAAACACTTAATTTTGAGATTGATCTGTACTGTCTAACATCATGTTTATCACCTCCTTTTGAAATTGGGGTTATCAATGTTCCAAATATGAGGAAATCTTCCTTCTGTAAGTGATTTAGTAAAGATGATAGTTAGTGGTATAGATAATTCTTTTGCTAATTTTGATGCTAATATAGGATGCACTTTATCAAATCCTGTTCCTTTATTAATATCTGTTCTTTTTAATAATTCTATAATTAGTCCCTGGGAGATATTGATTGTATTGATACTTAGCGGTGATACTGAAGTATCATGTGTGCTAGAATATAAGTTATGGTCGTTACTATCGTCACTAGTAACATAGACAGAATTGAAATAGTCATTAAACATATCGCATATTTCCTTATTATCGGTTGAAGTACGATTTCCATATGTTATATTGGCAGGTATATTATTAGTAGTAAATTTAGATTTGATAAAAGTCCAAAAGTACTTTGGAGATGTAGTAATTTTTTCTTCAGAAAATTTTATATAATTATGATAGCATTCTGTTTCAAGGTGTTTTACTCTTTTGCGTAGGAATTTAAATTCTAGTTGATCTCTATAATTTCCATACTTTTTCCATTTTGTATGAATTTTTAATTTTTCGCGGGTGTCTTATTAAAGCCTTTGAATACCATGGAGGGTAACTTTATTAATTTTTATTTGCTTTTTAGGAACGAATTCATTAATTAATTTATGGAAAATAGAATAAAAGTAAGTCACCGCTTCCTCAGTATTCAAATCTGAAATACATTGGGCCCAATTAACACTCAGTAGACAGACCATTACTAATTTGTTCAAAATTTGCTGAGTGATAAATATATTTAAATCGATCGCAATCTTTTATGTATAAGTTAGATGATAGTCTGAACGTTTACTACTTTCCATTAATTATTATTTTAAAGGTATGATTTTCTGTGAATTTTTAAGATTGTAATATAGGTGCATCCATTAAGCATCTTTACAATTATTATCATTATGAGCTAATCAGCTTCTCGCATTACTTGTCTTTATAGACGATGGTGAACAATCGTGTCCGTCAATCTACCTGCCGATCTTTGTCATTTATTTATTTTCATTTATTATTACAATGGATAATTTCCATTTCTTAATAACATTTACAATATTGCCATATCACTCTAATTCCAGTTTTAGGGTTCATGGAATGCAGTTTTTTCTCTTTGCATTTGCAGGTTGTAGATATTTTATTTCGGCTACATATTTTGTCCGAATTTTCAATACAAGAAATCCTAGTAGCATTCTTTGAATTCAATTTTGGTACCAAAGCCGCAATGCGAAACAAACGATGTAATATCAGGAATCTTGAAACTCTTTCCACTGTTAACATTTGATTTTATTAAAATTGGTTGTATTTATATGGTTTTTCCTACACAGTGAATAGGCACCTCTGGATTAGTGCGTGTTTAAGGAAATTTATATAACATTTGCCCATACAAATCTCTGCATTAACCTTCATTTTATTCTCTCCTACGCGCTATTAGCCATTGCGACTCAGTTATTGCAGAAGGAGAACCGAAATCCTATCCAACTTTAGCGTCTGATACTTTTTTTTTACACAAAAATTAGTAAATCTTGTATCGCGATCTTAAAAATATATATCACATTCACGTGTTTACACTGTCATAGGACACATAAACTCTCATTAATACTTTTTTAAAAACAATTTCATATTTCATTTTAATTCGTCTCATTTGACATTTAAATTTTGTATTATCATTTCATAATATCAAAATAAAGATTATTAGGCATTCCTTCAATTATTTGCGAATGGAAACGTTGAGTACGTTTCTGTTAATGTTGAGTACGTTTCTGTAATTGTTTTTCAGAATTCGCACGACTAATTAATAGAGAAATGATTAATAATTTAATCATTTAACAATAGTGGGATATCCAGCTTACTGATTGTAGACGCAATTAGCCGTGTTATCACGTCACATATGACTGGACATGTAGGTATTATATAATAAATAATGTATGTATATGTAAACGACCGTTCTATTGCTGCTACTGTACATTTAATTTGAAATAAATGTCAACAATATCATAAATACAGAATATATATATTTCATTTAATTTTATTAAAATAGAACACTGTTATTTCACTGTGCTCTTTTGAAAGACTTCATTTTAAAGGATTTAAAGGATCTTTTGAGAGATGGTTACTGCCGCCAACAGGCAAACAGGCTGCAGGATTTAAAATATATCTAATCTCTTTTAAAAAATTAGTAAGTAGCTATAAAAATTCTCTTAAATGTAGTTAATTATCACATAAAAAAAATCACTTTAATTTTGTTTATTTTATGTTAGTATTTTAATTTTATTTACTGGTCATTAAATAAAGCTAATATAGCTATCGATATATTGGTTTACATAACATTATTTGATATTTTTGTCGTGCTACATGGAGTTATTCCAATTTGGATCATTCAGATTTATTTCAAGTGAGTTGCTTTTCTGGTATTTAGTTTAAAAAGCTGTCCCAAATTATTCAGTTTAAATTGAACAGAAGCAATTACTTTTATTTTCTCTTTCACTTGTAGAAATGTCAAAATGTTAGGTAGGTACTCTTTGCGTCAGGTCGCAATTGCGGGTCGAAGTATGTCGTAAAACAACACTGTCGCGAATAAGGCGGCTGAATCTTATTAAAGTAAATATTTATGGCATTGCTATCAACCGATTGGACGAGGGTTCCGTCACCCTTGATAAATTGTCCTGCCGGTTGCTCCCTAACGGCCACTCTCCGAAATATTTCTCGCGTTAACGTATCGCTGTAAAGAATTTTCGATACGTTTGATTTGTGGCGAAATTTCCTTCTAGTGTTTTGATTAATTCAACCAAGACGTCCGTGACGAGGTCGTGCGTTTCGATATAATGTGAAAAATATTATGGCATCCATGTTTATTTTTAATTAATTCTTCACACATTGCGGTCGTTGCCAACCTGTTTGCGGGAAAGTGTGTTTGAGCTCTAATATTCATCGTGTTTTGTTTTATATGATTTTAACTTATTGTATGCGTGCCTATGTTTATAGGTAAATCTTTTGTGTTGTTCAACCTCCTTAGGGGGTTTTAGGTCCTCGCAAATTACAGAACATCATTATAGACTTTCATAAACAGACTTCAGTTACCAAACGGCCTCAGTTACTTTTTACTTTTTCTCTTTACATGAAAAATGCTAATAATAATATAATGAAAGCAAACAAATAATGGTATTTGTTTACAGTTTCAATTTCCTTACAGATTACTTAAACTTGAAAATTAAGACGAATCATGCAATACCCTTACAATGTAGATTATTACTCTTAAACTATAATTTATTGCACCTATGGATTAGATAATATTGATAAGAGTACCTGCTCATTGCAATTTTAAACCGTTTTATTTTTGTAACTTATTTTCTCGTCTGGGCCTTTATGTATCTTAGTGACTTTCCTTTACATATTATTTTCATTTGTCTGTGAAAAAAGTATATTATTTGGAACTGTGTGTTTCTTTATATTATGATTGAACTAAAGAATTGTGAAAGATTTAGCTAAACCATGCGGGAAAAAAAAGTTGATGAGTGTATTCAATACAAACAGTGGTAAATAAATCTAACTTAGTGGAAGTTGGGAAATTTAAAAGTTGAACATCTCGACGCACAAAGTAGCGGGCCAATTGTGTTTCTATTTTATTTACCTGAACGTAGACAATAAGGGTGTCTCCACACAATCAGCTCGACGAGAAAGTTGATTGTTCGTGTTCTATTCAACTTCACAATGGAGAAAATGAAGAGGAGCCAATTCTTTTTACAACATCTTTTATCTGCTACTTTCTTCGCGCGACGAAAGTTTACGTTTAGATTCTACTTCGCTACGAATGCATTAGAATCCGCGCACATATTTGTCTTGGAATCCAGTATTACATTTCGGTGCAGCAATTTCGATAAACTGTTTGCCTTTTCGATAACTTCCTTCTTTGTGCTGTGTCTACTTTTACGAGTTGAACGGCATTGTTTATTTTGAAATATGTGCACGGTTATCTCGAGTCATACGGTTCTTTTCAAAACTTCTCCCCTAGTAAAAAAAACTGGTCCTATCTAGGCCGTTGACAGTGACATGGACATTTGTCTTGCACGAGTGGCCCCTTCTCAGCAACAACTACGATTAACTAGTTATTATTAGCTCGGCTCAGAAACAATCCGGCAATTATTTACGTAGCAAACATTCTGTCACGAAAAGAGCTCGCAGATAAAAGTTTTGGCCTACTATTACGTCAGCGGGGACATTTCCCGAGCATCTCTTAATTATGGTACTGCGTATTTCGTATTACAATAATGAAGCGAAGCAATAACAAAAGTTTCGGACGCCGCCGGAGCGTTGAGCGCGGCCGGCATACAACTTCTCTGTTGCTCATTTGAGTGCCTGTTGAGCTTACTCCTAATGAAAACTTGGTAGTTATCGCAGACATAGATTATTTTTATTTGACACAAAAACAAGCACACAAAGGGATTTCTCTACTTTTCCTAACGAAGTTTTCTTATTCAGTACAGTCTTTATTTGTAGCAGGGCGTTGTCTAGTCTTAAATTAATCAATTCAGCCGGTCTCGCGAGCAGTACCTGCTGGACACTACTTATACATATATTTTTGGAGTTTACTCTTTAAGAATCGATTTGCATATATTTAGTATGGTGCAATTGGCCCAAAAAAACGGCCTAACCTCAACACCCAAAGTAAAAGTATCATTCCAGCTCCAAATTGTTCTACACAGTCATTAAAAAAAGTATGTTGAAAAAAGTTTTTAAATACTTCAAAGAATGTTCAAGAATGATATGTTCATCAAAAATTCCTGTGTTTACTTCGCGCTGTTGATCACGGAGACATCATTAAATATTCGTCTCTTGGTGGTTAGGATGAAGTCTATCTCATTTCTTGTGGAACCATCGGGACTTAACTAGGTCCATTTCCTATAAGGTGAGGTGGCTTTTGGAAGAAAGAGTTCATCATAAAGAGTTCCTCCTTTTCCAAGATGTCCGGCAACCTCTGTCCTCTGGGGTTCCTTTGGCCATATCCAAATTACCCAACTCTCAGCTCGTCATTTCTTCTATTGCCCAGCCGCGCGCATTGTGTATATACTATTAAATGATTAAATGTCCGCTTGTCTTTTACATACCATGCATTTTTTTATAGTGTGTAAAAGACAGCGGCGCAAAGTGCGGGCCTAATGTTAAATATATAACGTCTGATATCGACGCCTACAATAAGTCGCGTTTTATACGGTTATTATAGCGCCATAAACGCCACCGGCCGGTGTTTCATACAGTGCCGGGGCAGATTATACTGCCTGTGGCCCCGACAGGAGGCGGAGGCTTGCGGGGCGACCCGCCCACTGCCAACTCAATGTGTCGCCCGACAGATGTGTCGAGATATCCGATATCGGAAGACACTTTCATAATCCACGTCGTACAACCTCCCATTTCTTATATTAAAATAACGAAGCGCCATCGCAGGTGTGAACGCGCCGTGAATTAATACAAGACTTCGATGTCGATGCAAGTTTCATTTGTCAAGGATCTGAGGGGTCCGACGTGGAGTCTCGCAAATCTCCCGTAAGCCTCTAGATTTAATTAAAGTATTCCCCTAAAAAAACAAAGGTACTCTAATTGAAGCTAGGAAAAAATAAAGTTAATTCCTCGAGCAACGTTCGAGGACTTTCATTAGCGTTTCACGGCTACAGTTGCAAGTTCAAATAATTATGTTTACGGAATCCTTTTCTTACACAGATTATTTATCTTCTCCATTGTTAGGAGAAGTGACGCGGACGAATTTCACGAAAATGCCCCATTTATCTAGAGCGGGCACACAAAGGCAACGCGAAACCCAAAACTTTTTACGTGGTCAGTGACAATGCTATTTCTACCTTTTCTTTTAACGTTTCATTTCCAACTTAAAAGAGAGAAAAAAAGTATTGGAAATGCACAGTTTTGTACAACACAAGGAAACCTGTACTAAATCCTACTAATTGTTTCATTTCAAATCGAAATAATTGTAAACACACCCACACGTCTGTGCATAGATCTTTTTTATTGTTATATACGACGTTGTTATATAGTAAGACGCACCAAAACAACGAACAACTGGGTTTTATTATCCAGGACGTATGTAATATTTTTCATTATAAATTATATGTATATACGTCCTACTCTTGTTTGTAAGCCATTACGGATTGTCAGAATATCATATTACTTCGAAGACTGATTAAGGCTTTTGAGGACACTTTGTTTTCCTCGCGATATTTTATTTTCAACTAATAGAACAAGTTTCAATACATGAAATCGTGAAATACTCAGAAAAGGCCTTATAGGGATTTTCCTGCGTCTGTTTTACAGGCAGCAGAAGGTACGACACACTGGGCTATGACTGCTTACTGTAGGTACAGATGATTACATATACAAAATTAATAAGTTAAAAGTTGAAAACTTTATATAGAAGAACCCTCTTTGATGCGACTACTCGATGTCCGATTTTATATTTGCTCAAATAGAGCCCGCAGATAACTTTGCTAGAGGACCGCTGTTGCTTACTTCCACTTTATTCGGTTTACAAACCCGCATAAATAAGCGATGGAATCGGCTCTACTCGGTACGCAACTACATTATTATCCTGCAGTTTACGTCGCCATCCATCATTTTACTTATAGCTTAATATCAAAACAACACATCCGAAACTTTTTACATCATTTTATTACTTGTTTCTACTTACCTATAATAAAATGATTATAACTAACCAAATGAGGCAGAAACGATCTTTATTTGATGTGGTCTTATAATGCACAAGGAAAATACGTCCGTCTATGGAACTCGACTGAACCCTTATTTGCCTTTTTGGGGTGTTATTATCTTTGCCTCAATTCCCACGCAAAGCCACCCGGTCGCGCGCGAAATACCAAGTACGCCCTAGTTTCGGCGAACATAGGGATCGCGCTGTTTGTTTAGGCCAGCTCGAGCTGTGAAAGGTGATGGACTAAATATTAACAAAGAGGCCGTCAGATTATAAACTTGGCTGGCGTGAAGCGTGTTACATTTTAGGCTGTATTGATTGCGATCGAGCCTTTTCAAGTTACGAATTACCTCGGCTTTTGTGTCACGAAAAGGTGAGCGTGCCCACATCAACTGTTGACTCGGACAAGGAGTAGAAAGTTTACTTGACGTTGCCGCTACGTGTCAGCATAATCACGGAGCCTCCTGTTTGCCGAGCGGCTCGCTAATGCTATTTGTCGTGGTGGACACGTCACGTCATGTGTGTGTGTGTGTATGCCTTTATCGTTAGCAGACAGATACACGCCCGCTCATCGCCTTGTTTTGTTTGCCACTTTAAGCGGCAACTTTGTCGACGTCAGGTGATTACGTGATTCGGGAAAACGGGCGAACGTGTTTCGAAGTTGAAGGATTTATTTGTGTGACATATTGTAAGTCCGACCGGTAACTTGTGTAGAATAAAGTAAATATCGAGAAGCGATTCGTATGTTGAGTGCGAAATTCGAAATTGCAATTTGTAATACATGAATCGTGTACGTATAGAAGGGAACTTGAGCGATCGGCGACTCCCGAGAACATATAGGAAGTTGGTCGTTGCAGCAGCCACGTGAACTTTTTTAAGAGTTTTATAATGAAATATTGTTTAGTTGGTCGCTGGGGGTAAAGCATGGGTTTCCTTAAATTGGATATAAGCGCGATGAAAGGCTTCAGACCTCTCGGTCGGTCGGTACCTGGCCGCGACAGCGCCACGGCACCTTAAAATACCCCTCCAGCTATTGTCTAAAACTGATTGACGTGCCTTTTTGTATTTCGACCTGACTCGAATTGACTTTAATTAAAACCCTATCAAAGATGAGAGTTTACGGTTTTGATAACTCGAAAGAAACTGAAAAGTTTTCCGACTGAACACCTGAGGTATTAGATCGTAAAACTTTTATTAACGCCTTTAAACTTTCTTTTTAAATTGCTTCAAAGTGAACTCTTAATACTTTCCTTTTAATGTTATCTTAATATTGTTGATTTAACGATTATTCTTTTCTATTGTTACAGGTTTCGGTTTTGTCACATTTCAAAGTGAAGATATTGTAGATAAAGTGTGCGAAATCCATTTTCACGAAATCAACAACAAAATGGTAAGTTTATTTATAACTTTATTCGGGTAGTTTAGTTGATAACAGTTGGATTTGATATTTAAAAGACAATGGGTAACACAGAGAATTAACTATCTCTAAATAATTTAATTCAAATCAAGTTTTTTTATTATTTAGCATAAAAAATCTGGTTACTAAAAACATTTAATTTCAGTTAAAGGCACCAGCAGTTTAAAATGTTAATTTGGTTTGGTCAACTCGTCAGAGTTTCAAATTCTAGTAGAAAACCTCAATAATTTAGTTAAACTTGACAATTTATGTCAACTTTCTTAAAAAATAAACCAACTATTATCAACTATATTATCTTCACATCAGTATTTTACCTTGTGTTTGTGTTTTCTCATTACAAAACTTAAATATGCTTTGAGACATTCTTATAGAACATTGTTTATTGTTCATAATTGACAGTATGTAGCTTATCCCGTCTAAATATCGATTAAGAAATGTATTACTGAAAACAGAAGACAGTCAAATTGTTTGTTTTCAACTGAACGTAAACGCGACTACTAAATATCAATGTAAACACACTCAGTCTGATATCAATTAGAGGAAAAAGAACTGCGCTGGCGGCGGTCCAAACGGGGCCAATAAAACGGTACTAAAGCCAGCTTTTACTGTGTTTAGATTTTTCCCCACCACTCGGACGGGAGTAGGGGGGACGAGTGACAAGTGTATTCGAGACGTAACCACGGGAAATACGTGTTTCAGAGCGCCCTAAATATTTGCGACCTAATAATAAGTGTAACTCGACGAGTGTTACACTTATTATTAGGTCGCAAATACTTTGACACTCGCTCTATCTAATGTTTGTTTGTTATATACAAAATTACAGTAATGGCGCTGTTTATTGCCTGTCAATAATAATAGTAAAGCTAATTACAACTTAGTTACACAGGTATTCTTTAAGATATATCGGACTCGTCTGCGACATTCTCTATTTATATTTTTAAGGATAAACGGATTCGGGTAGGCTGACAATTCACTTGATGTTAAGTGGCTACCGTAAGCAACTCACACAAGGAATACCAGGGGATGCAATGCAGGCTGATAGGTCTATCCTGGTACTAATCAAGTCATTACATTTAAATTTCATTCAACCTTATTAATTAAAAAAAATAATAATATAAAAAAAAATATTTATGATAATGTTAAATCTAAAACATTAACCGACATTTTACTACTGTCTTTGCTTTGAAATAGTGCAATGTTGTATAACGCCGGCCATATGTCAAAAAACATTACCAGTCGCCCTTTACAAGACTATTACAATCATGTACTATAAAGCTCGCCTGTGATTAAACTTGCCACGCTATAGCGATGCAAACACACACACAACAACATGCGATCCGAACCACAAAAACAAATACAAATATTAGTTCTTAACTTCGCCCGGTAACTTCGTGTCTCTAATAAATAAATTTAAACATTATACTCACTTTCTGTTTATGTACACTGGTATCCTGAGATTAGGAAACTAAGTGTTGGGAGTTGGTGCCACTTGCAGTATTTATTTAATTAATCAATTATGCAATAATTAATTTATTAACGAACGCTAAACTAGAAAGTAAAATACACTTAACATTAGTAAATATTGTGAAATCATTGTAAAATACCCGAGAAAATAAAATGATCAGTTTTTTCAAAACAATTCAAACACAATATATTGATTTAGCGTGTCAGAAAGTATTTCTAATTAAACAGAATAAGTTAAATTAATTTTAACGAAGGCTTACTAGTCACTGACTCTTATTATATACAAGTGTTTGTAATAATGAATTTATTAAAGTACACAATTTACAGAGTAAATCGTATGAAAGTAACAATGAAATTATTTTTAGAGTTTCGCGACTTTTTTCTAATTAATGAAATATTTCTTGTTTCTAAATATCAGTATATTCTAATTGAAAACATATTCGTTTCAAAATTAAACTACACCCTTTGTTCGGTGATTACTGTAGAAAGTTCTGAATGAATTTTATGAACTAATAAAACAGATTTGTGTGGGTCCACGTACTATTTGGTACGTCAATAAAAGTAAATATGGCATAATTACTCCGACAATGAACGAGATATAACAGTCTGGTATCAAATACACACAATCATCGCTGGACAGTCACTTTATTGTTTTAGAGTTGTTATTAAAGTATAAAATATAATAGAAGGGATAGATAGTGATTTTTTTAAGTTTGTATAGAAAAACAACTTTGTAGCGATGTAAGGACAAGTTGACTTACAGTTATACCTGCCATAATCAATCATATCGTTCAATAGGCATGACAGCCTATAGCCACATTAGCCGTATTAATTACACTTTTTTATTGAAAAAAAAAAATCTTTAAAAACTCATGTTAAGTAAATGAGTACATACGCCTACAGAAAAAATGTTTAAGAAAATTCTATACTTAATTATATAATTATTAATCCAGGTAATAATTTCCAAATCCATTCAGCAGTTTTTGCAAGATTGAGTAACAAACATCCAAACATACATATTTTCATATATACAGGCTACGAATATTTCCAGGATGAAAGTATATTATGCGTGAACACGACATCATCCATATGTATACTAAGAATCTATATGTAAACTTTACAAACATACATTTTTACAATATCTAACGTAGACTAAAATACACATTTATTGCAAATATATTATAATAATAGAGTATAAATGAACCATTAGCATTACATTACATTACATTACATTACAAGCGCATTTATAATCTCGTACTGCTATTGCTCCCACATGAAAAGCAGCCAATTTGTAATTGCAAAAACTACCAGCACCTAAACGCAGGTGTGTGATAAAAGCCTCTTTTAAATTCGCATAACAATGGCAACCCATCTACAGCCTCCGTCTACACCCGCTAGAAGTTTTCGCCGCCATTATCTCGCGAATAAAGTGAAAGGATTCGGGACACACCCTCGGTTGTCGATGCATATTCCTGATTATAAATGCTTGTTTTTTTGTGTCTTGCCTCATTGTCTCGCTGTAATGGGTGTGCGGAACTCGCGGCATGTGTCGGCATCGCTGGGGCGATATGATGCTCGCCCTAAGTGGAACGAACAACGAACAAAGACATCAAACAAATGGGTGGTGTTTTAGAGTAATTACGGTTTGCTTCGTGCGAAACGAGAGGTGTTCATAGAGCGAGCACGAGCCTCCCGACCGCGGCGGCTTAATGTACGACTACTGCTGAAGGGCACACTTCTTATTTCACCTCTTTTTTGCTATACAAACCAAACTATATTCAAACTATTCTGACTAGTACTGCAATATACCATAAATTTGTACATTTTGTACATCAAAATCTACAGTTACAAGTGTCCGTACTTAGCAGTCTTCTTAATTATTATTTGTTAGAAAGAAAAAGTAAAGTTTATTTTTGTACTTAAGCATAGGAATAATTGGAATTATTTATTATCTTTACAGCTTAGGTACATTGAAGGGATGAGATTGTACTTAATTTCATATTATTATTATTTTTGTTGGATTCGGCGAGTATTTTTGTTGGAAGCAATAGACGGGAAAACAGAGAGACAGTGATACAATCTGAAAGATGTAAAATTTTAAAGTAATATTTTTGTATTAATATTATAAACAAATGAATATATGAATTTATGACAATGAATATAATATGGGTGTTTGTAACTTTGGAATTTGAACGTATTTTCATAAAATTGACAGTAATAGGTACTCCTATTAGTTTATACTTCAAAAATAGTTGGCCTTTTATTATTTATAAAGATAGGCGGTTGAAATCACTGGCAAAAGTTAGTAAATTATGATTCCGAAATGTATATTATGTCTCTATTTAGTGAAATATAGTAAGAAAATAAGTGTATAATGACGTGGCTGGCAAAAGCTAGTTTGCAAATGTATTGAGCCAAGCTTAAACAATGTGCTAATAATATTTTGTTCAATCAAAGCTTTACATCAGGATCGCTTGTATACTAATAGCGCTTGTATACTAGAGCTCATAATAGCGTGGTTTTATTTTAAACATTTTATGAGCATCCAATATACAAAGCGTTACTCGTAAACAATAGGTGCTATTAAAAATTCTCATAGTATCATAAACGTATCGGATAGTTATATTTACGTACGCAATAAAGAAGACAGAAGCGTCACGTCAGCGGCGACGTTTACGCCGCGCTTCGGTAGCTGCCCTCGTAAATTTAATATGTCATCTCTTATATTAAAAAGGTCGTTAAGCTAATAGCTGCTTCGACCTTATGCACGACTGAAGGGTGATATCGCACAGATACTGGCCACGTGTCAGCCTGTCTACTATACACTGTTTATATTTCAATCGTAAACAAAAGTTTCTGTTACTGTTTCTTGTCTTGTGTCCACTTGTAGGCACATAGGAAAGAATAAGTTAAAATAGATCATACCTATACTATGTGTATAGGTATGATCTATTTAATAGTTTTTATTAACTATTGTTGCAGAAATATATTGATTGATTGACATCGATTATAAAATCATTCAATTAATTTTATGCAATATCTTAGTTATTTTTTTTGTGTTTTTTAAAAGAGAATTTAATGGTGATCTTATTTAGTAAAATAAAATTATTTACTGCAATAAAGTTTATTTACTTAGTAAGTATATTTCGTAGCTCCAAAATCATTTTGTAAAAAGTTAATATAATATCATCATAAGTAAACGGTATCATTACAGTTTACTTGTTTTTATGTAAATTCTTACTTAGCTTTTCATAGATAACTTGGTCTTATTATTTTATAGATGTATGGCCTTAAAACGTTCGCAACAAATTTTCGTCATCGCATACCGTCCCTACACATTACTACCATAATTGCTTCCGCTTATCGTGAATTTAACAACAAAGAAGTGACACGCCACAAAATGGATAAAATATAGTGTAGTTTAGATTTCACCTTCTAACATCAATTCTTATTTGCCGGATTTAAGTACCGGGACACGTTCGTACACCTGCGTCCCTACTTTATAAGGTTGCCACCTACACAGGGCTGTCAGAGTTCTAGGCCTTTAAAAATAATGTTACATAAAAGCCGAACCGTATATTCTATTCGTAGAGGGCATGAAAGAGATAACTAGAAGATATCGGTTCAATCTTCATTTTATAAGGTAGTCCGACTTGATGGTACAGCCCCCTTTTTTCGAATGCGTATATGTTGCAAATGTGCTGCCGGCTATAGTAGGATACAAGTAGGAAATATGGGATAGACTCTAACATACTAACCGAAACACAACTACACACAGTTATTCCAAAGTGGTCTTCTGTAAGGTAGTGGTTACTACTGTCAGATGGGATTCCCAATTTAAATGACAGCGAAAAGAGCCTTGAGAAATAACGAGTTAAAATTAATATGTATTTTTGCATACAATTTCGCTACTGTATGTCACATAGCACTTGTGAAATATTTACGATATTAAAATTTAATTACATTTAAATTCACTTTATTAGATTATTTATACATATTAAATAAAGTATATTATTATAGTTCAAAAATTTTTGGTTTTTAAATTATGAAAGAGAAAATTTCCTACTGCTTCCTACACAATAAATTTTTTGCCTCATCTCTGTATTTGTAATAAAATACAGATGAGGCAATTTTTATTCTCTAAGAACTAAACAGGATTAAGTGACCAAAAAACTATAAAATATTTTTTTGTTAACCCTTTTAAGTTGTAAATACCTTTTAAGAATTAAGACAATCGATTTTTATTTATCGAAAAAAAACCAACAAAATTTAATTCATGATCATGACAGCCCTAGTTAAAATCGCGACACTCTTATTACAGAACAAATTCGGCGTGCGCTTATTTTCCCACCTTCCCGAAAATACTTCAAAGTTGTAAGGTGCTATACCGACGTTAATATGTCATTCGATTCAGTATGTCAACACGATACATACATGTTTTGACACTTTTTACTGCTGTAAAATGTTCCTTAAATATTTCGTTTTTAATGTGTATTTGGCTGTGATTTTCAATTATCATTTTATTCTTTGATTAATAATCCTTTATTCGTTGAAATATTTCATTTTAAATCTTTTTAAAATGCATCTAGTTGTAGCCGACATGATATTGGCTAAACCTAGTATCAGCCACTAGGGTTTGGTTGGACCTAGTTCTAGCCGGAACGACACCAGCTAGACCTAGTTTTACCCCAAAACAATCGGCTTATACTAGATTTAACCAAGAGTAAATGGCTACACCTAGTTCTAACCGGCTAAAACTAGGCGTAGCCGCACTTCGGGTTCTAGCCGTAACATATATATAAGGATATACGAAACAATTAAACAACTTTTCTGTGTAAGCAATATCCAAAGAAATTTAAAAAATACCTGGTCAGGTGCCTCGGGTTCGATTCCCAGCAGAAACAACTTTGGAAATGAACTTTTCAAAGTCGACTGGTTTTGATCTTGAAAGCAGCGGCAGGGCACACTGCGTTTCGTAGTCTTTTGAACAGAATAGTTGTAGTCGTCTGGCGGCAGTAACCACTCACTCACAGAAGACCATAGTGAAATGACACGTTATTACATAATTGTAACATTTTAAGGTAGCCTAATTTTAATGGCCTTCATAAAGTTATATCAATTACTTAATTAATAATATTTTAAACCATATTTGTGTAGTTCTTACACATGTTATCCTTGAAGTATTTCTCAAAGTCCTAACTTTTTATTGCGTACACCATACAACTTTTATTTTAGAGCAACGCGTGTTTTATTGGACGTTTAACTAATGGTTTTTCAAAAACAACGTGACAGGAGTCGATGATTTATACGCAACTTTTTCTCTGTTTACGCAACGCTGTCAATACCGTGAATTTAATTTAACTTTGAAGGCAAGAGTGCACTTTAAACTGGCAATTGTCTTTCATAAACACTGTAGCGAATACTTTGGATATTGCGCACATTTTTCTCCTCGATCGCGCATGAGACAAACAAATGGGTTTCGTTTAGGAAATAACACTAAAAGTAGGCGCATTTGAAACTGCCACTTAAATCTTGGGACCTCGATCGCCATTTCTCTTAGCGTCTTAACTGGCTGTAGATCCCGGAGAGGCTTGTCCCCACCCGCTCTACGATTTCGTTCCCAGCAGCTCCAAGAGTAAAATTGAATATTAATTAAAAATATTAAATTGTTCCCACGGGCTCCAATAACTTATCTGCTACATCTATAAAGACTTTTAAAAATCTCATACATTTGTTCCCATCTACTACAAAACATTAGAAAAAATGAATTGCTATTCATATTTAAAAAATGTTAAATTTTTAGAAAGAGAATAACCGAACAGTTTCTCAACTGAAGGGTAAACAAATATAAGTATATTTATTTAACAATAAATATATACATAATTATGTACTTACAACCCAACTTTGTATTAAATTTTACTCGCACTTTATTAGGTACATATAGAAAAGTTTCTAACGAAATTCGGCATCGTATATTTCCCACCAGACATCCCTAAACACTTAAAATTTCTCTCGTCCAAGATAGCCGGGCGTCCAAAAGACACGTTCAAACAAGGCAACACTTCCCTCCCCCTATTGAAAGCCCCGCGTCGAACAATCAATCACGCGTTCCTCCACAACCGTGATTACCATAAACTTTCCGTTTTAGCGGACCCGGCTCGGTTCTTCTAAGCTTTATCGATCTGTGCGCGCCCATTTTTGCGCCTCCGAAACGTATATCAACCGACTGTGACAGCCCCTTTCAACTAACTTGCAATTGCTAAGGGCCAGGAAGGATTTTCATCCGGCCTTTTTCTTTACTTTTCTGTTTTAGCTAACTTTTATGTATGGAGTCGCAGTGGAACTTTTAAAGATCTCTTTAAAATGCAACAGTCTTTTTATATAGCTCGCACATTTTTTACGAAGTTCTGTATTTGAGAAAGTAAAATGTAGATTTAATTAAAAATAAATGACATAATATGTCTATTTGTCAAGATTTCGTTTCCTATGTGTTTCTTTCTTTTTCCTGTTTAGTTAATCACATATGTTATATTTTTTCATATATTTATGCAATACGTCATAATAGTGCTTTTGAACATGCAAAAAATACTTAAGAAGAAAATAGCACTTAGAAATAGCACTTAAACTTTAAAGGGAATTATAGGAACTTATTCCTATATATTAGTATTTATTGTACCTTGGTATATTGCGATCCTTTTTTACAGTTGATAACTGAAATAAAGCGTTCAACTCAACTCTAATATTATAAATCTGTCCTATGTAACTAACTAATACAGATACAAAATTATAGTATAGGACCTATATAGGACTAAACTTTAATTGTTTAAAAACAATTAAACTTTAATTGTTAAATAATTTTAAAAACGTTTATTACAATTATTCCAATAAAGATTGCATTTAAATTGAAACGAAAATCACTGCATATATCGCGAATCAAGTAAGTATATTTGTTGATATCGTCATTTGTAATGCTAGAGCTGTACGGCAGCCCGTTGGATTTACAAGATGCAATACACACCGCTAACGAGATTCAGGGAGCGAGCTCTCAACCGCTCCGAATAGTTTAGAACTAGTTACATTTCTGCGTTAATTACATCTATAATTGTTATCTAACAATGTTTATTGTTTGTCGTTAAAAGCCCCCAATTTATATTATTAAAAGCTTTATATCTAATCGTTAATCATAATCTCACATGAAACAGCCATTTATTAATTATGTAATTTCTTAATTATGTAAGTTGTTTAAATATTGTTTTCTTAGTAGGTTAAATTTCGTCCATGCCACTCTACTACAAAGTATAGGACGGGTATTTAGAATTAAATTAACAATTTATAGTCTTCAGTTTTTTTTTTTTTCTTAAGACAGAGGTATACCTACATAATAATTAAAAGTTCGAATTCCGATTATAATCTGCCAACAGTCACTATTTGAACAATAACCTAATTTCCTATGTACTTACATACTATATAAATTTAATGGCTATAAGGCACCCGGCAGTCCCGGCACGCAATTTCCAAATGACGGGCGGGACTAACTAAAGTCAAACGCGAAGACGTAAATTATGGCTCAACAGGCCTTTCCTGCCGTTAACGATTGCGACTCGAACTTAAATTCGAAGCGTGAAAGAAAATTAATTAATCACAGGTGGTGCACGGCAGGGTACGCGTTTCGACGCAAGTACTCACGCCACATGAGACATGCGAGCCGCCCCGACTCGATTTTACCTACAATTTCCGAAGTGAGTTTTCACTACAAACTCTGATAGGCACCTGGGCGCTTATGGGAAGACTACCACCCGTCGTGGGGTTCTCCGAGATGGCCGGCATACCTCCACTTTCGGGTACGCCGAGGTACCAAAAGGGAGCACATAGTCCTCCCTGCGCTGGACAGAGTGGCGAGTCGCTAATGTCGTGTAGTAACGTTCCCGCGAATCTTCCTATCTACGGCCGCGCTAGAAAGTCGATGGGTTTTAGCCGGTAGGAGTCAGGCATAACCCCGCAGCTTCCTCTTTGCTGCAGGCTATCCAAGAGGATTTCTCAACGTTAAAAAAGAGGGTACGCATTTTGACCCAAGTACTCACGGGACATTGAGACATGCGAGCCCCGATTCGATTCTGCCGACAATTTCCTAAGCGACTTTTCGCTACAAATTATTCTATCACCATAAAGTATTGTAAGAAGCCGCGCGTAATTGAAACGGTGTCGCTGCGTAGGGAGACAATAAAGTGGCGGCGTGTTGAGGGCGCGGGCGTCATCAATAAAGGCTATATGTTAAGGCAGGCCGGTTCATTACAGCGCTCGGCGTCTCCACATACCCATTACGGCGGAGTTAGGAGACGTGCGCGACGATAAATAGCTAGCAAGAAACCATGCTTTGTTTCTTGCACAATTTCATTTACATTAGAGGTGGTGAAGTCTCCTCCTGAGAGTCATATGGCAACAGATTCATGCAAAACAAGTTACGAGCTGCGAGACCACGTGCCGCAAACCTTAATCTAGCCGGTGGTGTTGAGACAAGTACCGCCGGCGCCCGACGCTCCAACCTACTTAATTACGACTAATTGCCGCAGCTTATATTACTATGTACGACATAAAGTTGCTCGCGAGCTGTTATTAATTCAGAACATCACCTGGATTTGTCTCACTAATATTACTACAAATACGTTTCAAAGTACAATTGACGTCGCGTGACATTCGTGATTGTTCGCCTCATACGTTAAGTTGTGTTTCTACCCACAGTAACGTACTATTCGAAATTAATAAAGTATTTAAAACATTCAGTAACTAAATTTTATACACGCTTCGGTTAGCCAATGTTTCAGAATAGAATTGTACCCAAAAAAGGAGACGATTGACCCATAGTAAAATCTTTGCAGTATCAGGTATACTTAACCAGGAGGTACAGATTTTGTGTTATTTTAAATTTATATACATAAATGTCAATCTTTTACACTACTAAAAGTAATTTTTAAAGTATGACTGACAGTGTGTCAGTCATTGACAAAATTGAGTTAAATATTGCTCAATCACAGCACACTGAAAAGACATTTACTTGTATCTCATATAGGTAGATGTAACGAAAAATTATTCTTTCTCTCGTTGCGAATTTTTGGCACGCCAAGAAAAATCTTCCCAACGATCTTACAAAAACTAAAATTTCCATTTTGATACTATCGTTCAATTTCACGAATTGCATTGCATTAACACACATGCGCCGAAACTCAACAATTACTTAATGCAAATTGCCCTCATACGGCTCAAATGCACATTTTTTTTTTTTTTGTTTCAATATATCGTTTGCAATTTTATTCGTGGAGGAGTTCATTCGTGGAACATTTCAATTCGTACATTGAAACACTTTTATATCTTTTCCACGTTCGTAGCTAATACAAATTTCGTTATACGTTTCAATTGGCTAAACGACGCAGTCGCCGTCTCCTCTCCTCTGGTCATTCCCTGTCGTTTTATTCTCTTGCTATCTCTTACACACACACACACACACAATCTGTACAGTATACTAACATAAAAACTAGCTTAAATTGCTTTGTTTTTACATTATTGTGTAGATATTTTTTTATTGCAAGTCAATTAGACGGAACATCGTCTAAAAGCTGCATAACACTATAATGATCGCATGCACTCAAAAAGTAGCAATTAAAAAGTTATGAAGGAAATATAGAATACAATATTAGAAACCTTTAAGGGTTGTTTTCCGACACACAGAAACAAAGAGTTGAGAGAGAGAGAGAGAGAGAGAGAGAGAAAGAGAGTGAGAGAGAGATAGAGAGAGAGGAAGAGGAATAAAAGAGAGAGAGAGAGAGAGAGAGAAAATTACACCAGCAGTCTTTGTAAGGGTATGATTACTAGCCATTTTATGTTACCGAGACCATGTCACGATCAAAATGAGACCACAATTAAGCACTTCATACTTCATAAAATAAAAATGGCTTTCAGTAAAGCCACTTCTTGTGTAATGTGTTATACAAAAAACTTTTGTTAAGCTACTAGATTCTTAGTAAGAAAATGTCTTCATAGACCTTCGTCTTCTATGTATTGTGTCGTCACGTATGTGTGTATTCGAGAGCCTCTTAACTGTGATACGAATTAGTTAAGCAACGAGTCTGCGATAATCATGGTTGCTTACAATTGCAAACGGCCGCTAATGCTGGCTGCCGAGCCAATACACTTTCCGTTTACTTAGTTCCAGATTTAATTGGTCTTTTCATTTAACTTTGCTGTAACGTTGAATTTGAAATCAATTAATTCTATTGTTTTATTCGAGGCCGTTAAATTGAAGTTGGGGCTGGTCAACTCGAACGAAGGAGTGGTATTCTTGCATTACAATAACACAACTAAGTATATATTCAAACTAGCTGTTGCACGCGACTTCGTTCGCGTAACTTTATAAAATATAGTCTGTTTTACTCACTGATAATGTGAAAGAATTTTAATATCAGTCCAGTAGTCCAGTCAGGCGTTGGATTTTTATTTTTAGATGATCCTTCAGGAAAAGTACTTTTTTCCTTAATTAAGGTACCCTATGTCTTTTTTTGTATCCCTGACAATATGTATGAACAATTTCATGGTGATCAACTAAGTAGTTTAGGCTTGAAAAGGTAACAGAGTTATATTCACATTTATAATATTAGTATAAAGATTAGTATATATAATGTAAATGTCTGAAATAAGAAAATTACTGGAGTAATAAGTAGCAAAAAGTTTATTTTACGGGACACTTCATTTTCAAACCCTACTCTCTCATTTTAGTCATAAAGAAAGGGATAATGTGTGAGTCTTATGAGAAGATACCCACTAAATTGGTTTTAACGCTGGCTCGTATAAAAAAATAATTTGTCTCGGTTATTTAACTCTCCGCCAGTTAAAATTTCGCTCCTAATTAACGAAATAATTTTGTCTCTCCATGAACACCGTCAAAAGTAACTAACTTAATTGAAATCCAAAATGACTTCTCTCCCACACCACGTAGAGCTGGCAACGCAACAGTGTCAACTGATATTGTGACTTTGGTCCGTGAGAAATGACATTCCCTGACATCAGCTTTTATATTTGAGATGTCATTTTCTTGGCATTATATAAGTGAAAATCCGCTTTCAAAAACACGGTAAAGAAATTCGAAACCGGAGCAAAGATTTTAAAGAAAAGTGTGCAAAAGACGAATTTTATCTAAACAAATTTTAATATTTTAAGTAAAAACGTATGCGATATTCCCTTAATTTTATCTCAAATAGTAAACAAGACCTTATCTTATTTAAAATAGAACCTCTATAGAAGCGAAGCTATATTAAGTATTATTTTTACACAATATAATTCTGAAATAACAGCACAGGTTTTTCAGTTTCTTATATGACATTTGAGTAAGAATAATAGCCACTTTATTGTTACTTTCTCATACATTCTCTGTTTCTATCTGCTCTGTGAGTCTAGCATGAGTACATAATGACCGCACTCACTAGCGAGAGCGTAAAACTAGCGAGTGTCATTATATAGGCGCTAGAGCCACTTACCATCAAGAGAACCCAATTTTAAAAATCATAAATAAATTGTGCGCATAATTCTTTTAAACTTTGCAATCGATTTTTATATTGTTTCTTTACAAAGTGTTTATTTAAGCTATAATCAATATTATAATAAATTTATAAAAGAATTAAAAAAATCAATTCAAACTTTAAATGACTTATAAAACAATTGCAACATTAAATTGTTGCAAAATCTTAAAAGTTAAAAAGCATATATTTAAAATATATCTTAATCTATTTCGCATTAAAATAAATGCCTAATTTGAAAAAAATATTTGGATGTAATCACGAAATTTAAATTGTATTTTTTCGAAATCCCACACATTACATTCTGGGATTTTTCCATAATTATCTTACATAAAAAGACGATAATGGTTTAATTATAGCGTGCCTACATCGTTGCAAATCGACGTTTCTGTAAGCTGTATTCTTATTGTGAATGTAATACTTGATGTTCTTTGACGCCGTTACTATCGAATGGTTAGCGATCGATTTCCCAGAAATAGCAGCAAATGCTAGAAAAGTTTACGCTAGAATAAGTAATACTAACACACAGTATTGTACGATTAAACAGTAAAGCATTTTTCTATAATTCTTATTACATCTACTTAAAGATTCTTATTGCTATGATTCTTAAATATATATTTATTTATTTTTAAGTATTATATTATTATACGTCATAAATAAGTCTAATTTTATATACATTTTATCCTCCATTCATAATAGATGGTTATGAAAACACCAGTTGTCAAACGTCTTTTAAATATTACAATAAAAAAAGTGCATAAAATACTTATAAAAAAAAAGTTAAAAGTATAAAAGTTTAATGAAAGTTAAAAAATAATAATAAGATTTTATTACAGTATATCGTATTAAATTCACTTTAAATTAGTTTACTGATTGGTGTAATTTCGCGAACATTTGCTACTGCACAAGTTTTTGTACGGTGTTTCTGCGGCGCAATGAATGTTGCAAGCAGCGTGGCTCTACCCTTGTATGCCACCTCTTAATATTTAATGTCTAACTAACATTTCTATGACGGTGAATTGCCACTAAGCGAATATGCCACTGTAATTTGAAATACATCATTTATGTGCCACGAAGTATATTTCCTTATACGTCTTCGGGCCCGTACTGTTTGTTTTGAACCGTATCTAGTGATATACGGTAACCAAGCTCAGGCTTGTAATTATAACATGCTACGAGTAATAATGTCTGTTTACCAGATATTGTTTAAACAAATATATAAATGATATGTTATACATGCATTCAGCTGTTACGAACTCACGTGCGACATTAGACATAACATAATATATCTATATCAATACATATTATACTCGTAATAAAAAATAGTTGTCCGCCTCTTTCTGTCCCTCCGCTATTTTTTTCGAAACCACTCTGATTTTGATACGGTTTTTCACTATTGTAAAAAAGCAATAAACGAGGATGGTTTGAGTATACAATTTGCAGAAAAAGATGCAACCGTGCGAAGTCGGATCGCAAAGATTTAAAAATAAAAATTAATAAATTTTGGCGTTGTAAAATTAGTTATACAACCGCATTTCATAACGACAAATATTCTAATAAATATTTTAAACGTTACAATACTATATAGTATGCGTGTTTTTAGATAGGAGGGTTAAAATATAGGTTTTATCCTAGTGGATCTAAAACTCGATTACCGCAGTTTCGAAGCCTGGTCGGCGTTGCACCTCTGAGTGTTAACATGAATTAAAATAATAATAATAAAAATAAAACATCGCAAAAAAAACCAAATGCCCTAGAGGACTAGGTACCAATTTTCGAAGACCTGCTAATACGCAGTAGGTTAGAGTTATGGACCGTAACCTCGCAGCGAGGCTTGTGACCAGAAGTACTAAGTACGAGTAAATATATATGTAAATTCTTTTTATTACCTGTTTTATTATTATTCTGAATTTGCAATTAGTACACAAAACTTAAGTTACAAATCAATAGACCACAAATTCGTTTCAAATAACTCAAATCTTTATTATGTAGCAGTAAAGGGAGAGGTTATACGAGGAGCGCTGCAGGTTACCTCTTATCGGTGGTGCGGGCGACGCGACGCGACGGGTCGATTGCTTATATCTGATTTGAATTTCTCGCATTACGGCCCATAGAACCCCTCCCTCGGCCCGCTCAACCCCTCAGTAAACACTCCGACACTTAGGCTACTGTAAATATTACTAACAGTAGCGAAACTTGATACAAAAGCTCTTTAAATTATTCACCAATTTACATTATTTCTTTACAACATACACACGTAATTTTCATCAAGAAATAAAATATTTTAAGTATAGGCAAGCATAAGCAAGAAGGGCAGGGTAACAACGTTTCGCAGTCATTTGAACAGCCCGTCTGGTAGCAGTATACACCTCCTTATAGAAGACCACCATGAAATAACAACATGTGTGCTTCTACGAGTGAGTAAGGAATGCAAGAGACCGTTAACCCTATCTTCTTAACCCCTTATTCTTAATTTTACTATATTTGGCAGCATATTTGCAGCATTTGCAGCGTTGCGTGTTTTATAGGCGACGGTAGCCACTTTCCATCGCCTGTCTGACGATCTACCTCTATGTGTGTTAAATTCAGGCATCACTTTTGAGTTTACATGGTTTTTTTTTAAATATAATTATCATCCGCAAATAGAAATATTAGTTCTAAATTACATTTTACTGATTAAAGTAAAGGATTCAAACAATGAATCTACAGAAAAGTATTTTTTTTTATTAAACGTGCAAGTAGAATGATGATGCAATGATGCATCAGTGATCAGATCATTGATGCATAAAGTAGAAAAAAAGCCAAATTAAATAATAACATACGGGTGATACAGGTACCCTGCTTGTAATGTACCCGTTACGTTTACTCTTCTAATCTTTAAACTCCGTATGTACTGTTTCAAACCTCGCACTGAATCTTAGGTAACTGCGATGAAATTCAACGGGAAACGACGACTCGTTCTTGTCTTGTTTCTCGGAACAAGGTTTACGTAAATATGGAAAGAGCTCCCGGGGTGCGGCGCAGTCTTTCATTATCCGTGACCTGTTGAGCGCAACATTTGTAAGTCCCCTTTTTTTTGCGTAACCTTATATCGCTTAGGCTTTTTTGGCGCGAATAATAATTTTTAATAGGTAATGATAGATCTTTAAACCAGTATTTGAATACATAAATAATCCAATGAACCTATTCGTAGAGTCGTTAAGGTGTTGATCCTCTGATCTAAGGTCATTTTCTCGCAAGAAAAAGAAAAAAGCAAGCACACAAACTTAAAATATAAAATTATTTATTTACTTAGCTATAAAAACTTGAGTTGTGATGAAGTTTCTTTTTAAATTCTTTATAAATCAGCTCTTGCTTTCAAATCTTAAACAGATAGAAATTGTAATGATATAATGAAAATATGACGACTCATTTTATGCCTTTCATTTATCTACTTAATATTACTTTAAATATTACTTGCTTTTACTGTTTTATTGTTACTTGTGATAATTTAATCAATTATTCAGTCGATACTCATTGGTACCAAATATAATTTTGTTGATTTCTTGTAGTAAATAACTGGCCCAGAATTTAAAACCAAACACAAAATTTGTCTTTACATTTTATTTAAAGCAGGTCTTTACATCGTTTTATAAAACGATCGCTATAAAATTTTCCAAGAAACTAATTTCGTGTTATGCTCATGGTTTTTTTTAAAATTGTATTGAGAGTAAGGACAAAATCGATTTCCTCTGAAGACAATCGTCGGCACGCAGTAGTCGTATATTTTTATCGTAATACTTTTAAGAGTCTCACCTAGCCGCCGGTTCCCACGCTTTGGCTTCCGTTTAACGGCAATCAAGGCGAGGCCTGCGACGTTCTGTCAATACGAAGGCGAGAGGTGTACCTGATAACTTATCTGAAACCCCCCCAACAACCCCGAGGTTTATCTCTCACGTATGTTCGTATATACTGAGGCGTATTTCCCTCAAAATATGGCTCTGCTCTCTTGACTTTTTATCGGCGTTATTGAATATGTAGTAAACCATTTATGTATTTACATTAGGAAGAGGTCAAGTATGTTTCGTACGCATTTAATGTACGTGCATGCTAACGTTCCACGGAAGGATTTAATCTGGAAAAACAATCATAGTTGACATCTTTTCAATACATTTCTCATGGAATGAATAAATGAATGATTGATCGAGTTAATGGACAAATCGCCCGCCCGCCCGCCGGGCGAATTGTCATGTTTTTTTTACCTATTATTTTTATAGACAACTCGCCCGCAACGGTGATTCTGTACAGTTGAACATAAAAACTTAAACAAGTTAAACTAGATATTGCTTAAACAAGTTGTTAGTATAAATTACTGTATTAAAAATCAATAAGATTTATAATTATTAACAAAAATGGAATATTCAGGGTTCGCAAAAATGTGATATTTATAATAAATATCAAAATATCCGATATTTGATATATTATATTGGTGAGATAAATGTGGGCGATTTGTCTATTAACTCTATTGATCAAATGACTATTTAAAATTGATTAAGAAGTAGCTTCTTAAATTCATTGTTATTAAAATAATATTTAATTCTTTATTGCAATCAACCAAATTTCAGTCACAATCGTTGATATGTAACAATTGCCACTTATTAGGATGAATTTGGCAAGAAATCTCAAAGGTGCTTCTTAATAAATAAATCAAAACAATTGTTAAGCAATCAATTCCAAGCAGCCTTACTTGCAAATAATCATTCAATGGGCACCCTCTTCCTCTTAATTTTAATTGTTTCATTTCTGTTTTAAATTAATAAGCTGTTTTAATAAGTGGACATGTATATATGTGCCAAAATTCAATGATATATTTTAAATATATTATATGTAGACAGTAACTATATTATTTGGTGAATGTAGGAAGGTGAAAGACAGACTTACCGGTAACATATACTAAGGTTCGCCTGCTCCTTCAGCGCTGGTTCGGTTCCACCACAATACTCCAGAGGTTTTTATTGATTTAGCGTTGATTTTTAAAGATATGACATACCACACACACGCGTACAGAGTCTTATTTTTACGGATCGATATGCGAGCGCGGCGACAACTTGTAATTGTCTGTCTTGATTTGAAGGGTAGGAAAAGGGAATAATAAATAGATAAATACGTAGGTAGATATGAGTGTGATGCGTTTGTTTGTATGTGTGCTATGTGTGTGGATATATAGGTAAAACGGCGTCAACATTATTTATATTGTAACAAGAAGACTCGCCTATATAGTCCCCAATGTGGTGATAACCCGTCATGATAAACCTTAACTTGCGTATGTCCGCCATAATAGAATATAAGAAACTTATAAGAAAATAAACTAAACAAAGCATAGAGACTCATAATTTAATTAATGAAAATGTATCGAACAAAGTACCGATATTTGCAATCTATGTACATGAAACAAAGAGGACACCACAGGTGACACGCTACAATATGTAATATTATTTGAACACGGTTTCGGTTTCTTGTAAAAGTTGCTTAAGAGCAGGCCTCACGAAAAAAATTCCTACGCTCGCTCCGCCCACGTCCCGCCACCCGAGAGTTACAAGTTGCTCGGCGGCTCTCTAGGATTTTTTTTAATATATCGCAAGATACAGCTTACGTAAGGTTGAATATTGCGTACATTATTTGAAGCATGATTTGGTGTGCACTAGCTCGGAACTAAACAACGTAAGTCTCAAAATTGTTTTCGTTAATTATAGGAGTAAAAATAAACCTAAGTTTATTTTATTTTGACAATCACTGGTAAACAATGTTTCCTTGCTACGAGCAGTTTTTTGGCGATATAACTCAAGCCGTTTAGTAGAAAAATGTAATATTCTCCGGAAAGGGCGCCGATTTCGATCAAAAAATGTATCGAATGAAAATCACCTAATTTTGTTTCTGACTTGATAATCTACAGATCTCAAAATATATATATATGTAAATTCCACATTGATCAGATATGTGGTTGACTCAGCACATTTATTTAAAGTTCCCTTAGTTTCACAGGGCCTGGCCTTAAATACGCTATACAATTTGATATTAGTGAAATATAGTAACGTTATAACAAAAATATCAAATGTCAGTTATATATAGGTAACAATTTATATTAGTTTAGAAACGGTTGCAATATTTTATCCCATCATAAAAGTTGTCTATTTGGCCAGTTGCCCACGCACGATTCGCCGCAAGAATTGTAAAGGAAAAGAAACAAACGCAAAATCTTATAAAATTCATTTAACGTCTAAACACATGCGAACCTGCAACGCGACCATTTTGAGGAATTTACTTTATTTTGTAGCTCGCAGGAGTGCCGACAGTGGCGGAATCTTAAAACTCTGATTCTAAACTTTTCCATTCCTTACAAATTTTATGCGACTAATAAAGGTAGATACTCCAGAATCGCAGGACTTTGCGAAAACAGAACTTCTTTAAAACAGAAGTAAAAACTGAAATTTCAAATTATTTCTCACTGATGAATGTAAGGGGCCACACAAAGCTCCAGCTTTAACTTTAGCTACACAATTTAACTTGGTACTTGGTAGCATGTCACAAAATATAACTTTAGTCCACAATCTTAATATAATAAGTAAATATCTGCAAACTATGTCTACTACTTTGTATAACAATACCAGTATACCAGGATATAGAAAAAATTTACGCATATAATATTTATAAAGGAAAAAACTTGAGTGTTTATCCCACTTGAGCGGGATCCCCTAGCGAATTGCTAGATCAATATAATGTTCGAACATTGTTGAATTATTTGTTTGTAATTTGATGCCTTAAATATGTCTTAAAATGTTTTTAAATTCCTATAGAAACTCTGCAGGATCTCGCTTATTATTTACATTCTGAGGGATAGAAAATATTCAAACCAGTAATAAGGATTGAAATTATCTTACTGGATTGCATTCTATATCTTACTACGTACTTTACAAGGTTTTACGATATCGCCAACGCTTCAGAGTGTCTTTTGTTCCAAAGGTCCCCCGTTAGGACCGAGGTCGGCAATAATTTATCGGTCCCAGCATTATACAGCCAATACTGGAATTAATAAAATTCAACTCCGGCCTGGATCTACTTAAACGCACCCCGGGGTTTTTACTCGTAATACTCCAGGGTAGTTTATTCGTTCTATTTTATTTCGGCTGTTTTTTACATTAACTTGCTGCTGTTTTGTATAGAAGTGAATTAAAAAAACATTAAGGTTACTCTGTCATTACAATCCAAAGTTATGTTTCATAAGGCGAAAGCAAAAATGACAAAGTTTTCTTATGCAAATCGAGAATAAAACATTAATATTACATGTTTTATATAAAGACACCTTTAACCTTCTCAATTAAATCACAAACATTATGCCGAAGAGGTAGACACAACTTTTAGCTTTGGAATTTACATCAGTGTTTTACCTTAAAAGCCTTTCACCCATAATCAATCGGTTGGAAATTTAATGACTGCTTTCAAATCCATATTAATTTTTCATCGCACACCTAAGATGGTTGGAACACAAAACACGGCGTTTTCATGAAAGAATTAAATTTCCATACATCGATGAGAACAGGAAAAGGGTTTTTGGGTGTGAAGAAATTGTTCAAGCGACATTAAGCTTGAGAAGTCTTCAGAGTGCTTGGTTTAAAGTAGATTTTTGCGTCGGCGTCTACCGGAGCACTTGATCCGAATCGGATCGATATATCGCCTGGAGGGCGCCTACGTAGCAGGGGCTAAATACAATTTACCTTTGTTATTTTTCGTGTCATTAAACTGCGTCGCGAACTCGAACGCTTGATCGGAATTGCGAACTCCGATGCGAATTGTTTGTGAGCTTTTGTTTCCCGCTCCACCCGCCAGCGACGCGACATCAATTAACGTCGGATCCTCCGACTAAAGTTTTCCCATAGCCATTTCTATTGAAGGTATATTTAAAATTAAATTATTTCAAGCTGTTAAATACTTATTCTAGATTTTCCAGTGCAATTAAACTTGTAGTAAAAACACCAAAAGTGCCCAAATATATGGTGCCTATAATTTAAAGAGTCTCCAATTGCAATGTTATCTCAGTTTAAAAGTGGTCCGGCATTTATCTGGCGTGTCCCGTCGGTTGCGTGTCCCCGAACAAATGGAGGGTGGCCGCGGCGCTGGCGGGCGACACTGGCCTAGGCGCCGGTTCATTTGTAAAGCTTTATCGGACCTGACAAATGGCGACACTCATTGCACTATTTTTATGCCGCGGACGATCGGAGAATACCGTTCATGCTAACATACAGATAAAATCTCTTTGTGGATCTTCTTGTCTCACTTGTGATAAAATTATCTACTTTTTCATTATCACTGACTAGCTGTTGCACGCGACTTCGTCCGCATAACTTTTTAAAGTATAGCCTATTTTACTCGCTGATGATGAAGATTTCTATAGATGAAAGTATTTTGAAAATAGGTCCAGTAGTTTTGAGTTTATTCATTACAAACAAAAATACAAATCTTTATATCGTGTTGATTATTATGCTCGGCGTAGACCTAAAACTCTGTAAGAGACATTGAGTGTGAAGCTTTGAGCATTTACCGCTCTACATTAATGCAAAGACATGCGGTTCTGTCTTTTCAGAAAGTTGTGCAAAGTGCACAAAGTGTGCGAACGGCAAAGCCTTCATTTGTCGGCTTCGGCTCTTGACGGCCGTGAGACAAATGTGGACGCGACTTTATGTATCACACCCAACGAGAGCATGTCGCGTTTATGCACGACTATGAAAAATGTTAGTTGGAAGTTTCGTCTGTCCGCAAGCGGTTTCAAGTGCTCCAATTTGTCAAATGTGAATTGTATCGTACATTATAGTTATAACGTTAAGAAAACGATGTTTATATGAGTCATATTATTTTCATGGTCTTTTAAAACAATCCTACTGGAGTAATCCTATGTTAATTTCCACCAGTTTAACAAATATGATACAATAAGCTCCTGATAAAGCATATTATAAAACAATTTGTCAATCGAACCGTGAAGCATAACGAATTGTAGACCGATTTCATCTCCCCCCTTTCGTTTATAATATTTTGCGAGTGTTCCGATCTCGAGAAGGTATTTGTTCAATTCTGCAGCGTTCAATAATAGCATAATCGTCCTTTGCTGTACAAAGCTTTAAAAAGCTATTTAAATTAATGAATGAACTGCCAAGACTGCTAAGTCTAGAAAGCTGAAATTCGGAATATAGCTATATTTCATAACGTGAGAATCCGCTAAGAAAAGATTTTTGAAAATTTCAACTCCGAAGAGAAGCCGGGTCCGGGTCACTAGTAATTTAAATATCAAAAATTCGGTGTTCAGAAGAAAATTCTGTCTTGTTTCAGGTGGAATGCAAGAAAGCACAGCCGAAAGAAGTAATGCTCCCAGCGAATTTGGCGAAGACGAGAGCCGCCGGACGCGGGGCGTACGGTGAGTTGTTAGGTAGCACTGCGGCGGTTGGCGCAAGTGGTGTACGCTACGCCCCTTACCCGGTACATACGCCAGCGCAGCTTCTAGTGACTGGGGCAAGTGCCGGCAGTGCTGCTCACGCAGCTGCTTATCGCCGAGCACTCGCTGCTCTACGTCCTGCTCCTAGGCCATCTCGTCCTACACTCGCTCCTCTTGCTATCCCACCGCTCACCTATTCCGTCTCAGAGCTGCTTGGAGCTCACGCCCTCGATTACCAAACCTTGTATTCCCCTCTCACCCACACCTCTCTACCGACGCCTTTGCCTCTCTGATCCGCAATTTTGTTCCAACAACACCCGCATCATCCTTTTTAAATCTTACCTCTATTTCCTTTCAACTACCTAAATTGCTTTCTGAATTATCTTCATTGCATTCCTCACAGCTGCGCTGGCTAATTCCTGCCCATTCCTTGTTATTTCTTACATTCCTATTCTCTTTACCAGCCTCCACACGTTTACAAGTTTAAAAATTGTAAAACTGATAATATCTAAAGTGTCTTATTTTTAGTAATTGCCATTCGCCATTAGAGTCAGTTAGATAGCAGATTTACAAATTGTGTATTAACAATATTAGAGAACTATACATAGATTTCTGATAAAATTAATAAATGGCCACAACTGGATCAATTTTTCGTAGGGTCTATAGAGGAGAAATATTTTTGTACCAGGTAGTAGGCGCTTCCTTGAGTTATTAATAGATAGAGGGAATAATTAAGCCTGGTGTTTTTCTAATTTATAGGTAGCTTTTACTATAAAACATTTAAGAGCTCTACAGCTCTGCTGATTCTTGCCAGTTTTGCTACATATCCATCCATAATATTTTAATCTAAAACCTTTTAGTGATCAAAATTTAGATACGTCATTGCGGAATTCTGTAATTTTCAACGTAATTTCTAAGTTACATATGTTTTCAATGCTTTAGCTTTTTACGATGAATAGTTTTACAGTTTGATGTCAGCTTTCCAAAAATGTAAAAAATGGATGAAGAGAGGTATTATCAGTGAATGTTAATTATAAGTTATGTGAGATTATTATTAGAGAAATGTTTTTAATTGTTGTTTTATAATGGATTTATTGTTTTGTTTGTAACAAGTTTTAATTTAGTTTAGGTACATTAAAGCATCTACATTATTATGTGTGTCCTTAGTCACGATCAATAGATTTTATATATTATTTCATTGGATTCCTTATAATATTTACATATTTATTTACATTGTGCCATGCCAAATACTTAACATTTGTTCACTATTAGTTTTATTTAGTTTGTAAATTATAAACTTCCGATATATTTATTGACTTTACTGTTAACTGTATGTGTAACAGTGTTTTATGAATAACTCACTCGAGTATGTATTATTGACAAGTAGTATCTTTTAACTAATAGATCTGATTGTAATATTTTAATAAGTAGGTGAAGTCAAGTAGTACATTAGATTAATAAATATCAATTCTAAAATATGTAAACATGTCTGTTTGTTTAACATGTTTAGCTTTAGACTAACAAATGTAGAATAGACTAACATGCAAGATGAACTATATCTATCAAACAATGATGACCAAGCAGTACACTAACATACCCCCATTATATAAAATTTATTATATACATGGTGGCAGGTTATAAAAGTATTTTGAATTAAATTCAATTGTTAAAAAAACATGTTCAAAATTTCGCGCCAAACAAAATAGTGTCTCACGGCACATTCACATAATCTTAATGTAACTGACACACACATACATAATAAAATATAATGTAAAGATAGATCGATTTATGTAAATGTTTTTACATTTCTAGATTTCATGTGGTCATTGGGTGCTCTTCCTGACGGTAAGTTTATTCACATTTTATTAACAAAGTCACAATCATCTTTACTATTACCTGCAGTCGTCAAATCGTGTCCACGTAAACATTTGTCGCGTTTGGTCCAAATTTAAATTCAGTCCTATGTTAACGTCGAAGGATGTAATGGCAATAATTAATCAACAAAGCAATTCACTTAGACTGTTAGTAGGTGTACGTGCATTTAATCAATGAATTATCGGTTTATCAACATGTCGCGTTGCACCTCCATCTGCCGTGTGATGGATAGCGTGTCCTGACAGATACACTATTTTGATTGGCAATAATATGATAAACGATCCGGGGTTGTAATCATATCACTCGCTGTGGACGGCCGGCCATCATTCATTTCAGATATTTTTTTATACTTAATGGACTTTATTTTGTTACCGAAACAAATACTCGTAGTACAGTGAAATGCTCTTTAAAGTGTCATTGCAATAAAATAGCTATATAAGTTTTTAAATGTAACAATCTCTAGTGTTAATGCCATGGTTTGTTGTTATTAGTTTAAAATTAGTTCGTTTGTTTAGATACTCTGTATAGTTAGTTACAAGAAACGTTTTTTGAATCACTTAGGTGTCTTTCGACACTGGCTAATAAAACCGTCGCCGGTACTAGCTTTGTTACATTAGACGTTGTTTACGGAAGATCATTTGCTTGACATTGTCCAAGGAGATGTCGTACAAGGCATTTGTGGATACACTCAAATATGAACTTACCTACTTTATGACTATTTTTAAATTGGAACGTTAGAGTGACACACGTATACAGATGAACATTCCGAAACACTCGACTACCTACGGGCTAAAGAACTATTTTTGTGTTTTGTAAATTATAAGAAAAAGCTAACGCTTTTTTATACATTTCGGCAGCCAGACAGTCAGCGCTGGGTATCCAAGCTTGACTGTGATTTTTTTGCCAAATATCCGGTAGGAGGTAACCTATGGTTGTCACATACCCCATAAATTACACTGGTACCTCTAAAAAAAATATTAAATATTCCCCAACACCACACCCCCGGATACCAGGCGTTGACAACCCGGCAGTTATACTTTATGAAAAGGCTCTAATTTGTGTTTATTTGTTGTGCAGGTTTCCCCGCAGCGTACGCTGCCTACGCGGCAGGGCGTAGCTATTCGGGCTATCCTAGCTTCGGGCTGCCATATCCAGCAGGTAATCCCCTGGCGAGCTTGCACCACCAACTCTCCGGCAATCACTACCACCACCTGGCGACTTTGTTGCCTTACCACCCGCTCGAACTCAGCGGGGTTTATAATGTACACGCCATGCATCTGTGAACTCGCGCCAGCGACAATGCATTCCACTAACTCACTAACCGCATACGTCTCGGTGACAACTATTCAGTAAATAACAAATTACAAGAATCGTTGTTGTCCTTCATCTATTCTCTTCTACCATAACATGTCGATCACATACTCGTATGAACTTAACAACGCATACGCTAATTTTCTTAATCCACCGTTGGTGACTTTGTTCTAACTTCCTATTTTCGACTAACTTCAGCAAAAGTTCGCGTGAACTCGCACTAACAACTTTACTAACAAGTTAACACCCTTAACAATGACTGAACCATCTAAGATAAATCTGCCACGCCGTCAATTACAAATCGTCCAAGTTTTGAGAAATGCTATATTTATTGTTTCGTCTTCAGTATATTGTCTAGAATTTCCAGCCAATAGCGCTTCGCTCTGTTTATCGACGAGTCGCCCTAACGATTCTCAAATGCTACGCGTCGTGCAAACACTCCAGCGCAAATACCGTGTTCTCCTTCATGCCCGGCACCCCGTCCGCGTCTCGTGCCCCCTCACTAGTACCTACACCACCGTCGCCCTCATTAACAGCGAAAGCTTTTAAAAGAGACTTAAACAGATTCAAACAAAAGTACTGAAAAAGTGACATCCTTTTTGTGGCGTCTCTATGTAAATCTCGGGCCGGACGAAAAAGAATTTCCACTAATTAAACATAGTCCTCCTGAGGCTGGCGGGTGAGTTCGTCGAATCCGACCAGAATTTTAATTTTTGCGTGACTCTTACAAATTCTTTCTTCAAAAGTATCCTTAGATTGTATGCGGTCCCCGTATTTATCTTTGCATAATAGGAGATTGGTCAAATAAATGCGATTTTGTACAGTATGTGTTTAGTTCCAACAAGATCGTGCCAATGGGCGTCAGCTTTCTATTTTTTCGCGGCCCCCAACTATTTTTTCTGTCGGACGCGATCGGAATCTCAAAAGGAGTACGCCGACCCTAATTGAGCGCGCTGAGCGTAAAGTTGCCTCTAAAAATCTACTATTTGCTTTAGAAATTGATGTTATCACGGCTAACCAATGGCCTCCGGATAGCAAAAATTTCTTTCATACATTCTAATGGTTTCTAGCTAATTACTTTGAAGCGATCGTTCTACTGCACGCCAGACAGACGTTTCTAGGCAAAAAAGTTACCAATTGTTCGTTCAATTGTAAACGTAACAGAGTTGAACAATAGAGCGACAGTAATTGCGGTCGTATATAAACCTTTTACTGAGTACAGTTGATACGAGAATAACCCAGCCGTTTTTTTTTTAAAGCACGCCTATATTATATGCCTATGCGGGAAGTATACCACATGATATTTATTGTTCCTAAGCGTTTATATGCACAAAATCGTTAAATAATTATAATAATTAAGATGCTCTGGTCTGCGTCTGGCCGAGATATATCTGTGCAACGCCGTGCACATATAAATTACCCGTAGCGGGGAATCCAGTTTCTTGTGTGCGGCGAGCGATATGACCACAACGTGCGTATGGCGCGCCGGCGCGATCCCAGCCACAATTAATGTGCGCCCATTACATCCATTAGCATTCCTCTGCCGACGCCGCAGCCAGCTTATTGGTAATGTCATCTACATCCCCAATATTTAGTCCACCATAAATTATTATTTAACCCCAAATATGAACTAAACTGATAAATTGAAATTTCTCCGCAAGAACTGTAGTACAGAATTTAGTTATTAGCGTTCTCGTATTTCACGAATGCAAATGCGAGAATGGTTGAGTTTTGATTTAAGAAGCAAGAATTATTTGAATTCGTAAGCATGGTATATTTACCATAATATCCGTAGAAGAATTTACAGTTTTAACGCATCATCTCCATAATGCTATAGGGAATCGGACATGTTTTTAAAATGTGTTTAAAATTAATCATAATATAAAAAAATATTTTATACAACCGTATAAATACAGGTTTAATGTCCCTAAAACTTTATCGCGTCATCTGTGTTATGACAAATTACAAGGAAGGAATTTTGAACTTAGGAGGAATTTTGTTGTTGTTGTTTAATTTTGTTGTCTGATGATGTCGCGTGCTGTATTCGGTTTGTTACCTATGTTAAAATATTTTTAAAATATTATATTTTATTTGTTAGTTATAAATCATTTTATTTTCTACAAAAATTGTAATAAAATGACAGTTTTACTACAAACATTGCTATCTTCTACGTGCATTATTTTTTTAAAATTTTCTAATTCATTAATTAGAAAATTTTAATTTCTCAATAAATGGAAATCGGACATTTCCGATTTCCATTTATTGAGAATTATTTCACTTTGCAGCAATTTCGAAATTTTATATAACAACAACAAAAAGGTTAATAAATTTAAAAAGGAAGTCTTATTTCATACATAGTTTTAGAGCAACAATGTATTTAATAACAAGGAAGTCCCCCGTGTCTTATATTTTTACACATTCTCAGAAAGGATGTGAACCGCCAAGGGCGCTGTTTACACATACTTCGCAACACGCCGGCGAATAACTCCGCGTAAATTATTCCACCCAACTATTGTACATCATAAGTAACTTTAAGTTGTTCGAGTAAAAACTGCTTCTATGGAGGACTTTGAAATACAATTCAAGTGCGCGGAAGCAAAGTTAATAAAACGTGGTCGTGCTCTATAATCACTTAAAAACGTTTATGAAAATCGTAGTTTAGACTAAAATTTAGATTTAGTGGAATTGTATCAGTATAATTAAGCTTAGATCTTTTCACTTCCTCTAATAGGGTCTAGACGTGTAATACATATATAAGGTAGGTAGATATGTCTAGCTTAGCACTGATAAGATTATTAAAACAATAGAAATTTTTCTCTTAGTAGAAGTTGTATAGGGGAGTAGTGTTTGAATTTTCATAGTATATTCATAGAGACTGAACACAACGTAAGGCTTGAATATTTATTTATTTTTAACCACTTTAAATGTTCCAATGAGAAATCAATGATAATTTGCATATTATCTCATACATTGTCTTTTACAGATATTTTATTTATGTTTTGTAATCATCAATTAAAATGATACTTAAATATGAATTAAAACATGTACTTTCTAGAAGCAATCCACAAAAATAAATGCAACTAAAAATGTTAACAGTGATTTTAAAATACATTATTTCGCACTTTAAAAAAGTCCCAAAATTTCACAAATTTTCTTTGTTGATATTTTACAGGCTTCTATTTTCATTGTTCACTTAAAAATATAGAATGAAATATTTTTAAAATATTGTACGGGCGAAGATACGGGCTGTGGCTTTTATTAAATGATCAATGTAAATCTAAACTTTTTCCTATTATACATAATTTATTGGAACTATAATTTTACTATGCATATTTTTAAACTAAGAGTGTATGAGTATTTATAATGTCATTAAAATCGAGGTTATTTTAAACAAAAAAGTTAACCGAACTGCGTCAGTAGTTTATTGTGAAGCTTTTTAACTGAACAGAGCATGCATACAAAACTATTTCCACGCTCCCTGTGTATATTAATAAAAATAATGTCATACAATTTATCCCTGTCCATGTTTTGAAATATATGCAATTTCTTTTCTAAAACTGATTTATTTATTTATTTATTTTTACTCTTTGAAGACATATTATTTATTATATTAAGGGCCTCTTAATATCTATGATATAAAAATGAATCCCTAAATGTGTTGCTAAGCGCAAAACTCGAGAATGGGTGGACCGATTTTAATTCTGTCTTCACTCATGGATAGAGGGATAATCAGGGAAGGTTTTTACGTAAAAAAAAGCACCTCGCGGACCGCTAGTAATAAATAATAATGGGGCCTCACCAACTATACGTAACGCTAATTGGCGAGTAAATGTTACAAGTATCTTGTGTCAATTTCATTGAAATTATTGAGTAATGCTACTCGAAGATGGTGAAATTCGTACGCTTTCTTACCGGTGACTTTAAATGGCGGTTAGCCTACTTGACACTTTACTTAAAGATGGTGAAATAGGCTCTTATAATTCAAATTATTATTTATTAAAAAAAATTTTTTTATTAAATTTTAAAAAATTTTTTTTTTTTAGCTTTCTTATAAATTTTGTAACTGAATGTCATTACGACATCTATTCTAAATGTCAAATTCATTATATGAATTGCGAGTAACAAACATACAAATATTCAAAAATCTTTTCAGTTCGCCAGCGTAACTTTATAAAATATGTTTTAGTAATTTAGTGGAAACTTTGCTGATTTGTGATCTTCTTGTATGTATATGTATAATGTGTAGCGAGATATTGTTTGTTTCCCTAATATAAATAAAATAAAATAATAAATAAAATAAATAGCCTATGTTACTCGCTAATAACGTAGCTTTCTATATTTGAAAGAATTTTTAAAATCGGTCCAGTAAGTAGTTTTTGAGTTTATTACATATAATACATATATAATACGAATCTTCTTTCTTTATAATATTAGTATAGAAAGTATAGATTAAAAGATTATTATATTATTTTTTATAATAAGCAAACAAGTTACATGTTAGCTTTCCTTTTAAGTTAAAAATTAAGTGATCGCTTAACGTGATCGTAATAGGCGTTGTGTTCAGTCATTAGATCTCGTATTTCTTATTCTAATATTAAATTATAAATTAGATAGGTAAGAAACGTAGATTTGTTAGTGTATAATTTCAAGATTACTACGTTTAGAGGATGTGTACTAACCAATGTTTAGATTTTTATTTGCGTAGTTCTTCATGTTTTAGATTTTAGAGTGACGTTAGCTTAGAAAAAAAATATTGTATGTTGTATTCAAAGTATGAAGCACTTAAGTCTTTCTTTCTTTAGGTACTGAAAACATTCACACTCAAATAACATTTGTTTTTAAATAAACAGGATTTTTTCGAATAGGATTTTTTGAAGCAGTACATATAAAAAATGGAAACCTGAATTCACATGACGGCGTTTAAAATAACAAACACACTATTTATTTCACGAATTTAACGAAATGTTGTAAAAATAAAACTAACAATTAATAATAAATTAATACTACAATAACACACTTCCTGTTCACCACAGAACAAGCTTAACCTAGGTTGAGTATCAACGATATCAGTAGCTATACATGTGTTTCAGAACTAAATTAAATAAATAAACAAATAAATTTAATAAGCACATAAGTATATCTCTTCGGACTTTGATTACAACATATAATATATAGAATTTTATTTTCATTCTTCTAATAAAAAAAATATATAACACTTTAACGAGCTTGTTATTTTTAAACCTAATTAAAAGTTCGCTATCATTAATTAATTATATAATAAAAATATACTCTTTAAATTATATTTATGTATCACGTGCTTTTTACGTTTAAAAGTTATTTCTTTATTATATTTTATATATTTACAACGCTTATACATATTATAAACAATGTTACTGTTGTTCATACTTATTGTTGTTGCTGTACCTATAATATTTTTGGATGCATATATTTTACGCTACCTTTTTCGTGTTATTGTTATTATAAAGTGATTCATTATAACTAGTGTGGAAGATAAGAGACATTCGTAAATTGGTAAAAATCGATTTCATATAAAATAATTAAAAAATCTATTCATTTAAGCTGCGAAACCATAATAAGTGCTAACAGTTTTACTTTATACAGATTGCCATACATAGTTTTCCATTATGTTTAAATCCCACTGAAAATGTTTTAACTTTTTTGTTTTAAAATGTTTCACACATGACTTTTATTTTTAAATGAAATTTAATCCCTAGATTATCAACAATTTTACCAAAATGAACAAATATTGAAAACCATGTATATTGAATTATGAATTGACAAATATTGTATATATGTTACAAAGCACTTCATTGTTATTGGTCACTTTTGTGCATTTCCACAAAACCTAAAAATTTCTCCTCTTTTCACGTAGTATTTTAAAAATCTCAATGTTTTTTAAATTGGAAAAATAAATTTTATTTCTCCTCTTCCACCCTGTATTAATAAATATTTAAGTATGCAACGAATTTTAAGAGCTTCGTCGGAAGCTCCCAGGGAGGCTTGTGTTTGCCTCCTCCATAATATAAGTGTTTATCACACCTCGCAATAATTTATTTGTCAAAATTAAGATATCGTTATCAAAATTGTTCGTAACAATAAGTTAAAATTTGATCATTAAATAGCTACGTTTACGGCCGTCCTTATCGCCATCCTCTAAACTAGTCATACGGATAATAAGCTTGAATTACTATATCGCTAAAGTAAGTTAACTATAATTAATGTGTGGTTTAAGATATATAATTTGACAGTAAATATAGAGTTACACTTGTCGGAATGCAAACTATGATTTCTCATACAAATTCGATGAAAAGAATCGTTTGATGAATAAAAAAAGTGAAATTTTTATGCGTGTTGACAGATTCAAATAATTTACTGGGATTCCCCTTTCATTAGCCCCGTTTCTCGTTACGCAAGTTGTTAAATTAAGACCTGAGATACACAGGGATTACCAATTCGATTTCTGTCAAGATTTTCTACAAGATAAAGCCTTTAAAAATGATCTTTGGGTCTAATATGAAAATCATGCAAGACCCACTGAGTGTAAGTTTCACCTCTACTTCACAATTAAGCATGGTGTAGAAATCAATTTGTGACACTTCATGTTTTTGTCAAATATTTTTCGTTAAAAAATCCGTTTATGATTTTTATTATTGATTAAATAACTATTTATTGATCAATTATATATTTCGTTTTGTTATAGAAATATATAGTATTACTCACTACAGCTATCTTTTTTTAATAACATGCTCTCGAACACGTTCCACAACATCTATAAAAAACGTTTATAATTGGCAAGTGTAACTCAACCTTTATGCCAAATACTGTAACAAACACGATTCAAATTGATGCATTAACGATTAGCCAATAGATCGGGTAAACAAATTGACATTTTATCCATTACCTATATACATATGATTACCGTTACGTGTTTAGATAGTACTAATACATTAATGAAATATTCAGTAAATAACACAGTGTTTTTGATTACAGTAGTACTGTTCTTGATGTAAATTTCACGTAGCTATAACCCCCCTGTTCTGCATCGTGCCTATGCGTGACACAGATAGTTTTGCCTTTAATACAAAACACAATAAACCAAGTCTATCATTCCGTATCTATGCGTGCAAACAATTTTAAATAGCCCCGAAAACAGTAAACAGGAAACAATCAATTCCAAGTTTCCCCATAAAGATTCGATGAGTGGGAACTCCGGTCGATACTACACACTGTTATTTTTATTTATTTTTTTCATTATGATTTTGCTACGTAATGTCTAATGTTTTATTATTGTATTTATTTTTTCTAATTTGTTCAAGTGGAAAAAACCAGTTTTGTCAGGCGTCTGGACCTTTTCAACTTTACATTATCAGTGTTTATTTATTTAGACACGGTTCTGCGCGAACCTTCGCAGTCCGTTAGTCGGCTTTTTAGCTTTTTTTTGTTTTTGTTGCCGCAGGTGTAGTGGGAGTTATACCGCCGGATAGTCGTCTCTTGGTCGGTGCGGAGTACGTAAGCCCGGGCATTCTCGGCCAAAGCTCTTAAAGGCCGTTTGCCGGTGCAGTCCGCGCCGACCGCTCACACCACCGCACCACTTACCACTCTTACCCGGAACACCCTTTAACGGCTCCCGGACACACTTTACCAACAAATAAAATATATTCTCAACTGAATATCTCTTTGCTATTAAACCCCTCCGCCTCGAACCGCGTTCAAGGAATGCAATGTCGCAAGATAAGTTTTTCATTTATTGTGAAGCGAACGCGAATTCGCAGATGCGTGAAAATGATCGCCCGACTAGGTTTGCCCGATGCTAAATTACAAAAAATATATGTAGATACAAATCGAATTGCGGTCTCCCTCAGGAAGTCATTCCAATATTAATTTATATAGCTATACATGTAATATTACTACGATAGGTGTCGTTCATACTGCACACGTTTTCATTAATGTATTGTATAACCCATGTGTCAAATTCTTAATGTATAACATAAGTATATTTTATATGATTAAGTGAATAGTATTGTTCTTATCGCTGTTCCGACATATCGTCTTATATATTAATAATAATAACATTAATCGTAAGTTTTATTATATTGTGATGCGCTATATTTTAAAATAAAGGAAATTGCCGTTGTATAAGCAAAACGTTTTATCGTTTATTGTCCAATTGATCGTTTCAAAATGGAGGTCGATCGTGGCCTCACTTATTTACCATTCGTTCATATATCGATTGCTACCGAAATAACTGGATGAGATAGCGTGGAGTTGGCTAGAGCGCGGTAAAGTTTGATTAATTCTTATATGAGCAAACTTTGTGCTATCCAGTTCTGTAAGCGTTTTAACGGTGGCATTTTCGTTTTCTGACTCATCCAATGCGGCACATGCAGCGTGGTGTCCGCGACGCGCTCCTACACAGCAGGCCGGTAAGCGCGTGCATGTACACTAGCTACGTGTAAGGTAGGCTTAGGTCAGTGGCTGAGCCGCTAGTCCCGATGCACGGTGTGTGGAGGTAGGCACGTGCGACCGCGGCACGGGTTGCCACCGCATCGTCAACATTCCGCGCATTCAACACGCGCGCCCACAGAATTCATTCCACACAAACTCACTTCAATACATTCTACACTCGTCGACACTAGCCCAAAGTAGATCTTTAAACAACATTAAATTGTCTATACAACTAACTAAACCTTTATGGAAATATTTTACACAAGTTATGCCAGCACCTTCGTACGCGTGGTAGTCGAAATAGCGCTTAACTTTTTGGAGTTTACTCCTTAAGAATCGATTTATCTATATATATAAAAATCTCATGTCACGATGTATGTTCGCGATAAACTCTGAAACTATTGAACCAACTTTGATAAAACTTCATAAGTATCTGTTATTTGGTCCAACTTAAAAGATAGGATAGTTTATATCTCATTTTGTTTATTATTATTTTTTTAAATTATATAATATTATTAACATAGCGCCATCTGTTGATACCTATTCAATACAGCAATTATTTATCTGTGAGTTCCAAAAGATTCTAACTGATGGCGATGTAAGGTAATTTTATCAGCTGTATTGAGTAAAAAATTGCACCCGTGCGAAGCATATGAAAAATATGAAATAGTAGTTTTCACCCATATGAAAAATATGGGAGTAAAATCGAAATTGTTATACGAATGCGTTGATTTATGCGTTATATTTGCGTTCTATTTTTTTTGAATATTTTAGAATATATGAAGTTTCATAGATATTACGCCATCTACACAATATTATTTAAAACAAGAACAATGTTTTTCTTTCGGCGTGTTCTAATTGTGAAAATTTAAATTTTATAATCGTTCGTAAGGAGTAAACTCCAGTCGTGTGTCTTAGCTGACACACATTTTTTTTTGTTTGTAAACCGATTTAAATGAAACAAACACAATTTCTGAGATTAGCGTGTAGGTCAATAATTAAAATCTCTCTCTTAAATATTTTTGAGTCTCAATTTGATAAAATACTTGGGTTAGTCAATACTTTCAATAGTCAAAAAGTCAAAATTTAAGCTGTTAATGTTAACTAAATAACGTTTTAGTTTAACTAGAAAAGATTTAGTTTGTGTCCTTGGGATGAAATTGAATATCATACGAGTATCTTTTACAAATCCCATAGAACAATCTCCACTAATGCCTTGTTATAACTCAGTTGAATATTTTGGTCATGAAACTCCAGATTTTTTTAACACCACACAACTCTCATCCTATGTCTACGTTTTCACATCTACAAAATTGTCCACAAAACGAAAAATCCGTAAAGTAATCTGGAGAAATTAGCAACTTGAAACAAAATTCCTTAAAGGGTCACACAGCCGTCGAGTTGAATCCAAATAATTAGGTGGCGAGGCGGCGAGTGGCCTCGTGTCGTGAACAGTGCCATCTCCATTTGTAATTTAAGATATTTGACCGTTAATTGTGTTAGTAACTGTTACGTTTAGTGCTTGTTGCTTGGGTCGGAACTCGTGCGACCTCGTTCGGCACTAATCCCAACAACTCCTCTTAGAAATCTCATGTAAATACTAGAAATAGAAGTACGTTCATAGCATTGAGCGGTGTCTCCGCCGCTAATTTAGACGAGTGCTGTTTTGGATGGGTCAGATGTTTTGTTTTCATTTTTAGTACAAACTTTTTATTTAATGGATGTAGAGTTTGATAAACTAAAATCTAATATTAGCCTAGCAAACTCCATCGCCCATGTTATAGTAGTTGAACTAAATCCTAAACTAAATGTCCATACAAACGGAACAGAGTGGACATAACATTTATCTATACAATTAGTTCCGAACGCACAATTTGTGCTGAACATACGAGTATTTCAAGTATACTTTAGTGAAGTCCTTTCTCCCTGCATGGAGTACAAGTGATATAGAATTTTACCCAAAATTGGCCCTATTTTACCCATTTCAAATTTACACCTATAATTGCTGGCATTTCGTTGTTGACTCGGAACCCTCAAGGGGATAAGGGATTTTACATAAAATAAATTTTAAAAAAAATACAACATTTCAAGTGTTTCAATGGAGAAAAGTTTGTGATTATTGATAAACAAGAACAACGAGCAGTGTGGTGAAAGAAGTGTGCCGTCTGCTACATCACAATAGGGGCGAGTAATTTTATATATTTGAAAAACTGTCCAGTAACGTACTGCGTTGGAGATTTAGAATAGTGTATCATTGTGTGTAACAGTTTTTTTATACGAGTTTCAAGTGTGGTAGAAAAATAATAGTGTACCGACGATGTAATTTAGCGAAACGTAGCCAAATCTCAATAGAAAACCTAGACTAGACTAAGAAATTAGAACATTAAAGAGATTTACAGTGAGCGAAAATGTGTTCGTAGTATTGATCTGGCCATTGAGAAACTTACAGAATAGTCTAGATATTTAGTTGTTTTAAAAACAATTTCGGGCGGATCTAACTAAAATTTGTATTTTAGCGAAGCTTTAAAAATAGCGTACATGTTTTAAAAATGTTGCTGAAGAATAATTATTGAAATTGTTATTTTCAAATAATGTTTCGCTTTTATAATGTAGCGACGTAAAAAATTAGATAGAAATTTGGTGGTAAATTAATGCGATTGGTGGTGCAAACTCTTTGAATAGCCATTTAGTCCTTACATAAGTATTTATATTATAAATTAGCTTTAAGATTTTACCTAGAATAGATTTTTATTGTATCATTAAATTGTTGTGCCTTAGGCAATAAGTACATTTATAGAGTCATAAGTATAATAAATATTATAATAGTATTCAATAATAGTTATATTGAATAAGAATATTTATATAGAATAGAAAGAAAATTTTATGTAGTTTTTTGAGGTAGTTTGTAAGTGGAAATATTCCACAAGTAACTAATAATTTGACTACATGGGTAGAATTTTAATACTTAGTTCATATATTTGTAGAAGAATTTTTTGTAATTCTTATGAAATTGTGTGTTATTTACAAAGATTCATACTTATTACTCAATTTTCATTTTGCTTATTTTAAATGTCGCTTTACGTGTTTCACTTCTTAATAATACGCCGGTCTATGACTGAACCATTGGATTTAATTTTGATAACTCCTATCAAAAGCTCAATAGATTAACGTCATAAATGTGCTCGTTAAGGTAGCGTTTTCATAAAGCTGGAGCGTGCGTATAAAAAAGTGTTTACGACTATTGGGCGGAAATTCATTTATCGAATTTGCTTGTGCAAATAACACTTAAAACAAGGAAATTTTATTGATCAAATCTAAATCATAATGTAATAAAGATGAAAATTGTAATTCTTGAGAATGTTTATTGGATTTTTAACATTATAAAGACCCTATAGCAGCTGAGTAAAAATTAAAAAAAGCCTGAAAGTACGCCTATGTACCAAGTAAGGGCGGGCGCGCGTTGTGATGCGATGTATTAGTTATTTATGCCGATTAAAACCGAGCATTACCGAGAGAGAGAGAGAGAGAGAGAGCGAAAAAGAGAAAGAGAGAAGCAATACCGCGAGGCATATCTCGAACTTAATATACTATCAGTAATTATTTATATTTTTTTAATATACCCACTACTAAATAATGCGTTTCTTAATTTCAAATCAATAAGATTCGTTTTTATTTTTTAATTAATTTTATTTTATACGTCAGTAAACCCATTACAAACCCTGGCCGTAACTTAGCCATAAAATACTGTTTAATTTGTCACTGTAAAGAGTATTATAACAAAAGTCATTTCTAAATCAAATATGAAAATGACAATAAAAGATGAAATCCAGATGGAAGATTAAGAGTAAGACACGCGAGTTCTCCTTTGAATTACAAATCTGCGAACGGGTCACGAGTGCATGCCGGCCGATAGCATGATATTCGTTTAATTTGCAATTGAGATAAGTCCCACCGACTAAACGATCGAGAATCCGCAAAAACTAGGGTATCATTTTCGCGCGGCGAGTTATTGATGGCTCCTATTAAATTTACGTTTTCGGTACTCCGAGACGTGTGCGCTGAGACTGCTCTGGTAACTGCTCAAAAACATTTCAATCGAGCCAAGTGGGAAATAAAGTATGACTCTCATAGGTGAGAAATGTGAGCGCACAACTTCTTCATATAGATGGATATTTCTATCTAAACTTATTTTCGTATCGGACGTTGTTTTTCAGCTCATTCACATATATTTTTAGAAACTGGATACGTGTTAAAAGTTCCATTATTATAAGTATATTCAAGGGCGGGTGTTAGGTTGTGAGCACGCCCCGTGAATATTCGACCGACCGTCATCCTACTTCGGAAGAAGAATTATTAAGTTTCCCTGAACTTCGCAATTATGAAAGTTCGAATAGCTCTCGTAGGACGGCCTCTGAATTTATAGATGAATATGTGCGACCCACACCTGACACACAGCACTTATAATATCAGTATATTAACTCTATATATAATATTACAATAATTTTCATAATTATTGTTTCATAATGTTTCATAGTATACTATTTAAATGAAATTTCTAGTGTCGACTTTGGTCGGCGTTTACTAGGTTTCCCGTGATACAAGTCTAAAATAATCAATACTTACTACATTTGTAGTAACAAGGCTTGTGTGTTTTACTGGTGATTATTATTAGTATTATCAATAGAACCTCAATTAATAGATAACCTAAATTATTAAACACTAAATGATAAATTATAAAATAATATAGGTGTAATAACACTTATATATATATATATATAACCTTGTGGTATAGGTAGATGTTTGTTACCTTCTTTGGATATCGGATGCAGTCACACAATAAAACTCAACCATCAATTACCATGTAGCTATATTAGAATGTACAAGCTTCTATAAACGCTAATCAATTATTTACACGACTTGCTGACATATATACTATTGCTTTTTATTATAGAATTTACCGCACACACAATTTATTTTTCACTGTCTGTTAGAAGTCAAAATCTTCTCGTGTGTTCCACGCAGGCGTTGAATAAGGTTGGTTTTGTATGGTGTATGGCCCAAGTTGAAATGCAATGCTTGTTAGGGTGGTGGTCCAAGTTGGACACCACAACCTTTTCTTTTAAATTCATTCTCTATAAAAATCTTGTAACTTAAAAATTACAAGATGCCCACTGCTGTTTGAGTGTTGTGTAGTAATATAATGTTATGGCCGCATACTATATGAGTTCTGTAGGTACTAGCAGAAATTGTAGTACGCGCAAAGGCAGACATATCCAATTACTATAAAAATTTGGAAGCAATTTCATACGTGTATTATTGTTTTGTTGAGCAAAACAAAATATTTTAGCCCATTACTTAATATTCCATTTTGTTGCTAACTGCGTAGAGAATTATTTTTTTGTAACTTATTTTATTTAGTGCCTTTTTTACTGAAAGGCACGATATCTAGACTTCTGATTGCTCTAAAATTAAGTACTAATAGTGCCTTGAGTGTTTCACTAGCAACAACAGAAAATAATTAAAATGTTATTTACAATTAGATCTGACCTGGACTCTTAAGTCAGTTATTTACTATTCCACTTAAGTGTAGGTTAAACTTAGTACCCATTTAATTCCAATTTTGGGGGTTGAAAGTTAATAGTTTTAGTTTTTCCAGAAATCGGAAGTTATAATGAAGTATTTATAATTTATCTGCTACAGAAAAACGTATAACGCTTAAAATTCTTATTTACTTATTTATATTAATAATCAGATACTATAAATTTTGTTTCTTGCGTAAAACAACCATTACCACTTAAATAACACCATGAGGTAACACTGAAATAACCACAATGAAAGAACACCATTAGTACAGTTTTGTTTCGATGTGCGAGTAATGGCTTCCAGAGCCAATTAATTTGTGCAATCCCTTTATGCAATCAGATCAAACCTTTCAGACAGCTGACATAAACCATTGCTGCCAACCTTAATTTGTAATAAAAACATTCCCGAAATGTCATTATGGTAGATTTCGACGAACCTTTAACTGGTGCACAATCTAAACTAATGTTAGACGTCTGAAATGATACCCTCAAATTATTTTATTTTAAGTCTAGCATTCACACGTTTTTCATATTGTTTAGTAAAAACGGAAAGAAATGGACATATTATTCTGCAACATTTAAGAAGAATTGTACTCCGACAAGAGCGCTGAGTGTGCACTTTTGCCACAGCCCCAACGACTTAGCAATTATAATAATACATTTAGTGTTGAAAAATCCACAAAATAGTGCTCCGCGTTCACGTGAAAATGGGTTTTATTCACTCACGTCGCTTTTCACTTACTTTTACAAAGTGTTTTACGTAAAATAAACAATATCGTTTAGTAATGTTAATAGAAACTGGCAAAAATAAGTTAAAACATTTCACTTTTTTAAAGAAATATATAACTTAAGTATAATATATTAATACATATTGCTCACTGTTTGTTACCTATACCTACAGTACACTATGCTACTTAGTGTACTGTAGGTATAGGTAACAAACAGTGAGCAATATAGACTACACTAGCATAGTCTTCATTTCTTTCTTTCTTTCTTTATCTCAACTAAACAAAATTAGTCTTCCCCCTAAAAAAATTTAAAACGAATTTATTAAAGTTACAAAAACTTTCCTCTAAACATGAAATCGTACCTATGTAGATTTTAAATTCGGTTTTGCCGGCGTATCATTCCCAGGGGTTTTGATCAAGTCATCAATTTTATACAGAGAGCAGTGTTTTGTCCGTGAAAACGCAACAGACAGACAGGCGGCATTGAAATCTTGTAACCCTGTGGTAGAGTGATGCATATGTAAATAAAACGCGTACATTTTTTTTTAAATTTATTACAATTAATGCGAAAATTAAGTATGAGAAAATAGCTAAGACAAACGTTCGCTTAAAATTATTATGCAGTATTTTATATGAATAAAATGGACAACTATACAAACTCTAAAGTAATATTAAACTGTTCTTAGATATTCTGAACATTCACTACCCACACACACGCGTCCAAACTAAACAGGCGAGCTACTCACCCGAAGAATTCCACAGTTCCACACCGCAAGAAGCATTTACACATACAAATTAACTGCAGAACATGTGTAAAATGCTTGCTAACTGGTTTCTCTCTCTCGAAGTTAACGTCCGCCGCAGATATGACCAGTTTACCGAGCTGTAGGCTAATTTTATAAATTCGATACAAATTCAGTCTACAAAATTATACAAAAGAAAAATTATTTTTTCGACATACTTAAGATCAACTAAGTATTTGTCGACTAAGTATTTGGAAACAGGCAAGAAGGCCGCGATAACGATTTCAATTAGTTAAGAGTTCTATGCAAAAACATACAACACAAAAACATTTTGTCTGCAAACAAAAATTCGAAGTGATAATTTTCGAAGAAATTTTCATTTTCTGTTAGACAGATCAAAAGTCTGTCAAGTAAATGAGCCTCAAAGGCTGGCGAAATTTATCTTATTTCGAACTAACTGTGCCTTCGACTTCGTACGTGTTGTAGTTAGTTTTTTGAACCAACAATGAACCAAATAACATTCTATATATTAATCCAAGTAATAAATTAACTGTGCCAAATTTCGTCATTTTCGCGTGATTGAGTAACATACATCTAAATATACAAACTGTCGTATTTATAATATTATTAAAATTAGGATAAGAACTAAAAAGAATCAGTAAACTTGTAACATTGGATCAAATATTTGTTAGTAAAATAGTAATTCGAAATATTTTGACATGTCGCAATTTCGAATTACATTCTCAGTAATCCCAATATTCTCGCGTCGTTCCCCTGTAAAACTGTATTGTTGTGTTCATAAATTCGAGATCAGACACACGCCTTGATGCTTTTAATTGTAATTATGACGTGAAAATTTAAGTAATTAAATAGCAATTTGCAAAAGCATTAAAACTTCCGACTCATTGAGTTTAAACACTTGCAATTACCGAGAACATGGTAAAAATATATAATACAAAAGCTTTATCGGTCACGTTCAAGTTGTTACAAGAAATAATCTAGAAAATAATATTAGCATCAACTTGTGTCCATGCAACCACTCCAATTCATATTTGGAACACATTTACCCCGAAATAAATAGCCTCTCTCAACGTAAAGTAATGTTATTAAAATGTGTCAGCATTTTTATGCCGACAGGCGGGCGTTCGGTAGCTTAATACGAGCGGGAGAGGGCGCGGAAGCGTGTTGGGAAGGTTTTAACACGGAATTGAAAACAGAATCGACTGCGCGAGCGGGACGCCTATCCCGGCACGCCATCTATCATTCATCCCCCATTACTTATATTGTACTTTTTCGCAAAGTCACCGACAGGCCGGTAATCACCTGGTGCGGCCGCGGACCTCCATTTTTCACACTAAATGATAACTCGCGCATCTGACAAAAATAAAATTTGTCGTACAAGCCGATAGGACTAATGGTGACAGTATGAGCAAGCAGAAAAGGGCATGAATAATAATTCGCTTCTTGTTAAAGTTTACTGGCAGATTTTAGCGTCAATAGTTTTCGCCGCAGTGTAAACATGTGTCAATAGGACTGAACTTCTGGTTTAGAATGTTGTTTGAAATACTGAAGGCGCTCTGTGCGTTCGTGCAGTCGGCGTGTAGGGTGCGGGCGGCGCGGCGTGACAAGCGGAGCGTGAGCGTGGCGGACGGAGTGAAGGCGTTACGACGACGTGCGCCGTATGCTAATACCGTCCCCTATTCAATAAGCAGACCGCCGCGTGCCAGCGAGAACTCACGTCGGATAATTTACTGGATATTTTGTAAAAGTTTTTTCGCCTTCTGTGATTTATACCCGCGAAACTTCGAGCTCTCTTTTTCATTTGAATGCACGTGACATACGTGATATTTTTTTGTTCCGACATAATCTGTGCCCGGGGAGTCTTCACTGCCCTCATTCGTCAGCATAGCATCTGTCTCCAACGGCTAAATTATTCATGCATTTACGCGCTCCAACTTTATCCGCGACGTGGAACTTTAATATTGAGTTGGGATTACATCGATAGTCACTTTGCCGTTCAATCATGTTAAATTCAGAAAAGATGAGGTGATGCATTAGTAGCCCTTTTGGGAATCTCTATGTATGGAATGAGATGGTTCAGTCATGGCCGTTTGTGTGCTGTTTCACTAACGAGTGTGTGCGTCACTCGTGAACGTGGAGCGAATGCGAATCGTGTATATGTTTGCAGTTGACCTGACCAACGGCCAACTCACACCGAACAACAATACACCGCTGCTCGCGCAAGCGCTCTCAGGTGAGAACCGAGGACGCATCTTTCACACATCCCTCGACCTCATATATCACATATGAACACCAACCAATCACTAACTTTCCTCTTAAGGCAGCCACACTCAATCCGCCTTTATTTGATCATTTCAGAGGTAAAAAAAAAAATTATAAGAAAAATATAATTGTTTTGGTAGTTACAATTTGACTTATAACTACAATTTTTGCCAATATATATTTTCATTCACGTTAAGCCCTTTTAATGAGGAAAAGATACTACAAAGTTTTTGGGCCCTGAAATTTCGTGTAGAGTTCTCGCTACACGAACCCACATACACATTCTTTAAATTTACTTGTAAATAATTATAACATATTAGTGGAAGTTCGTTGTAGTAGAAGTTGGTTCATTAAAGAATTACTGTGGTTCATGTTTATTTGTTGTATTTAATTTGTGAGCTTTACTTGTATTTAAAAAAGATCAATCCACAGAGCGATGAAGTCACATAATACCTTTTACAAAAAAAACTCTTGATAACATAATTGATTATGGCTGTCTTCAAAAAAGTGGAACTACGATCAAGAAAACCGCTTTACAACTAAACCAAAATCAACGCATGCACTTCTAAATTACGTGCCTAACATAATATTGATGTATTCTAATACATAATTTGTAATTCTTTTTTTTTCTTGTGTGCTATTTGTATGTCATTAACTGTGTGTTTTGAAAGGGTGTAATTTTTCATTTTGTATTTAAAATACTTTAAAGTTGCTCCATAAATTAATTTTAAATTTCTAAATCTTAAATATTAGAAAACCAAAAGTATTCTGATCAATTTAAACGTTTTTTGATAATAATTTTGAATTTCAAATTTATTAAACCTATTTAGTAAAAAATTATCTGCAATTCAGAGAAACTATTTTCTGCCACTTCCTAAAAAAATAAGTGGTTTGTAGTCTTTAACATTGCCCAATAATAAAAAAATAATATATACAAAATTTTAAATGTGTTCCGAAGATTCCTAGATTTCAAAGTATTAAATGTAATATGAATATGATGGTGTCGACAGTGATGAACAACTACCAAGCAGCAGCTGCTGGTTTTGGCCCGCCAGCGTCGCCACACGCTGCAAGTGGAAGGGCTGGATTTCCCGCAGCGAGCTCACCGGGACCAGCGCTCGATGTATACGGATCAGCGGCTGATAGCGTAGGCTATGTCCAAGCCGCCAGTCCCCAGCCCTCTGGATTCCCCGCAATCGCAGTTAGCCGCGCACCCCTCAATTACACCCCGGTAAATATAAACATCAAAACTTAGATATCTTACACTTTTTCCAGGCGTTAGTTTTCTTAATTTTAGATAATCCCTCGGGAACAGTACTATTTTCTGTATTAAAGGTACGCTATGTCTTTTCCAGTATCCCTGACAGCGTGTTTAAGGCGTAAAAAGGTTACACACAGACAGACAGAGTTACTTTCACATTTATAATATTAAAGTATGGATTAAGGCCGCAAATCGAAGCTGAAATCAAGTTACTTTAAATCAACTATTGGAAAATTATAGGGGAGGCTTGTGTCGAATACAGAATGTCCTCCTGCTGAGATGCTGCTGCATTTGTTACGTCACGCATTAACTACAATTAATTATATAAATTAATGTTAAAAATATTATTTTTTTAATTTCGTAAAGAATATGCCAACTGGTCATTAACTAAAAGTCGTGCGCATTAGTAAAATACAAGTTTATCATTATGAACAGTCAAGTTTATTAATTTAAAAGTTAGAGCCATACCTACGTCTATTTGAATTTTTTGCACTTCTTTCATGAAAATAATAATAACATGAGATTTTCTAATAAAATGTAATGATTTATTGATATCAACTTGTGAATACCAGTAAATCATTACTCAACTGTACAACACACGAATTGGAAAACAAAACTTATATCGTATGTAAAAAAAATATTGTAACAATGTAACATCGTGAATGTACTAAAGGAGAAATAAATAGAACCGCGCACACACACGAACACACACACACACACACAAATACCCCAGGTCCCTCCCCCATTGTTTAGATTTTAGATTTAAGATAATTAGTAACTAATTTAGGTAATATAATTTTAAAGTTTTTTAAGTCCTACATAATGAAACCCTGTAATTGGCAATGTAAGTAGTAATACTGTGTCTATTGTATGTTATTTTGTTTTGCTGTAGGGTTTATGTTCATAAATGAATAAATAAATGTAGACGAAAAAGCGATTTTATCACAAGTAACTTTCTCACCTGTTTAAATAAATCAATTAGAACGTTCAATGGCGAAAGTCTGTTTCGGAATGAGTATAAGAAAAGTTTGTGTACTTATTTTATTTCGTGATAAATGGTATGAAGTTATTAACTTTTGATTGTAACTTTTTTCATTTATTACGTCAAGCTCAAAAATGCTTATTTCAGTGAGACAGACGAAGGCAATTCCCAAAATTGTCCTTGTTCGAGAAGTTTCAACTGTCACAGAATTCAAATTAATGTTTGCTCTGTTTTGTTTTTCTTTGGCGGCTTCTGATTCTCGTTTGGAGATGTTATAATTAATTCACACGATACTTACGCCCTCATAACAAGCTATAATTAAAATTATAAAATAACCCCCGATTGAGCCCACACGCAATATCTGCTGTAAGTTGCTGACGTATTGGGTGTCCTGCAGACTACTAGAAGTTGCAGCATCAAATCAAGGTTACTACGTCGTGGAAATAAACAGTATTCTAAATTTCACATCAATAAGGCCTGTGGAAGTTAATGAAATCCCTTCTTCAACTAGGAAATGGACTGATAATCTTAAAACGCCTGAACAGATATTCGTAAAGTATAGCTGCGAATCATCTCGATCATATCAGCCTTCAATCAAAAACAGGGGTCTACAGACCACAGATACACACATACACAGTAACACACGTCAAATTATATAACCCTTTTTTGTGCGTCGGGAGGCGTGGGTAAAAAAATATTACACTGCGATTCGATTATTACTAAGTTTGTACAGGGATTCGCAACCTGTTCGAAGTAACAAGTTGAGAGATAGTACTCTGTCGAAATATGCTGGGACACCGCAGATGCAATTAGCAGCCGACGACACTAAAATTTTAGCGAGACGGTCCAATCTTATTATGGAACCGATCTTCCTTGTCGCTCTTAAAGCGTAATCACCATAACTTAGCGAGCGAGTGAAGTGTAAGAGATGCGATTATAAAGTGTTCCGAAATATGAGCGGGGCGGGCAAGAGGCGGTAGCAATCTACGCGGTGCAGTGCCGTGGGTAATGGCTTTTTAAAACTGCGACCGCGTTCCATAACTGCTTCCCTGAGACGCCATCATTCTTCATTGCATGTCGGCAAGAGCCAGCCGCCAGATCTTAACTCTTCCTGTGCTCCAACTAGACATTTTCTTCTAATTTTCATCAACCTCAAAATATAATCGCATAAGGTTGATGTTCAAACATTATTTGTTGCAACGGTTCATTAAGTCACCCTTCAGTTTCAAGCGTTCCATATATCAAATGGGATATTAACTCAATCGGCCGTAATCGTCGGGGCAAAACAAATACGTCGCTAATGAGAGAATGAACGGTAGGAACGTCGGCTGGGTCAGTTCGGCGCATGTGGTCCCCGGGTGTAAAATGGTCTTATTAGGTAACGGGAGTACCCCCACGGGCAATAACAGTAAATCAAGGAGAACCAGCGGTGTAATTACCGTTGCCAAGCGGTCGCGCATTGCCCTAACTCATCCGTTCACTGTTTTTATTTTGTTGGCCACCGCTCTATCGACTGCGAACACCAAACTTACTACCTTTAAATCTGCCCCCGGAGAGGTTAATATTCAACTGAATACTTTATGCTGCTATTCAATTACGATGCAACAAATCAATACTTAAGACTAATTTAGTTTTAAATTGTTATTTTTAGTTAACAAAAATTATATGTTATTGTGATAACGGATAAAAAATGTTATATTTTTTTATAAAGCGCTAGGAATTAAATGTATGTTTTACATCGTTCCAGGGTCCCCTGATTCCCGCGGCTTTCACCAACGGTTATCATTGAAAGTGTTATAGCACAAATATATAACGTAAGTAAATAGTTTTTAGTAGAATATTCTTAGATCTTTCTTATAATTAATTTAACTTCTTTTTAACTGGAAACCTTAACACAAAACACCCATCATTATTAAAATTCAACATAGAGAACGTGAATTTTAATTTTTATGGTTTTCTAATTTTTTTTTTGTAAAAACCTTCTTTTGTGTTATAATATTTATAGAATTATTTATTGTCGTACGGATGACTGTTTATTACTATTATTATTATTATTTTATTATTCAATTGCTATACGAACGTGCATTGCGAAAAACACTTCTTTCGCACATTTTTTGTGAGAAACTTAGCGTTATACATGTTAAGAGTATCCCATGAAGTGTGTTTTATGCACATTCAGGTGGCGAGCGGTGTGGCGGCGCGTAGCGGTCCCCTTGGGTGCAGCCGCGCAGTCCGGCCGCCGCGAGACACGCATTCTCCTCCAACGCCCTGCCACCCCGCCAAAACGCCATCCCGCCACCCCGCCACGACATTTCAGCCAGCGCGATAGTGCCACCAGCGTCTAATGTCACCGGCGTCTAATGCCAATGGCGCGTTTAGCGCACCGCAGCGGCGACGGTCGTCTAATCCGTCCGGCCATCGCGCGGACCGATCCGTCGACCGCGGCGTCAAACTTCAAAAACCCCATCCCGACCCCCCTCCCAATCACTCCCACGTGTTCCCCCCAAGAAGGCCCTGTCTATTGTAAATAATAATAATCTACTTTTTATCGTGTGAACGAGAGATAGTCTATTACTTAAACAGGTATTTTTTCAAATTTTTCTCGCTTTCAACTGTACCGTAGATGTGTTGTCAGAATAATAAATAAACAAAAAAAATACATTTCATATATAAATGCATCTAGGAAATTTAATTGCAAGGAGGTCTATATAATGTCTTAAAATATTTTATTATTCATAGTTCAATACAGATAAGGTCTGCGTGTTCGTTCATCGCCGCGCGAGGGACGTTTATTTGTTAGATAAATACAATTTTTTGTAGGCGTGTGTAGGTCACACCGCCGCACGCGTTCTGTATAACATTTTTCAGTAGGAGGCTTTAACTATATAAATAAGTTAAAAATCCAATATAATTACGACCAGATTATCTTATCGAGACGTGATATGTATTTGCAATAAGCTTGTCCCTCTCTCCCAAGTCCCGTGTGTACAGAGTTCGTCGGTAGCGGTACAGGTTGGTAGTGAGGCTGGCTCGGCCGCGTCGCGCTCGCGTCTCGGCGCGTACAGTGGTCGTCCACGCGGACTCACGATCGACACCTCGCTGGCCACTTTGGCGACGCATCCAGTGTCCTGTACGCGGACGCGAGCGTGACGCGTATCCCGGGGACCGGAGACAATAACGCGGCGCGTGACAGACGCTCCGCCGCGCGCCTCCTCGCTCGTCCACCTACACATATTTTATTCTAACTATTTTAATATTAATGTCAAATATTAATATAATTATTATAATATTATTATATATACGCATATTTTACCTATAAATGTAATTATTTTTGCCTAATTCGAATTGTATAAAATCACCTCTCTAAACGGCTGTTTAGTTTCAGTAGTGAACAACAGTTTCTCGATTACTTCTGAATTAAGACTATGTTAGTTACGATGAAATACTACGTATACATACTTTCTAATATTATGTATACATAAAATTTTATCCTAAGGATAATATGATCATATTTACGATTCATAAGTACGTTCAGAATGCTAAGTCGGAGTAAATTTCAAAATAGGTATCTCTCATCGCGTTAAGATAATTCATTTTTATCTTTACCTTTGAAAGTAGGTATTGTAAATTATAATAAATAAATAATAACAATTTTGTGCATTACGAAATAAATATTTCATTGTTTCTTACGATTGTATTTACCATAAATATAAGACAACGGTTGTCAAATCACGAGACTCCATCTGTAACGCGGAGTCACACCATATTTAGAAATATTTGAAATTTTTAATCAAAATAGTTATTATTAACTGTTAAAACTCCGTTTAGATGATTTAGTTACACGAAGCAACATTTCAGTAACATAATAAAAACAGGGATATTAAAGGATATTCAGCCAGAGGCGCAAGTTCGAGTAATAGAATAAATATGAAGTCAATTCATTAAGCATATTCGTAGGTACTGGAGTCGTTTTTATCGGCCACTGTCTAGTTTGTTGGCTGTGGGGGTAACGCGTCTACGCGCGTAGCAGGCCTCTTACGCGCTTGTTTACTCGCGTAGGAGGCGTATAGGCACTTCTCTACGCGCGTAGCAGGCGTCTACGCGCTTGTCTACACGCGTAGCAAGCGTCTACGCGCTTCTCTGCGCGCGTAGCACGCGCCTGCTCTCATCGCTCGCTACACACATGCACTGTGTTGCATTCATTCGTTATTTACTATTATTAATTATATTATTATTATTACTCATTATCTACATCAATTAAACATTAATATTATAAATCTAGGTATTAAATTTTAGGTAATAATAATAAACAATCTTTTAAATGCTATTATTATATAAATACGTTATAAATATAAATGTTTCCTGTTACAAATAAAATATTGAAATTGATACGAAATAAATCAATATTCTTTTTAAAGGTGATTTATTACTTATGAGTATGTAGTTAATTGAATAAAGGAGTGTTAGACGGAGCGCAATTCGCGCTCGCTTCGCGTTTTTGTTAGTTCGTGCCGAAAGATCGTTCGCTGAGATGACGCCGAGCGGCGAAGACCATGCGTCTCGTGTTGAGCGTTCGCGCTCTGAGCGCGTTAAACGCGCGGTGCCCGCCCGGCGTCTGCGCACACCGCAAGAGACGCGACCGCGATTATGTTGTTAAAAAACGTTAGCTAGGAAATTGATAATGAAATCGAAAGGTGTGAGTCTATAGGACGGTCGGATAATCGATATCATACCTAAACAAATTAACGTAATTATTTGTTTTATATTTACGGTGTTATAGGTATTTAAGACATTTTTTCTTAAGATATTTAATTATTACGATGAGGTGTTATAATTGTTAGGCCCGGGCCGGCGGCGGAGCGGCGCGGTAGCATCTCGCCGCCGTCGGCCGTCTCATTCTCACTCTTACACCCTCACTATAATTATATTTTCTTACCGACCTTTTTAATGTAGGAGAAGCGCACACGGCCGCTTGTCCCCGTGCGAGTACAAGTACAAACTTATAGTGAGAGACGTTCGATTCGCTGTTCGTGAGAAGCCATCGGTTCGCCGCGATCATTATGACAATTACGATTGTATATACATAGTTAGCCGCATGTGTAAAAAGACGTATTTAGTCGATACCATCTGGTCAATATTAGACTCATTCGAGCTGCAATCAGGATTAGCTTGGCAAGGATGTTAGTTTCATTTATTGTTGTTATAGTTTGTTAATTAAACTGTTTGTAAGGTATTTGTTTAGTGTCACCCTTAGACGAGCAGACCGCGTCCGCACCGCCACCGGTGTGGACGCGCCCTTGCTTATTCTCGCTTGTTCAATATAAATAAATGCGTTAGTTGGTTTATTTCATTCACCATTCTAGATATCAAAATAAAGACTACGTAATATTATAATAAGCGAGATCTCAAATTTATTTTAAAATTCGTTAAGTGATCCTAATTACGCGAATTATCGTATAATATGTATGATAAATTAAAAAGATGATTTATTATATTTTGTATAATGACATTCTACATTATTTTACACTCGTAAAAGATAATAATTAATTTTAATAAAGTGACAGACTGGTAAAGTTCGTAGAGTCGCCGCGGCGGCCTTAGATCAAGTAGCTTTGCATATTCGGCGTCGGCCAATATAACGTTTCAAGGACCAAAGGTATACTTATTCGCGTAGAACCGGACGCGCATTGGCTCCGCACGAACCGACCTCAGCCGATCGGTTGTCCATCGCAGCATCAGAGCGTGTCAGAGTATAGCGTATGAGAAGATCACCTCCTCATAGTGAAGGCGGGTCAGGAAGTGTATGAGAACTCGCCGCTCCGGCATAACCCCACCCCGCCCCCCGCGCTACGCCGCCCGCTTGGTTTCGTTCTCGCGGTTACTTCTCGATTGCGTGCTTCGCGTGCTGACTGATTTTCTATAGCAATAAAAATCAATTACCTAAGATTTTACATTAAAGTAAATTTGGATTTATATACGTTCGAATTTGGTGTCATGTACATTAAAATATTAGGGAAGGAGATAATGATAGGCGAACGATCCGCGACCTAAGCGTTGCGGTGTCGGCGCATTATTTTCGTCAGTTCTTCGTGTATAATATGTTACATGAATCTGTATACAATATGGATATAAATCGTAATGATGAATAAATTAGTTTTTACGGCATCTCTTTATTAAAATAATAATGATAATATATCAACATTTTGTAAAAAGCGGTGGGTAAGTCCTCCGCCCCGATTCCGTGCACCAGTGCACTTTAACTTATTGGAATATTACATTATATAACGTACATAATACTATGATATATATAATCATACAGCCTCTCGGGGCGCGCGTGTATGGCGATGTATGTATACACACATTGTGCAATGTACATATACCTATTATGACAATGATTTAAGACAAGGTTCACATCGTGCCGTGTGTATGTGGTAATAAATATAATATGGACATTGTTCAAACAATAACCAGTTGTTTCATTTGCCTGTTCCCATCCTTACTTATAATTAAAATAGGATAAAATTCTGCTTGATCGATTTGTCGCACTGTGGACGAAAAACGGCACGAAAACCTCCTTTAATTTTATTAAATAAAACATACTTACCCTATCTATAGATTGCTATTGTTTGCTGCTCTTTGGTCGACAGTGAGATAAAAATCAAAGAAATCTAAAAAAATCTATTCTTTGAATTGCAATCTTTGAAATATGAGCTGAGGACTATAAAACTATACTAATCTGCGGTCATTTTCACGTCTGAAGTCTGGAGTGGATGTGGATCTAAGCTAAGCAGATTACTGAGCATTCTTCTAGGACGTGCCTGCCATTATCTGTTAACCCATTACTAGCTAGTCAGATCTCGTAAGTATATTTTGCTTTTACGAAGTATTTGTACGAAGTAACGAAGTAAGCTGCCAAGTACTTCACATATTTGAAGAATTTAAAATTGCGTGGAGTAAGGAGTCATTATATTAATTTCTCGTAAAACCTGACTACAAGCAACAAATTATAATATAAATAGTTAAGCAATATGTAATCTCAAAAATTTATACTATATTTAGCAATAAGTTGTGACGATGGCTTTAGTTGAAGTTTCAAAGCAGGAAAGAAACAGATCACAGTAACACATCATTATATTCAGCTAATTCTAGTCTCATTAATTTGACCGCAATAGTTATGACACTCTCAAATAGCTGAATAATTTAGGGTCGTCGCAAAACACTATTGTTGTTTTGTTTTTCTATTAAAATTTGACAAGAACTTACTTTTTAAGCCAGTATACCCTTGATAACATGATTCTGAATATTTTATTTCGAATATCGACAACACATTTATTCTATTCGATTGCATTGCCAGTAATAAAATCCAACGAAACATATAAAACCATACACGTGACTGTTTTATAACCGTGTTATAACAAATTTGCACGAAAGAAAGAATGACTAAAAGTATAAAGCAACTGGATTACCATAAAACACCTACACAGTTTTGGAAACTTTGTAAGAAACTTAATCTCAATAATTTCTTTCGTTCAATCAACCTACTGGCCTTTATTGGGAACCCCACGCTCTGGAAAGTCTCACCCACCTTTATGGAGCCTTTCTTATAAAATACGTGATTCTATTTCGTGAGCAAAGGGGCTCTTTCTAGCAATTTACTCACGGCAAACTAAACGGTCCAATCTGTAGGGGCATTGTGATGTTTACAATTCGTGCAGCTTCATGGCACAATTGAAATCTTTGACGAGATGTTACTTTGACAGATTCTCATATAGAACAAAGAGTCTTTGATGATGGAAAAATTATAGGAAATTTTGAGACAGGTTTCATTTATTTTGAGATTTTGAGATAGGAGACACACATCCATTTATACCTACGTCTATGAAAGAGGAAAACTGGACGCAGCCTTAATATAGTTGAAGTGAACTTGTATTTGCAATAAATAATTGAGTAAGTAATTAAGTATATTAGAAAATTTAAAATACAAAAGCAGACATGGATTTTTTAATCAACGTCAGAAATGAGAGTACCTACGACAGATGAAAATACATTCTCACTGTCTTAAAAGTTAAATCTTAGTCCATACAGTTTTCTTTATCTTTTTTTATGTTAAACTCCACAGACAGGCTGATGATCCCCACTTGATGATAGGTCACCTATAACACAAGCAACGCCACAGGTGCTGCAAGTCCGCTGCCGACCATAGTAGGATAAGTTTAAGGGATTAGGAAGGAATAGGGCAATGGGCTCTAGTATCCCTTACTGACACCGAAAAACAACAGCACATATGCTGTTATTTCACTATGATCTTCTCCAAGTGGGTAGTTATTGCTAGTATAATGGCTGTCAAAATGACTGCAAAACGCAGTGTGCCTTGCTACTACTTCCCAAATCCAGAATCCAGAAGTACTAATCTCTCCCTGCCCCCTCCCCCCTCTGGGTTCGATGGCTTTGCTATGTTATAGGAGACGGTTGTCACCTACAATCAAATGGACCGTCAGCCTGTCTATCAACCTTTACATAGTAAAACATACTTTTAATAATTCTAAACGCAACTTTTATTAGAATTACTTTTATGTAGTCTAGCGTCTAACGATTAAATAAGCATAGCAAGTCGTTTTATTAAAAGCATTTTATATGCTTATAAGCATTCGCTCGTTGGCTACACTTGTTATGTAGTAAATAATGAGAAATAGAATTTCCGTCGGGGCACTCGTTAAACATTTTATAGTTGTGGTGAACTATTACGTCCAAGTGGAGCGTTCAATATGAAACGCAGTCGGTACGAACAAATCATTTAAAATTATTGCCTCACCGTTGCCGTTATCCCTAGAGTAGTGGTTGTGTAACCTAGTAACTAAAGGAGATAAACTTCACAGTAAAATTTTGTAATAGTCTGTTAACCGCTAGCCTGAGAGCTGACTGGAAGTTTATATGTGAAATGTGTTATATGTATATTAAAAATACTGTTATAGCGTTAGAAAAGAAATATACACTTTTGTTTACATAAACAGCCGTCAGTCAGGCTGACGGTCAACTTGATGTTAGATTTCTATTGTCGCCAATTGACACAAGCAACACCACAGGTTCTCCATTTGCAGACATTAGCGCTCCAGGCGCTTAGTAGGGTTAGAAATAAGAGATTATATGAAATAATAAAGAAATGGCCTCTAAGAATATATTATTTAGAAGGCTCTGGCACCACTTACTCACTCACTGAAACAGAACAGCACATATGTTGTTATTTCACGGTGGTTCCTGTAAGGGGGTCCGCCAGTGTTTACTGCCCAAATGACCGCGAATCGCAGTGTGCCCTGCCACTACTTTCTAGATCCAGACCAGTCAACTTTGAAAAGTTCGATTCCAAACTTGACCCTGCCGGAAATCGAACATCGAACCCGGGAACACTGGAACAGAGCGTTAAGGCAAACACCCTAACGTGGTACTTTTCGCCCTTCAGGATATGTCCCAGATATGTAACTTTACGAACCCTAATATTCGCCACTAGCTCTCTGTTAGTATGAGCTCTTCGAAGTATTTCCATATTGGAGACCCTGTTAGTCCACAAGACACGGAGCATTCTTCTGTGTAACCACATTTCAAATGTTGTTCAACTGGTTCATGGTGTTTACTTTTAAGGTCCACGCTTCCGAGCCATACAACAACGTAAGGTAAGGGTGCTCAAGTCGTACCCCCTAAGGAAATTACACTGTAATATTGACTGCAATAAAAATAAAACAAAATCTTTAACGCTTACTAAATCTTTATTTAATTTGTTTTCAATTAACAATTATAAAAACTTGAAATTCTGTAATGAAAATAGGTATTTTATTGTTTTTATTGATTTAGACACCTAGTCGCCTAATTCGTACCACCTATAGCCTTAGTCGTACTTAGAAAACAAATGTTAGTAAACATATTAAAAACTATATAAAAAAACACTTAATAATCAGAGATCACATGAACAACTAAAAACTACAAACAATTTAGTTTGAGATCAATTTTTATAAGTATCAGACGAGATATTGCTGGGGTACGACTTAGGCTGTGGTACGACTTACGCAACCTTACCTTTTATCATTATACATAAATATATCCATTCGTAACTAATTTAACTTTTTTATTATTCTACACTTGAAACCTTTCCCCTTATATTTATGTTTTGCTACTCGCTTAAAGAAAATACTCGTTCAACTAAAAAATTTAGTTCTCTCAGTTTAGAAAGGTCAGGGCATCGTGAGTGTCATTGAAAAATGGACCTAAACGCGCCACAAAACAAGCCAATTGTAAATAGTACGGCTGTCACATCAAGTGTTAGTTTTGGCACTGGACTCATTGAAAGCCGAATAAATCGAGCCATTCACACCGCAGACGATTTTATCAATTTCATTCATGATCTGTTCACATTTAATAAAGTAAATCTGGTTTCGCGTATAGCATTGTCGCTCTGTACGTATATTTATATCGAACAAATGTGCTCTGCATTTGGCAGTCGAAATAATCTTCACAGCCGACTGGTTAAGGCGGATAATTAACGCGATCGGTGCGTCGACATAAGTTGGCAATTACTGTACAATATGGTCGGATGTAGTCCGGGCTTAAGGTATCAAATACATTTACCTGTCGTGTTGTTCAGATAACTGGTTTAAATTTAGTACAATGAAAGCATTTGGAATTTGCTGTATCAGATTTAGGATTAAACACCGCCGTTCTATGTTCGATAAAAATGGTAAAGATAATAAATGAAAACTTTAATTCTGAGAGGCCTAAAATTTATTAACATATAAAGTTACACAAAACAAGTAATTTAATAAATGAATTTGGAATTAAAATTATTGAATCGATAATCTTATATAACGTTTAAATAACAAAAAAAAAAACTTTTTTTTTGTTGGTTGGTGCTGGTCCGCTGCCGACCATGTATATATTTTATAATATCTTTTATGCATTATATATTATAACTACATAATAATAACTAGTTTGACTACGAATAACACCTTTTCTGTGTATTCTTTCAAATGTTAAAATTATCACAAAACACAAACATTAGATAATTGCTACTGTGAATTGCCGTTAGCAAAATACTAAACGTAATAAAGCTTATTAATAGAGTAAATTGTATACCTAATGTGGCAACATTAGTATTAGACACTGCAATAATAATTTAAATCGGAACCCAAATAACATTAATGGTCTACATGTAATCCTGTGGAACCTATTAGGATCCCGCGGATTCCATTATTATGTGCAATTTCAAAATGCTGCCTACACGATATTGTAGTTTGAGAATTTAATCGATTGTGCTTTTATCTGTTGGACTGGCGAAATTGTATCGCTAAATCCAAGATAATCTCCTTTCAGTCGTGTATCGTCGGGCTCCGTATTATCTGGTTAAAACAAAATAACAAAATTTACTCTATTCTTGTAATGGAGTAAGAAATTGATTGTTTTGGCAAATATAAACTTCCGTATAATCCGTGACTATTCTTTGACTAGCAGGTACCCGCGACTTTGACCTCGTTGAAAAATAAAATATGACGCTTGACATCTTTATCGCCGTGACGACGACGACGACGACGTATTTTTAGATGGTCCCTCGGAAACCTAAAAAATTTTCAGAATAAAAAGCATGCTATGTCATTCCAGGTAATAAACTATCTGTGTGCCAAATTTCATCCAAATCCTTTCTCCTGTTTCTGCGTTTAAAGAGTAACAAACATCCATCCTCACATATCTCCTTTCGCATTAATAATATAAATAGGATTAATAACATAACTTTATACCGTGACTAAGTCCGTGTGTACCTAATGTCTTATTCTTCTTTAGTATTCGTAAAATCTTTGTACCAAATTTATAAAAATAACAAACACTTATAGCCATGAAGAGGTTATAAATTAAGAAATTATAAATATCGATATTAGGTTCGATTTTAGTACAATTCTACATTTACCATTTTTATACACGTCATAACTTCTAAATGAAAGGTCCGATTCGAATCATTTAAAGGGGAATTTTACAGGTAGTACATACATAATCAACTTTGATTTTGAAATTATTTAGTTGACAACATAATATGCAAGTTCAACATTTAACCCGTGTTTTGATAGATTAATTTAAAAAAAAACAACTATAATAATAAACGGTTATTGTGATTTAACTATAATAATTATGAATTTTATACGCTGGTCACGCAAATATGTTGGATAAAAAGTGGACTGTATTATTTATATGGTGCGTGCAATCAAGTGGCAAGGAAGAGATTTTGGACCGGGACATGCAACACCTACCTCGTATGCCGTCGGTAGCTTACGCGTTCCTCCAGCGCCGATGGAGACGGGCGGGCCCGCCACACAACTCGTTCTGGTATCGGAACTGTCTTCCTTCACCTAAACTGCACTCGCGGGGCATGACCAATTGTTAATTATAAAAGCACAATGCTTCAGCGATGCGATATGTGAATTTAATCGGATTTATTGGTATTATAAATCCGCGCGGCGCGGTACACGTAAATTTCTTTCTTTTCAACTGCGGGGTTCACACCGAGCGTTTTGTTGCGTTTGGAAGTCACCAGAGGGCGTGACTCGGCGTGTGCGGTGTTTGCATGTTCGTTGGCGTGGATTTAAGGAATTGGGAACGCACCATAGTAAGTTAGTTATTTTGGCGCCACCATACGCCAAATAATGACTTTTATATGATATTTTTAATACCTTGTGTTCTTCTCCCATCTTTTCCCAAAAAATCAAATCTTTCCCCATTTTTAATATTAGTGTAGATATTTTATTGCATATGATAAAAAATTATATTTTATTACATATAATATATTTCTATACAAAGCTTAACAGCTACATATAAAATGTAACTGTTAAGCTTTGTCTATTAAGCTCTATTAGTTTGATTTCGTTTCAGTTCACTATTTAAGCTAAAACAATTGGTAACTTTGTCCTCGTTAAAGGTATTGATCACAATTTCCGACACTAAAGTTTCGTGTGTGACTAACAAGTTGTAACGAGTGATTCCCCAAATAAATTGCGCTGTTTGTACCCCGATAGTATCGTGGCACGTACCACTTAAACTTGCGGAGTCAAACTCAAATCGGAAGTTGAGCCCACGTAAGTCTAACGCAACTGTTTGGTACAGACACGGTAACAAGTATACTATAGAGGAAATTGGTTTCAATTTTCATTTTTAGTGGTTACTACATTTCAATAATTAGTTTATCCCCCAATAATTATGATATCCCAAGAATTACTTATACTTATTAATATCTGCAGACATAATTATGTAGATTATTTTAAGTGTTTTTGACGATTTTTTTTATAATGTAAAGTTCGGCAGAGGGCTGACAGTCCACTTGATGGTTGGTGGCTACAATTGCCTATAACACAAGCATTTCCAGGAGAAAGTGTATCAATCAAGTCTTTGACTTGATGATAAAAAGATGTTTTATTTTGGTGATTAAGGGATTTCACCGATTGATGTAAAAGATGATCCCTACTTTCTTTTTACCGCCTACCACCTACACTTTTTTATTTTTTTCTAGTTTATTGTCTGCTTTCTTTGGTCAAAGTCATTTGTTTTAATGATTTAAATGCATGCAGGTGAGCTGTCATCCCTCAATTATTTTTTATTTTTTTATAAGTCATTAATGATAATAAAAAATTAAAAGCCACGCTATACCATACAGAATTTATATAATTAATAAAATATATAATTCATATACTTGTTACAATAGCCTCAACATTGCTCAACAAGCTATGAAGAGGGCTATATAGGTCGGAGTGAGTAATCTTGATCTGGATCGAATCTTGAATGAGGAAATCCGTAGACAAATGAAAGTTAGTGACTTAACCCGGTGGATCAGTAAGTTAAAGTGGGAGTGTGCCCACATAGTACTAGTACTGAAAACCGATGACCGCTTGAGCCGGAAGGTTTTGAGTGGAGACCGCGGACGGACAAGCGCAGAGAGCGTATGACGTCCACCTACAAGGAATCTTATTAGACACCTCGTAGGCACCTCGTCGCCGCGGGTCGACGCTGGAACCAGGCTGCTTCTGACCTGTCCTATTGGAAAATCATGGGGGAGGCCTATGTACAGCAGTGGACATCCTACGGCTGAGACGATGATGATGATAATAGTCTAAATTCACAACGTAGGCTCAAACAGATTGAATGTTTTATAACCGTCTAACAAAAGTGCAAAATGTGTAATAAAAATATTAAATAAATATGTTTTTTCTTCAACAGTACAAAAGAGGGAAACTTACGAGACTGAAGTATTAAATGGCTTTATTTACTCATACTCACTGCTAAGTTAAGCGACGTGCAAACATTATATTTTCTAAGTTATCTCGACCTACGAAATATCTGGTTAATATTTTTTCCTTCAACGTGAATAGGTTATTTATTATGTTAAATTCCTTGAATTAACAGATCGCAAACTGTGATAAGGTTCAAATATTACAGATGCATAAATTAGCGGATATGCGGTTATGGAGTTTCCTATGCTATAAAAAGGCTTCCTGGCTTTCTTATCGCATAGGAAACTCCAGAAACCTACGTAATCAGTTACCCCATTACATTATTATAATAATAATATTAAATCATTTATTAGATGTAAGTTTTTTACAAAACATTTACCCTCGTCAACATTATTTTACATTTACAAACTACCACCGGTTCGGAAAGCTGCTTCTAGCGGGAAGAACTCGGCAAGAAACCCCCTAGTTGCTCTTTTCATAAATTAATCAATCAATTTACAACAACACGTAACAATACTCAGCAATCTATATAACACCATATTCAACTATATTCAACTCCAAGGACGTTCATCATTTATATAATCTAATATTCTATAATCACCCTTTTCGCACAGGGTTTTCTTAATATAAATTTTAAATTTGTTCGTAGATAATTGTTGTATAGTAGCAGGAAGCCTGTTGTAGAAGCGTATACATTGTCCCATAAAAGAGTTGCCAACCTTGTGAAGACAAGTTTTATGCAATTGAAGCCTATGCTTGTTTCTAGTATTCAAACTATGAACATCACTATTTCTACTGAAAGTGCTAATATTTCTGTGAGCAAACAAAAGATTTTCAAAAATGTACTTTAAGGCTACAGTAAGTACATTTATTTCCCTAAACTTATCTATTAGCGAGACCCTGGGACCGAGCTTGTAGGTGGCACCAATAGCCCTTTTCTGTAACACAAATATAGTGTTTATATCCGCAGCATTACCCCAAAGTAAAATACCGTACATCATTACACTATGAAAATAGCTGAAATATACTATCCTCGCGGTATTTACGTCAGTAAGCTCGCGAATTCTTTTAACAGCGTAGGCAGCCGAACTTAATTTAATGGCTAGTTTATTAATGTGTGGTCCCCATTGTAGTTTAGAATCTACATTTATACCTAAGAATACAGTCGACTCAACCAGCTCAATGTCTTCGCCATTTACGTGAACATTATGATCAATTTGTTTGACATTTGGTAAAGTGAATTTAATACATTTTGTCTTTTTATTGTTCAACGAAAGATTATTAACATTAAACATTATTGTCATATAGGACAGAAGACCACAGTGAGATAACAGCATGTGTGCTGTTGTGTTTCGATGAGTGAGTGAGGGATGCCAAAGCCCTTTTCTATCCTACTAGATTCCTTATCCTTATCCTACTGAATCCTACTGTAGTAGTAGCACACTTGCAGTACCTGTGGCGTTGCTTATGGTAGCCACCTACTACCATTTAATTATTTTTTAATACGAAAAAGTAGTTTTTGTAAATTAAATATAAAAGATATAAAAAATATAATATAATGCTATGGCTGACTTTTTGTAGGCATTATTAAGCTCAACAACTTTTCTAAAGAAATCAATCATTTAAATGTTTTCGTTCTACCGTTTTTTTTCGACGAATTTTTGCACATTCGATAATATATAGTCTATATTCATCCTGAAATTATATTCTACTATTGGTAAAAGAAATTTTTAAATCGAATGAGTAGTTTCGAAGATTACTTTCTACATACAAAAATACAAACTTTACCCCTTTATAATATTATTAGTAATAGTATAGATTCATCATTTCAAAATATAATGTTGCATAAAATATAATGTTTGAACATTGCAGATTTAGTTGCCAGTCCGCGCGTCGGAATCAGCGCACGTTGCGCCGCGTCTGCCGAGTATTCAATGGATTAACAAACTTCCAATCGCCTTCCCGCGGAGTAAACTTAAAATTCTAAAATCACTTTCCAGAATTAAGGGATTCGCTCTATAGTTTTATGAAACTAAATCTATGTAATCTTCTTCATTACTACTATAAGCTTATAAATCAAATCACTTATTACGTTGCTTCTCCCACGATAGCAATAGAATTAAATTTGAAATGTAAATTATATTTTCATAATTGAATGAGCGATAAATGAGAATGTTTTGTATATATAAAAAATGTATCCGAGCCAAGCAAGGAGCGGGGAGTATTTACTTTATTTAATTCCCATATATATTCTGATATCTGAGTGTATATAAGATAAATCATAAAACAAATAACACATTTTTTTAAATGAATGCATTTTGCCTCATCCGAAAAGTTTTATGGTAACCAAATTATAATTTCCACAACCCACAACATTGTTGTATACTACATACACGAATTCCTTCGTGTGAAACATACTGAACAAATTATATGCTAGTTTCCCTGTTTGTGTAGTGCCTTACAAACGCCGTCCAAAATAGACCAGAAAATGTTGCGCATTTTATTTGCGTTTCCATTCGACTTTTGCTAGTACTAACATAGATTTCTCTGTGTCACAGTCCTCTTGACCCACAAGCGTATATATAAACCCTCTTAACAGAATAAGGTGAATCAATGACTTTTAGTTTTATTATTTGTTTGTAGATAACAAAGAATGTAATTTTTAAGTTCACAAGAGAATGAACTATTTATAATCGAACTAAAGTTCTTAATAGATACTCCACGAAAATGTTACAGAAGTAAGTTAACTCCAATTGCCAATAGGAGTTCTGTTGACATCATCTTAAGAAATTTAACAGACTATAATGAAGTACCTATATAATTATTATAAATATAATTAAGTATCTATATATAGTCTCATTGTTGGACTCTATTATTCTTGAAGAAATCATTACAATAAACCTCATTCACTTGAAAACTTACGAAGTTGAAACTGATTATAAAGAAACAAAGGTGCAGGGCCGATGTTGGCAGATAAATGTCAATTCCATTGTTAACTTCTGTCATCTTTTTTTGTATTTTTTTTAAATATAATTTTGAAATAAACATATGTTTTTGAAAATAGATGTATTGAAATTTGCAATATTCAACAATGTAAAATATGTAAATAGTACATAGTTGAGAACAGCAGGTTAATGAGTTACATGAAATTTGCAAAATCTATTAAGGTAGCCACTAATTTTCCAGGCATATATCCCACGTAAACCCGGGTTGAACGCGTGGTCCCTGTACATCATGCGGGCGAGCTCTGACAAGCGGCTTTACAATATGATAAAGCACCCGTTCATATATTTTATAGTCCACGCATTAGGATAAAATGAATTGTGAGAAGGTAAGGGTTCACTATGATTTATTATGTTAATAATCGCTAATTCCTTCTTTAATATAAAATAGAAAATGTAGTTATGAATGATAATTTGCTAATGAATGCCAGCAGTTGTCGAATTCGAAATATGTAACAACTAGGTGGTCCCCGCGACTTCGTTCGCGTTGAAAAATAAAAGATTTAAACGCCTGAAATTCTATTCTGAAATTCTATTCTGAATGTTGGTGAAAGATTTTTTTAAATATAATAATATAATTCATTTATTTACAATAATACTTGTTTACAGTAGGAGATATATATTTTTATAGTGCAAGTTTTCTACCTGAGTATAGGTGTGCAAATATTAAATTGTTGTACAAAGTAGTCAAATACATTAGCCGTTTATCATATAATTACATAAAGTTATATACTATATTATTTAAAAGCAACTATGTCAAATATACAATTAATAATACCTACATATCAAATTTTAAATACTAATCAAAACATACCAATTTATAGTAATTAAAGACAGTTAAATGTGAAAATTATTTCAGCATATTTTTGAGGAATATTTTGGTTTTATGATTTCTGTATTTCCTGAAATCTGCCTGTATTTCTTGAATGAAGTTTATGATTCGCAATTAAATACAATACTTATTTAAAAAATACAAAATAAAAGTAGTTATATATCATCGTTATTTTGCCAGTCAGGCAAGATCCAGTAGGAAAGATGTGAAAACACTTAATTATACTACCTCGTACCGCACACTGAGTAATGAATGAATGATAAATCAAAACTCATTATAGTACATAAAAATTTATCCTTATTTATTACTAGCTGTTGCTCGCGACTTCGCCCGCGTTACTCGCTGATATTTTTATATAGGTATGCGAGTAACTTTATAATTTGACCAAAATAGACATTATTCTTATTGAAGTGAAAACTTCTTTAGGCGCGTTGGGCATTTTTGAGATGGGATAAAATCATTGAACTCGCGACAGTGTCATGTTACTTAATGTAAGGGTTGATGTAGCTGATATTTAAAAAAAGAACAATTTTTGATATGGGATAAAATCACAGATCGCGGCCGGGCGCTTCGCTAGATATGGTATATTAGAACAAACAACCGTATCACTAATTACGCACACTCACGTACAAATAGCACACAATGACAAGCGACCCGACGTACCCATCTGATTTTGAAAGGTATAGTGAATGTATCGGATACTGTTTATGTAGCTTATATTTTGTTTTCTTTATTTGACTTGGTATGTAAGAAATAAAATGTCGAAACACGTGATTGAATTGCTCTATCTCATATCTCTAGCGGGCCCGCGATAGTTTGTCATGTTGCCTAATGTAAGCGTTGATGTAGCTGATATTAATTTAAAATAATTTAAAAAAAGAACAATAAGCAGGATCAATACGGTATACACCTCTGACCAATAAAATAGTTTCATACAAAAGTCAAACCTTTTTAATGGTCTGTCATTATGAAGTTCATGTTAAATAATTATGTTCTATTTATTGTCATTGTGTGTAAGTGTCATATATTTTCTCTTGTTAGTTAGTTAGCTTAGTTTTCACTTCCGACGTGCAGTCCAATGACTGACATGTTTTTTATTTGATACCAACATGAAGTATCCACCCTTGACGTAAAAATCGAAGGTGACTAAGAAAACATATTTTATTGGATCGGCCGCTTTATATGGCATTTTTGTAGGTTTGTAGGGTATTTTTGAAGACCTTGTAATATTTCAAGCGTATCAAATTATGAATATGTGCTTTTATGCCTATCTCTTAAATCAATAACGCCATTTTAAATGTTCCAGTTTATCTGGTGACAGTTTCCACCCCTTTAGAGTTTGAATTCACCAGAAGACTATGCTTTTGAAAAGCCCTGAAAGTAATAAAGTTAAGAGATTATGTGCGATAACGAAAAATATACTATGTTTGGAAATTAATAATGCTAACACCTTCAATCTCAGCTTCGAGTTTGATAAAAAAGTTGTTTTTACTCCCGTGTTCAAAGTAAGAAGATTGCGGGAAATTTTTAGAATAGGATTGCAGTCTTCGGCGGGCCAATATCGAAATATGCCGATACTGCAACAAATGTGCCAACCAGAATCCATTTTTGCTTGTTCGTATTTATCCTTTTATGTAGAAACGGAAAGAAAATAGACTATGTTCAACTAGAATGAGTCACAACAAGTGAAATTCAATTCTGTGTTTCAAAATTTACTACCTTTGATTAGCTTGTGTATTTTTTATTCGTTTCTTTTAAACTACACAGATGAAAAAAATTCCTACAAAACGCACTTCTATTGTGTTTCGGTCAGTGAATTGATGATGCCCGAGCCCATATTTCTACCCCTTCTTAGTTCCTTATCCTTTATCTTACTTTGGTCTGCAGAGCATTTGCAGCCACCTGACGTTGTCACCTGACCTCCTGCCATGAGTGGACTGTTGGCCTGTCTGTAAACATTAAAATAAAAAGTCTTAAAATTTAAAATGAAATTTTCATATAATTGCTCTGAAATGGCAATGATTTTCTATCCAATTATTCAAAGTTCTCTAACAGTGTGTTCTACTGTGATCTTAAAAAGTATTTAAACAAGTATTAACTGACACTGAAAACTTCAGTTTAGGTTCTTATTTAATGACTTTTTTCATAGATATAATAAGAAAATAAAGTACAATCTTTTTACCAACAAAAAAAATGTCAAGGAACGCGTTCAAATCGTGTACACATTTAAATCAAACGATCGTAATAAATAGTTGATATAAATCACTTAAAGAGCAAATAAGATAAGCGCGGCTAAGGTTGTATTTTTCAACGGTGTTGGGCTCCGTTGAATCGTTCCCGGTCCGAAGATAACATTCCTCTTTTTTCAAGTAGCCTGCGTGACCAGCAATTAGATAAGGTTTTTTCTTTATTGTGTACACGCTTTTCGGATGCTCGAGGTATTATTTTTCAGCATTAGAGTCGTTATTGCCGTCTTAGAGAATGTTATCGCCACTCCGCGTTCAATGGCGATTTTGTAAGTTTTGTAAGTACATACCTTTATAACAAAATCATGCAATTTAGAAGAACATGTTGAGTATTGAGTTTACATCGATTTTGATAAGTCGGTTTTGATTAAAATCTATGATAAGGCTTTAAAAAGTACTTAAATATTATTTGAAAACATTTATACTTAATGAAATTTCATTATTTTATTAGTTAATAGATAATATGGATGTTATACCTACTTATCTGAAATAAATGATTATTATTATTATTATTTTGCATTTTATAGCCTAATCATACTTAATGGACTGTAGAAATTATATTCAAAGAATGACAAACATGTTAGTTTTTTAAGTGTAATCTGTTGTATGTAAAATAATAATAGACTTGTTTCACACGAGTATCGACTACTGGCAAAGTTACAAATCGATCGTGTAAATTAAGCGTCATATTTATTTATTGAAAAAATTAATAAATAAAAACAAAAGTTAATCAAAAATTTCTAACAAAATTATCGTCAAAATTAGTCAAATATTCCAATAGTTCCATGAGTACCATGAGTTCGCTTTAAGAACGTATATAATAAATATCAGTGCCAAAATTAAAACCAGAGTAGCATAGGCGTATTAATTTAAGGTAAAGTGAGGCTGACTACCAACGCGGCTGCCGACAGAAACAGATTTCGTGGTCTTGTAAATCTCGAAATTCAAGCGCAATTGTAACACCTGGAAACTGTCGACTGGAAATTGGAACCTAGATTTTGGACAATTTATTTCAGAAAGTGTACCCGAGACATCACTATTTTTGGCATAACTGCATTTGGATCAATCCATTTAAGGTGTATAACGCCGATTTGGCCTTGAATTATTAGGCTGATATCCCCGCGCCACCCTCTACAAGAGATCAACCGCACAGAGATGGCAAAGAGTAGCATGGAGACTAGACGACAAAGGCACGACATAGTCGACTGAGCCTACTTTACTGCAAATACATATTACAAATTTATAATTATTTACAATGTAGAGGGATAATTCAGTAACAATGAAGCGTGTTTTGTTATTTAGGTAGTAAATTATGTTACCTAGTTAAAATTTTTACCCGTCTGCGCCACAACGAGGGTTATGTTTTTAGAGTGTATAGCGGCGCGCTCCCGGCTTGGCCCGGGGTGTATTTTTTCTAAAATAAACGTAGCCTAAGTTACTCCTTATTACATCAGCTACCTGCCAATAAAAGTCCCGTCAACATCGGTCCAGCCATTTCAGAGATTAGCCGGAACAAACAAACAGACAGACAGACAAAAATTGTAAAAAAATGTTATTTTGGATGTTATTTTGGATTTTTTCTAAAATAAACGTAGCCTAAGTTACTCCTTATTAAATCAGCTACCTGCCAATAAAAGTCCCGTCAAAATCGGTTCAGCCATTTCAGAGATTAGCCGGAACAAACAGACACCCAGACAGACAAAAATTTGGTTTGGTTATGTGGTTGGTTTATTTTGGTGTATATACTCATATATAGTGTATGTACGTATATATATTCATATGCATGTAGTAAAAAACGGTTATTTCAATATTACAAACAGACACTCTAATTTTATTTATATGTATAGATGTATGTATATTTCTTTATACGAATATAAAATATATGGTAAAAGAGCCAAACAAAAGTTTTTATCAAAACTAACAAATTTTTTAATTTTCAGTAAAAACAATTGAGTTTTTGCACCAACCGTGCAAACTTCGCGTGGTACGTTTTGTTTGGGTAACGCTAATGCCGGCGGTAATAATTTTTTTTTTTAATTTTGATATTTTTTTTCAAATTCACCAAGTGAGTGAAGTGACAATAAATTGAGACAAAAAGTTGTTTTTTTTTTTTTCATTTTGATAAATTTTTTTCATTTTGATTTTAGAGCGAGAATCTTGCTTCTTCAATTTTTTCAAAAAATCTATCGAGTGGGACAAAAAAGCGGCTGAGTGGATTAAATGGAAACTCTGTGGGGCTTTTTAGGGTATATTGAACTGTAAAAGGCACACTTAACATTTATTATTTTCTCCATATTTTTGATTCAGCGCTTGATTTTCCTAAAAGCTATCAAAAGCCCTTTTTTATAATTTTTAAAATTCATGTCAATAGAATTAAAAAAAAAAAACAAATCCTTGTAGAAAATTTATTCACGTTTTCATTTTGTTTTCGTTTTGTCTTGTCTTTTGCCATGTCTAATTGTTTTGGTTTGGTTTTGGTCTTATTATTATTAATTGTGTAATTTTAAAGGAGGGGGGGGAGTAAGGGGGAGCGGAGGGGGGCTGGGAGGATGGTGTTGATAGATTACCCTCATCCTTTCAAATGATACCTAACATGGGGGGTCTATTTGTAACCGTTGACCATGGTTACGTCAATTTTATTTATCTCGTCCAGACGTCCCCGATGAGCCCAAACACGACCCGGCTGTGATGCGCCGTTTCCGAGTTACGGTCGGGGGGGTCCGAGGGGGTGTCAAATTTTTTATCTCGTCGAGACGTCCCCGACGAGCCCAAACACGACACGGCTGTGACGCGCCGTTTCCGAGTTACGGTCGGGGGGGTCCGAGGGGCGCGCCAAATTTTTTATCTCGTCCAGACGTCCCCGATGAGCCCAAACACGACCCGGCTGTGACGCGCCGTTTCCGAGTTACGGTCGGGGGGCCGCGGGGGGGGGGGTCAATTTTTTTATCTCGTCCAGACGTCCCCGATGAGCCCAAACACGACCCGGCTGTGACGCGCCGTTTCCGAGTTACGGTCGGGGGGTCCGCGGGGGGGGGGGGGGGTCAATTTTATTTATCTCGTCCAGACGTCCCCGATGAGCCCAAACACGACCCGGCTGTGATGCGCCGTTTCCGAGTTACGGTCGGGGGGGTCCGAGGGGGGCGTCAATTTTTTTATCTCGTCGAGACGTTCCCGATGAGCCCAAACACGACACGGCTGTGACGCGCCGTTTCCGAGTTACGGTCGGGGGGGGGGGGTCCAAGGAGGGGGCTGTCAAAAATCTCGCTTTTTTTTTTGGTGCCCCGGTAGACCGGATGACACTTTCCTTGGTGACTACCGATTACCCTCTATGACCTTCCGCAAACGCCACCCTTCTATCCCTCATAGTTTCCGAGAACCGCTCACCAACTTTTTACCAGAACGGTGTACCGAGGATATCGGATTTTTCTGGAGGTCACGGGGGCGTCCCCTACGCGACCACCTACATTAGGGAAACCCCCCACCGCTCCTTCTAGGAGAACAATTCGATGAGTCACTAGATACGTGAGTGGGAATCTGGCTTTATTATTTATTTATTAGGCTTATTAATTTATATGTATTAATTAATAATTAATCATTATTAATATTAATTAATTTAATTAATTAATTAATTAAAATTCATGCAAACTTTCCTTCCTCGTTTGGTTTATTTTTGATATTTTACGCTTTTGCCTCCTTTGCTTACTTCCTATCTTTATTAAATTTAGATAACAAGTATATATACAGATGAATTATTAATTGAATATTCAAATTGAATATTTCAGATTATTAATAAATTGAATATTATATTACAACATAATTTATATTTAGTTTTTTAAAGATTTAATTAAAAAGACAAAAAAGAAAACCTATTAAAGTATTATATACACTATCATGCACTGTCTGTTCTGCCACTAAAATGTTTATTCTTTGTTTATTACGTAAAAATTAATAATTTGATGAAGCGCAACGCGGCACAGGTCCGTCTAGCATCACGACTCGCCCCGCACTGATTTTGTGGACGAAAACGGGCTAGCGCTGAGTAAGTGGGGAAATATTTTTCATAAAAACATTATATAAAATTCAATTTTACGAATTTTCAAAAAGCGCTTTCAACAAATCATGCTACATTGTTATCTTCATAAGTGTACAAAATTTCATAATCTTTTGATAAATATTGTAGAAGTGAAATTGTTATAACTGAAAATAAAAGGGGTGAGTTTAGAATTTTTTTCCTAAATCAATTAAAATAAAATAAAAATTTTAATCCCAACAAATCATTCCTCATATCTTGTAGATAAACATATATTTTTTTCGCTGAAGAAAAGGCGTATATATAATGAATAAAACTGTTACAAAATGTTGCAAAAATTTAATTTTTTGGAAGGATAAGCCTTAAAAAATATTGAATCTTTCTTTTAGTAAAATTGTAGATTGAATACCTACAAACCGTTATTAAGGTTATAAATTTTTACAGTATACGCCGCGGCTTCACTCCTCAATTAATTTAAATTAATATTATATAGGCATGCTTTCTCGATTATGGTCGGTTCTCGTCGGGTGGCGTCCCCCCCCCCTTTTTTCGCGTGGGAAAATCTGCGCACCAGATCCCCACTGACCATGGGGAGATCCGTGGGGTATGTGGGACTTCTACCCATTAAAAACCCACGGTGTTTCTTCGCGCCGTCTATGGGCGGGGGGTTAGGGGACCTTAAGACACACTACTTTCTCCCCCCGCCAGACGAGGCCCGCACACGGGCTCCATCTCGATTAAGCGCGGAGTGTGACTTCCGCGCCGTGAAGAGACGTACCGGAAACATACATAAACATTAATAGGAAGTTTTATTCGAATTTATGATAAGTTGTTGTTTTATTTTTATTTTTTTAATTTTTAAACCGTCGAAAATGTCGATAAGTACTAAGGCAAACTAACATTTTAACCCTATTTAATTATATAAATGTCAAATCACAGTGCATATCGAATTTCTGTTTAGAAACACAGAGCATTGTGAATTCATTTCTCAAAATAGACGTGTTTGTTCAGTGGAGTCCACAGGTGCCCGATAAGCGTGCCAGATCTGCCGAGCGTTCGACTGATGAAATTGCCGTCTTTCGTTGCAACCAAGTTACATAATGCGATTCGATAATGGAATCAAACCGTATTACAATCTAATCTTATCCACACATTACAATTTGATACTTAATTTAATAAAATGTCAAAACTCCCTGGTACATAAGAAACGATGACCTCCATCGAGACCTGAAAATTAAATTCGTAAAATAAAGTAGTGAACGAATTTACAGAAGCTCACCACCGCAGATGGAAATAAAAAGAAAGATGCGTGACATTCTTTCATTACGTAATCGATAAATAGGCTACACAAATTTACATGACAGTTCGTTATTTGCATTAAGATTTAAAGCATACATATGTACATATTTATTTCTATGTTATTGTCGATTTAATTGCTGTGTAATTTTGTTTCAATAAAATTTTTAAGAAATACTAAATACTCATCCGCACAACTACAATTCAAATGTAATCAAAATCCACAAAAACTGTACATACTTTTAATGTATCACGTGTATGCAGGACAGTGTCCTTTGAGCGACTGAATGATACTGAGTTCATTGGACTAAGTATATAAGGTCTATGGGCGGATAGTGAGTGATTAAACTTCCTTTCTTGCTTCCATTTACGCATCATCATTTTTACAACCATAGACATCATCATCATATAAATTTCGAAGCAATCCAGCTGCTCGACAATACAGATTAATATAAAATATAATTAAGTATTATATTTTATATTACACAAACAAAATGCTTCCCCTTAATGGACACTCATTGGACTATCCTTAGATATAATTAATTACACTAACGACGGGTTTCTGATGTACTTTTGTTGGCGGTTTATCTATTCGTTAGCGCTATCGGTTTTGAAAGTGCGTTTCCGAGCACCCCAATATAAGATAAACTCCGTTTATGTGTAGGTTAACTTAACTGGCCAATGAGTGCCGTTTAACAGTTCCATAACTTTATTTGACGCTTAATTTTTTGACAAAGTAATCAACTTTTAGGTTATTACTTGTTTATTTGTATTATTTTATGTTATTTTTCATTGAAAAGGAAATATTTAAATTATATAAAGTACAAAACACCGAATATTAACAGGATGAATACGAGCAGCTCATCAGAGTCTGATTCGGAAGTACTGGATAAACTCATAATATATCAGTACCCCGAAACTTAAGATAGGAGAAATCCTTTCGAAATGTTTACGGATGAAGAATTTAAAATGAGATATCAAATTCAAATTCAAATTCATTTATTTGCAGGCAACTGGACCCATATTATACAGTTTTAAGTTATTATATATATATAAAATAAAAGAAAATTGTTTATAATACTAACAGTAATAAGATATAATACAAGATGAAAGAAAAGAAATAATAATAATAAGTAATAATAATAATAAGTAAGTGCCTAAAAACTAAAAACTACCACCAACATGTCTATCACAACAATGTCGGATATATAAACAGTCTAGCCTATCAGCAATCATTGATATAACTTTGTTAGAGCTGTCCCGCACCCGCCTAACAAGTGATGCACATTTTTTACGCATGTTAGCATAGAAACAATCAGTGCTCATCATTGCAAACATCCCCGAAGCACTACAGAAGCGGGGTAGCCCTAACATCGCCCTAAACGCGTTGTTAAATTGGACACGAAGGGAGCTGCAGCATTTTTGTGTGTAGTTTGCCCACAAAGCACAAGTATACAATGATGTACAATATGCTTTAAATAATGTTAGCTTAACATTTTTTGAACATCGCGCAAATCTGCGAGCTAGCATATTCGTCCTTATGGACAGAGCCCTTCGTTCCCTATCAATGTCGGCATTGTCTTTTAAGTCAGCCGTGATTATGTGCCCTAAATACTTAAAATTGTCCACCTTGTCAATGGAAATACCATTTAGACGCACAGGTGGTACCCTATTAGGGCTTTTAACATTTGCCGTTTCAAAGATCATGAACTGACTTTTGGTGACATTATATTTCAGCCCATGCCTACATGCATACCTCTCACAGATGTCCAGAAGTTTACGTAAACTACAGACAGAGGCGCTCAACAACACCATGTCATCTGCATAGCTAAGGTTATTAACGCATACCCCATCAATGTAACAACCAAGTCGCTGGTTACTGAGCTCCTCGATCAGTGCGTTTACGTATATATTGAACAGGGTGGGTGAGGTGATACCGCCCTGTCTCACGCCACATTCTAATCTGTATGATTCTGACATTGTTCCCGCCCATCCCACGCTATTAACCTGGTGCCCATACCAGTATTTAAAAATACTAACAATTTCAGATGGTAATTTAATATTTTCCAACTTTTCCCACATAATATCATAGGCAACCAGATCAAATGCCTTAGATAAGTCGAGGAAACACGCATATACTGGAGTTTTGCGACTAATATAGTATTGAACAGTATGCTTAAGACAAAGTATAGCACTCTCAGTTGATAACCGCGGTCTAAATCCAAATTGATTGTCATGCAAAGACACATATTTTTCCAACTGTGTATTAAGCATACCATCAAAAACTTTTGCCACAATTGTAGCCAAAGAAATGGGTCTATAGTTGTTTTTATCTGACAAATCACCAGTTTTATTCTTAACTATGGGTACTACTACAGTTTTCATCATATCAGACGGCAGGTAAGAATGGCCCACGCACAGTGAATAGAACATAGCTAATATTCCGGCCACATGCGGGCCGGCGTATCGAAGATGCTCGACGGCTAGACCATCATGACCTGGAGATTTTCCTCCTGTCATTTTTTTAATAGTTTTTGTCACATCTTTGGCACTAAATTTTACCCCTGCCATTCCGGTTGGCAGTTCATCATCAAGAATCCTTCCCACCGGACCCAAAGAAGATCGTATGGAAAAATGATTCTTAAAGATGTTCGCAATATCCCTATGATCATTCACACCATCTATGCTCACCGGAAGTCCTGGCTTTGTATTAACCTTACTAGTACATTTCCAAAAACTCCGGAAATCACCTTTAGTATGCTTTTCGGCAATGAAATCCATTCTGATTTGTTCTTGATGATTTTGACACCATTTCAAACGCGATTTAAATACCTTTCTACTTCTACACATTTCTTCAAAAGCAGCCCCAAACTTGGGTCTGCCACATAAAACCCATTCTGAGAACTTTGTTCTAGCCTCCCGGTGAGCACCGTTGACGTGCGCGTTCCACCCTACTACGCACGGTCCACTCCTACCAGACCTCGTAACCTCCCGACTCGCCAGGGAAGCATCACGAAGGGCAGTAACAATATCAGAATACATCTTATCAAGAACATGCCTATGATCATGATTATTACAGTGAAAATCTGCACATTCTCTACATTCTACAGGAAAGTCAATTAATCTTAAACGTGAATGACACTCTCTGGTATAACTCGCGATTTGTTCGTTATTTCTAACTCCCCAAATCACATTCTTATTATGAAAAGGTACCTTAGAGGGAAGCTTCTGTGTTAACAAGTTAAAATTACACTCAATAACGAGAGGGAAATGATCTGACCAGAGAGTGTCATATTCAACCAATGCATTTACTACAAATTGCTTTGCTGATTGCGTCACCAAACAGTGGTCCAACCAACTACATGACCCATGAACGTCACTAAAGAAAGTATATGTATCCGAGTTTATGCCTAGTATATCAACATCAATACACGACCAATTTTGTTCTTTACAAAAATCTAACATTTCTCTGTAAAACAATTCATTAATGTTAGCATTATAATCACCTAAGATAAAAACCGATTCAATTCCATAATCTTCTATAATGGCACTTACTGTACTTAAAACGTCCGTAAACGCCGTTAAATTATCCATCAAGTTTGTAGGCATATAAATACATATTACGATAATCGGCCGATCACTAGTCATTATTTTAATAGCACAAATACGCGCGTTACTACACTGCAATACTGACACTTTTTGAAATACGCTGTTTCTCCATAAAATGGCTACACCGCCATACGGTCTTCCGCGCACTATACCTCCTGTCGTATCTACTGCTGATGTTCCCGAATAACCGAAGTTGCAGTCGATCGTGCCCAGATAAGGTATGTCCTCGGGCAGTAACCAAGTTTCTTGCAATGCTATCAAATCACAAGTTTGACATATCTTTCTAATGTCATCTGTCGAGCGCTTTACATTTTTACAATTAAAGCTAGCAAAACGATATAAGCAGTTATCCATTATGGTGTTTATTAGGGTCGTTATATGAGAATAATCTATTCTGGTTTCGATGTTTGAAGTTTATAAAACGTCTAAATATAATTCCACGAGGCCAAATATTCTCATCCAAATATAGTGGTAATTTAGATTCAGATATAAAAAATTTGTAGGCATTATAACCCTTATCTGTCTTCATAATAATTTTCTCCAGGCATACTGACTCATGTGTCTTGTTGCAGATGTAATCAACTATGTCTATCAAACTTATCGCTTTGATAAGAACACTGTGATACTCCTGTAATATCATCAGCGTTTTTTATTCAGATTTGACACACATTAGCGCATTTGACACTTCCTTGACAGCGATGTCATTCATGATAAATAACGAATTATAGTAATTTATAATAAAAATAGTTTTTGGTCCCTTATTTATCTCGGAATATTTTTTACTATTACCATAACTACTATTAATGATGAATTTAAATGATAAAATCAATTTAAGACTTAATCTCTTGACGAGACCCATCTAGTGGCAAATTAAGGAACTGGCTATCGGTTTCATAGTTAATGAACGGCTCATTGTGTATTCAGAAACGCAGTGACAGTTAACCGACGTTTATCTTACGTTTAACTTTATTGAATCAATAGTTAGTGAGAGTTTAACTGGAACTTCGGAAACCGGGCATTAGAAGTTTAGATTAAAATAAAATAACTTATTAGCCTTAAACTAGATCGTAATAGTAAAATGTGCTTATTGGATATTTTATATAAAAACGGCTATAAATTTTTTAATGCTTGCTTTATTTTCTGTTTAATATAAAATTATTCTCGGTCGATGGGATGACTCGAGCTCAATCGCCAGTCGCCACACGCTCTCAATAATTGTCTTGTCATCCATAATAGAGTGCTATCAACTTCATGATGTACATATTTTACTTATTTTCCAAGCATCTAGAATACGTTACTTTATTGACGACATTACTGCAGGAGTATGTCAATTTATATTTTTCATAGCTTTGGAATTACTTAAAAACAATTTACAAGGGATATGAAAATTGAACAGACTTAAAACTAATATTTTGTAAAAGTATTAGTTTTTCTTACATAAAAAAACTTCACAAAAAAAAATATAAATTCTATCCATTAAATAATTTCTTAGTTATTCTCCACTACTTTGTTACTTTTGTTATAGGCGGCGCGGCGGTATCAATGAACCATAGTGGACCATCAGCCTGTCTGACCTGTCAGCCTTTAATTTTTGTTCCTAAATATTTTAAAAAGGCTTCGAAAATAATCACATTAAAATTAGCCCACTATGTGCTCATTTCTCTTTTCCGGCACATCAAGATAGCCATAGGTCTTATATCTTCACATGCTTTACTTCAATTTCCTGTCCCCCTAGGTCAGTAGATTAGAATATCAACCACCGCCGTGCCAGCTCGTTAATTATTAGCCCCGGCGGTAGAACGAAATTCACCGGGATTGGACGCCGCGACCGAGAGACTAATTGAACGTTTCGTTTTTGTGTGCTTATCCCGGTGTCATTTCACGAGTCGACCTTTCAGAACCTTTCGCTCGTCTGATGCTGCCGTTCAGATTAGTAGAATTCATTTCGTTCGCCGTAACAGGGCACACGACTTGAATCCGTACATATTATATATTACAATTATATACACACAGTCTGCTTAATAACTATAGAAATTCGGCGTGAAGTAGATTTTCTTAACATTTTGTACTTTAGATGTTTATAACTGTGATGTAAACTAACTGCTGGTATAATTCCTGGTCTGTCTAACAGCAATTCAGAAATACTATGCATCAATAGTGGAATATCTTAAGAAGATCTTATCGACATCTTACCGACAAATCTTATCTTAGTAAGTATAATTTTACCGACAGACTTCAAAATAATTCCTTATAATTAGTCGTATATATTAGGCAATCAATCCATCCATTAATATAATGCAAGCGGATATTAATCACATTTGAAATTACGCGTTTGACTTAACGCCCATGTGTGTAAATCATTGAACGCAATATGTAGATATGTTATACCGTATATATGGAGTAAATAGACGGTTCGTTTTGACTAATCACTTGTGCTGGAGAAGCACAATCAACAGATGACAAGCAATTAATTGAATTAATTGCACGTCGACTGAACCCGACGCAAATGACCGACTGGACTCTGGACCTTCAAGTAATACTTGTCCTGTAAGCTTCCGTACCGATTTGTATTAGAGGCACACATTATGTTTACATCTCACTAGAACAGAAGGTAAGGATAAAAACGCCACTTTTTTTATTAAAGATGGGATTGCTCTTGGCGAGCATCTAGCCGTGCAGCAAAGACGAGGCAAGACAAAGCAAAGACAAAGAAACGAGTTCTCAACTCATCCAGAATGCCAGAATACTTAAAATAGAATAAATTGATATTTTTATAGAGCAAGGCACATTGCGTTCGACATTCATACACTGGGCAACCCGGCTGGAGGCAGTAACCATTCCTCATAGAGGGTTTATTACTTATACTTTTTGGATGAGCTATTCGATGAGTGGTAAGGATGCTTGCCTTATAAGCACTCTTACCACCCATCCAATGGGCTCCTCAGTAATATTGATGATACTACTTCGTTTCATTAAGTACTTTGTCATTTTCCCTTCAAAGTTTAAAGTTCAAAACAAAGAGGTAACCATTAATTTCAAATTTCTCTATAACACTAATTAAATGCTAAATATTCCAATTAACAAGGAAAATATAGTATGAAAGTAGTAAAATGTAAGAAAATGTAAAGTTGTAGACACAGGTACTACCAGAGCGGATGCGGGAATCTCTTGGAAAGTTTATTAATAAAATTTATTGAAACTTTAAAGAATGCATCGAGATTCACGGTGTTCGGTACTTCGAAATCTTAACAGGTTCCAACTTTCAATTAATAACATGAAATATAGAAGTTTAAAACTAAATTGTTCTGAAATAGTATTAAAGTTTCCAGCGATAGGTATAATAATCCCTCACTGCGATTGTACTTCTAATTTTAAAGTGTTATAGTGTAGTAAATAAATAATTTACTTATGTTGTCACATCAAAAATAAGAAATACTCAAAATGCTCTTCTTTTAATATTTTTAACGTAATTAATTAACGAGGCCTACTCCCCTAACGAATACGACAGGATCCAGCGTCGACCCACGGCTTTTCTCTGTACACACCACGAGTTCTTTACTACGCAACCGCAAACGCTGTCCTTGCCTTACCTTGCCCATAGCCACTTCAACTTATATAAGGTTGTATCAGTGACTTTCGTGTGTCTATGAATCTCTGAATTTCTAATTCGATATCGCAGAATAACCCCTTACATAGTTCTCCACAGCCCGTTGACTAGTATGGTGACTAGCAGAAATAACGAATCTGTTTCATTATAAAACAAAGAAATCTCAAATACAATTCCCACTTCATTACTTTTAGTTTGTTTTTGTATATGCAATGGCAAAAGTAGTTAAATATATTTTTATTATGAAGAATACTGAATTCCAATGATTTTTTTTATATTTTTTGTTTATTTACTATAGTGATTATCGAAGCATAATTTTGAGTTATACTAACGGCATAATAGAATTATTTGTCTATCTGAACAGATCCGTCTGGAGGCAGTAACCACCATCTTACAGAAGATCACCGTGAAATAAATGTACATGTGAGTGTGTGGTGAGTGGGTGACGATGCCAAAACCCAATTCTAATGGAATTATTATACTTTGTTCTCCTTATCGTCTAGTTGGTTGTGTTAGTTGGCGACTGTAGCCAACAACTATCAAGCACCCGTCACATTTACATATTTTACATATTAAAAGTAATAATACTCCAGACTTAAGTATTTTGGAAAAATTTAGTTTTATTTTCAAATACAGGTAGGTATGTAGGTTAGGTATAAAATACCAGTTATTCACATTTGTAATTTTCGAGTTTTAGTTTGACTAAGACTTTAAAAGATTTTATTGAAATTTTTATTCTAAATTTTATTGCAAAATATTCTACTATTGTCAAAATGTTTACAAGATTACCACAGATCCAACAAACGCATCCAACATTATGTCTATGTGCGAATAGGTTTAATCGAGAATAGGTGATAAAAACGAAAACTGCAGATTAATTGTTAACGATATAAGACCGACAATAAAGTGTGGCCGTCCCAAATTGCACGATACTTGAAGGCGTAAATAAAAATTGTGGGGCGTCGAAATTAAGGCTCTATACGGAGCGTCGTCATTAGGACCGAAATAGGGTTGTATCCTGGTGGTAGTAATAAGTCATGTCTGCCGCAGGACCCTCGGCCCTGCGCCCTCTCCGCCCCACCCCACCGCACACCCTACCGCATCCTTCGAACATTATCGCCCGCTAAGTACCGCCAATGGTCAATTCAACGAGCATATACCTACTACGATCTGACTAAAAATTTAACTTTTGTTATGCCAGTAACTGTACTAAGAAAACGAATGTAGGTACTTATGTAATATTTAATTTAATAATTGCCTTTACATAAAAAATCGATGTGGATTTTTTGAAATTTTACCCAAAATGCCAAAAATCGATATGTTTTAATATGAACCCGTAAATTAGAGTTAAGAATCAAAGTCATCTCCTTCAGTAGATCTTATTCTGCAATTATTCTTGCAACACTAGTGAAAGTTTATCTCCGGATATAGGTTTGGAGTTAGTACAACAGGCTTCGCTCCTACCGGAACTCCGGGATTCTTGCGGACTAACCTGTGAATGGAAGAAACCACATCTCTTTTAATTTATTCTATGTTTAGCCATACAAACTTGACGTCTGCTTATTTTATTTCCTTTTCAAACAGCCCTTACTTAAAGGGTTATAGGTTCAAAGATAGAAGGTTAACATTTAGTATACAAAACCTACTATTTTTCGTAATCGTTAATATATTTCAACATATAGCTAATACATGTAACTTAATATAATATCGTTTAAATAAATACTGTGGTATCTTTATAGGGTGGGAAATGAGGATTTTCGCTGCATATTTTTCTATATCGGCCTAATAATAATTTGGTTTTTACTTGAACCGGTTGATATCTGACCAAGCATTGTTATACAACAGCCCAATTCAATTCACCCAGACTAAATTTAACTGAAAATTTGTTTTTCTAGTTAACCCTGTCAAGAACAGAAATCTGAACTATTGAGTCTGCAGGCATTTGATTAACTGAAATGCTCATCTACAATATCTGATGAGTTCTAGAATAAAGTTATAACAAATTATTTGTTTTTGTATGGTAGTTTTTGTTGTTTCTATAAAATCTTATCGGTCTAATAACAAGGGAAAATGGAGAGATAAGATGATGGGTTCACTTGTTTTATTTCTTGGTGGTCTTTAATAAGGGGTTACTGCATGGTTTATGTCTGTGGAATCAGTAAGCCCTTCTACTGTGAACCAGTTCGTCTTAAGTTTCCTATGGTGTTGTTCTACTTTTATATTCTGTAATACATAGTTCTATTAGTACATTTATATAGTCAGTGTTTTTAGATAAAATCAAGAACAATATAATTTGCATGCACCATATAAACACGATTTAACCCCAATATATTACAATAACAACGACATATTTTCACACATTTTTCTCGACAGAAAATTCCATGTAAATACCTTGCACACACAAATCCAAAACGTAAACACAGTAAATAGAAACGGTCGCAAATCTTATCAAGTGAACAAACAAAAGATAATGATACAGAAAATAAAGATAATATCACATAAACATTGTTTTATAAAACTAATACATGAAATACTAAATTTCTTCCTAGGACATTCTTTAATAGTATTAATTGGTCATTTGATTGCACTTTCCACTGTTTGTGCAAAGATAAACTTATGCGCTTCTTATAACAATGTAATACCGTTTTTATTCATTTGAACAATATTAGATACTGTTGTAATTTGTCTTTATTGTGGCGTAAGCTTGGAGCACTTCCCTGGGTCCCCGGTATCAGTTCGGTCCATAAACTACGGGGCTCTCCCCCTTCACCTCCTCCCAGCCCGTACCTCTTCCGCCCGCTTTCCGCTCTCTCGCTCGGCAACATAAGCTGTGCCATTTTTTAAAATGCGTGCCTCGGACCTAGCAGTTCCATGTTATATCGACGCTTTGGAGTAACTTTTATTTTCTCTTATATACACTAGTTTCTTTCATTCCATCTATTGTTTTGTTTCAATGTTTGCCTGGTACCCCATGTATTGAAAATACCTCGTGATCCTTAGATATTTATCTACATACTTTGTGATATGAATATCAACTGTACCAACTTTTAAGTATTACTTGTAACTTTAACTTTTATGTAACTTTTAAGGATGTAAATTTGTAGTCATATTTTTATTAGTTAAAGCAGTGACCACGCAGTTCAATAGGTATCTAATGCTACTTAGGCATGTTACTAATATCTGCGGGAATAAAATAAAATTCATTGAAATAACAAAAAGAACTTATTTTTATTATTTTGAAAACTGTTTTGATGAGGAATAATTAACTTTATCATCTTTAGAATAACTGTATATCAATGTCTAAGAGGATTTATATATCTATTTCTTCAGTCAAGAACTTACTAAAAGTCTAATTAAGCACTACGGTCGTTGGGGCATTTCAATTGAAAAAGGTATAAAATAATTCATGAAATATTGTCTAATGGAAGTTTATTACAAATAACCTTAGATCTAACAATTAGCTCCCTTGTATACAGGCCCTCTTTTACTTTTATTGCGTGATCGAACAAACTGGCAGAAATCAAGTATTTCATACATGGACAGTTGCTAAAACTATATAATATTGCAGAATCCTAAACATGTTGACATGTTACCACTAACTTCACTAGCAAATGGGAGAACTTTAACAATACTAGTGTGAAAATGGCGGTAGTCACCCACCATCAAGTGGATGTTCAGCCTGTCTGACGAACTTCATATGTAAAAACAGTAAAAGAGGCGGTACGTAAAAATATATTTTTTTATATAGATAAAAAGTAGATAATATTTTTTTTGTCAGTTAAATGTCCTGAAGCAGAATGGAATCTGCAAACACCTACCGCAAATTCTTCTGTAGAGAATCGTAAAAACGCTGGAGCTTAGTGTGCGAATTTTTCATGTAATATAACCGACCATGTTGTAGTACCTTGGTTTAGTGTAGCGTAGATAGTTTTTGTAAGAGCATAGTTGTCGCGCCGGTGACGTCTCTTGGCCACTTGAAGCGCGGGAGTACGCTCCGAGTGGCAATTATAGTTGGCGAATGTCAAGTGCGGGTGCCAGGCTTACATTTAAATTTACAATTTTATTTACATATGTATTTACTTGTACATAAATGCGTTACTTTTGCTATTATGTTACATTTTCCCCTTATTTATTGTTAGTTGCTGAAATTGTACGTCATAATTTTGTTCCTAATTTTCTGTTAAAAAGCGTCATCCTTGAGATTTTTGTCTTTTTTAAAATATTTTGTGAGACCTCCAATTCTTAATTCTCTCAATTCCCTCTGTTCTGATGCGATTCAACCCGGGGTACAAACTCAGTGCTTAAAAATGAGCAGCTATAAATCAAAACAAATATCAATCAACAAACAACCTTGAAATATCAGTGATGTTTGGTATATATGCCAAAAAATCTAATACTAGAAAACATTTGTGAGGTACCTATTTAAATATCTCACAAATGTTTTCTAGTGTATACAAGTGTATACCTTTTCAGGTAGGTAGGTGTCATTTATAAAAATGTGTAACAAAAGCTGAGATACTTAAAAACCTCATTCCTAACCATCAACACGGTCATTAACGATTTCACAAAAGGCTTATGAGGCTCGCTTCCTACTGTCATATTTTTCATCGGAGCGACCGTTTCCGAGACCCTCGCAGATATTGCCCTCAGGTTACGATCAAATCTATAAAATTATGTTGGAATAACCGTCACGATATGATATATTGATTTAGGTTAACTACATTGTAATTCATGTTAAGGTAAGGCAATTTAAATTCAACTAAATTGATATATTTTTATTTATTTTTTAGAAAATATCGAAAACAATACGAAAGCAATTTTAGACTAAACAAAATACTAATATGAAGCATCTTAATACCATTTATATACGTAACTTACCTACTGACGATAGCGAAATATTGCCATCGTCTACCTCATCAGTTCTGCGACAGATATGGCCAGCTCATTTCCATTTCAGCTTGTTAATTCATATTTAAATTATTTATATATTTTTATTATATATAAAAATTTATGTTTCACCATCATATTGAATTAACTTGTCAATCAATTCTTAATAAGGCTTTCATGAACTGAAATTTAATATAGTTTAGAACTTATCCGTCTGTGATACAGCTTATTTATTTATTTATTTAATGATGAAATATCCGCAAATACATTATTGTAAAGTAAATTTTATGTTGTTGTATTCCAATACCAGTTTTCGAATTACACCCATTGCTGATTTTTTCGTTATCATTTATATTAACGCAACTCGAGAACAACTGATGGGCTAATTCGCCAAGTTTTTTAAATATTGGTCTTAATAAGAGCAAAAATTGAAAAAATTGTAAAATTAGACATTCGTGTGAAGCCGGGGCGGATCGCTAGTTTAAAATAGTTATACCAAAAAAAAAATAAGACTAGTTAATATTTACATGAAATATACTAGTATTAAATAAATTTAGTAATCAAATATTTGGTAAACTCCTTTCAAGTGTACTTTTAAGAGCTATATATCCCTCGAGAGAGTTTAACCAACGCTGCAACGCAAACCTAACTTTTAATAATTACCTTGATTACTTAGTAATTTAATTACTTTACTTTTGTAAAGTATTTTAACACAACTTAAGCATTCGAAGCTTTTGAAATATGTGAATATGAATCGTAGATGTGAATATTTGAATATGATTAAATGTGAATATACTTCAGAATATTACTTTTGAAATATGAATACTTGTAGTATGTACTCACATACTCGACGATGGTCTACGTCGAGTATTTAATTTAATAATATCAATATTTTAAACATTTCTAACCCAATTACATTTAAAAGAGAACATTTGAAGTCCTATTTTATAATTCCCATTTCGTATGAACAATAATATAATATATAATATGTGGAAAACAGAACATCTTATACAATCGAACACGTCTCCTATAATAGTCTTAGTCTCTAGAGACATATGAAAATCAATAATTATCGTAAGCCGAAGTCACAGTTATCTGGTGGTTATTAATATGGCCATGATTACACCACCTTAACCAATTCTGCAAACACACCTTAACGCAATACAATGAGAAGCATATTGCCTAATGCCTAATTAATAGAATATTTTTTATATGACGATCTATCTAACATCTTTTTATCATTTCAAATTACTTCAAAAGCTTATAAATCTATATATGAATAGGTAAAGACAAAACAGTTTAGTTATTATTTTTGGTTTAGTTTCTTTTTCACCTTTGAAATTCTTGTGGTTGAACCAATGAGCAAACATTTGTAATACTGATTTATTAACAACTAGATGGTGTCCGCGGCTTCGCCTGTATTTAAATTGTAACTATTGGTGAAATATTTTTTTAAATCGGATGAGTAGTTTCGAAGATTACCTCCTTCATACAAACAAACAAATAAACATACAAATTTATAATTTTAGTATTGTTTTATAGAAGCTGCGATCTACAAGCACTAAATTCCTCAGTTCACTCTTTAAACACGCGTCCTAAATTTCCATTGAAAATCGAATAGGTAAAGAAGAGTTATGTGAAACAACTGTGTTGTAAATAAAACTGAGTCTGTAGCACAAGTATATGCAAGTGACATAGTGAAATACGATAATATTCCGAAGTCGGGTTTTATCTAGCGAAATCTTCGAATGGGAATGCTGAAATCAATTGTTAGCTTATGCCTAACGAGCCAGGAAGGACGATAAGCAAAACTTACGACGTCTTTTGTACTGTGAATTTTTCTGGAGAACATTTTCATAAGCTGCTGTTTTCATTAAAATGAAAAATATGAACACTTCTCGATGCATCCGTTTTGTTTTGTGATTTCAATATAATTTAGTGCTGAAGCTAAAACGCAACAGTTTTTAAACTTTCCTTCAGGTAATATAACAGTTCAAGCGATCTGAAAGTTACTGAAATTTTCATCAAAATTTTCCTGTATGACAGATTATAGGTAATATAACACGAACATATGTAATATTTCATATATTATTTTAATATTTCGTATATTATATACCTTGATATCCTGACTAACATTACAAATGCGAAGGCGAATTTGTTTGTTTGTTGGTTGGTCTGATTTTGATAGTCAAATTAAAGGATAAATATAATGACTAAAATAGAATAAAGGTTATCATCATTCAATCGCAAGATCGTTGTCGCAATTGTAAAATTTTATAAAGATACCAGCTGATGCCCGCGACTTCGTAAGCGTTGAAAAAGAAAATGTATGAGCAAATAACGCCTTACATCGTTATCGCTGTGACGACGGTGGCGCCGCCACGCGACAGTGGCGCCCAACTCTTTATTTTTTTAGACGATCACTCGGGAACAGTACTTTTTTCTGGATGAAAGGTACCCTATATCCTTTCTTGTCCCCGACAACATGTATGCAAAATTTCATGATGATCAGTTAAGTAGTTAAGGCGTGAAAAGGTAGCAGACAGACAAACAGACAGAGTTACTTTTGCATTTATAATATTAGTATGGATTTCTTCACTAGTGGCTGTGTCCTCATTACGTTGACTATACATTTTTATTTATCAAAATTATGGTAGATGTATATAAATTATATTGATATCAACTTTGTTAACTTGTTACCAATATATTTTAAATGGGAAAGGGTTTCCTGTCCGGATAGCATACACCGCGAAGTTCATTTTTTTCCCTTCTTTTATCAAGTATTGATATTATGATATTACTAATCTTATTACACTGACTTCCCGTTAATTCTAACCGGAACTAGTTTTTCACCATTATCCGTGCATTCCCCAACTTTTTAACTATTTTCACTAAATGTTAGCGCTGAAAAGGCTAACGTAACCTTTCACGAGGATACCCGCGGGGTATCACGCAGGAAGCCTCCCCCACCTCCCTTACCAAACGAGAGGGTCATTAGGCAAAAAATAAACGTGAGAAATAGAACAATTTTGAATATTTTAAATTTAACATTCACAGGGGAAGCGTTATATGAGAAACTGCTCGGCCGTAATAAGGTTGGTAAGCAGATAATCTGAAGTAAACTTTTAAAATCAATTAATTTTGTAAGATGTTGCACAAATAGTTGAGAAACTGTGTATAATCTATATGTGTGTTTCTCCACTAACTTCTTCTAAACCATACAACGGATTTTAATAAAGTTTTCACTAATGGAATGTGCGATAAATAAATTATATTTAATGCCTAAATAATTTTTAAAAATCATTAAATTAATATGTAATCACATTAAATGTGTACTGTGAGTCTTTATTCTTGTCAACATGTCTATTAAATTATATCTTCAATTTTCAAGTTCTTTTCAAGCTCGATTTTACAAGTTCAAACAAGTTATCTTAAATTTTTGCCCAGGATCATTCACTAATAATTTTTATAATTTTTTTAAAACAATGATTAAATTGGCGATGAAAAATGTTTTTTAAATCTGACATTGACTAAATTCACTTGAATTTATTTCAATTTGATAAATTTAATAAACAATTTGATAAAAGTTACAACACATGATAATTAAATTTTAAATTCTGTCAAAATCAATAATAAAATTATACACATTTGAATCGAGTGAATGTTGAAAAAAAAATGTAAATCCAAAGCAAAATTCGGCCTTTCCACTGAAGGCAGAAATTTAAAATATAGTTTACATAAAAAAAATCCTCTGAAGTGTATTAAATTAAAAAAATATTCAACATTTTTATTGTGTACAAATAAACGAGTAGAGCAGTATCCACATCGGAAAGCATATATCATTTTTATCGTGCTCACTCGGCCCGGTCGTTTATTCATTGCTTACCTATTGCACACTCGCTCATATGACGACCAGTGTGTTACCATCGGTGTTTTATTCCCTTGCCAATTTATTCACGATGATAAAATATTCATTGAGTATCTAAACATTACCAAACGGTGCTGAATTCGGCAATTGTTACTTGTCCTAGTTATTTTTCGTGAGAATGGAAAATATTTAAAAGTCATTTAAAATGCCATAGTGGGAGGCACACTGCGTTTTGCAGTTAAAAATTGGGTAGCCCGTTTGGGCGCAGTAACCATCATTCAATGACAGAAGACCGTGTGTTCGATTTTTTTAATCGGTATAACGAATGCTGGCATCACTAACTTACTCCGATGAGTAAGTAAGTGATTCCAGCATCCATTTCAATTTCTAATCGCTTATACTAATTACTAAGGTCTATTAATATTTATGGATATAAACAATTTGGACAAATTATGAAAGTTAGGTAGTAGTTGTAGGGCACACAACGTTTCGCAGTCGTTTGGGCAACGACCAGTCGTTAGAGAAGACCACCGTAAAATAATAGCATATGTGCCTTTATGTTTCGGTGAGTGAGTATGGAATTCCAGAGCCCATTTCCCTATCCCTTCTCAATATCTTATCCTTAATCCTACTATGGTCGCCAGCGCACTTGCAGAACCTGTGGTTTCTTCTAGCACTTGTAGCACGGTAACCACCTACCATTTAGTGGATTGTCAGCTTGTCTGACGATCTTTAACACCAAAAAAAAAGTCGCCGGCAAAAGCTAATTACAAAATAGTGAAGGAAACGTCGCACGAAAACGATTATTAGCATTATTCCAAAAGATGTTTCATAGACATGTAAAGTCTTACTGACCTATTAACAAAAGGAGGACGTGCAAGCACAAAAGTCACATTACGAAGACTGCGTAGAATGTCCTCAGAAAAGAAGATTTATATTCTATGTCCGTGGTAGGTCCATGGTAACACATCAACCGCTAGCAATTGTACGCTCAAGTGAGACCATATTTTCTTTTTTTAGAAACCCCGTTTAGTCAACTGCGTATTGGAGATGAATGGTTTATCGGTTTACGATTTAGTAACTACAAGACTTTGTTTTATTAATTAACAATGTTTTTTGCAATAAAATCGTGTATACAAGTAAATACACAATATAGACGATAAGAGTTAGTATAACTGAGGGGGGCGTATAGTCTGAGAAGAATAAATATATTATTTTTCATAAATTCTTTAGATAACGAAGATTACGGAACTTGAATTAATTTCAGAAATATTTAGAATGTGTCTTTCCCTGATTTATTTTAAAAAAAGTACTTGTGTATCATATGAGTATATTTTTGAAAAAAAAAATTATACATAATATTAAAATTTTACGATTTATTTCCATCGTATAATTTATTTATTTATTTATTTTCAAAGGTACACCAACAGCACAAACAATAAACTTACAATATATATATAGGCAACACAAGGCAATTTTAAGGTATACACAGATAGACTACAAACTAGAAATTAAGACGAACGATAACAAACGCATAGCAACTGAACAATCAATATTAAAACCGAAACATAACTTAAATTATATTAAAATAAAATCATAACAAAAGGAAAGAAAAAATGAAAAGAAAAGAAAACCGCTCAGCTAAACAGTATAGCCGTCAATACATACATAATATATACATTACAACATAATATTTTACATAACACATCATTATTATGTACAAAAATATTGTATCACAAAACACACACGTATGATAATATAAAGGGCAATGCCCATTTTTGGCCACTTATAAAGTAACATGAACAGTAATCATTCTTATTTGAAAAAAAAAGTACTATTTTTTATGTAATATTTTGCTATATACTAAAAGAAATAAAGATGGGAATAATTTTATTAATAATAATAGTATTACTCATGATTTCCGTATCTTTTGTCAACTGATTCGAGCGTCCTCTGTAACCAAAAATAACTCTGTGGTGCAATTTGAATCTGTGGTAAGTTCCTGGTTATATAGATAGAATTGAGTTATCTAATATTGGTTATGTATTAAATAATGTTATTAAATAATTATGTTTCATTAATATAATTCTCTTATTTCTTTGAATTATTGGTGAATGTTGTTTATATCTTGCGATATTTTTATAATACTCGTAATTTAGTTGATAGTCACGAATTTATTGGTACAAACACGTAACAAATGAATTTTTATTTTATCAAGTAAAACTTAAAAAAGTAAAATGTACCAAAAGAATAAAAAGACACAAAACGGCTCAAACACCTAGAACCAGATTGGCTCTGTGATTCTTTGGTCTTTGATTTAATTATTATAGTCTGTGTGAACGTACTACTCTTATTAATCTGTGGTTGTGATTTCGTTCGTTTTCGTTTTTTTTAATCAAGTTTTATTTTTCATTTGCTCATAAACGTACTTACTTCAATTACTCATTCCCATATGTACATACTGCATACTTTCTCTGATATTATATTAAGATACCTATACGTTATTGCTGAATACATATTTACATTAATGGTATCTTTTTGAGATTCTATTGCATTCCAGCAATTCACACGGGTTAAGTGCAAGTAATTTGTTCGATCCAAATGCCAAGATTGAAGTCCAATTCTGCTATCAACACTGTACTTAGTAGAATATTATTCGAACTCTTGATGAAGCAGAGAATTTAATTTTATTCAGCGCTAGTATTACATTTATCAACTCTTCAAAACCGTACAATATAAGTACCAACCTTTACTTAGTGTCAATATGACGACACGACAAAGCTGCAAAGTCATGATTTGCTATTGTTACATAGATATAACAAAACAAATATGTACATCCTAATTAAAAACATAGATATTTAACAATAGTAATAATAGTTGCCTCTCTAAATATCGAAATATAACCTCAAAATGTGGTCAAACAATATTTAAGTATTGCAACGTTTTCCCATCTTTAATTCAAGAAATACAAAATATTTTGTTTATAATCTATTTTAAAGATCACATTCGTGTAAGAATCATTTTTGTTCAGCACAATTAACATGTGGCCAAAACACTAATGGGAAGTGGGCATTCCCCTTTATGTAGATATGTAGAGGTAAAAATAAATAAATGAATTTCTTAACCAAAAACATTCAACAACAGCACAATGAAATGCAAACTAAAATAACAATTCGATGTTGGTTTAGCATTGAGATCCCTAACGTTGATGGTACATTCATATTCCACGACCAGAAATAACTATATACAAACAAAACTATCCAAAAACTGCGGCGAAATACTGCGGTACTGCTGTACTACACGTAAGGGTGTGTGTGCAGCGAAATTCACCTTCAACTATTTAATCAACTCATGAAATATGCATTCACCGAAATTCTGTCTGGGCCAGTCCATCAGTGGAAAACCTTATCGACGACGGCGCTTATCATCAACAGGTTCCCACTACCGGCTCGTGTGCTGTTATCTCTTGCTACAAATAGTCATGAATTACACACACACGAAAAGTCTCAAACGACAGAATGCCCTCAAGCGAGATACAACCTTAATGTTAGGTTTACAAAGTCAGTTTCAGGTTAAATTGAAAAGTTTCCTGGCGCATAATCACGGATAAACGCATTGTCACAGTGTATTACAGGGCCAGTCGCCTAATGCGCCTAATTCACGACAATGTAAGCAGGTCTTCTGCAGTTGTGTTCATAATTTTCGTTTTCCCAAGTTTTCGCAATTCAAATAAGCGCAGTCCTTTAAATATTTGCCTTTAAATACAGGTTGCATTTACGTAACTTTGTTTATCAGACTACGTGCTCTCCGCTGAATGCGAGCACTGTTGTTTTATGAAGATATCTTCTTAAATGCACTGTAAAACTTGCCTCCGTACACGTGCTCTTAATTGTTCCACAATATGTAGCTTTTATTAGTGTGAGTTTATGAAGGTAGTTTTTGATAAATAGCTGAGCAATATGGACAATATGTCACACTTACAATCTTAATAGAATTTCCTGATATACGACACAATGGAGCGTAATAAAAGAAGGAAATTGGGACCCTATAAATTACCTATTTCCTAACAGTATTGCAATAGTAAATGTACTTTCATTTCTAGTATATTTCTAGAAATGAAAATAAAGAAATAAACAAATTATATTTAAAAAATATTGATGTCTAAGAGTAAATAAAGCACTAGAAAAATTCTAAAGAAAACTCGCCTTATATCAGCTAAGAGTCTGATATCAAATATCAACTAAGTTCTAAGAACCTTATTAACATTAAGGTATGAAATATACTAATATTATAAATGCAAAAGTGATTTTGTTTGTTTGTTTGTTACCGTCTCAAGCCTTAAACTACTCAACCGATCATTGTGAATATACAGAAAAGGACATAGGGTACCTTTCATCTAGAATAAAAGTGCTGTTCTCGAGGGATCATCTAAAAATAAAATAAAATAAATCCACGCCTGATGAATTAATTGTTTCATCAGGCTAATGAGGAATTAAGACTGAATAAATGTTTTAACACCTGAAAAAAGACGCGGTCGAAGTTGAGGGCAAGAGCTAGTTAATGCATAAAGACTAGGTACTTATCATTATAAATACGTGTATGAAGTTCACCCTACACGTGAACTGGGCGATCGATATGAAGTTCAAGTAACTGCTGGCAAAATTGTAACCTAGCAGTCCAAGATAATCGCCTATAACCCGGCGGCCACTTAGCTCACAATGTAAAGGCTCAATTGAAGAGTTGCAACAGTTTACGCCTGACAGTGGCTTTAATTACACTCTCTCGATGCCCTCGCTCTTATGGCGCGTAAAACTCTGCAACAACATGGCCCCACTAAAACGTATGTTTTATTATTATTCGCTCAACAGGTAGGTTTGATGGCGAAGCGCTATGTGAAGAAGCTAGCTTTCCTTCGCTTAAAATGTATTTAGAAACGTATGCTTAAGGAAAAGATCGTAAAGTGTGCAGGTGCATTTTAAATTATAAATAAAAGATATTCTACAGTGATGTTACAAGTTGCGATTAACATAACTGTACGGTTCTACATCTGTTATTAACATATAGTTATAATTCATCTGCCCAGCTTCGACATGAAGTTACAACGGAAATTAGTGCGAACAAATTCTTGATACTAATTGGGGCAAAACTGTCTGATCTGGTCTGACAACCTGACATTCTGGAATCTAGAAATCTGTCGTGTCATAACAAAATCTAAGGTATTTTGATGTAATATGGAGCTGCGCAGTAGGTATAACGCTGATATCAAGTTTTATAACGCCATACAACTTATCAGGTGAAATGTTTTACGGACCAAATTATAGGTAGAATTCATTGTAAATTTTTTTTTAGTGGACTTAGGGGCTTCTATGAATCAAATAAACCATGGGATAAAATTCGTGAAAAGAAATATTTACTAAGTAATATAAAAAAGAGGGAAACAAACATGCGATTCCACATCAAGCACTATTAATTCTACCAACAAAAATTAGTAAAACAAAAAAATAATAAAAATATAATAAAATTAGTCAAACAAAACAACTAAAGTTAAGAAATGATACTAGCCAGACTGAAATATTTTGTTAAATATACGTCAGCGCATAAGGCAGCTGTTATTTCGTTATTTTCAGTACATTTTAAATAATATAATATATGCTTTTGGGTATGAGACTATATGTATTTTAGTTATAAAAGTAGGAAAAAAATTGTCCTTCTATCCTCAGGCTTTTTCCATCTTGCGAGTGTAAGTATAATATTTCAATAAAAAGGCTAATTTGTCAATTAGTAAAGCCCTAAGTAAATGCACTAGTATGACGCCTATCTGTGATTGAACACGCGCTTCAGACCACCCGATAGGTACGCTAATCGACCTTCTGTCAGACGCACTTGCTTCTTCCGAACGATCAACCAAACCTTTTTACAGTCTGCACACTTAAACAAGCAAAACACTATCTAAGGTAATGGTAATAAAAGTGAATATAGCAGCAAAATAAAATTTGTTCCCCTTCGCATTCAATTGGATATCAGACAAGGAAAATTGAGCATTAAGTGTATAGGCATAAAGAGGATGTCAATTGTTAACATTACCTTTGTACGGTTTGTCAAAATGAATGCGGTGTCCACTACGTTGCGTATCGATTTCGGTACAAATCAGAGGTAAATAAATGTCAGTGGTTTTTTTTTTACAAAAAGTAATCGGAACAATTTTTTGTGACTAGAGAAGGGTTGCATAAATAAAAGTTATTGTGACATCACATGAGCACTGCTTTATTGATTCCTTGGACTTCTGTAACCCCATTGGATGGTCATCTCATCTCTTACCGTCAAACGGGGTTAATTTGGCAGGATTTTGAGGGTTTTTTTTGTTCCTACGACGAGTTTCTGCGATATTTGATATTTTTTATCTCTATAGTACAATTAGTCCTTTGCCTATACAGTCCAATGCTCAAATGGGAGAAAAAATGATTTCTTCTATTGTTTTTTGTAGGTGTCAAAGTTACCCAGGATGAGGGGCTATTTTGACAGTAGCATTGAAATGCACTGAAAGTCAAAGTAATCGCTTAAAAGCTTACATTAATAAGCTTTCTAAAAAAATAAGAAGCAATATTCATCATTTTGATTGAAAATTATATGAAAATTGAATAAAAAAGACCAAAATAATCAACATTTCTTTATTACACCACATCTTTATGGCAACACATGCATCGCTCTGATTTGCCGGGACTTCCCGCGCTTCTGAGTAAAATAAAGACACCAACAGACATGTTTTAACCCATTCTCAATTTAGCCCCAAAATGTGTTAATTTTCCCCTGGAAGTCAAAGTAGCCCCGCTTGACGGTACGCTGTCTGTCTAACTATAAAAACACTATATAACTATATAATATAAAATATTATAAAAATATTATATTCAATTGATAATAAAATTTTAATAATTCATATAGTTAACTATGAAGACACACACTAGGCATGCAGGCCTGTATCGTGTGCTTCATAAATGTAATATATTTTTTGATATTTAAAATAAATATCAAAAAATAAAAATATTAATTATAATAATATTATAATAATATATACAAAAACTGTACACATTGTATATATACTTATATCACCGATGAAAATATTACTACTCCATATGAGACAAAATACATTGTAACAAAATAGTATAAATAAATTCAAAAAACATAATTAGATTTTTCTACGTTTATAAAATAGTGTTATATTCAACTTGAAAGTATAAAAATGTTAAAAAGTAGAAGCGTACAATAAATGTATATATGTGAGAGTATGTACATAAGAGTTGAAGAATTAATTGTGCAATAAATACAGGAAAGAGCGCGTGAGATACAATAAAAGTGAATTATTTGGACCGAACATATCAAGCGTAGCCGTAATTTTTATATATTTGTACGATATTTCATTCCAGTACAATAAAATTGTAATTATATTTATACACACTTGTCGGTAGACTAAACGTATTCGCATTTCTATATCATAATCAGAATTAGGCCTGGAGCGTGTGAAAGAAAATTATTAATACCTGTGTTTATACGTCTGGTGTAGTTATAAATTATTATTTCTTTCAATAATAAAACTAATAATAATGTTCGTGTGTAAATATTTTATAAGCCAATATCTTTTCACTGTTATAAGACATCCTTTCACACTAAGCAACCTTTAGTGTGAAAGAATGTCTACACGGTGATACTCACCATATCCATCACCATATCCATCACCATATCCATCACCACATCCATCACCATATCCATCACCATATTACTATATTATCACATGATGATACCTGTATTACGACTACTTTCGCAATATTTTTGCCACTAATACTAACCACATTATTGTAAGTAGGTATGTAAGTAGGTGTAATAAGTGGTGTATGGTGGTTATTTTTGGTAATTTAGGTTTTGCCTACTTAAATATTTAAAATAACATATATTTTAGACATTTAAGTCCACAACTCCAGAAGGGATACCAGCTTACGATTATAACACATAATAAAATAAATAAATAATGGTCAAACAGATTCAAAATTCATATGAAAATCATATGATAGTAAATACTACAAATTATAAATTATTGCAATAATAAATGAAATAATAAAAGCTTAGCGGTCTGTGTAACGGTAATGTTTGCGTCGTAATGAAACAGTAGGTCCGTCGGCAATAATACTCAAAATGCCTTATTAAAAATGTCCTTATTTCAGAACAAAAACGTCCTCGAATTGTGAAACTAAAAAGCAACAGAATTCCGGAAGTAAATTAAATGATGATTACTGATTTATTAGACATTATACTAATACTAATAGTAGACATTATCAAATAGTAGAATTTTGAGTAAATTGTCAATATTTCCTATCTTACAATTAAGTAAAAATTATCTATAAAAAACAATGACAATAAATTATTTTGTAAACGCTGTTAATTTTGATGTTACTGCAAACCGTTTGGGTGATAATCACTCCATTCTTAACTTTACAACCACTGTAGTAACATGTAAACTTTGTTTCATTTCAGCACCCGACAAAACAATGAATCTTAAGACGAGGTCACAAAGGAAAGCAAGTATACATATATGCATTCGCTATTGTGCTTCGTTTACATTCACAATCAAGTAAAGTTTAATACTTAAGTTATTTGCTAATAATTCTTTCATTCCATTCTTATTATTCTTTCATTCATTCTTCAAATGTGACGTAATAACATAATTCATCATTGTCATCATCTAAACTGCTGAACATAGGCTTAATTTTCCAAAAGGATCGGTCTGAAGTAACCTGGATCCACTGTCGATCTAGATCTGTATAGCCTTTATTAGGTCGTCTGTACATATTCGCTTCCACACAGGAAATCCACTCGAGAACCTTCCAAATAGGGACCATTGGCTCTCTGTACTATGAGTCTTCAATTTACTGATCCGCCGGCTAAAGTCGGAATCTTTCGTTCGTCTACAGATTCTATTGAGAGAGCATAGCTCTCTCAGTAGCTTGTTGGCCAATGTTGAGCTTTCTTAGAGACCACGCTTCAGCACCACATAATTGACCGGGTAAGCGTTACCGGGTTATATTTATTAGTGATTGAAACTATGATATAGAATCCCCCTTGTTGCAGCTCCACGCGGTCTTTTTGGAGTCTAGTGTTAGTTAGATAATTTAGATAATTAGCAGATAATTTAGATAAACTCAAATGCATTAAATCTTTGAAATTCAATGTAAATTAATTTTAAAATCAAATACGTAATTCTTAGTTGAAGTCGTTAAAAGTTGGAAGTGTATGATGTCAACGCCGAGTTAGTTCTGGACGAACTCAAACCGCACGCGTGCTATTTACATGCAAATGAAGATGCCTTGTCTGCGCTTCGCTAAGAACATGTTACTGAATTGCGAATAATCACCGATGGTTATAATATATTTTAATAACATCCAGTAGAGCGAGAGATCTTTAAAATGTATATGATATGTCTTTAAAATGAGCTGCCGACCTTTACTGGTAAAATTATAACGGATAAAGTTGGGATGGAGGAATGAGCTATGGCTTCACTTACCGATACACAACACGAGCTGCTATTTCATTATGGATGTAAGCGTGGGTTACTGCCTCGAAACAGGCTGCCCTCTTTATTACTTCGAAATAGAGTGTCTCCTTGTATCGAAAGTAAGCAGTGGAACTATACAGTAGGATTATTATTACTCACAATCAGTAGTATGTTCAATATGTAACTGCAGAACCACAGAGTTCCAGTCAAATATTCTAAAATCACTTATAACTAAAGGTGACTAAAGGTAAGGTACCCACTTGTAGGTCTACCTTGCTTATTTAGTTCTACTTATAAACATAAAGATTTTTCATTGAAACGAGCATGAATGAACGCACATAAGTGCACGTAAGTAATTTTACATTTTCATGGGGCGACGGCACAATAGCCCTTTGAAGCAGCAACGAACACGGAATTGAATGCTACACACATTATATATAATTGCATGCTACTAGGAAGTGTGCTATTCCCGTCTGTCTATATCGATTTTAGTACATTCACATCTGTACTGGAAAGAAAAAGTGTTTCCGATGTCGTAATGACTTCAATTATGTAGTATTCTTAAATTAAAGTGCATATTATATTAAGTTAGTATTTAAAGTAAAACTTCAATAACTATTTTCTATAAGAAAACTTAAAACTATTCTCATAAATTATCTAAAGTTATAAACCTTTTATAAGTTATCAAACATTTTCATTACCTCCAATTGTAACTTATTACAGATAAATGCTACTAAAATAACATAACAAAGTAGCTATCAATGTCAGGAGACTAGACCACTAGATCAATGTTAAAAGGAATGTTGTCTGGAAAACATTTTTCCGATAACTATATAGACACCGATTTCTCTATTATTTCCAAGCTTAATTAAAAGCTAAGTACACAAAATAATACCAGTGATAACCTTCTTAATAAGTTGTGCAAAAGAGCGAATAGCGTTGATAGCTATTTCATTTCATACTACGAGTATTATAGATGTATTCGCGAGTAAGTCCCACACCGAAGGGAAGCTGCGGCCCACAGCTAATTGGCCATCTCCAGACCTCTTTTAAAAAGTTGTAGGTTAAATAACGATGTTTCTCGGTTATTTTAGGGGAAACTAACACTGTTTTCATACCAACTTCTTTGATTTCTTTAAAATTAAAGTTGAGGTGTATTGGGATATATTGTAAGTTGGGGTAATGAAACAGTAATCATACGATATTTTCCAGTAAAATTGTCAGTACGAATATTCGTTTCTTAATTCTCAATTAAACGTTGTGTTAATTTCAATTCAACATTTTATTTTTAAATTACGTCCAGATTAATAATAACTTTCAAATTAATTATATATTTAATTTTATGTATTTAGAGATGGTATATTCGAATTCGTTGGTAGACCAAAAAATTCCTTAATCCTTTAGCTATCGAGTGGTGTGGTTAAATTTTGGATGTAGATAATGGATAATATGTGATAACAAAATCGGAGGAAATGCTAAAACATGCTGTAGCATCTGTCTCCCGATTTTGTTATCATCAGTTTTATGAAGTGCCTCCCACTATGGAAGCAAATTTAAAGAAATATTCACGTCAAAACTTAAAATTTTAACTAAAATTAAACTGTTATAGTTTATATCAGCCGCTGTGATTTAGTAGTTGTATCTATATAATTATAAGAGAGGTTATATACTTACTGTTATGTCAAAAGTTTCTTATGCAGCAATTGTGATCGTCGCAATATCGTAGCACGACGTAGCACTTCTACACTGACGTAGCGCCATACCGCGTCAATAGCTACGGAACTTGCTACAATGTTATGAAGCGAGACGTAAAGTTATATTTCTAATAAAATTATACGCAAACAAATCGAAGTTAAACATTCTCGTAAAGTTATGGGCCAAGTCGAGTGTTGCGGTCGTCGTAACCGACACAGCGAGAAATACGTTCGACGAAATTACCACTTTTTGTTGATAAATGTTTCTGCTCCCCTTGCCGGCTGATGTTTATGTGCCCATTAACATTAAATAACTTCTTATTAATGAGTAATCTGTAATAATTGTAACTGCAAACTTATTCCAATAACTATCATGGGGTTTTATATATAAGCATAAGATGTACATGTACCAATTGTAATTTAATTTCTATTGCATTTGTTGTTGCAGATAAAATAAATAAATAATTATATAGATCTACGTTATATATTTACATATATACTACATATTATATATGTAATTGTATCCAAATCTATCTTTTACCATGCTAGAAAAATTCTTACAAAGGTTTTAATAAAACCAGCTCTACTCTTATCCGCAAAATTCTGTCTATAGGTTGCAAAAAATTATCATAAAACAATATAAAAAATGATATACATATTAAACTTATAAAAATTATTTTTAGTTTCAAAACAATAAGTGATTAAATCAGAGCTCAATTGTTCCCACAATTTAGAGATCAAGCCTTTCATAGCAAAACGTGAAAACGCAAATTGTGATAAATAATTTAATTTTGAACCGTTCATTTTGTTTTAATGTTAGTAGCAAAGATTCGTTATGTTTTCTTTTACGTTGTACTAATTGTACAGAAGTGCCTATACTATACATTTCAATAATCCACCGAAGTATATAAAAAAAAGAGTATATAAAAATGTCCGGAAATCAAGCGAAATAGTATTTGAAAGCAAAATTGTACTTCTTTTTATATTTAACTAGCGATCCGCTCTGGCTTTGCACGAATGCATTTTTTTATGTAAATTATATCAGCAAACCTTTTCCGCTTATCTCTCTTTCCATTAGAGGAAACCGTATAAAAATCCATTGGGGTCAGAAACGGACAATGTTATTATTTTATATGAAAAACGTAAAAATATTGTATTGCCACAGACGCCACAGGAGCTGCAAGTGCGCTGCCGACCATAGTCAAAAATCAAAATCAAAATATTTATTTATCAATTAGGTTTCTCCAAGAAAGTCTTATGATCGTCATTATAAATTTAAATTTACCAGGGTTTCGGAAAAAAGCCAAGATGACGATCCTGAGAAGAAACCCCGAAAGAATCTCAGGATACTATTCTTTTTGTCATCTTTAAAATATAAAATATAGTAGGTTAAGGGATTGGAAAGGGACAGGAAAATGGGCTCTGGCATCCCTTACTCACTCACCGAACACAACGACACACATGCTGTTATTTCACGGTGATCTTCTGTAAGGTGTTTACTGCCACCAGACGGGCTGTCCAAATGACTGCAAAATGGAGAGTTCCTGCCACTACTTTCCAAATCCAGACCAGAGCCAATTTCTGCTTGCTGCTATTTGCTATATGACTATATTATGTCCATATTGATACTGACTGTTACTAGTAATGACGCAGTGTGCCCTTTTTTTTAACGTTGGGAAATCCTCATGGTTACCCGGCAGTGTAGCGGAAGCTGCGGGGTTATGCAGGATTCGTACCGGCTAAAACCTAACTACTTTCTAGCGCGGTCGTAAATGGGCGGGTTCGCGGGGACGTTATGACAAGACATCGGTGCCCTAACGCAGTGTGCCCTGGGCCCTGCCACTACTGAACAAAATGGTTACGACAAAATCAGTTGTAAAGGTCGATGGAGAGAGTTGTCTATGAAAATTGCTGATTCTGTAAAAGTAGGTATACCAATAACAGCAGGTGTTGATTAAAAAAGAAACAATGTGATTGCGGTTAACGCCTTAGCGCGTCACCCTTTTGTTTCGCAGTCGATAGTTTTGAGTGGAAGAGCGCGACATGGAAGGAAACAATGCGCATATTAATCAGACAATCTCAATGGCTCCGCTAATTAGGTCTGACGGTGACAGAGCTAGAACGCTGTTTGCAGTGCAGGCCGCATTCATTGTTTGTTGTCATTGTACTACCCGCTTTGTCATACTCACAATATACTCGTACTGCGATCGAATGTTCACTCGTGTTTTTATAATTGCACTTTTTTTTTAAATAGAATAAAATAAACTTGAACATTATTTGCAAAATTTTAAAAAGAAAAGCAAAACGTTTTATGGCTCTAAATGGGTCTCCTGTGTACTGTGTACTGCGTCTGTATAGAATCAGTAATGACGCCTTCAACAAAACTCTTCATTAGATATACATACATAGTATACATAGTCAGTCTGTATAATCGCTAACTCCTCTTAAACCACGCAACGTAACACAGGTATATTAGAACCTAATGAAGTTTTTATGTAAGTAGAAAATGTCCGCATCTGTTTGTTTCTCCGCTAACTACTTCTATACCACCCAATGAATTTCGATACAGTTTTCACTAACGGAGGGAAGGTTAAACAGGGTAGGGTTTGTGTATGAAAAAATTGCACCCGGGCGAAGCCAGGAGCGGGTCATTGTTAAATATATAAATTAGTATTGAAAACAAAAGATTAGTTTTACTATTCGATTGCCTATTAACTTAGTTGAACTTCAAGGCATCAAACCCGTCGTATAAGTATGACAATAAAATTCCAAGTGAACAAATTCTCAACCTAGAGCGTAATTACATTTTCTACAATTCCTGTTATCGTTATTTACGAATGACGCAAGTAATACGTCACAATTAAATTACTCAATGTCCACGGCAATTTTATTATGCAACAATGTGTTATTAACTAACCCCAGTGGACTGTTACAGTTATACAAAATTACGTTCTATTAGCAAGACGCTAAAGTCGAATATAGGGTAAATTAAAAGTTGTACAAGTGTACTAATTTTGAACGCTTAGCGTAACCCTGTCAGTGTCAGTGCTAATTAGTGCCATTGAAATTGGCTGATTAATATGCGTAATGCCAACGTGGTCTATCTGCCGATGCTCCATTGTGGATGTGGGGGTGAATTATGCACGCGGAGTGAAATGAAGTGATTATGTGGGATAGTGTCGATACTGAGTGCTGTCGACGCAACCCGATAACTGAGAGAAGGGATTTGCATGTAACAATGCACAAATAATTAGTACTCCTTACTAGTACGTTGATAAAACAACAATTTGTATTTTAAGTTCAATGTTAATTTAAATTATGTTGAAGCTACATATTCAGGTAAAAACAAGTTAGATGTTGCTCGACTTAATAAAACTTAAGGTCCTAGTTCTGACTACATCGTTGATTAAGTATGGAACCATTGACGTAAGTATATTGATTTAGTTTTATTAAAAATTTAAATTCCCTATTGTACCCAAATTTGTTTTTATTTTGATAAATTCCTTAAATAAAACAACTTATCAAACTAATTTTAAAGAAATAAAATTTAATGAGTAAGTTGATCAAATGTAAACACAAGCTACGGTCAGGTTTGACTTTGGGTGGACTGTGTGCGGTTTGAGCTGGATTTGGGCCTATCTATCAACGATTTTTCAACTTGTTATGTTCAATACACGGAACACAAATATTATAAAATTTACGCCAATCACAGTTGAATGGAACGCGACGAAGTATAGAGAAGTTACATGTATTGTGACATTGCAAAGAAGGTGAGAGTAGAAAGGAAAATCCTTCCGAAATTGTACCTACCAGCGTTACCAATTTGACATAAAAAGAATGCTAAACACCTATGTGTTGTTAATAAAATTGTCAATTGTTAAATAGACTAGAATTCGGCAGAATATCCTTTCATATAATACTTAACTTTTGATGTACTATATTTATTTTAATCCTTTATCCGAACATAACGAACTTAAACTACCTACGCAAAACAATGTGTTAAGCTAAAAAGGGGCGGATGAAAGAAAAAGATAATTTCAAGTAAACCCGAATGTATTTTACTATCAAAACTTACAAGCTAACTGAACAATATGTGTGAAAAATATAAAAATTGACAAATATAAAAGAACACAGTGAAATAAAAAAGAAAACGGCCAGGTTATACTAAAAAGGTCGTCAACACAATGTGTTACCAACAACTAAATCACATTATAAAAGCAGTATGTAACCTACAAGAAAACGCAACTCTTAGTTTAATTTATAAATTCATATAAATTCCATAAAGGTATCGCTAGTAATACGAGTGTGTGAACTTGAATGTTTTTATTTTATTTTAAACATAATTTATAATGCGCACTGCCAAGATTTGGAACTCCCTGCCGGTTCGAGTTCACATAACCCAAATCTTTTCAAAGTTCGACTGAATAGGCATCTTCTGGGTAAGCTTGCTCCATCATAGACCTCATCTTAGCTACACGACTGGATGCTGGCTAAGAGCAAACCCATCTCCAATAAAAAAAAAAGTCTATTGCGTGCGGATGACGGCAAATTACTTATAGTTTATGGTCAGAAGTGCTAACCTTAGCGCTTTTTCCGTTTTTATTTTATTTTTTCGCTTGACAGCATCTAACCCTTCAATATTATTGCCATATTTTCTGAAACCACATGTTTTATTGCTCGTTTGTTTAACAGTATTGCTCGATTTATTACATTAAAATATGAGTGTATATTAAAATGTCTCACAAAGTCGTATTCCACAATAGTTAAAATAAAGCGGCACAAGTTCTTTTTCGACAATATCTGGGTATTCTATATGATGCAGAATAATTGTTGAGGTGATTATAAAAACCATAATTACCTACCTACTGCAAGCATACCTACTGCCCCTTTCATCTGTACCGTGTTACATCAGTTAGAAACAGAGACGGCCGCCGTAAACATTTGGATTGATTTGTCAAACGCATTGTTTACACGCTCTCGTAACGAGTTGCGTAAGGGAATTAAATTAGATCATAGTCAGTTAGTCCCTATTGGCTACGTTGCTCGTTCCGGTAACAATTGCATTACTTGAAAATAGAATAACAGGCAATGCATACACATTTGTACTTTTATTGGGGGACATATCAGAAAAAGCCTATGAAGTACCTACATTAATTAATTTTTTAATAAACAAGCGGTTATTAATAAACATAATTGGCGAGTAATGTCTGAAACCCTAAATAGGATTGTCTAAACAATGACTTTTTTATGTAAAGATTATCAAACAAGCTCACTCTGCAATTGGTGGTAGCTGGCTACCGTCTCCTATTATCACAAGCAGAGTAACTGGTATTGCAAATACGCTGCTGACTTTAATAGAAAGATAAGGAAAGAATAGGGATATGATAGGGAAGGCTTTCTTTACTCACACAAGCACAATTATTTCACGGTGGTTTTCTGTAAGGAAGTGATTATTGCCGCCAATAAAGGATACGGCCTTTATCCTGTCACTAGATTAGTTATAATGTAGTTACTACCACTACATCGCAAAAAGGTTTAGTTAATATATATAAATATATAGATAGATAGATAGATAGATAGATACGTAGATATATCACATACGGGTAAACAGACGATCAGTTAAAATATCATTACTTAATTTTTTGTGATTTTTTAATTTATTTTAATCCTTTAAAAAAATGTATTTCAGTAAGCCCTTAATATTTTTTCGCGTGATGTTTTTTAATGTATTTTTTTAATTTTCTAAAGACATTTTATTGATTAAATTTAAAATTATGTATTGTGATATTACTATATTTATGTTTAAATTTTGCTTCTGCTAGTATTTAAAAGTTATTTGGGGGATCGAATTTAATCCAAAGTACCGTTCAACAAGTAGGTTATATTCATAAACCTCTTGCAGTCAAATGAAGTTACGCTATGAGTACCTTTTCTCACCACTTTTGTTTAGTACGTTCTACAAGAAAATTTCTTCAACACTGAATGTTCCTTCAACACTGAATTTTTAAACTTTACTATCACGTGTGGTATGTGTTTTGTTACCTAGAGAAATTTATAAAATATTTTATACACAATTTTGTATGAAGTCATTATGCTTTTAGTAAATAAAAATGTAAGTATGTTAGTAAGTAAAAATGTAGTTCTTTTAGCACTTATGGGAGTTATATAAAACGATAGATTAAGATTTTAAAACAAGAATCTGATTCAACAAAATGCATGATAAGTAAAATCTATGTAAGCACAATATAAGTTTCCTTTCATCATTTTATTTGCAATAAAGACGGAATGGAGCGCCGACATTAACAATTAAAATGCTCTTTGGAACTAATTAAAAATGAGCGTAATCATTAAAACGGGAGCGTCTTCGGCACAATTTGGACTATTAAAGTGCTTACGCGGCCCGTGCCTGTCCAGAACAAGTTGCTCGGAATAAAGAATTAATTATGAAGAGCGGGAGACAAAGTTGGCGGGGTCGGGCCACTTGCGAGAACTGGTTACAATTTGTGGGAAAGTCACAGGTGTGTCAAGACTGGAAAACTTGGTGCTTGTACGTACTTGTACACAGCTACACACGGTACGTTGCCTGCGCAGCGCAGATCATAAACTTCATTTGAATCGCAGATTGTTGACGTATCAAACTCGTATTTAACTTTTGCGGTATTGCGAGAATTCCGTAATACTATTCTATATGCAATTTCATATCATGTGTATATTATATACTATTTCTGTGATTTTTAAAGATTGTTCAGGAGGCTATTGAGCACTGATAGTTTGTTTTAGTTGAATATTCAATCGTTGAATCGACAACACACCCCTGCTTACTTTCAACACTTCAAGGTTTCAAGGTAGACAATACTTTCAAGGTACTGCTTAATGCTTAATGGTATGGCGAGGTGACAGCCTGCTTGCAGCCTTGTTATAAAACAAGCTTTTTTTTAAAATACTTCGAAAGAATGCTTAGACCTCAATTACTCTCAATTACTGAAGATTGGCAGACAATTCTTTATATTCCTCCCTGTCCTTCGAGAGTCTTCCTCTTCTTTTTCTTTCAGATTTCGTTCCTTTCCTTCTTCCTTTTCCCATCATTATTGTATGTAGCAGCCATATCTGTCATGTCTGTCACAATACATGAGATAAGCCTAAGTAATTTTAAAAGCGATGTTAATAATATAAAATGAGACCAAAAGCAGAAGATATTTATCAAAATGTATGTAGAAGTACAAGTGAAAGTTATACGCAGCATTGAATATTGTTTATACTGCTTTGCAAATAAATTGTATCAAGCAATACGCCCACCTTTATTATTTCTATATAATTTGAACAATGTCCATTCAACGGCATAGCTATTATTCGAAGCGGTTCGAGTTGCGGATACAGCTCAGTTCAACACAACTTAGTGGATTTACGAGTAGACAAATATCGCTTTAAGCTAAATTCTCTTTTGTTAAGGCTAAACAATATCGCTATAAATTATTTTATTATTAATTTGTGTTAATACTAATAAGCGCTTCTAGTGATGACATATGGAGCTGAAACGTGGTCTCTAACGTTGAGCCTCGTAAGGAAGCTCAACGTCGGTCAACGAGCTATGGACCTATACACTGCGAGATCGTATCAGAAATGAAGAGATCCCACCGCCACCCATGGTCCTACCCGCCTTGCGGCATAACGGACCGAATCGCGGGAGATGCACGCGGTACTTGCTCAGGGCTCTTTCCCGCGCGCACTTTCTTGACTCCCTACAAAGTCTTTATGATACGTCCCTTCACGTTTTCACCTCTCCCCTCTCTGGGGCGTGAACACAGCACAACGATGTTGCTTCGCGTTCGCAGACTGGATTCTAGAGTTCGCACTATTCAAATTCCTTCCGCTTGTTGTGCGAATGAAATGAAGAGATCCGTAGACGTACGGATAAGCGCCGAATCAGTAAGTTGAAATGGCAGTGGACAGGACACATAGAGCGGAGAGCCGACGGCTGCTGGGGCCGAAAGGTTCTCGTGTGGAGGCTACGGACTGGCAAGCGCAGCGCTGGATGTCCACCCTCGTGGTTGACAGACGTCCTGATAAGGGCCGTCGACGGTGGATCCAGGCTGCTTCTGACCGGTACCATTGGAACATTATGGGGCCTATGTCTAGCAGTGGTTAAGAGGTAATGATGATGTTGATGATGACTAATGAACGTGTTTAATACCTACTACTTGCAAGCATCTGACGGCGTATACACACAGTACCTGGTTATAGTATGTATTTTATTAAAAAATATAAAACATATAAGTCAAATATATTCCTCATAATATTACAATTATTGAATCTATACTATATTTGTAATAAGACCAAATAGAAAATAATAATTTTGTAACCATATGAGACACTATTTTTCACAGACTTATGGGAACGTAAACATTTTTCTGATACTATTAAAGAAATCAGAGAATGTAACATAGATTTTGACGAGATAATAAACTATCTATAAAATAATGAAAACTATCTCAATTCAATCATTTATTACAAAACTATAATGTAGAGATAAATATATGTTACAAAATTTATAAAGACCTTATAGAAAGAATTTATAATCTTATTAATTAATTAATTCTATTTTCTTTGCTGATAAGACTTAGAGAAGACTTGGCGGTGCAAGTTCTACTGGGGATCCAGAGAGTTCCAACTAATAATCTATTAATACTATAATGTAATATTAATGATAAATGCAATACTATACATTCCGACCTTTAAGCTCTGTACAAATTTCAATTTCTTATAGGCTTTGCCATCGGGGAAAAACATTTTTCATCGCTCACCTACTTTTAAAGGTCACCAAAATGTTATTCGAATTATGGGCCATTTCGGTGTATTCCTTTATTTAGTGAACCCTTCATAAAGGGCAGACAATGAGGGTGGGACCACACTTCCATTCTTCGTAATTTGAGCCCCATAACCGGCACTAAACCGTTTATGATGCTGCTCTCGGAAAGGTTGAAAACGGCCGGAAAGGATGAACGTAAATCGGTAACAACAACCTCAATAAAATTCTAAAAATAACCAACTCTGTCGTATAATGTATCGCAAATTCTCCTAATAATTGAATATTGTATTAAAAAATACATGGCATTCCGCATACCAGATGAAATAAAATTTTATATGACTTAGCCGTTTTGAAATGTAAGCCATCCGCTTCTTGGCTTTTTTATATAATTTATGTTTATTTTTTTATTTCAAGTAATAGGCAATTTAACTATTACTTGAAATAAAAATACAGAATTTAAATGTTAAGTTTTAGTAATGGTATGAGATATCAAAGCACGTAATTTTTTAATGAAATTTCTCATCTATTTGTTAATTTTGAAGAATCTGTTAAGCAAACAGTGGTGTGATGGCTTGCTTCATCGAACGCTCGGCTAGCAAATTGGCAAACATAAGTTCAAATCCCAGTCGGGTGTCCCTTGAGTGTTTTTTTTTTCAGATTCATTTATGGAATATACACTTGTTTTATAAAGCGAATGAAACATGTTTCAAAGAAGACACAAATCTTCATAGGCACATTGGAGGACTTGCTTACACAAAAAAAAACATACACATACCATCGAAAGTGGGATATAATATAAATGTCACAAATTAAATGATATTTAAAAGAAATTAATATGTCCATTTGTTCCATGAGGTACTTTTTCATGAGCGCAAGTAAATATGCAATTAAGTTCTAAAGCCATACTCATTACTGCCAGCCATACATTACTCGCAACGCGAACGGTTAGCAAATTTAAATTAGTTGAATACACTTGTGCATGGTGAGTGCGTGCAAACGTTGCTAACAGTGTAAATTTATTCTAGTTACCGGATTAACGGTTCATCATCGAAGCACTTGTGGTAATTATGAGAGTGTGGGGCCGCGGTCCTTCTATGTCATGTCTACTCAACTAGGGGCCCGCAATATTCAAGCGGTTATTCAGAATTACAGTGCTCGACAGTGCTACAGCTGAGACTGGTCATTAGGCATTAAATCAAAAGGGTTGTTTAAAAAAACAGTAAACAGTAATAATAACTTATTTTATTTTACATTTATCTCGTTTTTTTAATTATAAGTACATATAATTATGTTATGAATTCCTAAAATTGTGATAAATACATAAAGTGGACGCTCATACAACTCACTACAGAGTTTTGTCATACTAGGCTGAAATCACGGCTTCGCCCGCCTTGAAATTTAACAGCATATAAACTTCATATTGATTAATCAAAATGTGTTAAAGTTTAGCGACCATCTATAGGTATACAGATAAAATTATAATATAAAGTCATCTTTCTCCCTCTATTTCTCCGCTAACTACTTCCAAACCCTGAATTTTGATAAGGTCTACGCTAATGGAAAGAGCGATAAATGAGAAAGGTTTGTAAAATTTCATCCGGGCGAAGCCGGGTATCGCTAGTACAAAACACATAAAAAAATGCTTCAATCACCTAACTGACATATAATGGTAACTCTAATTTCATTCTACTCTCTAACACGATGCTACCCTAGTGTCCTTTCTACCTTACCTATCCTTTTTTTATCATAAAAAAGTGTTTAGTACGCTTTAAAACGCCATGCCTATTAAATAGATCAATTAATAGAACCTGTTTGTAGTAAGTACATAAAAAGTATTTATGCGGACCTCAAAGAATATCGGTTTAATATGTCTGTACTATGCAAAATATATGAGTCGCCAGGGAAAACGCTGACTAGCTGTTACTTAAATTCATTAACAACTATTCAAGCATCGATGGAATCGTAACAGGTTGTTTATGTTTTGACAATAATCTATAGTATATCAGGTTAAATTGGCTGTATATACACTTAGAACTGGTAATTGAGGAAAGAAAAGTTTTCAAGTGGCGACCACGTACTAACGTTATGACGCTTCGCTCGCTGATCGATCAATAGAACATATTTTCTTCAATTATCATCAGATCATGTTATTGAAAAGATCTCAAATTGTTTCGGGCTTATATTTAATTTTTTTAGCGACTTCTTAAACTTCCAAAAAGGTCACTAAGATTTTATTTTATTTTCACCTAAACTTTTAAGTACTTTATTGAATTTTCAAATTCGAAGCTTCTAAGTAAATTTCTATGTAACTTGCTAGTAACTTTTAAGTAAAATGATACCTAAACTTCTTAGTACTCTTACAACAAATTAATGCCACAAAGATTTGAATTTCGATACAATATTTCCCATATATGTATTATATAAAAACAGTGTTATGTCATAAATAAATATAAACGTAAAATATCTGATATTTCTTACTTTCTATTTGCAATGGCAACCTGCCTAGACTAACGAGTCGGGGCATTGTTTCAAACTTGTATCACCGCAAAAACCAATCCATTTGCATTGTAATTATGAAACAAAACGCAACGTTTTACACGTAACTCACTGTACTGTATAAAATTAATATTTTAAAATATTTCCTATGCATCTGCATCCGTTAAAAGTTACAAGTTTCGAGTGGTCTGCAAACTACCGAATTCTCGTTACGGTTACTCAAGTGCCCTATTGTGAATAACCGATAACCGAGTATTGAGTGGTTCCAATTTACAACTACTGCTTGTATTAGGTACCCACAAGCATACGTTGAGGAAGAAATCGTTTTTTCTAACGAATCCAGTCAGTCACAATATTATACTATTGTCTGCGACTTCGACAGCGTGACTGTGTTTTTCTTCTTCTTCTCTTCTTGCATCGCCAACTAGTGAAGGTTGGCAACCAGCCTGGAACATCAGATAAATTAAGAACTAAAGATAGAGCCTTGAGGACGGCAGAGTAAAGCCGGTAAAACTACGCTTTCGCCGTGTACATGCACGCACACAAATTGTAACCGCTTTGGTGTGCTGTGCTTGTTTATTGCTTTGCAGCAATTCCAGGTCTCTTACTACCGACTAGGGTTCAGCCGATATTAGTACGAGTCTAGGGCGCATTTGCTCAAAGGCAAAGCACTCCATTTGGCAACGCTCCACTCCATCACGATATCGGTGGACGACATCCAAATTCTTACCGCCTAGGCCGCCATTCACAGGCACTCCAATTGGCAGCCCTCCGCATCGGTGGACGACGACGAAATGAGCTTAAAATGGATTTCGGTTTAAACACTCACGAGTAGCGCGGCGTGGAACGGCGCCAGGTGGCACGCGAGTTCCGTATTCACGGTGAGTTGGACTGGGGCCATTGGAGCCGCGCCGCACTGGATTTTGGAATGTTTGGAAATCCAACACGCGGAACGGTGCCACACAATTGACGTGATTTTTTACATTCACGATGAGATTTGGTTTGGAGTGGATGGAGTGGAGCGCTGCCAAATGGAGTGCCCGTGAATGGTGGCCTTAAGAGAATAGAGGAGGTCAGCCTAACAAATTAAACACGAGACTTACCACAACACAAGTTTATTAAATCAAATATGAGAAATTGATATTACACAAAATAAAATAAGCAAGTATGCTAAATTAATTGACACACAATATAATAAGCAGGTATGCTAAACTACGTTTTACACAATTTAATATGTGGGTAAGTACGTTTAACTAGGTTTACTAAAATACAATAAGCCCTTGTGCTACTGGTTTGTGACGCCGGAGGCGCACACCAAAATTAGATAATGGACGAACAAAAAAGTTTGTTGTCTATCTGATTTAAGTAGTGATGATGCACGTTGAATACGTGAAAATTGACGGTTCAGACGTAGACACTGACAGTGCCCCGAGGGTAGCTGGTAAGGGAAATAAAGCTACTTAGTTGATGAGTTCTCCACGACATCAGTTGATGATGTTCTGAGCAGCACCAGCCTGTGGAGACGTGACGCAGGCACAAGGTATGCTAGTAGTAGTAGTAGAAATTTGCTTGAGTTTTCATCATTATCGATTTTTTTTTTCTATTCAAGTATGTACAAAAAAAAAATTAATAGTGTGTCGCAATTTTTTTTATAAAAAAAGACTAAATATTTTGCGTTATTGCCTGTAATTTAGGATTTGATCATCTGCGAACGACTGAAAACTTTGTATTATTATTTTTTTCGCATGCATGCAATTTTTCCCGCAAATTACACAAAAATATGCACACTTTCCTCGTTTATCGCTCTTTCCATTATTAGTGAGAGCCGTATCAATATCCGTTGGCTGGTTTAGAAAAAGTTAGTGGAAAAACAAACAACAATTTATTGTTAAAGTATAATAGACTAAAACTTAATCATATATATTAGAGTGGTTTACAGACAATTTTTCGTGTATATGTCCCAGACTCAACAGTAGTGTGAGTTTCAAGTGTCGTCGACTGCATTTCGGAATTCCAGTCAGTCAACATTCCGAGGTAGTCAACTATTCAACCACTTTTTTAGGAACTAAATTTTAGGGCCTAAATCGTTTGAAGCGTAAATTATGACTAGGTGAGCACCGTTTAGAAATATACAAAAAAATACCAGTTTAATCGTCGATCGTCGACTTACTATAGAATCTGTTTTTGTTTTGTAAATAATTTATTACTCAGCCTTATATGTAGTTTCAGAGCATATTATATGAACTATATTTTGTGCATCATTAAAATTCCGCTCCCGCTCCGGCTCTGGTCCGCTTCACGCTCCGCATCTTGAAGTACGCAGACAGTGAGCCACAAATCTCCATTAAGAGAGGCGCAAAGAAAAGCGTGCGTCGCGTGGCAATGCTTTAATTGCGAGTGTTTATCGCCGCTATTACTCTTTGGGCTCAGGGCTTAAATAGCGCACATACGTCACCGGTAACATGTAATTATTTTACACGTGAAACTCTCGAAAACGTTCCGTTACACGGTGCCTCCGGAATGAGCTCCGTTTCGTTTTGGACGCTTCAATTTGTCTATAGGTAAGCTTTCTTGTGTTTCGCCAGTTCTATTTATATTTTTACTAATATTTAACTTACCTCAATCATTTAATAAATCAATCAATAATATTTTTGCACAAACACGTGTATGTCAATCAGGATCTGAATTCGTATATGTACAGCAGTTACAGTACAAAGTAACCCTTTTCCCTATCCCTTCCCAATTCCATATCCTTAATCGTACTGTAGTCGGCATCGCACTTGCAGCACCTATGGTGTTGCTCGTGTTATAGGCGACGGTAGCCACCTACCATCAAGTTAACCCTTAGCCGACCTTAACATAAAAAAAGTAACGGAAAGCAAATATTTGTTTTATGACACTCTTGAAACTTTAAATTAGAACGCAAACTCATATGATTAACATATACTAACATATGATAATTTTTTAAATTCTTATCTGATTGCCTCTAATAAGACATGATAAGAAAGTAAGAGTAATTAAATTGATAAGGACACAATAATTAAATTGTAAGTTTATTTATGTAAATTGCGGTAGTTTTTTATATCCACTTAATGGCCGATCATTCAAGCATCACCATATGGTGTTATACATCATTTATGCAGCTTAACAGTAGCTCAAGATTTATTATCAAGTATACCTACAATCTTATACTAAATAGTAACGTCTGTTAGAATATTTCTATTTACTAGATCCGTACCTAATCACTTGATCCAAAATATTTTTAATATTATAAATACCTATGAGTTTCAGTTCAATATGAATTTGATGGTTTTATATATTTCTTATACTCTCTCTTACGTTACACCGTACAAAATAATACGTAATAGGTATACGTATAGCAACCATTATACTCGAGAACTCTTTATTTCTTCACAGTCGATACTCGTTGGCTTTATTGCGAAACTTTCGCAAGCATTCCTCTTTTATTACTCCAATTTTGCAAGACTAAGCCTACCCTGCGGAGGGGCTGCCTCGCGATCTTTATTATTTAGATTTCGATTGCTCGCTAAGGCGATCACACACGAATAAACTACGAATGTGCAATCAACAAAAACAGGAGTGTTGAAATATTTACAACACCAATGTTAACAGCATCGGGGATTTTCTAAACAAATGATCAAATTTTATGTTAATATAAAATGAACAATAGTAGATCAACTACTAATTATAAAATCAATAAATATTCTTGGTATACGCTTTTAATATATTTGAATAAAATTTGAAATGAGATCTATATACATAAAATATAAATAAAACGCCATATTAACAAAATCATATGTTATTAGCTTTTGTTCGCCACTTTATTCTCTCATTTGTTAGTAAACCTATTTTCTTACATACTCATATATAATTGGTTTTTGGTAGCTTTTGACGAGCTACCAAAAAATATATACCATCGAGATGAATATGTTTGTATTTCGACCAATGAGCGAATATGCCTAGTTAAAATTAATATAAACAATTTCCCATTTCACTGTGATTATTGTAACGTCATAACTTTTTATTTCATGCAATATCTTATTTTTCTTTCAAATCTTATGGTTTTTCGTTTAGACATTATATTCACGATGAGATAGTTGTTTTTAAATTAATATTTTTTTTTAAATATCATTAGTTTATAATAAGAACGATAAAACACATTGTAGGGACCTTCAGTCTGCTTTGGTATATTTCGATTGCGCCGAATCAAAATCAATGAGGGACATTCGAATGGAATCGATGGAAATATTTTATTTGTATGTTGACTGAAAGTTGACGACTTCGAGGAATAAAATTATCGTATTACACATTCGTTCATGTGGTGAAATGTTTCCTAGTACCCATGTTAATTTTGTTGGTAATGGCTATTGCAAAAGTTCTTAGGAAATAAAAGTTTTTTTCTTTATTTTCTTTGCTCGGTATTGTCTGAACAAATAACCTTACATTACGTACTGTAGAAAAAACGTATATATTATTATTGTTTTATAACTTACCGGAGAAGTAGCCATCCCCTTGAAGAAGATATGGTCTTTTGTAAGGGGAATTATTGTGATTCGGACATTCTCCCACCCCGAATATTAGACTCACATACTTAAACACGATAGCATGTGTGTAGTTATTTCGTGGTATTCTCTGAAAAGAGAATGTTTAGTGCTACGATACTATTTCTACACATTATAATTAACAATTAGGAGAAAATGACTACTACGTTAATTAATAATAAAAATCAAACATTTCAACTTAAAAAACTTCACCATGCCCAAATGAATTGGATGAATTAATCACAAAAGGTAACAAACAGCTGTTTCACAGAAACAGTATCTGTTTAATGGAACTCAACTCGTTTTAAATTCAGAGAAAACAGAATTAATCCGAAAGCATTCGAAACTTGTTGGACATGAGCAAAACTCGTTATGTCAGCAAAGGTCCGGACGAACCATTTACGTGATACGTAGGTAATAGAGAGTGGAGGGGGCACAGTGGCCACCGCACTAGGTCGAAGATTGCAGTCCCGACCGGCGACCTCGCCGTCGAATCCCCAATCGGGCATATTAGATTAGGGATATCGACTGGCACGAACTATTTAGCGACTACCTGAACACGTCCACGTCGTACCTAATGTTTCAATGATCTCTTATTGCGGAGAAAGCTTCTGTTGAGAAAATTGTTCTAACCATTTATGTACTATTAAATCTCTACAAAATAAAATAAAGTCGCCTCCCGCCCCTCTGTATATACATTTAGATCTTTTAACTACGCTTAGATCAACGGATTTTAATGCGGTTTTCACTAATGGAAAGAGCGTTAAACGAGGAAGGTTTTAATATAAAATAATACTAATTTTATATGGCTGCTTTTTTTAATTGCCCTCACAGGCTGAATAAGCTTAGCCTATTTTATGTTAATCTACTTGAATTTCAGTGCATGTTTACGCTACAGAAAATAACATTATATCTAATGCTAAAAAACTTAGCTAGTTTTATTTTATGACACTAGTTAACTTTACCCGCTAGTTTAAACTTAAGTTTAATTTTTCAATGTTAGTTATTTGCGTTATTGCCGATTAATTCTTTGTTTTCATCGACTATTGACCATTGAGGAAGATCTACGTATTGAGACCCTCTAAGGGCACTACTGCATATCTACCACCTGAGTATTGATATGGGCATGATATTAATATATGTTATTATCTAAATTATCCAATTTCAAAAACTGTAGGTAACAAGCAAAATCTGCGTTAATTTCACTGATCACCATTTTAACTATCCTAAGCGAGATTATACCATCAAGTTCTCACTATAGAAGGACGGCTTACTTAGCTTAATTTAGCTTAAAAAGTATCACGAATAGCTAGCCCGCATACGTTGCTCAGTTATCACAGGAGTAAGAATCTTTAAATACCATTTTCATTTTTATGTGAATTTATAGCAAAATATAGTTAAATCTTGTATAATTCATTTGTAAAATGCGTTCTTGTCCATATTGTCCGAGCAGGTAGGTATGTATGCGGACTCCTTCATGGCAATGGTTCGGAGACATTGACATGGGTTGTGAAATCAGTCCCCGGACCCCCCCCACCCTTGATTATGATAAACGACTTATAAAATTAAAACGGTCGCGTACAACAAGTTGCCATTCAAATGAATAAGCCCTTTGTTGAAATTCGTTCCCCTGACAAATCGCTGCTCAGTACTGTTTATACATTGTCTGCTAAATTAAATGGGCCTTCGTCTATAGAAATCGTTTCTCGAAAGGCTATTTCGAAGACAAAACCTTAATACTTGAATCGTGTTTGCATGGCTTGTCTGTTCAATTCTAATCTGGAAATAGGCCACTGAATATACAATGTTACTGCATATTCAACTAGGTTACAACAGTATATTGTATTGTATATCTAAAACCGTACAAGCCTCATGTCTATCATAGGTACTATTGACAAGTTCAACGCGGATTAGGCTCAGATTATATTACAGTTGCAAGCCAACGTGAATTAGGCCTAGTCTTTTACTCTTTATTATCAGTATTTAAATAGTGGAGTTGGATAATATAATTAAAAGTTTTATAAACCAAAGCCCGGGTAAAACAATTTTTATTTTATGAAATACTAGCTGTTGCATGCGACTTCGTCAGCGACTATGTTAGTGATAATGCAACTTTCTATAGGTTAAAGAATTTTTAAAATCGGTCCAGTAGTTTTTGAGTTTATTCATTACAAACATACAAAAGTACAAATCTTTAAATATTATTATATATTATACTAGCTGGTGCCCACGACTTCGTCCGCGTTGAAAAATATTAAGCAGTCTATCCTGTGTCACGTACGTCCAAATGTTTATCTACCAAGTTTCATGAAAATCAGTTAATTCGTTTCAGAGTTATGGAGGAACATACATACATACATACAATACCTACACACAGATTTATTATTAGTATTGATGATTATATGATATGATAATATATGAAATATGTTTTATTTGATTTCTTTGTAGATATAAGTGGATTCGAATTGGAAAACTAGATATTATATGATTTAGAGAACTACAATATTACAGTTGTCGCAGGTTTCACGCTAAAGGCAGTGATAGCCTAAGTTGGATAAACGCTCGACTTTACACTACATATTATGCAGGTTCAAATCTCGGTCGGGCCTGCTCCGTCATGTGCACTTGTCATTGTCATTAGCCTACATAATATATTACATATATAACTATGTTATATCCTACGAGCTACTAGTAAGCATATACCTCTCTCTGTGAAAAGGTATAGGCTATTGTCCACCACGCTAACCCACAAAGAATTGGCATTACTTCGCATATCTTCGAAGTTTTCTATAGTTTCCTCATATCCACTGGTTCACGCATGGTGATCCTTTAGAGTTAGAACATATTATACTTAATTGTAACTTACACTTGAAATCAAAAGTATCAAAATTCGATCTCTTAGGCTACCTTATGTACCTTATAGCATTTATATATATTTTAAAGGTGTATATTTTTTTATATATAAAAAGTAGCTGTCGCTGTTCCGTCGGAGCGAGACTATAATATAAAACAAATAAAATTTAAAAGGTAAGATAATAACTTCACAATTTATTGGCAGCAACAAATATCTGTTTCGAAGCGTCGAAAAGTGCAATAATGTCGTGAAGGTAGATAGATATCCGTTGCGAGCGGACTCTGACAACGTTCCAATAATTTTGACATGCGCTATCTTGCCCGCGCCCGCGCCCGCGTCGTCCATAACTACGCCGCCTCCACGTACTAAGATAACAGTGGACAAACTAAGGAAAATATTACTAGTTTTTTCAGTCGGATCCTTCAGAGATGAAGGTTTTCATTTGTTAAAGTCTTTCATGTATGCATCTATACGCCTCCACTCCGTCCGGTCCTCAGCTTATCTCAAGGCAAATGTTACGGAATGGCCAGTGACAGTAACTTGGTCACACCTGTTTTCATTAACCTTGTCCGTAATCACTAATTTATCTGGCGGACGACGGTCAATTAGACTAAAGTAACTGAGAATTATTTGATAACATGTCTGAGAGGTTATTCACTAGTTATGGTAATAATATTATTTTTAATGTGTATATTCCTCTCGCATTTTATAGTCTTTAATTTCTTTGAAGATCTTCTGTGGCCATTTCTACAATTCTCTCTTCCCTACTTAATACAGTGTCTAAATTACATAGAAATAGGTTCACATCAGCGATACAACCTCTTTTCACCTTTGAAGTGGAGTTTTGTATATTATCATTGTTTATCGCCATTCGGAGACTGCGGGGGCTTACCCTGCTTGTTCTCACAGAGATATATAATGAGGAAGACACAACGGAGACACACGACTTTAACCCGGTTATAAATAAAACCATAAATAAGATCGGACAGAGTATATTCGGGAAAATATTTTCTGCCGCCAATCTGGCTAGCTTAAAAATCAGAATCTGTGTATCTATTTGTCGTTTATTGATCTCGCGAATTCTTTTGATACTAAAAACTCATAAACATTAAACACTGTTCTTCGTCTACACCAGTGCTTCGTCTCCTGCCGCCCCCTCTCACAAATTTTCGGCCGGAGCGGACTGTAGTTTGCTTTCTTTATGTCATTTCCTTATCGTTCTGCCAAAATACGGTTCATGACTGTTACGTCAGCTGAAACATACTTCAGGTGAAAGATGTACTGCGTTTGTACAATTTTGATTGTTTCTCTTGTAAGAACATTATATATCTTTTTAAAATATTAGAACAAGCACTCTGGTTAATCCTCTGATTAAACTTATTGCGTACGTATTATATTATTATCGTTATTATATTGTATATTTAAATACAAACTAACAAGATTCGATATTGAAGGACAAATTATATTTTACATCTGAAATTATTATTTTTTTCTTTTTAATATCTAAAAAAAGCTTACACATAGACTTGTTTTTTTTTTTACAAATTAGTGTGTATTTGCTCAAAGAAAAATATTTTGGGTATAGGAAAGTATAATATTTTCACAAAAATATTCTTTTAAGTAATAATTCACAAATTATGTAAAAAATCAATATATTAATTAATATATTATAACATAACCATACTTCGTAGGTTATGTTATAGGTAGATACATTATATATTAAATAGGTAGAAGAAAATGTTACTTCTTAGCACTTTCAGAATCTGAGAGTAAAATTGAAAGTTCTTTGCAGCACTAAGAATTGCAAATGAAATTCTTTAAATACAGGGCATCGCACTTATAATACTTGACATTTACAACTATAGCCAATATATATTAGCCAATGTATAAGAGTTGAGATTTTAAAAAAAATGTGATTTAAACGTCTCTTCTAATATTCTATAACAATTGTTAAAATTAAAAGAAAATATACATAAAATCAATAAGTGTAAATTCGATACATATTAAGTGAGTTTCTGATTGATAAGTCAAATTATACAATCAACGATTACCTTAATGACAATTAAGTTGAGTATTACACTAATATTAATATATATTTGTTACTATTAAAGTACTAATATTTTACTTAATTGTAATTACTTAATTAAATATTTGTTTCCTTGTGTTTAATGAACAGGGAAGAGAGAAGATTTGTATTTTCGTATCTTTGTAATGAATAAACTCAAAACTACTTTACCGATTTTAAAAATTCTTTTACCTATATAAAATTATGTTATCAGCGAGTAACATAGGCTATATTTTATAAAGTTAAGCGGACAAAGTCGCGTGCAACAGCTAGTATAATATAAAATAGCTGTCCGCCTTCGTCTATTTCTCCGCTGAATTCTTCTAATCAACGGATTGTGATGCGGTTTTCTATGATTGATAGAGCAATAAACTAGGAAGATTTGTGTACATAATGCATGTAGGTTTGTGTATATATTAGAAAAAATATGCGTTCGAGTTCGAGAGCGGGTTAAAATGAAATAACTAACAATAAAGTTAAGCATATAAAATCATGAATACAAAATTGTGTGAAAATAAATAATTTAAAGTAAGAGTATAAAGCTATTTCAAAAATATGTTCAACCAGACTCTCGTTGCACCAAATAATTAATTTCGCCTTTAATTTTGAACAATTAACCACAATTATCATTCTTAATTGAATGAATTCATGCACGTCAACCTTTATTGCTTAATTGGGGTAAGTGGCGTTAAAGGACAAGTTAACATTGCTACATTTCATTTTGTTTATAAACGTAAGCTTTGTAATAAATAGAAAATAGAAATTTTTAGGCGCTATAAAAAATATATACTTTGAGGCGTGAAAACGCAACAAACAAACTCACTTTCAAACTTATGTTTATGATTATACATATTTTAATTATAATTTTAGCTGTTTAACTATTATTATTTATTATTGTTGCTAACTGTAAATCGTAACCGTAAAATCTAGATTAATTATTACTAAAATGATAAAAAAAGTCATATAAAAACCACTTGACAATAGTAATATAATTACAGAAGAGAAAGGGAACTATTTTCACATAGTAATTATTATCTGTAGCAACTAACTAAGGGTTGATATTAGTTTAAGCTGTGAAAACAAGCAAATACACGTTTTTTTGTAACATGGCTTTTAAATTTTAAAAAAGACTGTGGCCTAACGTACTACGCCAAATAACTCGAGTTGCAGAACCATCTGCATACTTGACGCTTCGATAATTCTAGCTTACTGCTCAAGTTTAAATTCTAACCTAGAGGATCTAACCACCGTCATTTCTCAGTAGCAAGTGTCAAGATGTGGAGAGCACTTGTCAGCACGTGCATATGCCATGCGACCGAGTTCCATGCAGCGAAACAACATCTATTTGATTCTTATCTCATCCCCCCTCAACTACCCTCCCAACCCATCCCAACTACATCCATAATATAAACAGGTAAAACGTTTTCTTTGTGAGGAAAAGTCCATTTCGAAGACATCGCCTATCTTTTTTCCAATATTAGGAGCACAATTTTCCTTTACATTCGTTTGTTTCAATTTTAAAGAGTTCTCAAGCGATTTCCAAAATTATATACTCTTTTGTGGACAGCCCGTCTGTCTAGCAGCAGTGACCACTCTCTGGTAGACTACCGTGAAATAACAGCATATGTGCTATTTTATAAATTCTCAGCCACTTAATAGCAGCAGCTCGATTACATCAAGATATTGATGGTGATACCGGAGATAGTACATACCTATTACCAATGTCAAGTGGATATCAAGACTGCCACTATTTACCATAAGAAAAAACAGCATAAAAGGACTGCTGGTCTTGATATTCACTTTATATACCTACTCTATTTCTATATACAAATAAAATAATACCAATGATAATAATAAATAAAATATTATATTGTTCTTATTATTAACTGACATAACTAAAATATTATATTATTTTAATTCATTGTAATAAGTGATGTTTCAATATATTATTGTCATACTAACTTGTTTTAAATATTTTCTTGGATTGCACCAATATAATATTTAAAAAAAACTTGCTAAAACAAAAATAAAGTTCACCTACTGTAGATACCACAACTTGGACAAAGCAATATTAAAATTTATTAGTTTTGTTTTGAACAAAAACTACAACAAAACAGAAAATAACTATACAATTATTGAGAGAGTATTACTAATTACATTGCCACTTATAGAGTTTCATTATGTAATTCATTGTATAGTTATTTTCTGTTTTGTTGTAGTTTTTGTTCAAAACAAAATTAATAAATTTTAATATTGTTTTGTCCAAGTTGTGGTATCTACAGTAGGTGAACTTTGTTTTTGTTTTAGCAAGTTTTTTTAAATATTATATTGGTGTAATTCGTTAGTTGTCCTCAAATAAAAAATAAATTAAAAAAACATTAAATAAATAAGAAAATGATTAGTTAATTACATAACGAAATTTTTCAAGAGCTCCCAAATAACGACCAGAAAAACTACAGGAGAGCCATATTTTTTCCTAAAAGTTCCCTGGAGTGGTACCAATTTTTTTGAGAACTGCAATCGCGTCGAACACTTAAAAGTTTAAAAAACATTCTCTAAATAAAAGAAAAACACCTACGGCATTGTAAAGTTTAGTTTGAACATCAATAAACTGCACGAATACCTCCAAAGTGGCTTGAATAAATTGCGAATTTTATAGAAGTCATCTCACAAAATGTTTCCAAAATCATAGCGCACAATAAAAGTTTTATTGGCTCGCTATTGTCTCGCGGGAGGGGGTTCTGCAACTTACGGGAGTGAGCGGAATGTGGATTTAAACACTAAAATAGTGCACACAAGTAACAGGCAGAGAGATAAACTGTACTTCCGTAATAACCGTATCCATATAATAATGCGAAATAAAATTTAAAAAAGTAGGTGTCTCAAATGCTCGTACGAAACAGAGCTTACGCAAGCCGTCTGTTATCTTCACGCCTTAACTACTCAAGCGATCATCATGAAATTTTGCATACACGTTGTCAGCGACACAGAAAAGGACAAAGGGGCACTTTTGAAAGAAAATGTAATGTTCTCGAAGCATCATACGAATAAAATCCAACGCCTGGAAAAACTATAATAGAAATAAAAATTTAATAAATATCTATTGCTCATATATTTTGTTACGTGTTATATATTTTTATTTTTCAACGCGGACGAAATCGCAGGCACCAGCTAGTACTATATAAAGAAGTAATCATTAAAAATAATATCATTTACCTATTGTTACATTTTTTTCCTTTGCTTCAAGGTCGAACAGCCGATAGTTAGTATTGATTGTTGTCTGTTCAAACTATAGAATTAATAGGGTTCGCAGAAATTCAACTTAAAAAGACTGATTGATTAGAGTTGTCTGTGCATAAATCCATTTAGGTTTCGCAATGGTATCATAGTCGTTCCGGATCTGATTGGACTGTTACACAGAAGTAATCATTTATGGTCTGTTTTAGCAAGGAGTTGGATGTCTTTGGTATTATTGCTATAGGGCAAACAGGGCCGTCTTTACCCGGGGGTGCAAGGGGTGCGGTGCACCCGGGCGCAGAGCGCCCGGGGGCGCCTTGCCGAACCCTGAATATTTAGATATTTCATTGAATTTAACGCCATTGCACAGTTTAATATACTTGTTACGACAAATACGTATGCCCAAAAGTAAATATAAAAAAAATAGTCATCAAAAATAATCATTGTTTTACTTTTATTACGCTTTCGGCGCTTGTCATACCGCTCATGATGTGCAAGCTAAAATGACTCTTATTACTACACAAATAAAAATTTTATTTAATACAACACGCGCGCGGCAAAATCTCTAATCCAAAGAGAGTGTATAAAACTTGGCACATTGCCGCCCGGTCGCCCGCACTTGAAGCAAAATGATCTCTAAGTCAATAAAGTGTGAGTTCATTTGAAATGGGCGCACGGCGGCGGAGCGGCACCTATGCGTCTGTCATAGGCGAGTAATTGCTCCCTTTGATATAGCCGCCCGGGCGCTCGCACTTGAAGCAAAATGATCTCTAAGTCAATAAAGTGTAAGTTCATTTGAAATGGGCGCACGGCGGCGGAGCGGCACCTGTGCGTCTTTCGTAGGCGAGTAATTGCTCCCTTTGATATAGCCGTCCGAGCGCTCGCACTTAAAGAGAAATGATCTCTAAATCACTACAATTAGGTGTAAGTTCATTTGAATTTACAGCGCGGCGCGCGGCGCCTATGTAGTGTCGGTCAGTGATTGATCTGATATCTTCTTTTTAAGTAATTAAATTCGTTAGCTCATTTCATTTGCGACAACCGCCGAATTAGCACAGAAGATCTTAGTGCAGAAATTATTGAGATTTTGTGTAAGTTGTAAATGCATGGAATAAATGAAATTTCTTCGTCATAAATAAGAGAAAAAATATCAAGGTAAGTCAATTTTATTTTTTAAGTGTTAGGTCAATCATTATCATCGTAGCCACCTATCACCCACTCCTGGACATAGGTTTCTCCAATGAACTGATTAGTATAATTGCTGAAAAAATTAAAACGACTATAATTAGTCTTTTGAAGCAATGTAAATACTACTCTGTAATTCTAGATTGCACACCTGATATCTCACACCAAGAACAACTTACTGTTATTGTGAGGTTTATTTATTTAAATCCATCGACAAAACGCGCTGAGGTACGAGAACATTTTTTAGGTTTTTTACCTGTAACTGATACTACCGGACAAGGGTTGAAGACTTATTTGTTAGATTTTTTAAAATCATGCAATATTGAATTCGATGATTTGCGAGGCCAAGGATATGATAATGGAGCCAATATGAGGGGGAAAAATATAGGCCTCCAAAAAAAAATATTGGACATGAATCCTCGTGCTTTTTACGTACCGTGTGCTGCTCACTCCCTTAATTTAGTAGTAAATGACGCCGCTAAAAGCTCATTGGAAATTACAAACTTTTTCTCTATTGTCCAAGAAATCTATGTATTTTTTTCAGCATCCACATCACGCTGGGATGTAATTATGAAACAGATACCTACTTTGTCATTAAAACCTCTTTCAAATACGCGTTGGGAAAGTAGATTTGATGCTCTTAGAGCACTACGTTTTAACATGGATAAAATTTACGATGCATTATACTCTATTTTTACAAATAACAAGTATGATAGCGACACAAAAAACATAGCGAGTTCATTAATAGCCAAATTAAAGTCTTATAGATTCATATGTTCAGTAGTTATATGGTACAATATTTTACTAAAGATTAATATTGTAAGCAAAAATTTGCAAAAATCAGACGTAATTATTTCAGAGGCTACCAAAATGATTAATCTGGTTAAAAAAGATTTGGAGCAATACCGCACCGATAGTGCGTTTGAACAGTTGTTATCTGATGCAAAATTAATTGCTGAAGAATTAGAATGCGAAACAGAATTTAAAGAAACTGTTCGTCCACGTCCCCGAAAAAGACATTTTGATTACGAGGCTGCAGATGAGCCCATTTTAGACCCAACCAACAAATTTAAAGTATGTTTTTATTTTTTTATACTGGACACTGCTATCTCTAAATTAAATGAGAGATTCGATTTGCTGACGGAACACAATTCAGTTTTTTCACTCTTCCAAAACATTGAATGCTGGAGGAAATTAGAGTTGCATGAAAAAAAATCTCAATGTTCTCGGCTCCAACAAAAACTAACATTTAAAAATAGATTTGATATTGACGGGGAGGATTTATATAATGAATTAGAATTGTTACCAATGTTTTTTCCCAATGCATCAACAAGCACTCCCACTAATATTTTAAGCTATATATATTCTAATAATTTAATCTCCTCATTTCCTAATATCTCAACATCTCTACGTATATATTTAACACTGCCTGTTACAGTAGCTGAAGGTGAACGATCCTTTTCAAAATTAAAATTAATAAAAAATTATCTTCGGTCAACCATGACCCAAGACAGACTGACAAACTTAGCTATTATAAGTATAGAATCCAAAATTAATATAAAAATAAATGATTTAATTAAAATCTTTGCCGACTCAAAAGCAAGAAAAATTGAGTTTGTTTGATGTATGTACATACAATAAATAGATATTTAGCAATTAAATAATAATATAAACGAGAGTTGGAACTTGGATTGCTGGTGTTTTTCGCCATTACAATCACTGTTAATTGTAATTAACTCATAATTCTATTGATTTCTCAACTAACAGGTTCCTTCTTTTCTTTGTTTTTGCATCATGTTCTTTTTCATGTTAAAATAAAAGTATAATTCTTCACTTTTTTGAAAAAGTAGGTACCTTTTCTAGAGTGTTAATTCCAGAAACTGGACATAATGTCTCGAATGGAGAATAGTTTTGTTTTTTATTTGTATAATTGGGTTTAATTTGTATAATTTAAGTTTAATTTTAGTTTTGTATTTTAGAAAAATAAACAAATTATCAAAATTACGTGTATTGTGTTTTCTTGGTTGACTAGGACCCCTTTCATACTGCAGTGTGTCGTCGGTCGCGTGCCACGCTGCAGTGTAAAAGAAAACGAGGGCGCAGGCTGAGCCCCGCACCCCGGCGCCGAATAGACTTAAGACGGCACTGAGGGCAAACCTAGTTGTTTTGATTGTAAAGCGGTTATCACACTTTACAATTTGAAGGATTCCAATTTAGGAACCTAAGTAGTTAACTAGTGATCACACTACACTAAATTGATTTCTAAATCGAAGACATAGAATTGAAAATAGATAAAATCTAAATTGGATCCAATCTGTTCTAACTGCGATTTCCTAAGATGGAATCCTTCAAATTGTAAAGTGTGATAACCGCTTAAGGAAAAAGTGGCGGCCGTGGGAGCGTTGCTATTGGTTGTCTTTCGTAGGCTCAAATTAAAGACCAATCAGCTCTGCTGCCAGTCTGTTGACGTTTTGAGTGGGGTCTTGGACGATGTGAGGTCTGCGAAGACCTGATTTCGGCATTTTTTTGCAGCACCCCGTCCGAGAAAAGGAAAAGGAAAGGAAAGGAAAAGTATTTTATGTTACGTTCGAATATTTTAATATCAAAGTCTATACGAATTGGGTAAGATAATTTTGAATTGGAAATTTGAAGTCTTCTTTATAAAACAATTACAAAGAAAATACAAATTATCAAATAATTAAAAAGTTTCTGATAACTCTTAATAACAAATACGTAATCACATTAAATGGAATTTATTCTTAGCGCGTAATAGGTAAAGTTAAAATGAAGTAGGCGCTGCAGTTTAATTGAAGCAATAAGAGCAAAGAATGCGGAGAAAATTGCATCGATTTCTATTATTTGAGCGCAATTGCCACAAGCGGACGCGCTCCATAAAAAGATCGAATCTAAATTCATGGAATACAAATAAAATTGTGGAACTGTGAGAGTTGTACTGTGCAATTAAAGCTCACTTTACTGGTACAATCCCTTGAAATAAAAGAACGTCCTTTTTGTTCGGTCGCCTTTATTTCTTTCCCGTATACTCGTTTCACTGAAAATAATGTGACCGTCGTAGTACCTGCGCAATTGCACTCGACCGAGGCCACGTGAAAACTTACTTTCTTATATGCTTGCTTTATCTTTTAACGTCTAACTATCTTTTATAGTCTATCTACACTAACCGTGCCCGCAACTTCGTAGGCGATGTTTTTTGAAAATCCCCCAGAAACCTATCTGTGTCCAAATATTACGAGCATGAACGTGCACTGAGATTCTGGGTTACTGTTTTTATTTGCTAATTACTAAATAACAATAGTATTATAATATCTAGTTAGTTCAATTAAAAATTTGACAATCTTGTAAACACATTCCAATGTTACCACAATATAATAGCATATTTCACGGAACCATAATTCTTCGCTTGTAATTAATACAAGTTTGAGAGTTTGAAAATTTTCACTCAACGAAGCAAAATTTTAAGAGCGGGCGATCATTTATTCAAATAATATATTACTTAGCAAAAGTAAGTAGAATTGTTAGTGTACTTGGTGTGCCTTCGTTTTTTGAATCAAATGGTATCCGTACTTGATTATGGCAAGAGACCATACAATAAGAAAACCTAATTGAATACATTTTCTTGTACAATTCTTATTGCGTAATTACGCTCGTTATTATATGAAAATATACGGCTCCATAAGACATGTGCTTAAGAATTAAGTGGAGCTTGGGGTCGCATATATAATATCACATAATTACTACCCTCCCCCAAACTCTAATCCTCGCCAGCGAAATATCGCTTGCATCCGATACAAGTGTGCTCGAGTGCCCCTCAGCGTACGAGGCATTGTTGCCGGTCTGAACAATGCGGAGGGCTCTTCGCGGCCGGCGCGCGGCGACGAACGGCGTGACCTCGCTCCGCCCTCACGCGATACTCTTTGTCATGGCACGTTTTTAGGCCGACACCATCTCACTAAACTGTTCACAACTATCGTTTCAATTAACAATTAAGGCGGAAATGTTATCCGAGTACCTGAGAAATATATTTAAAATTCATTCAACCGATAAAAATTTTACTACTTATAAAAACATATTTCAATAATGAAACGAGCGTTACTAAAAGTACCTGCACTTAGATTGTGACATTCTAACAGTGTTCCTTCCTAAGGAATATCGTATTAACATAACAAATTTGCTTATTATTAAGCAAAATAGGTATAAGTACGAAAAGGAAATATATGTCCTACCAATCCCTATAAAATTATATACTTATTTCATTATTAAATAAATTAAGTGATAAATGCTTTTTAAAAAGTTTTGTATGTAATTTACTACAATCCTATTTTGATTTTAACAAAATACCAAGTATTTATTATTGTGTTATCATTGGTTTCTATTCTTTTTATTATACAGGTAAACGCAGTTTATATTTATTTATTTATTTATTTTAATTAAAGTGCGTAAGTGCATATAAAGTAAGATTATAAAATACTATTTTATAAAAAAAACCCATTAGGATAGATTTCCCTAATAATAATAAATAAAATAAATTTTCACGATTAGTTTCAATTAGGTACAAAATTTCAAGTATTCAAAGACACTGGAACAGCTGTTTTACGGATGACAATTTGTAATTAAGATGAAATATTTCAAACGCTAATTAAAGTATTATATCACAAATTCCCCTAAAATTAAACCCTAGTAGAGCTATATATAGGTAAATGAACTATGGAATAATGGAATCCTATTAACAATTTCAAATATTATATATACCTATATGTGTTTCAGGGTCATACGACGTGCGCCGCGGCTTACGCTCGGACACGTCGCGTCGGCCGGCTCTTCGACGCCGAGTGGATGAGCCTTGTGGTCCGCCTCGCGGGCCCGCTCATTGGCCTCTTTTCCACTCTTTTCGCTTCACAAAACGTCTTGACGGCATTCCAGCCGTCAGGGCAATGACCGTCAATCATTACCCTGGCGACAGCGGGTAAGGACAAGACCTGTCCCGCGACTGCCGTCAGAGCAGCCCTCTCATTGAATCAACCTGGGCACTCCGCCAGCGTATGATCGGCCGTATCAATCGGCGCCCCAAATTCATGGCAAGCAGTTGTTCGTCTCCTCCTCGCGATTTCGCACAGGTAGTTTCCGAAACATCTATGCCCCGTAAGCCCCTGCACAAGCCGTAAGGAGAGCGAGCCGGCCCGCCTGCTTACCCACTCCTTCAGCACCGGTGCGATCACAGAGGAACATGTCCTAGGAACATGAGCAAGGCACCCGGTGCGAAAGATATAGTCAAAGACTAGGTGCGGATAGGTGAATGAGCTCAGAAAAACCTTCCTATTTTAACGCTCTTTCGTTGCATAGTATTAACATCCGTTGCATAGTTTAAAAGATCTAAGCGGACATACAGAGCAACAGACGGCGCGAGAGGATTTTGTTTTATGCTATGTAATGATAAGTATATTAATATAGTATATACCTACTTCATGTCAAATATACACATAATGTTTTAAAAATAACTTATTTAAAATTGATAAGAGTAGTTTCTGTATCCTCAGCATACCAAATCGCGGCTTCTGGTTTTTTATTTTAGGATTAACCTTAATTCTAAGTCAGGGCGTGATTGTCTGCAACCAAAAATGAATATAGAACAAACATCAAGCGGATTGTCTGTCATCTCTACACAACAATCCAATTAGCAGTTCCCCTTATGTTACAGTGAGTCTGTTATCAAAGTAGGCACTACTCTAATCTGAGCTTTGCAGTTGTTCATAAAACTTGCTGACAGCGCTGGCTTTCTAACTAGTAGGATGTACTCACAAGCTCAATCTTTTCACATTTAATTAACAGCACTATATCACGCTTGAAATAATATTGACCGGACGAAATATTGTATATTATATTGACACGAGTTAGATACGTATTTTTGTGACATTGCATATTTCACTTTTCTCTGACTAATTCTCTTCGTTGTAACTGAGTTATTTCTGTTAATATCTGTTGATTTGTCATTAAGGCTTATCCTTCCAAAAAATTGAATTTTTGCAACATTTTGTAACAATGTTATTCATTATATATACGCCTTTTCTTCATCGAAAAAAATATATGTTTATCTACAAGATATGAGGAATGATTTGTTGGGATTAAAATTTTTATTTTATTGAAATTGATTCAGGAAAAAAATTCTAAACTCACCCCTTTTATTTTCAGTTATAACAATCTCACTTCTACAATATTTATCAAAAGATTATGAAATTTTGTACACTTATGAAGATAACAATGTAGCATGATTTGTTGAAAGCGCTTTTTGAAAATTCGTAAAATTGAATTTTATATAATGTTTTTATCAAAAATATTTCCCCACTTACTCAGCGCTAGCCCGTTCTCGTCCATAAAATCAGTGCGGGGCGAGTCGTGATGCTAGACGGACCTGTGCCGCGTTGCACCTCATCAAATTATTAATTTTTACTTAATAAACAAAGAATAAACATTTTAGTGGCAGAACAGACAGTGCATGATAGTGTATATAATACTTTAATAGGTTTTCTTTTTTGTCTTACTAGGTAATTAAATCTTTAAAAAACTAAATATAAATTATGTTGTAATATAATATTCAATTTGTTGGTCGTGTTTGGGCTCATCGGGGACGTCTCGACGAGATAAAAAATTTGACGCCCCCTTCGGACCCCCCCGGCCGAAACTCGGAAACGGCGCGTCACAGTCGGGTCGTATTTGGGCTCATCAGGGACGTCTCGACGAGATAAAAAATTTGACGCCCCCCTCGGACCCCCACCGGCCGAAACTCGGAAATGGCGCGTCACAGCCGGGTTGTGTTTGGAGTCATCTGAGATGTTTCAGGAAGACGAATTTAAAATTTATTATAGACCAAATTTGAAATTTGGTCAATTGCTGTCTATTGCAACCATTGTCAACGGTTACAAATAGACCCCCCATGTTAGGTATCATTTGAAAGGCCTTAATGAGGGTAATCTATCAACACCATCCTCCCAGCCACCCTCCGCTTCCCCCTTACTCCCCCCCCCCCCCTCCTTTAAAATTATACAATTAATAATAATAAGACCCAAAACCAAACCAAAACAATTAGACATGGCAAAAGACAAGAAAAAACGAAAACGAAATGAAAACGTGAATAAATTTTCTACAAGAATATATATTTCTTTTTTAAAAAAATTCTATTTACATGAATTTTAAAAATTATAAAAAAGGGCTTTTGATAGCTTTTAGAAAAATCAAGCGCTGAATCAAAAATATGGAGAAAATAATAAATGTTAAGTGTGCCTTTTACAGTTCAATATACCCAAAAAAGCCCCATAGAGTTTCCATTTAATCCACTAAGCCGCTTTTTTGTCCCACTCGATAGATTTTTTGAAAAAATTGAAGAAGCAAGATTCTCGCTCTAAAAATTTCGTAATCTTTATCAAAATGAAAAAAAAAAACACTTTTTGTCTCAATTTCTTGTCACTTCACTCACTTGGTGAATTTAAAAAAAAATTAAAAAAAAAAAAAAAAAAATTACCGCCAGCATTAGCGTTACCCAAACAAAACGTACCACGCGAAAATTGCACGGTTGGTGCAAAAACTCAATTGTTTTTACTGAAAATTAAAAAAATTGTTAATTTTGATAAAAACTGTTGTTTGGCTCTTTTACCATATATTTTATATTCGTATAAAGAAATATACATACATCTATACATATAAATAAAATTGGAGTGTCTGTTTGTAATATTGAAATAACCGTTTTTTACTACATGCATATGAATATATATACGTACATACACCATATATGAGTACATACACCAAAATAAACCAACCACATAACCAAACCAAATTTTTGTGTGTCTGGGTGTCTGTTTGTTCCGGCTAATCTCTGAAATGGCTGAACCGATTTTGACGGGACTTTTATTGGCAGGTAGCTGATTTAATAAGGAGTAACTTAGGCTACGTTTATTTTAGAAAAAATCCAAAATAACATTTTTTACAATTTTTGTCTCTCTGTCTGTTTGTTTGTTCCGGCTAATCTCTGAAATGGCTGGACCGATTTTGACGGGACTTTTATTGGCAGGTAGCTGATTTAATAAGGAGTAACTTAGGCTACGTTTATTTTAGAAAAAATCCAAAATAACATCCAAAATAACATTTTTTTACAATTTTTGTCTGTCTGTCTGTTTGTTTGTTCCGGCTAATCTCTGAAATGGCTGGACCGATTTTGACGGGACTTTTATTGGCAGGTAGCTGATGTAATAAGTAGTAACTTAGGCTACGTTTATTTTAGAAAAAATACACCCCGGGCGAAGCCGGGAGCGCGCCGCTATACACTCTAAAAACATAACCCTCGTTGTGGCGCAGACGGGTAAAAATTTTTACTAGGTAACATAATTTACTACCTAAATAACAAAACACGCTTCATTGTTACTGAATTATCCCTCTACATTGTAAATAATTATAAATTTGTAGGTATTTGCAGTAAAGTAGGCTCAGTCGACTATGTCGTGCCTTTGTCGTCTAGTCTCCATACTACTCTTTGCCATCTCTGTGCGGTCGATCTCTTGTAGAGGGTGGCGCGGGGAAATCAGCCTAATAATTCAAGGCCAAATCGGCGTTATACACCTTAACGTTGTCATTTCTGTATAGAAAAATATATCTATTAAAAAACCAGCAAATCTATACTAATGTTTTAAAGAGAAAAGATTTGTATTTTTGTTTGCAATGGTCAAAGGTCAGACAGGCTGAAGGACCACTTGATGGTGGCTACCGTAGCCTCACAAGTGCTGCATGTGCCCTGCTGACTACAGGTTATTAAGGATAGGTGCTCTGGCATGCCTTTCTCACTCACCGAAACACAACAGCACACATGCTGTTATGCTGCATGCACAACTGCCAAGACTGCCTGCTTATATTTTTTTTCTAAAACGCAATAAACTTTGATTAATGGTTTGAATCCTTTTTTAACAGCGCTGCTTGTAAGCAAATATTTTTCAGTGCACTAAACTACATTGTAACTGTTGTTGTGTCGTCAATTAAAAGCGTATTGACTGCAAAAAAACCTTAACGTCAAACTTCTGCAAAATAATGTCAAACTTCTTCAATTATTTTCTTTTATTTAATTACGCAATACAAATACAAACGTGTAAAGTTATGAAGTTGTAAAAATAATATGAAAATTGTGTACGTAATACTCGATGCAGTGACATAATCACGAGCTTGTTTCTTTGAAATTCTACTTACTGGAATAGCAGTAGCTTTTACCTAATAACTAATTGAAAGGGAATGTAGGTCGGCATCAACATAAAGAGCAAAGAGACTACATGCCAAGTAATACTGTGTGTTTAGTAGAGTTTATCTCGTTCTTGTAATCCTATACTTAGGTGATTAATATTTTTTGAGCTAAAATGACATTTCTTCAAGTACAAGCTGGTGCCCTCGACTTCTTCCGCGTTGTAAAATGAAAAATATAAAACATGAAAAAATATCTGACATTTGTGGCTGTGACGACGATGACGCCCGTCACAATTGAGAGTGGCGCCCAAATTTTTTTTATACTTTTAGACTATCCCTCAGGAATCTAACATTTATCCAAGGTAAAAAGTATATTATATGTTAATGTTAACTGCCCGTGTACTTAATTCATCCAAACCAGTTAAGCCGTTTTTGCGTGAAAGATTATCTGACATAATCCATACATGCATCATCTTAAACTTTCTCATTTTTTTATATTAGTAGTCCAACTAATATTATAAAATTAATTTCACAATATTATTTTTCTGACGAAGCTTGGAATACATCGTTGTTTAACACAGCGAATAGGTACACTCGGTAACAAAATTTGTGTACGCTGCAGTTTGTACCTGCTGTCCTGACAAAGAATCTTAATTATTTTAAGCTGTGCAAGCTTTCTCGTAATTTGTAGTATTGCACTTAGGGCCCGACGGTACGCCTGTTACTGCTTATTTTATTTTATCGTCAGCTAGACGGAATTAACCAGAGCCGGACTATTATTTCGAATTTACAGCGACTAAACTCGATACTTCATTGTATATTAGCTAACATTTTTCTTTGTCACTTGATTGGATTTTAATCTTTTTCCACTAGTTTCATTTTGTGAAGAAGGGCTTTATTGAGAATTAAAAAGAAAGGGTATTATTTGCTTTTACATATACTTGTACCTATAATAAATTGTTTATTTTAACTAACATGTAAAAATATAAAAAAACCTTATACAATTAAAAGGATAAGGGATTTAGTAAGGATAGGGAAATAGTCTCTTGGATCCCTTACTTACTCATTTCTTCATAAATGGTAATGGTGCCATTTATGAAGAAATGAATAGAAAAATTGGAAACTTTTTCAAAGTTTTCAAAGTAGGTTCTGGGTCTGGCAAGTAGTGGCACGGCCTTTACAGAAGACCACCGTGAAATAACAGCATACGTGCTATTGTGTTTCGGTGAGTAAGTAAGGGATGCCAGAGCCCATTACTCCATCCCTTATTTATCCATTATCCTTAATCCTTCTATGGTCGGCGAGCACTTGCAGCACCTATGGCGTTGTTTGTGTTATAGGCGACGGTAGCCACCTACCATTAAGATCATGTGTCAGCCTTTCTGTTGACCTTAACATAAAAAAAGTTTTAAGCTACCTAGTATTGACATTGTCATGACTAATGAAATATTATTGTCGCAACTAATGAAATAATCGAAACATACAATAACAGGTAAGAAATAAAACAACAAATTGCATGTATCAATTGAGTTAGACACCAAGCTATAACTAAAGGAACGAACTAGCTGAACTCAGAGTAAAAATACTTACAAAAAGCAAACATGTCGAACATTTGAAACTGAAGGATGTTTGGTGAAAGTTTTCCGACATTTATTGCAGTTACACTAGAGGCATATCCGAGGCACAAGTAACGTCTCCAATCTTTTGGCGTTGGCCAAACTTGCCGAATAAGACGTTCTATATTCAACTTAAATAAGATTTTTATACAAACGTTTCCTGGTTTTAGTTTTATTGAATCGCAATAAACTTAAAGGTTTATGACGTAATTAGTTATCTTAATTTTTGGCACGAATACTGCAAGTATAATGTACCCATCTGTAATTTATTTATAAGTTTGCTCGTTTTTTTGGAAGGAAATCGTCTGGCTTAATATTGCCGCAAATGATGTGTCTATTTGATAATATTAATGTTTAATTTGAAATAGTTTTCTCTTTGCGTTCGATATTGCAAGAGAAATCCCTAATTAACTAACTAACTGTATTCTTTAATCTTTAGAATATATTTTACCATATATTTACTGACTCATCTCTAAACAAACTCATGCTAGATGAATCGATCAATCACCATTTCATACCGTACACTGTATCCAAATAAATATAAACGACTCAGTACGATGAAAATTTGTGATAGAAAAAAAAGATTCTATTTGTAAATAAATATATTTTCATATGTTAAGATCGACAGACAGGCTGACGGTCCAATCTATGTTAGGTGGCTACCGTCGCCTATAACACAAGCAACGGAAAACAGATTCTGGAAGTGCGCTGCCGTTACAGCCGCCAGAGGAGCTGCCAAAAATGACCAATACGCAGTATACCCTACCACTTTCCAAATCCAGACTAGAGAGAGCCATCTTAGAAAAGGCCTACCGAGAACCGGACCCGGAACAGAGCGTTAACCACGCGATGAGTGCATGAGTGATAGAAATTGACGAACTCCTTGGATGAGGAGCTCTTCAACAATTAAATTTAGTGTCAGTGGAAATGCTACTAGCATTTTATAATTTACTTGAATAAAATATTCCTGCTTCATTTTTTGTGTAAATGTTAGCAGACAGTCTGACGGTCCACTTTATGATAGATGGCTATAATTACACAAGCTACGCTGTAATCATGAATTCAGCATGAATAGCACGATATATTCAGAGAGAATATTGCAACAAAATACGTATCAGATAACGTTGGCACCTTAATGAAATTTTGATATCTTAAAAGTAGTTAAGAGGTGTCACGGATAGTTGAAAACTGGACATAGTTGGAACACAAGAGGCAAGCCACACGTAGCTGCACCATGTTAAAGTTACACGCAACACAACACTTTATCCGACAAGTAGATAAACTAAAGCTTCATTATTTCAGCTTCAAAAACATAGTGAACATTGCATTAAAGAATTTGTTTTTAAAAAATGTTAGCTGGGGCCCACGACTTCGTCCGCGTTGGAAATTGAAACGCCTGAACTAAATATGTAAAGCAATATAGCAAGCATAACAGCAGTAACGGATCAATAAAATCTTGTTAGCCTATGTGGTAGCCTTATATGTCTAATGTTAATGGACATTACATGTCCATTTGATGTAACATTTTATGAAATAAAATAGCAAAATTGTGAAAAAATTTACCGTTAAAGCTAAATAGCATTACCGCCAAGAAGCCAAGACCGGCCAAGAATAAACATCGCTCTGAGGTTCGATTCCTGATGCAAGGCGATAAAGTGTGTGAAAGATTCATCACAGCCCTCCGGGGGCCGATTCCTCTTCAAACTTGCTCCCGACCCTCCGCCCTCTCGTTCCGCTATATCATATTTTTCAAAATTTCCTTCAACTTAGTTGAGAATTTTCAAAGCTTTATCGCGACACGAACTTTAAAAGCATTGAATTGGATTGTTGTTTGTGCTTGATGTCACAAAAAAAGACCAAGCTTGCAATAGTAGGACTCGCGACATGATTCTTCCTTCTCATACATCAATCACAAATAAAGACTATTTTCATAAAATAAAAATAAAAAATTTAAATATTACTATTTTTGAATTATAATAATTAAAACTTTTGTCTGTCAGTTATTACAGACAAAAGTAAATAACCACTTTTTTATTTTATTTTAATTCTGGAACTAAAAAAACATTCTACAAGGCTACTTGAGAAACAAAAGGACGTATCTATATTTTTTATATTAAATATCCAGGCAGACTTAATGAAAAATATAATATTGATATACATATGATATATATCTAGACAAAACTATTGAATACATCGTATTGGTAAGCTAATGTGATGATCTTCGAGCATGTAGCAACAAGCTCGCCCAAGTGCATTCCCATACCTATGCATTACATACACTGCATTTAATTAATGCTCAGCCAATGTTAAAGCTCTTAGCAGTCGACGCTACAGAGCGACACAATACACACGCCAAATGCCTACATACTCCTACGAAAATGTTGTATTGTCGAAAGCATTGAAGATGACTGAGCAGACTACCGTGTAAATGCATAAAATATCAATAACTAGCGATCAACTACCGACTTCACCCAGGATGCAATTTTTTTTCTAAATTCGAAGTGACTTATCACCGAAAATCACCATCACTTATCACCATGTTTCAACGTCGGCGGCAAATATGAGACCCGGGATCACAGCGCGGCCTTATCCCCGGGCCCCATAAACACCGCCTTGTCCTTTCAGACCCACCTTCTTTACGGCATGGCCGCATACTACTAATGTGGCGACCCATTGGAACATCTGTGAGCCACCACACCTCTCAACTGGCGAATCCCGGACGCCAGATATACCATCAGCCTGCCTGCCGTAATAAGTATAGTAAAAACAATTTGTAAGTATTTTTATTGTACATACGTGTAAACATAGTAGTTTTATTTTGCATTGATGGTGCCGGTCAATGGTGTTGTATGGAAAATTGATAAAACATATAAATGAAGTTTTTTACAGCTCTTAGAAAAAAAAACTTAGAAACTTTTGGATATGCACTATTTAGAAGAAAACATATTACAGGCTCTAATATTAAAGCACATTTACTTAAAGGACTTTCAGTAAATGTACAACAAAAAATAAAAAATAAATTTTCACAAATCATCACAAAAATACATAATAATTAATAAGCAAATCATTAAAGGATTCTAATGCTAATAAACGATTTGAGAAGCATAACCTAATAGCTCTCTATCTCCTATAGTTACGGGCGAATCGTGAGCAGTAACGAGACATTAGTTTGCAGGCCAGTCAAATTGCTCCTCTACTTGATTATAATTAACTATTGGCACAGTACTTAAACTAAACAGTGCGACATTTGAATATTTGGAGCAAAATAAAACAAGTCCTCTGAGAACTGTACGAGGTCTAGCCATATTTGTATTTCTATAATAATTGTTTTTTTTTTATTATTAGAGATCAAATCCCAGCTATATTTCTAGTCTTCTGTAGATCTTCGTCCGCGTTGAAAATTAAAAAAATATAATGACTGACAAAATATATGAGCAATATAACGCCTGATATCTTTATTGCTATACGTATTATACTTTTGCCAGACGTTGGATTTTCATTTATAGAATATCCCTCGGGAACAGTAATTTTGTACGTGATGCATAATTTCATGGTAATCGGTTGAAAAGATAACAAACAGTTACCTTCATGTATATATTATTAGTATGGAAGGAAGTATTGATGTAATTTATATTCTAAAATAAACTATGACATTAAAAATCTTTGTGAGATGTGAACAATGGTGAAGGAACTTGTTAGTGTACCTACTGTTGACTGAATACAATATTGTTCCATGATGCTTGCAAGTTGCAGCCAACGGCAGCCACCTAAGGATCATCACGTGAATTTAGTTATGGTAAACGCAGCTGAAATGTAGGGCTGTGTTTCGGGAACATTGAATTCTTGACTTCACTAAGGTTCGAAATACAAAAGCGAATCACAGCAGCTTCTACACAATACTTGTACATAAGTACATCGCAACAGTATTAAGTAACTGTATATACCCGCTGAATTCCTTCAAGGAACTATTGCTGAGCAACTATTTCAAATGAACCTGTTAATATATGTATATTACCTACATATCTTACTATGTAATGTAATACAATGATGTAGGTACATAGTAATTTATCTGTTTTATTTCTTTCTCATTATGTATATTTTTAAGAGAAATTTATCTTTATATAGTATATTTTGAGGTCACTGTCCGCCTCTGTATGTATATTGTATCCGCTAACTCCTCCCAAACCATGCAACTGAATTTGATGAGGTTTTCACCATCAGTTAGATAATTTTTCACGGAAGGGAAAAATATATATACGAGAATAAAACCTAATAACGTTTTTACGTTAGCAGAAAAAACAATATTTAAAAAACTAAATCTCCGAAATATTTTCCATTGAAATTTTGCGGTGGCTATATCCGAAAGTCCTATCCTATAGAGCAGGGTTCCCCAAACTATTTTGGACAAGTGACCCCTTTTCAACAATGAACTGTTACCTCAGACCCCCATGGTCAAATTACCTACTTTTAAGACCAACCCCCTTATTCATAATGGTCCGCTAACTTAAAGCAGCTATCTATCTTAGTCTATCTTTAGTTTTTTCCTATTGGTACAAAATACCTAGGTACTAAGGTGCCAATTAGAAAACTTTGCACTTGGTTAAGTGAGTGAAGTTGATTTCATTTTCTCGTCAAAATTTAACAAAATAAAAAGACAATCCAATTCAGTAAATATCAAGTTTAATTTATAATTATTACAAATTAATACATAAAGCATCTTAAGTTGGTAGGAAATTATATTTTAAAAACTATTAATTCGCAAAGAGAAAATAAAACATTCAGTGCGATGGATGAACCTGGTGACTATCTACCAATCTAGCTACATCCGGTTCAATATTAGTGAGTTGCAGCCTTAAATCTCCACGTTCGTTGATTTTCAAACGGTTTCTTTGTTTTGTCAAAATGTTTGTTACCACACTGAAGCTTTTTTCAACTAGATATGATGATGGAAAAGCGATAAGGTATTTTTCAGCAATGTTCCACAATGTAGGATACTGTGTTTCAATTTTGCGTTGCAACCAGAACTTCTGATAGCCTTGGTTGAACTTTTGCTTAAGCTCTTCGTCTGTGCTGATGGTAATCAACTCTTCTTGCATTATCACATTGGCTTCTTCTATGGCTGTGGTGTTATACGGATTTATTATCCATTGAGGAATTTGTAAATTTAAAAGATCATCAAACCTCTCCGTAAAATCCTTGTGTAATGCGTCCAAGTGAGTAACATATAATAAAATGTCATCATCTTGAAGCATTTTTGGTAATTTTGACAAATGCGGAAACTGCGAATATTCTTTTCTGCCTAAATTTTGTTTATAAAGAACTAGTTTACCCACGAAGGCCGATATTATTGATTTTGTTTTAATCAAGTTAAGATCATCACCCTGTAGTTGCAAATTAACTTTGTTGAACATTCCAAAGATATCAGTCAAGTAATAAATATCTGTTTTACAATTGTTCAGATTTTCTTTCAAATTCGGATCTTTTTCTTGTAAAAACTCCAACACATAATAATAATAATAATAAATCATTTATTAGATGTAAGTTTTTACAAAACATTTACCCTCGTCAACATTATTTTATATTTACAAACTACCACCGGTTCGGAAAGCTGCTTCTAGGGGGAAGAACTCGGCAAGAAACCCCCTAGTTGCTCTTTTCATAAATCAATTAATCAATTTACAACAACACGTAACAATACTTAGCTATCTATTAACACCATATTCAACTCCAAGGACGTTCATCATTTATATAATCTAATATTCTATAATAACCCTTTTTGCACAGGGTTTTCTTAATATAAACTTTAAATTTATTCGTAGATAATTGTTGTATATTAGCAGGAAGCCTGTTGTAGAAGCGTATACATTGACCCATAAAAGAGTTGCTAACCTTGCGAAGACGAGTTTTATGCAATTGAAGCCTATGCTTGTTTCTAGTATTCAAACTATGAACATCACTATTTCTACTGAAAGTGCTAATATTTCTGTGAGCAAACAAAAGATTTTCAAAAATGTATTGTGAGGCTACAGTAAGTACATTTATTTCCCTAAACTTATCTATTAGCGAGACCCTGGGACCGAGCTTGTAGATGGCACGAATAGCCCTTTTCTGTAACACAAATATAGTGTTTATATCCGCAGCATTACCCCAAAGTAAAATACCGTACGTCATTACACTATGAAAATAGCTGAAATATACTATCCTCGCGGTATTTACGTCAGTAAGCTCACGAATTCTTTTAACAGCATAGGCAGCCGAACTTAATTTAATGGCTAGTTTATTAATGTGTGGTCCCCATTGTAGTTTAGAATCTACATTTATACCTAAGAATACAGTCGACTCAACCAGCTCAATGTCTTCGCCATTTACGTGAACATTATGATCAATTTGTTTGACATTTGGTAAAGTGAATTTAATACATTTTGTCTTTTTATTGTTCAACGAAAGATTATTAACATTAAACCAATCAATAACCTTAGACATCGCCAAGTTAACATGCTCATGATACTTTCTACGGTTCAAAAATTTCACAGATTCAAAAAGGGCTGAAAATCTTTCTAAGCAAGAGCCTCTTGATAGCCAGCGAACTTCAGTGTGCAGAAGTAACCGAGTAAAGACTTCGTCGTTTTCGTCACATAGTTGAGCAAATAACCGAGAGTTCAAAGAATTGCTTCGAATCTTGTTGATAGCATTTATTACATATTGTAAAGACTTATGCAATCTAGGACTCAGCTTTTTTGCTGCTAAATGCTGCCTGTGAATCACACAGTGAATAACCAGTACATCAGGCAGTTGTCGCTTTAAGTGAGCTATAAAGCCACGATGACGACCAACCATAGACGGTGCACCATCAGTCGCAACAGAAACAATATTCTTCCATGGAATAGCTTTATCAGTAAAAAAATGTTCCACGGCCTGAAAAATCGATTCTCCTCTAGTATCAGTCTCTAAATATGCAGCAAAAATCAGTTCTTGGCACATATTTTCATCTTTGATAAATCGAACATATCCTAACAATAGAGCTTCATTGCCGGGTAATGTAGACTCGTCCAACTGGAGAGAGAATCTGCGGGTCTGTAAGAACTTGCATAAAATGTTTTCCACATCGCGTCCCATCTCATCTATGCGTCTCTGAACGGTGTTGTTGCTCAAAGGTATTCTCTTTAAAATATCATGTGCGGGTTTGTGCAATACATTGTTAAGGACCTCCGCAATGGCTGGTAAGATAAGCTGCTCTCCAATTGTATGGGGTTTCCCCGACTTCGCTATTAGTAAAGATATATTATAGGACGCTCGTAAACCATCATTGTCTCGAATAGATGATGACGCAAACATCGATCCTATGGATGGCCTTTTGTCTAGTTTTTCTTTCAGTGCTTGAAAATATGACAAGGGCTTACTTTTTTTGTTAGCATGTACTCTTGATAAGTGGTCATCCATTTTTGAAGGCTTCATGGCATCGTTACTAAATACTTTTTCACATATGAGACACATCGGGAAGTGTTGATTTGATGGAGATGCAATAAATCCGAACTTCAAGTAGTCCAAACTGTATTGTCTGCATTTTTTTTTCGTGTCCGCCATCATAAAACTTTCAGTAATTCTGCAAACAAAAAAATAAGGAACCTAAATAAAAAACAATAATAAACTGTTAAATTTGCACACTATCTTATTTTTATCACACTCAGTTAATGGATTCTTGTTAAGTATTACTGACTTACTCTTTGATAAACTTTGATACCTATATTGGGAAGTAACTACAGTAGGTAATTAGGTATAGAAACTTCGTATTAGGTAATTAGGTAGAATAAGAACGAAAACCAAAGACTTAAGTGTTAGTAATTTTTACAAATACAATTATACATACCTATTTAAAATATGTTGTATGTTGTGTTTAACACTTTTTCAGTCACTTTACTTCACTTAATTTAGCTTTGTAATAAGTTTGTAATCTCTTGAAATAAATGAGTACTTAGCTATATGAGTTTTTATCGTTCAAGCTCCAACGAATTTCAAAACGCAAATGAACTTTCAACCTAAATGCAAGCTCGTTAAATAGTAAAATATCAGGAACATGTTTGGACTTGATCATGAATTCGTTCGTCTTAATTCGCGTAAAGCCGCTATCACACTATTCAATTTGAACGAATCCAATTTAGGAAATCGGAAGGTGTGATCGCAGTTAGAACAGATTGGATTCAATTAAGAGTTTATCCATTTTCAACTCTATATCTTCGATTTAGAAATCAATTTAGCGTAGTGTGATCACGAGCTCACTACTTAGATTCCTAAATAGGAATCGTTCAAATTGAATAGTGTGATAAGCACTTTATCGTCAAATAGAGAGCAAGTCAAAACGCCGCTGAAAGACGTACGCTCCAACTCAATCTTGCACAAACTTGTCCACATAGACTTGCCGAGTTTTTCATCTTGTACGAACTTGAAACTTTACATTCCTGGAACATTATTTCCTACAAAAATATTAATTATTCTTAGTACACGTAACACAACATAAACAATACAGTAACTACCTACTTACCTATCTTGAAAGTTTTAAATAAGAACTTGTGTTAATATAATAGGGGTCGATTTTTAGACCTCGTCGACCCCCAAAATCACTTTTCGTTTATGTCGACCCCTAGGAAACCGATATCGACCCCAAGGGGTCGATATCGACCACTTTGGGAATCCCTGCTATAGAGCATCCTATCAGTGCCTATAACCGATTGCATATAAAATTTTTGTATCCGTAAAAATATATTTGATGTAATTTAAATGTCTAAATTGCTTCTTGTACTTCAAACATATCTACACACTACAATAGTCCCACGACGTTCAGCAACATAGACAATCTGACATAATCCTAATGTGCAGTACACGATGGCAAATAATCAAATCAGTTTGATTTATTAGTTTGTACTTGGCACGCTTATTAAACAGAGAATCGTGACAGAAATTTGATTGTGAGAGATTCTGTGGGGGCTTTAATCAGACGTAACGTAGCATGAATGCCATCCGAGTTGTGTGCATGCAACCTCAGCTGACACTTCGTTTCTGTTTCAAAAATGTCATCTCTTTTATTCCTATGTACGAGTAAATACTTAGGTATACCTATCTAAGTATGTTATATTTTTTTACTAGCAGATGTCCGCGACGTCGTCCGTGTTCAAAATGAAAAATAAATAAGCAATATAACGCGTGACCTCTTGTTGCTTTAACACTTTGCCCAGGCGTTAGTTTTTTGTTTTATTTTAAACTAGCTGATGCCCACGACTTCATCCGCGTTGAAAAATATTAAGTAGCCTATCCTGTATCCCGTACGTCCAAATGTTTATCTACCAAGTTTCATGAAAATCAGTTAATTCGTTTCAGAGTTATGGAGGAACATACATACATACAAAAAAAAAATTCTAAAAATCGTCAATTTAGTTTCAGTATCATGTATAGAGCCTATAAACACGATATCTCTGAAAACAAAGTAACTTACTCCATGACCGACCCTTACAGATTTATTATTAGTATTGATTGATGATCCCACGGGAACTGTATATTTTTCTGGATGAAAGGCACCATATGTCCTTTCTTGTATACCTGACAAGGTGTATGCAAAATTTCATGATGATCGGTTGAGTAGTTAAAGCGTGAAAAGGTAACAAACAGAATTACTTTCAAATTTATGATATTAGTATGGATACCTGTAGATTGTATTTAGTATTTAGTACTAATAAGTATGAATATTATGGTCGACAGACTTGCTGACAGTCCACTAGATGATAGGTAGGTGGCTACCGTCTCCTATTCGAAATATAATCTGATTTCTAAAAAAAGAATGAAATTTTCATTTGAATCGCATTGTTAAATAAATTATGCGAGAAAATCCCCTGACATTCGCGTACAATGAATGTTAGAGATGAAATCAACTGAAAGTCTGTAGCAAAGGGCGGCGGTGACAGGAAGCGAAGCGCAGCGGAGCGAGCGAGAGAGCTCTGACTCAGCAGTTCACCGCACGAACAGTACTCGAACCATCCAACCACTACTACCTATAACCTCTAACCTACTAAGCCCAGAGTTTACACTGCTCTCGTTATAATGAGCTATTACCAGAAGGTTTTCATTTCACTTCACCTCCTTTTAATGGGAACGGTTTTGAATGAGAAAATGACGCGTTTACCGACGAAATGTACACGTTTACAAAAACAAAATGCTTCCTTAGAACAATGGTAACAGTCCAGAGAGAGGAGCGAGTAAGCGATTTGGCACATTGCGCCCCGACGGGCAGAGGGGCGGACGGGGCGAGCCACGGTATAATTACGTACGAAATGTGAGCTGTCGTTTAAATCTTGCAAAGCTTAAATTTGAAGCGAATTCACTGAAGCTGTATTAATTTAATTTTGTCGCTAATGGATATCCACTGCATCGGAATTTATACTTTAAAACTGCACAGTCGACAAACGTCGCAAGTGAAATGACAACATTACCACAAATATTGAATTTCTTTGTGAGGGAGGATATGACATTTTAATTAAGGGTCGCATCGGATAATAGATTCGAAGTAGCGCGACTTATGGGTTCTCCTGAATAATAATCCTATCGATTAGTATAATAAAATAGCGAGTGTTTGTTTTTTTTTTAATTTTAGTTGGTTCGAGTCCCGGGCGAGCCAAGCGAGTTTTAGAAAATCTTTGAATGCAGTTTTGTTTCTTTTTAAAAATAAAGGAATGTCTCCTTTATGTAAAATGAGCCAACTTAAGGATTTAAGGTAGATTCCCTCCAGGGCCCGACTTATTTTTCCAGCCTGTAAATGGTCCGCTTAAAATCAATAGAAAAGAGATAATTTTCAAGTCGTATATCCGAATAATACTTTATTTTTTCTGTCGAATCTGTGCTTTATTAGTTTAGTATATTATTAAGTTTTATACTCTAATCGTTATCGTCTATCCTTTAGATTGTCAAGTTTGTCTTATGTCAAACATGATTCAGTTCGGTTTAGGGCCTCTTTCACCATCTGTCAAGTAGGCTAACCGTCATTTAAAGTCACCGGTCACCGGGGATGATGGAGCTGTTATACCTTTGTTTGTGCGGCAAAAGTCCCAAATATTAAAAAGAAAATCATAATAAAAAATCGCCTATCGAAGGATGCACAAAACCGAGTGCATAATTTAATAAAACGTAAAATTATTTCTTTAAGTAACTCATCAACACTTTACTTGTAGTTGGTGAAAGAGGCCCTTATTGTAATAAAAACAGTGTCTGGTAATTAAAATTCTAAATTAAATAAAATTAATGCAATTGAGTTTTCATTGTTACCCCCGGAGTGAAATCTCACATTTTTACGCGCCACTGAACCCTTCAGTATTGTAATAGAGCGTCCAAATGTCCCTTTAATAATGCCATATCCCATTCTCTCGAAAGCATTAGACTACCAAAGCTGAACAATTTAATGACGATTGACTATTCATACCACATTCGAGCGGTTGACCGCTTTGCTACTCTTGATTTAAAGTCTAATTATTCTGCGTTCTGAGCCGTAGCGGACCGTAGCGGAGTACGTAATGAGGGTGAAATGCAAAATGTTGCAATTGCATTTCCCCGTCAGAAAAACAGCTTACACTGGCAAAAATAATTAAGAGTATTAGTAGAGTCGCCGAGCGCAGTGTCGCGCAGTAAATAGTCTGCTAAATACCCACCTACATTATTGGCGCACCAACTCCACCGAGCCCAGTGTAATAACGGAAACAATTTTGCCTTTTAAAACCGTGTAGGGCTCTTTTGTTTACAAATGGGTTTGTGGTGAGCTCGAAATAGAGCCGTGTATAGCGATAAGGGACTTATTTGCTCATTTTTTTTTACAAATATTTCGATTTTCGCAATAATAATAAAAAGAAATTTTTTTTCGCAGAATTTTGCTTGTTTCCTCCTCTTCAGTCTTGGTGGATATAATGTCTAAAAACCACATTATATCCTTACGTACTCAGGACCTTAAGTACTGGGCCATAAGAGCCTTACCTAGTAATTTGACCGTATTGTAATAAATATTAAACATTAAAATTTTCAATGAAAACTGGTTTCACAATAAGCAATGGGAGATTGTAATACATTTCAAAAATCGAAACTTGGTTACTAGACTTGTTAATGTATTACCAATGAGCTCGACCACCGGGGCTCGTCAAGAACTTGTAAATTGGTCTAACGGAGATTCATTGATCTTCTGTAATGGGCTCCCGGCTATCGCTCAACCTCACTGTTTGACACGTCAATAGTAGGGTATTACCGGGTTACTGCCGGTTAGTATTGTGCCCCACCCTGTAGTTACCTACCGATTCCCGATGCATCATTTGTTGGCTGTCAGTGTGGCCCTTGACGACGGTCCTTCTACGGTGTACCCTGTACCGGCCGAGCGGAAAAAAAGATAATCGCCCAATTAAATGGAACCACTGCCCGTGAAATTGTTTACCGTTTTAGGTAAGATTTTTCGGATTACCTCCGGAGTACGGATGGTCATTTGTAGTTCTTTCAACGCGAAGTTCCTCCACTTGCCGGAAATTGAGCGGCAGAAGATCAAAAAATCTCGCATAATTTCTAATGTATAATCAAATCTCCAGGTGAATAGGAAACTTGAGTTATCTTTTTACTTAATTATAAAAAAAAAAAAAATTAAAAATAGTAGAAACATTCGTTTAGGAGTAAATGGTAGGTATATATATAAATACAGGGTGACAGGGTAAGTCGTGCTGAATATTTAAGGACGTTATTACTCAGGTCATTTGTAATAGATTTTATCATATAATGTGGTGTCCTAAACTTAACCCTTATGGAGATATTGAACTTTAAAGATTTTTTAAAAAAATCCCTTTTTTTCTGCTTTGATATCGATTTTTTTGGGACTGCAGCTCCTGGGGTCCGTTTTATTAATGTTTTTAGTTAGAAGGCATGTAAATTAATAAAAATAATTAACAAAAATTCAATGTACTACTAACAGTTTAAAATAAAGACTCGGCGATGTTCAGACTTTAAAATTTTTCACAGAGTGTTTTCAACTTTGAAGCGCTGTTCTAAAAAAAAATTGTATGGAAAATTTTGTGCAGATGATTTTAAAAACTTCTACGTCTCTTTAGCTATTCAAAAAGGTATAACACTTCCTATTAAATAGGCAAGACTTTGACGAAATAACAGCTAAGGTAGCAGAGGGTACATTTTTAGGTTGAGGTAAAAATAGCCAAAATACGTAAATAAAACAAAAAAAAATGAGAACAATATTTTAATTCGTTATTATAATTCATGTTTAACATGGCCGCCGTTATTTCTTAATTACTTTTCTTAAATTACTTTTCACGACAGTAGTTCGCAGGTTCCGCCTCATTTGCTCAGCAGCCTCAATAATCTTTTGTCTTAAAATATATCAGCGTCATTTGATCAGCGTCATTTGGTCGTATACTAGGGTTTTCATTTGACCCCACACGTAAAAATCCATCGGCGTTAATCCTTGCCGGCCATGGTATGGGTCCGCCTCTTCCAATCCATTTGTTTGGGTATTTCTCGTCCAACCATGCTCGAACACTTCTCCTGTAGTGAGCTGGGCAGCCATCATGTTGAAAGAACATGTCTCTTCTTAATGCAATAGGCAAGTCTTCCATCAATGGGGGTAACTCCTCCCTCAAAAAGTTTTCATATGTCTCGCCATTCAAATTATCGGGCAGAAAGTATGGCCCAATTAACTTATTTGATATTATGCCCATCCATACATTCAAACTGAATCTCCTTTGTGACCCTTTTGTTCTTTTTTTGTTGGGGTTACCTTGCTCTTTAGGAGCCCAATAATGGGCGTTATGATAATTTGTGATGCCATCTTTATCAAATTTAGACTCATCAGTCCACATGATTTTCTTTAAAAAAAACTCATCTTCAATATGCATTGAGCATAAATCTGCAGAAATCTAATCCTCTCAATGGATCTCCTTCTTCAATAACTTGCACTGGCGTGTGCCCAGTAGTGTGCATTATGAACTTTCCACTGAGAAAGACCAAGCTGTCGAGCGACAGCTCGTGTTGATAAGGTTGGGTCGGTTTTAAAGAGACGTCGTATTTCATTTTCTTCTTCGTCGTCACGTATACGAGGTCGTCCCAAGTCAGTCCGTCGTACTAGGACCGAACCAGTTTCTCGTAGTCTACGATAAACTCTGTCAAATACGCCAATATCAGGTACTCGGCGTGTAGGATACCGTCGCATGTACTACCACTAGTGCCTATTCAAATAACATTATTTTAAGATTTTATGAACCTTCCTAATAGATGTTATACCTTTTTGAATAGCTAAAGAGACGTAGAAGTTTTTAAAATCATCTGCACAAAATTTTCCATACAATTTTTTTTTTAGAAAAGCGCTTCAAAGTTGAAAACACTCTGTGAAAAATTTTAAAGTCTGAACATCGCCGAGTCTTTATTTTAAACTGTTAGTAGTACATTGAATTTTTGTTAATTATTTTTATTAATTTACATGGCTTCTAACTGAAAACATAAAAAAATCAGACCCCAGGAACTCCAGTCCCAAAAAATCGATATCAAAGTAGAAAAAAAAGGATTTTTTTAAAAAAATCTTTAAAGTTCAATATCTCCATAAGGGTTAAGTTTAGGACAACATATTATATGATAAAATCTATTACAAATGACCTGAATAATAACGTCCTTTAATATTCAGCACGACTTACCCTGTCACCTTGTATATATCGATTACAACACCTAAAATGCTAATATTATTTGCATAACCAAATCCTAGCTAATATTATAAATGCTAAAGTGAGTTTGCTTTTTTTTCATTTTTGTTACTTACTCAATCGATCATGAAATTTTGCATACAACTCAGAAATACCGAAAAGGACATAGGGTCTTTCATCCACAAGAAAAGTAAATACTGTTCCCGTGGTATCATCTAAAAATAAAAATGAAAAATTCAACGCCTGTCAAAAATATATGAGCAATAAAAATTGAATAAATGTTAAAACACCTAATCTATTGATAGATAACCAGAAAAGACTAGTAATTTATATATAGACTAGCTGTTCCACGCGACTTCGCCCGCGTATTTTTTTATAAAATAAGTATAATAGCCTATGTTACTCGTTAATAATGTATCTTTCTATAGGTGAAAGATTTTTTTTAAATCGGTCCAGCAATTTTTAAGTTTATTCATTACAAATCTACAAATGTTCTCGATTTATAATGTTATATATAAATATAAATAAATATATTAGTACATTGCTATAGGTAATCCTTGTATTCTTTTATCATTGTATCTGTAGTGGCACACTTTGTATTCCGTAGCCATAAAAAAGGTCAGTACTTTCCAAGTAGGTATACGAATTTATACGAATTCCATATGTACAAATGGTGTAGTTGTATTAAAATTAGACCTTTGTCTGCCTAAGTTCTATATAATGCGGTTTGGTAGCCTGTATGGTAATCCTCAACTATCTATATGCAAAGTTTCAACTAAAACTTTTTGTGCTACTAAATGCAAACAAAATAACACCTAGGTTAAGGTCGACAGGAAGGGTGACGGTCCACTTGATGGTAGTGTCGCGTATTACCTACGCAATAAGATTCAAACTCGTGAGTGTGGGTTGAAAACGGGTAAGTGTGCAATGTATTGAAAATTATTAGAAGCCTCCGCAACTCATTCAAACGTATCGCGTATTACCTACGTGATAAGAGTCAAATTCGTAAGTGCCGTTTGAAGTGCAGGTAGATTTATAATTTATTATTAATTACGAGAAGAGCCGCGGCTCTTTTTTCTCGTCACTTCACTTCGCTAGCGCGGCCGAACCAGACAGACGTATATTTACAGTGTGACTAAATTTGGTTAGTGATTTCCATATTTAACTTCATTTCTTGTGCCTATTTATTTGTGTACTTTGTTACCAGTGTTTTAAGACTTTATAGTGTAAATTTATACTAGCCATGTGTAATGATCGCTGCAGTGGTCATTAATCAGAACGTTAGAGTAGAACCGATAGAATAGCGAACAGTTGTTATCGTTGCTTATCAGTATCAGTATCAGTACCAGAAAATAGACCAAGTTGAGAGGACAGGGAGGGCTGTAAGGGGAGGTTGGAGGCCCTTTAATTACAGGGTCAGTGGACCCGCTAATTCAGATATCAGTTGAGCTTGTCTGCGGACTCGCATATTCAGACACCTGTTGATCAATGGATCAACAGAAATCAGATATCAGTTGATGGTTAGTTAGAGTAAAACAATACTACCAGTAAATAACAGAGTCAGATACGTGTGCACGATATGTACCGGTGGTACATACCTATATTGGCAATTCGCCACTGCTTGATTAAAATGTTCTAAGATCAAGCGGTTTGCGACAGGTAGGTGGTTACCGTCGCCTATAGCAAAGCAACTCCATAGGTGCTGCAATTACGCTGTCGATTAAATAAGTGATAGCACATCTGCTACAATTGTCAGTCTATTCCTGTATCCTCATCTTACCTTTTACTGACAGGTTTGTGCTTATGTTTATATCTGATAGATAGTCACCTACGCACCTACATACCTTCAAGTTAACAATAAATCGCCTATCGCTGTAAATAAGAGTAGATAAGAGATAAGATAAATAATAAGATAAATAAGATAGATAAGATAAATACTTTCTTTACTTAAATAAGTTAAATTACTTCAAACCTAGTGCTAACTTTTCTTTAAAACCTTATCGGAGTTTGTATGTAAGCGTATATGTCTGCTAGATGAAACAGTTGAAGATTGTTCATTTTGTAGAGTAATTCATCAAGTTAGACATGTCATGTAAGATTCACAGAGCGAGTTAAAAGACAATAGCAGTCGCTGTCCGTAGAAGAAAGCCACCACCGCGTCAGCAAACGTGTTCAAATACAGGTAGCACTCGCGTTAACTACAAGTGTATATGCTGTTAGTTAATTAAAAAATAATTAATCCTATATTAAACACTAGCTTGATAAATAAATTAAATGTGTAAATAAACCCAAAAGAAACTTAAAACCTTTGGGAAGACATGAAATTGTTACCTAATGTGTTCTCCAATAAACTTCTAATTGATTGAAGTTAGTGGATCTGAAAAGATATTGATATGTGCTGATATTTTGACATACCGATTTTTACAACTACAACTCAAGTCACACAAAATCATCAGTTATTTTATTTTTTTCAGTAAAATATAGTATAACCGGTAGGTATTCAAAGAGCGAGAGAGAAATGAAATAAAGGTATTTTAAATTATTAATAGTAGGTACATATTTACTTTTGCAGAAACATAAAAGAACAAGAAACGATCACTTGACGCTTTACTCTCATTCATATATTATCGTTTTAATTTGGTTCAAATACACTAGCATTAACGCGAGCACGTTGGCAGAGGCACAGGTCGCTGGCGACGACCCAACGACTCCCAAGTCGAGGGTGACACAAAGTGGTTGCACCGTTTACCGCCTTCATTTGGCAATCTTTCACTGCATAGTAATGCGCATTCAATTCATGTCATACCAACCTTTTGAATAATTTAACAATTATATGTGAAGCCGTAGATGAAAAATTGAGTTGCGAATGTTCATGTAATATGAACTAATTTGCTGTTATTGCCAAATTCGCTAACTAATATGCAAATATTGTTTTACTTCTAAACCATCGGTACTTCGTTTACGTATCGCGAGAAGAGTGATGAAGGCATTAAATGCTCAATTTGCGAGTTTGGTGATGGAGGAATATATGATGGGGTGATAGGTGATGGCAACTATAACAATGGCGTTATGATCAACATTTACCAATCACGGAATAATTTAATAGAAAATATATATTTTGACTAACACCCAACCTATAATTACACGTACAACATAACATACCTACTTGGAGTAATAACACAATTTTCAACTATTGAATGCGATAGGCTGGATGTAGGTATAGATGTTTCTTTCTCTTTCACGCAAAACGGCTTAACGGATTGGGATGAAATTCGGCACACAGATAGTTTATTATGAAACTTTTTTGGTTCCCAAGGGCTCGTGTAAAAATATAAAAAATTGGGAGCCACTGTCGCCATGGCCGTTGTCATCACAGCGATAAAGATGTCAGATATTTTCTCATTTGTTATAATTCTCATATTTCAACGAAAATGAAGTCGTGGGCACTACCTAATATTTTAAAATCCCTGATTTCATAAAAAGAAATTTTATTTTTATTGCAACATACACGACCGAACCCCCTGCTTTCTTTATATTCTTGGTATTAAACTAAATTTAATAACGAAAAACAATAAAAGACTCATTTGTGTAATATTTATTTATATATTTATTTAAAATAAATAATAATTTATTTTATTGTTACTATTACATACACACTTCAAACAGTAAATTGGAATGTTTAACACGTAAAAGTATTTATTATTAAAAATTCGTTATTGCAAATCGTCAACAAACTGTGAAAAATTGTGATATGTATGCAGATTTACATCTAATATTGCTTAAATTCTCTATATCGAAAACAGCATACCAACTTCGCATCTCTATTTAGTTTTAAACTATATTAGGTGTTGTTATGTAATGATTTTAATATTATATCCGTTATATTGGGGCCTAGCCAAGATGCAAAAGCTTCGTTGCGTACTTCAGAAACGAAGAGAGACTTCGGAAACGTTTCCGAAGTACGCAACGAAGCGTTTTCATCTTGGCTAGGCCCTATTGTTGTCAATAGAGGCAATGAATTAGATATTAATGTGTAAAAACTAGTGAAAATTATCCATTATATAAAAGGAATAGATTAAAATCGCATATTAAATTTCACTAAGAGGGAGGGGCAAGCGCTACCCACGCCGCCCACCCCTTAGTGGGGTACGCCCACAATAACCCCACCCAGACGCCTAATTAAAAATTAAAGAAACAGAAAAGAAAAGGTTCTCAACTCATCTGAGAACAATATTTAAGGGTCCAAATGTTTCTTTTTTATTCCTAAGCAAGAGAAAGAATTGGCTCTCAAAAATTCGTCATTACTGGAAAAGGTTATAACATAAACATAGAATTCTAAAACAAAATTTTGTATTATATCGTTACTTTTTAAATGATTATATTAGTATGATTCCAAATTAAGCACTAGTGACGCATTGAGCAATAATTATTTTTTGTCCCAAGTTTAATTAAAAATAAGCTGCCATCCTTTTTACATCTTTATTCACTAGTAAATATTAGTATTAAATAGTAGTATTGTAACCGTGTATGTACACGGCGAAGGCGTAGTTTTATCGGCTTCACTCTGCCGTCCACAGGGCTCTATCTTAAGTTCTTATTTTATCTGAGCAATCGATTAACTTTCATAAAGGTACTTGTTTTTTGTCATTATAAAATATAGACCAAAGTATTGATTGTGATATTATTTTCTTTAGCTGATGCTAAAGAAAATAATACATTATATGGACACCATGATTGGTGTCTATGTAAATTCACATAAATATTCTAGACACAAGATCTTTTGCTGTATTATATTAACACTGTACACATAACAATTTTCGAATATGAAAAAGCATTGCCTATGTTTCTAAAATGTACTAATTGGTAATTTATTTTAAACCTTTTACGAAAAAATTTATTAAAACTCATTGTCCTGCCTTATTATTATAAAATTGTCCCGCCTATTTCTATATAATAAACTTTGAAATATTGCTTTTAAAATTATCACCTTCTTGTTTGGAGTAAACTAGTGCCGAAACAGCACGGAATTTTTGGGCAAACTATACTGGTGAAACCCCCAAAAAAAGTGTGACATCTGTTACTTTATTTAATCGTAAATAAAGTTGAAAGTAACCTTGAATTTTCGTCATTTAATAACCAAACCAGGCACACAATAAGATTTTACTGAATTAATGATCGATCACGTATAAATTGTACATCTCAAAAAGGGGAGATTTAGATTATATAATTTAAATAAAAAACTTTAATTCCACTTTAACGTTTAGTAACGAACTAAAGGTGTTATAGCATAAATAACATATTATGCAATCATATTATAAAAAAAATTATCAAGACATCACGGATAAAATACGAATAGGTTGTATATGAAAATTTTCTCTAAATATAAGAAGCCTCGTTTAAAAGCGTACCAAATATTTATTTAATTACATTTTCGATAAACAAATCATTTTACGAATAAGCTTAGCCGGGCACAAGACCGTTAATCAGTTAATCGTTAATTAACGAAGTTAACATTTCGTATAACGGATTAACTCTTCAATAAACTTTAAAAAGTGTTAATGGACTCGTTAGCTTCCGTTAACTTTCCCCGAGTCCGTTAACCGTTAATCCAGTACATACTATTTACCAGAAAGATAACGCAAGATGTGCGAGTGAGCGAGAAAACTACGAGAAATTTGTTTCATATGAAATTAGTGTTTCACACTCTAATTATATTTTTTTTTTTTGTTAATAACTTGTTAACTTCCAGAACTCGAAATTAATAGTTTTAAGTTAACGTTAACGATTAACGTTCGTTTACCGAACAACGTTTTTAGTAATGCTTTAACGTTTAACCTTTTTTTAGTTACCGATTAGCGATTAACGAAGTTAACTATATAATTACGGTGCCGAGCTATGCCAAATTTTTTTTCGACGCTAAAATAAATCAATTCAGGTATCTCGAATTTCTGCTATCACAATTTAAATCTCATTCGATAAAAAATTTACACTATAAATTTAGATAATAATTTAGATAATTACAAAATTTTGCATTATTTTAACACTCTATTCACAACTCTAATACAATTGGTGTTCAACTTTATTTGGTTTTTAATAATACACACATATTTTCGCAGAAAAATTGTACATTTTCAGATCTAGAAGGTCTGTTTTTAAATAAATAAAATATAAACTTTAAACCGAAAACACATACAAAATGACCGAGTTACTCTTCAAGTTACTCTTGTTTACAGACATATTACCTAAACATTCGTGGACTTCTTGGTGACTGTCACTCTAGTCGAATTTGAATATAGCTTCTTGAATAATTCTTGAATATTGTTGTCTGGGAACAGGTTGATCAACGATACTGAAACAAAAATATTGTTATCACTTCAGTTTCCTGTCGAGGAAAGGTGCAAATTGAAGGTCAAAGTATTTTAATCTTTTCATAGTATGCAGGTTTCCTCGTGATAATTATCTTTTACAGTGGAGCGTGCGATTCTGCTCCTTTATCCTTTTAAGTGAACTTAATCTAAGTACCTATACAACTCCACTCGAATTTTTCGAGACATTACCGTATGTCTCGGCGAATAGTGAAAAATATTTCTATAGTGAAAACTATCAACATTGACAGTAAATAAATGTGCAACGGTACCTTCCAGAAGGACAAGAATTAGTCTTGTGTTCAACTCTTGCGTCTGAAAAAGGTCGAACAGTGTGAGTAGACCGCGACGAGCTGCGTCCGTTCCGACTATGTGTTTTAGATCATCTAAATAAGAATAAATAATATATTAATTCGACATTTAAAAATATATTTATTTATTTCTGTTCATTTACGTCCACACCCCATATAAAACCGAATGCGTTTTTATACTAAAATAACTATTTTCTTAGAAAAAATCTCGCATAAGTCGAAATGCAGGTTTTTATTATAGGTAAATTGATTTCGGAAAATTAAAAAAAAATCACATTTTATAAATCTTCCGTAAATGATCACTAAAGAAGTCTTCTCTAAGAAACTAAAACTCAAATGAAAATTTATATATTCAACATTCGTGTGATGTTTACCTGAGCAAGCAGAAAGTAGAGCCACTTTAGCCGCGACTCTAGTTCTGGCCTTAGTCGCGGCGTCTCTTGTCACTGAACTGGAATTCCCTCGACTCGTTAACCACTGTCTGAAAAATGTCACCACGACTATTGTTCTTGAGATCATCACGAGCACAAATATGCTCGTGCTCGTATTAAAATTAATAGAAATAAACAAAAAAAATTGGTACACAAAAATAAATCATGATGTCATATAGTATAGGTACTTCATAACGCGTTTGGGAAATGGATTCGACTAATCCTCAAAACGAGAAAGGTGTTAAAATTTAAAAACTCACTTTAATGTTTTTAAATATTGAACGACGTTCCTTGGAGAGGTTAACGACGACACGAGATCCAACACCTTCCTGTAAAAAAAAATAGTGTTAAAAAAAATGATGTTCTTTGATTAATTATTGAAATTGTTGATCAATTTCAATAATTAATTAAAGGTAATGTTGTTATAAATGAAAAAAAAATGCAATCAGACCCTTGAATGTTTCTTTTATAAAATTGTAGATAAACTACAACAAAAATGAATTATTAATATAGAAAAATCTGACTTGCAAGTATGGATTTGGCAAAAAAAAGTTTCGTAACTAATAAAATTTAGACCACTGATAATTCTCAGATTTATCTCAATACTAAGAAATCAGATAAAAATGATATATTGTTGTACCTGTCAACTCTGTCTGCTATGAGAGTCCTGAGGGGCGCCAACAAGCGACGTCTCAACCACAAGCCTCTGATACCCAACACTTCCTCTAACAATTTTAGAGCTGGACTCTCGTCACCATCCTGTATATTATTACAAATTTAATATATGTAAATCAATTTAAATTTACCAAAGATTACATAATATATTTTTTGTAAAAAACCTATTTCGAGGCTAACTTGTTTTTATTATTATTATCAAAATATACATTATTATATCATGAATAGAGTATTAGAAATACAAAAAGTTAAGAAACAAAAACAATTTTATTTGTCTACTTTTCCAAATTTTCTCTTCATGAGAACCTTCTTCTGACTTTAAGGAACATTTGAAAAAACAATTAGCCGAATCAAATTTAAAAGCTGTAACACGGTATTTGGCGGCTTCCTCTAAACCTCGGTAAGCCCCGCCTACTTCGTCTCCCGTACCCCCGCTACACTCCGCTACGCGCATGCGCGAACGATTACAAAAAATTATATAAATCCATCAATCAATACTTCTATTACCTCCTGTCCATCCGACGAATTACCGCTTTTGAAGCCGTCATAATAATTTTCGCTTTTACCTTGAAACACCTTCGATATGCCTGTAGAAAATATATACATTTTTTAAAGCATTTAAAATATATTTAACTGGATTTGTGGTACTTACTTATTTTAATATATTTTGTTTATTTTTATATATATAATTTTTTATTTATTATAATAAAAAACGCTATTTTAATATGGCGGTCGTATTCGCTTAAAATATCAAGTCATACAGTTATCGTCCCATTTTTTGGATAAATTGCTTGTTACTTACGACTTACTAGTCAATAGCTATAACACAATTTTTAATATTGTCCATACTGACCTTACCTATTAGTATTAGGTTTGTAACTTAAACTAACCTATTTTTGAAAAAAGGGAAGAGAATCGTATGTAAACTATGTAAAGAATTTCTATGAAATGTAATTCACAACTGGTTGAAAGAAATATTTGTAAAAAAAACCTAATCCTCATTCAATTAATTACGATTAAATTATTATATAGGATAATAAGAAACGAATTGATAATTTGCCAACTTACCATCCATAACGCCGTCAACCGTGTTCGCAAACTGATCGGGCATATTTTTCAAAGTTCTCATTCCAGCTCTCAACGAATTCACGAGAAGAGCGTCAATCTAAAATCAAATAAAACTATCTATTAACTTTCCGTCAATTTTTCTCTAAGGGATTAATAGCAGCGCATGCTTAAAATGGCTAAAGAGTGATATTATTGACAACGCTCAACGAAATATTTCTAAAAATAATACCAATCGTAGTAATTACAAATATATTTAATTTTGTCTCGCTTGGGATTTTTTTCTAAGAAACTGAAGAGGCATATAACTACGTAGATAAGCTATGGGAAACGATTTGTACAAGTACATATGTGCATTAACAAATACTTATTTCATATTTGATAGTCTAAATATCCAAGCTTCGAAAAATGTATAAAAAAGTAAAAACAAAACAGTCCAAACACCTAGAAAATATATTGCACATCCAAAACTTTACGACAAAAAAATTACCTACCATTTTATGGTGTATTCCCAGTAGTTCGGTTAACAGTTCGGTTGACCGAACTAGTGAGACTATTTTTCCCAGTAGTTCGGCCGTACAAATTAACCGGAATAGTGAGACCATTTTTTTCTGGTCCATTCCCAGTAGTTCGGTTAACACTCCGGTTGACCGAATTATAGATTGAAACTTTTTTTCCCAGTAATTCGATCGTACAAATCAACCGGAATAGTGAGACCATTTTTCTTTCATTCCGGTTGTAAATTCAATTATGCAGCCAGCATGCTTGGCACTCTGCCTAGGGGACCGAAGCTTAATATTATATACAATTTTATTTATAGACTAATTGTTAATTTATTAATTAAAATTACCTTTACATGTCATATATATTAAAAAAAAAAAACAAAATTATAAATAATTTTTTTTTTTTTGCCCGATGGTTACATTTAAGGAGTATATCCAAACCAGGGCCACCTCTGGAAAGTGCATTTACGAATTTGGCTCTGGCGGCGAAAGAACACTGGACTTAAATTAAAGGAAAAACGAGGAAAAAGGAGGATCGAATTACTGGGAAAAAAAGTCTCAGTCTATAATTCGGTCAACCGGAGTGTTAACCGAACTACTGGGAATGGACCAGAAAAAAATGGTCTCACTATTCCGGTTGATTTGTACGGCCGAACTACTGGGAAAAAAAAGTCTCACTAGTTCGGTCAACCGAACTGTTAACCGAATTACTGGGAATACACCCATTTTATAACGTAGGTAACGTTCATCATTTTATACATCGCCCTTTAAAAAACAAGCAAATTTAAAGAAAAGTTCCAAAACTTTTCTGTTCTAGTTTCTGTTATCAAATTTCTGGTGGACCTTCCACTTACCGAGTTACTGTGTCTCTCCGCTTGACTTTCCGAACTCAGAAAACCTCCCAAGTAGTCTTGCGAAAGTAGGGCCATATATCTGGCTTCTCTCGCCAGATTCGTCAGATTCTGCAAATAATTGTTCAACATCCTCTTCCTATTTTCCAATACAGACCTGGATGTATTCTGAAAGGTCTTCTTCGCTGGAAATGGAAGATTGGCTAATTCCGGCCACTGAAAAAAAGAAAACAAGCATTTTACAGTAAATATTATTCCAAGCTCAAGCTTGGGAGCTCATCGATCCCAAACTAGTATTTTTTTTTTACAACTGAAGTCGTTTTACCTTGTCTTTGATAGAAGAGTGCAAATCATAAAAGTCACTGTATCTTCTGTAAATGTGCCATTCTTCTTTATCAGACAGTCTACGAACTGCTATGGCATAAATTCCGTAAGAACGACCCTTATCCTGGCCAAGAGCTAGTAAAACAAATTTCAGATAAAGTATTTTTTAATTGCTTTCGGTTGGTGAAAATATATTTATAAGTGTTGATATAGTCTTTTAAAGTATGTCTCTATAAGTAAGTCTTATAGTATTAAGTCTTAAAAAGTATATATACACTTACAAATGCATACAGTCCATTTATCTCTATACTTGTCTTATTCTGTAACTTTTACATCTTCAACGAATATATTTAAAATTGATTTTAACACAAAAGAAATTATCTCCAGTAGTAAATAAAGTTTTAAAAAACAAAACAAAACAGCACGAGTGCTGTTATTTCACGGTGGTATTCTGTAAGGGCCAGACTGTTACTGTAGCCAGACGGGCTGCCAAGTCAATTGGATTTTTTTATATATTTCATAGACATAATATATTGACATAAAATTGACATGACAAGACGGTATTTGTAAAGGTAGCATTCGGTTCTAAGCGACCGCGACGCGCGACTGCGACCATTCGACTTCGCGACCATGGTCGCCTGTCGCGTGGCGACGCCTAGCTTTCCGATGTCAGCGACCGCGACAACGCCACTCTTCCTGCAGTTTTTATTTGTGACGGTTGTGTTCTATTGCAGTATGTCAGACAATTTATCCGTAGCTAGGAAAAAAATCATTCAGCATCTATTGGAGGATGAAGAAGAAGATGATATTCTTATTATGTTATTATCTATGCCTCCGGAAAAAAGGATGAAGATCGACTCAATTTTCACATCGCGAGAAGAAGAGGGTTGCTTTCAAACACTCATAAAACGTCATTTAAATTATAAAGAAGAAAAGTTCAGAAAATATTGTAGGTTAAATCATAAACAGTTTGATTTTGTACTCAGTTTAATAAATCAAGACATCAAACCAAGAAGAAAAGGCACATCAATAATCACAAGCGCTGAAAAACTTTTTCTTACGTTAAGGTGAGTTAAAAAAAAAATTATCTTCGAACTCTTCGTATACAGTATTATGGGTACTTAAGTCAGTTGGTACGGCGGGTGGGGAGGCAACACTGATAGGAGAACATGGGGTCAGGTTTGATGCTGAACTATTTGAAATTGGATAGCTTTGATTGGAAGGTGGACTAAAGGAAATGTTGTTTCTATCTGAACTTTGATCAAGACTTTTCAGTTCAAACTCTGCCAGTATGTTAAAAAGTTTTGTTTTAGCCTCTACTCTTAAATTTGGTGGTAATTGTTTCAAAACTGATCCCATATGTGAGCAAAATGAATCAATTCCGTCTATATCAGCAACTGACTGTGCTGTCAGGTTTCTTATTTCTGCTTGTCTTTGTTTCTCTCTGTGTTTCCAATATTCTAGTAATGATGTATGAATACTATTCTCCGGTTTACGTTTTCTATAATTTTTTCTTACTTCTCTTGTTCCAGCTGTGCATATTCCTCCTCCACTTGTCCCTTCATTGCTCATTTCTCCACTTCTCTCTTCGCCACTCCTCAGTTCACTTGTACCAGCCGTGTCTATTCCTGCTCCACTTGTCCCTTCGTTACTCGTTCCTCCTCCACTTCTCTCTTCACTACTCCTTCTCAATCCACCTGTCCCTGCTGTGCTTGTCTCTTCATTGGTTTCACCTTCAATACTATCGTCTTGAACAGTAGCAATACTTGGCCTTTCTTTAGGAATGTTGTCAAGAAAACGAATCCTCTCAAACAGCATCCATTTTGTTGTTTTAGAAGATGCTGATGACCCAGTGGGCAATTTATTCTTACGTTTGCATCTATTATAGGAGTCCCTTATGTATTTCCATCTTTTCTTGCATTCATTACCTGTAATAAATACATTTTGTTTCAGATTTATAGCTACTGGAGAATCATATGCATCTCTAGAGTACACCTATCGTATATCAGCATGTTATATTAGCAGAATAGTTAAAGATGTGCTTGAAAGCCTGCGAAAAAATTTAGTGCCAATCTTATTGCCAGTACCTACAGAAAATCAGCTGAAGCATGTGACGGGTGACTTTTGGAATCGATGGAATTTTCCCAATTGTTTTGGAGCCATTGATGGCAAACACGTCCGTATTAAAGCTCCAAATAACAGTGGTTCACTGTTTTTTAACTACAAGGAATATTATTCGCTTGTATTTCTGGCGGTTGTAGATGCCAATTACAAATTCATTGCTGTTGACGTAGGTTCTTATGGTAAAGAAGGAGATAGTGGTATTTTTAAAAAATCGTCTATAGGGAAAAAAATTGCTCGTAATCAATTTAATGCTCCAAAGCCCACAAATTTACCAGGAACAGATACGGTGCTTCCTCACTTTTTAGTCGGTGACGAAGCATTTGCCCTTGACATATATATGATGAAGCCATACTGTAGAAATGACGCAAGAGTGAATCGTGATAAAGTCATCTTTAACTACAGACTTTGCCGTGCCAGAAGAGTGACAGAAAATGCATTTGCACTATTATCCCAGGTATTTAGAATATTTTACACGCCTATATCAATAAGACCGGAGGTTAGTGATGACTTGATTTTGACCGTTTGTTGTCTACATAATTTATTACGGGATGCTTACTTAGAAAAAAATGGCCTTCCATACTATAAGTATGATCAAAAAATCATCCAACCTACAGAGAATATGATACCATTGACACGGGTTGGTGGTTTTGCAAGTCTGGCGGCATTTGAAATTCGGGATTCATTAACATCATTCTTCTCTAGTCCAGCTGGTCAAGTCTCGTGGCAGGAAAATCGTATAAATAGAAGAAATTAGTGTTCCAGTAAAGTAATTCCAAAGCAGTGTTTTAAAAAATGTAGCTAGAGTCAAACAGTAGAAATAAAAATACACCAGTACTTACTTGTTTTATTTAATTCCTTGGCAATTCCTTCCCAAGTATTGTCCCTCACAATGTAGTCTTTATAAGATTGGAGCCTTGAATCATATAAAGGTGGGTTTTTATACACCAATTCTATCAATATCTCGTCCTCGTACGGTGAAAACGCCGCCATTTTGATGTGTTTCTCGCCTGAGTCGCGTGACGGCACTGCCTCCGGTGCGACCGCGTCGCGGTCGCCTCGCTGCTCGCTAGCCACGCCTACCGACCGCGCGACGCGGTCGCGGGCTTTGTTTAGTACTCCATATAAATTCATACCAAGCAGTGGGTCGCGCTACTCGATCGCGGTCGCGGGTCGCGGTCGCGCGTCGCGGTCGCTTAGAACCGAATGCTACCTTAAGTTTAAAGTTTAATATTAAAATATTAACATTTTCATAAAAGGATACATAAAATATGAGATATTTGTCGATGGTGAGACAAACATACCTGTTTCAATAATGCAAGCCGTTAATGGTGACATAAATTTTTTTGCATTTTGACTTATTTCAGAATGTGATACAGACAAGCTATTAGAGGATGACAAATTCGATGATCCTGAAAATTATATATTTTCAATACAGCAACGAATTTACTAGCGTAATATGTACGTACAATATGTAACAGAAATGCAGATAAAAAGAACTAAATTGATTCCATAGAGTGGAATTGTTCCAATCAGTTTCCTACTTAATTAATATACGACAGGAAGTCAAAAAAAAAAACGCAGAATGACGAGGAAGTCTGTTTTAACTGTCGCTAATTGTAATAAATTACATTTAGTACTACGAAATATTAAAGATACACACACCGGCATATTTAGCGGAACATAAAATAAAGGTTTGATATCAGTATCATATAAGGTTGCTGGCTGGTTTATACGTCATTTAATTTAAAAAGAAATATTTTCAAATTAAGAAAACAACTGAACATCACATTTTATGCAATTGTTTTAATTTGATTCAAATACACCTTATCTGGAGCGAACTTCGAGTATTTCTTCCTTCTGAGTTTGATTTAAAATTTCATTGAAATACTGTTTTTTGTTAGTTTTTTTTAATCGCGTATCTTTCTGGAGTTGAGGACTGAATTATGCCTGACTTAGCCCCAACGGAGATTGCCAGGGCACTCGAAATGCGAAGAAATGGTCAAACCTACAGAGTGATATCCAGAGATCTTCGTCGACCAGTTTCAACGATCCATCGCAGTATCCAACGGTTCAGGGAGACCGGTACTTATGTGAGAAGAGCAGGACAAGGCAGAAAAAGACGCACTTCGAGTAGGGATGATCGTTTCATTCGGCTTCGTGTACGTAGGAACCCCCGTTTGACGGCCGTCCAAGCCCGACATGAGTTAGAAGCAGTGCGGGGTGTAACCGTAAGTGAGCGTACGGTACGAAGAAGGTTCGAAGAAGCTGGTTTGGGTTCATTTGTGCCCGCCAAGGCTCCAAGGCTCGAGGTAAATCATCGTAGAAACAGGTTAACTTTTGCTCAGGAAAATCGACTTTGGAACGCGGACCAATGGAGTAAGGTATTGTTTAGTGATGAGTGCAGAATTCTCTTAAATCAAATTGACGGCAGGCAAAGAATATACAGACGCAAAGGAGAACGATACATTCAGACAAATTTTGAAACTACAGTTGCATACGGTGGTGGATCAATAATGGTTTGGGCGGGCATTTGTTTGGGAGCTCGCACAGACTTGGTAGTGATTGACAGAGGGAGTCTGACTGCAGACCGCTATATCAGAGAAGTTTTAGAAGAAAATGTCGTACCGTTTGCCCCATATATCGGTGACGATTTTGTTTTTATGCAGGATAATGCTCGGCCGCATACCGCTCGGGTAACTCAAGCTTATCTTAATGATATGAATATCACTGTTATGGAGTGGCCGGCGAGATCACCGGATATGAACCCAATAGAGCACGTTTGGGACTTGCTGAAAAGAAAAGTTAAGTCCAGAATTCCAGCTCCTGCCAACGTGGGTGAACTGCGAATCGCCGTAGTTGAGGAATGGCGGAGACTATCCCAGGAGACCATCGATAACATCATTCTCAGTATGCCTAGACGGGTAGAAACTTTAATAAGAGCACGTGGAGGAAATACGCGATATTAATCACCATTTTTCTAATTTAATTAATTGTTATTTTAATATTAATTTTCACTTTTCCCGGTTACATGAAAAGTTCAAAAATGTACCATTTTTCACAAATAGCCTTTACTCGCAAAATCTGTTCTTAATGTGATCTCATTTTAAGTAAAACAAATTAAACTTTAAATAACAAAAGAAGTGTAGTAAGTAGATTTTAAAATAAAACCATATTTTTTAATTATGGACCTTTTTTTTGTGTTCCGCTAAATATGCCGGTGTGTTTATTATGGGCTAAAAAAAATATTTTTTATGAGAAAAAAATATGTTAGAACATATAAAAAGGAGAATAATTTTAAAATATAATTGCGCTCTGTTAAACACTTTCAATTATATAAAAATCAAAAATATCTTCCTCCTCATTTAGCTAACTAATTCAGTGAACTTTTTCATATTAAATATAAAAGGAAAAATTATTACCAGCACTTTCGTTAATCATTTTCTCGGCCAATTGACCAACAATGTCTGACCTCGAACGGTTGTGCCTCGCTCCCGGCAAATGTAAGGTATTTTCACCTGCAAGAAACACATTATTATTATAAATACGTATATGTTTTAAAAAAGGATTGTTTAAAATACAACTTTCAATACTAGCAACCTTATTAAAAAACTAACTACTTATTTATGTATTATCGAATCACATCTAACACCACGAATTATATGCTCAATGTTTATTTTCCGATAATCTCTATAAACATTAGATCTTGTAATAATAAAAAGGCCCATCAATAACAATATACGCAAACCAAAATACGCAATAGATTTTATGTTAGATGTAATCAAGAGCGCAAATTCCTTTCTAAATACTATCTACGGACATCACATTACAAAATACATAAAATATAACCGACATAACAAAAATGTAGTATTAAAATATGTATATTTATAAAAATCAATTTTAAAAATATTATGTATACACAACATCAATCTACTACGACTATGGATTTTGTGTCACAAATGTCACAAAAGTACGCCTACAACGGAATCATGGCGGAATCTTGCATTCGCGCGTCGATGGTAAAAGGTAGTAACTACCAAGTTCAACTATTCATTTTAAACTCAATTTTAAACATTCAAAATGTGTTGACGTAAAGTCACATTTTCTTTAAATGACAGATGACAGAGTTTATGGTCTGCGCATATGTCATTTTTAAATGTTCCATAAAGTTCGTAGTGTTTTGTATGGCATACGAAATCCATAGTTGTAGTAGATTGATGATACACAATCTTATTACATATTAAATGCCTTTTATACATTGGCACAAAAAAAAGGTATATATAAAAAATAACTTTGGTCACGTTTCATTGATACATAATTAATATCGGTGCAGTCATCTATGTATAGTTTCTTAATCTACCCACATAGGAAGAAAAAACTGGTGTCTAAAATACAGGCTTTGCTTAGTTTAGACACTAGTATATCAGCTAATTTATATTTATGTTAATTTACGCAACATCTTTCCAGCGTTTTATATAGTTTTAATAACCCTTCTCGTCTGCCTGCACAACTCTGTATGTATAAAATGCTTACAAAACATAGGTACTAAGAATATCTTTTTATAGATTTATAGTTTATTACTTATTAAGCTGTGTTTGTTATACTTTTTGGTTAAATAAATTATTATTATTATTATTATTATTATTATCTAATCTATATAAACCCTTTCCATTTTAATGAATTGCAATTAAGTATTACAAATAGTTTTACGTGAATGTTAGCATTAATTAAATGTTTAAGACTAAGGTGGAATTTAACCATACTCTGTTAGTATTTGACATCGCTGTTGAGTCATTTAACATACGTTTATAGTATGCGAGTGACAGCGCTAAATGACTTAACAGCGATGTTAAATACTAACAGAGTATGGTGAAATCGCGCCTTAATTATCAATTGTTAAAATTGACTATCTACTACAGACTACGGTGTATTATGTTACTCAAATAACCGAATCAACTACGTGCATGCCACCTTGAGGGTATTCCATACTAAATAAGGTACTTATATTATAATACCAAATGTGTTGCATTTTGGCAGAGTGTGGTTCTTAGTGGCGGCGGTGCGTCTTGTGAACGTGCGAGGGAACGTCGAATATTTGTTCGCACAATCGTACTTATTATACTTGGACTTGAATATCTTTGGAAACTGGTTTAGCCACGACTTCATCATACCTTTGCATCTATCTGTATATCAACCCAAACGACTCTCTTTACTACACATCCCTTTTAGTGAGCCCCTCTAGCTTCATTTTAGTGTTTGATTTTACAACCCTTTGTAAAATTATATAATAATGGATGTTCACATGATTTAAGCGGGCTAAACTATAATTACCTTAGACATTCACTATAAGCTATAATAATCCCGGGGTGGGGAGCTAATATCAAATTAAGCTTAGTGCTTAGTGTGGCAGTAAATTTGTATTGACTATCATAAGACTATATAAGACTTTGATTTGTTTTCTCAGAAAAATTTACGATACATCTAAAAAGATAACATTTAAAAAACTCCAAATTGAATATATCTTACAAGAGGGATAACTTAAAAATCATATTAAAAAAACTTACCATTGTAATTCTTATTGACAACTTTATCATCTTTTTTGTTATCACTGAAATAGTTAAACAAATTATTTTATATTCTTTCACACACAAAGAACAATTACACAAAGAAAATACCAGTCTCGTTGTAATTTTTTAGTAAGATATAAAATTAAAGACAATCACGTTGTTTATTTTTTCCCCTACTTTAACATAGATATTTATTTTTATTTTTTAAAGACGTTAAAAAATAGAAATAATTTGTTACAAAAAATGTTGCAAATCACCCAAAAGTATTATTATCTATTTGTTTTATAATAACAAGAGGAACTTTATTTATAAAGGGTGAATTACTTCTTGAATTAGTGTAGAAATAAATTTCACCTTACCTGTTATTTTTATCTAAACCTTCTTGTTCACTGTCCATCATAAAATCCGATTGCCAAGACGGGTCGTCCTGGAACAATCAAATAATAGGGGTTAAAGTATGAAATTGCCGTTTTATTGTAATAGGTACTTCGAATTGACATAGAACCTTCATGGTTTGAGATTTTTGAGTGAAACTTTTTCATACGGTACCTATGTAGTTCTTCTTTTAAAAAATGTGCAACATTCGATTATCAACTTTCAGTTGTTTTTTTTATTCAGCTTAGACAATAAAGATGGATACTTCGAAAATTCGTGTGATTTTTGAATACGAGTTCCGACGCGGAACTAACGCGGCAGAAACAGCTCGCAATATTAATGTTGCGTTTGGAGAGGGGACTGCTAATGAACGCACTGTGCGATTTTGGTTTAAACGCTTTCGTGATGGAAACTTCGATTTGAAGAACGAACCACGTGGAAGACCGCCCACACAGGTGAATAACAATGATTTGAAAGAGATGGTGGAAGCCGATCCGAGCCAAACTACCCAGGAATTAGCGGCATGGTTTAACGTTACCTTACCAACAATATTGACTCATTTGCGTCAAATCAATAAAATAAAAAAATATGAAAAATGGGTGCCTCATGATTTGACTGATCTGCAGAAAGAAACGCGTGTTGAAACTTGCGTTGCCTTGTTGAATCGATACAGAAATGAAGGAATATTGGATCGAATTGTGACATGTGATGAAAAATGGATTCTTTACGATAATCGTAAGCGGAAAATGCAATGGCTGACCCCAGGTCAAACGCCGCAACAGTGTCCTAAAGCAAAGCTTACCAATAAAAAGGTAATGGTAACTGTTTGGTGGTCTCAGCGTGGTGTTATTCACTATAGCTTTCTCCGATCTGGTCAAGCAATAACGGCAAATGTCTACTGCGCCGAACTCCGAACAATGATAGCGAAACTAGCAGTGAAACAGCCCCGACTTATGAATCGATCTTCACCATTATTGCTCCATGATAACGCGAGACCTCATACAGCACGAGAAACCGTTTTAACTCTACAGGAACCATTCGTCACCCTCCGTATTCGCCAGACCTTGCTCCAACGGACTACCATTTTTTTCGTGATTTGGACAATTTTCTGCGTGATGAAAAGTTATCTTCTCGGGAGGCAGTGCAAAATGCTTTCACACAGTTTGTCGAATCTAGATCACCAGAGTTCTATCGCAAAGGCATAAATGAGCTTCCTATTAGATGGCAGCAATGTATAGATAATAATGGTAATTATTTTGATTAAATAAATATGTTAAATTAAAAAAAAAAACGAATTTTTATTTTTCAGTACAAATCGGCAATTTCATACTTTAACCCCTAATATAATTGATTGTAGTACATGTTGATTTATTTTCAGTATCTATTAAGTAAGTTATTTCGGTTAGCACCAGTGGATAGCGGTTTGTTTGTTTCGTTGTTGCTATCCTTTTATCATTAAAAATTAAAATACATATATATGTCGGTATGATTGTGCTCTGGTTGAGGCGCAACACGCGAGAGGGCGCTATCGTCGCGTGTAACGGAACGTCGAGCCGATGGGGCTTGGTGCTCGCTTGGCTCGGGCTGCGCGGGTGGTCCGGCAGTCAGGCGCACCAGTGTTGCCATTGCTACGGCAATTACCGTGTTCTACGGCTTTCAGGTCAGAAAATCGCTAAATCTACGGGCTACGGCCTTCACCCTAAGGCCGTAGCAGTAAAGATAAGAAAAAATATTCTTTAAATAATGATGAAGAAGCATTTCTAGAAAACATCCGGGATTTATATTCCTTGAATAATGAATGATTCAATGAATCGTGAATAATCATCATTCATTCATCAATTTTATCATACTTCATTTATACTATGCCATATTACTTACATAGTTATTGTTCTGAGTATATTATAACTATTATACTTACTTAATAAATAAAAATTTAATGTAAGGGTCATTTTATTTTCTCCACAAAAATTTGGCAAATGACACGGCCGACAGTCGATGTTTTTCCTTATGAACACGGCTTTTTTACCATAGATACACGGCCGCCTCAAAATTTGCGTTGGCAACACTGAGGCGCACGCACCCGCCGTAACCATATCGTTTGCTCCGACGGATCGCCGTGCCTCAGATTTTAGTTGTCATCTACTGTTATTTCGATTGTAATAGTGATCAAGACTGTCGAATTGCCTCTGCTCAGCCTTTCTACGCTTTATTCGATACTCACGATGTCGTAACCGATAGATATAGACTCCCACGCAGGCCATCGGACGACATTTATATATATATATAGGATTATTATATTCGCCAACTAAAGGAGGATGACGACGTCGTAATTTAACAAATTTGTAACTAAAATTTTGTTAAAAATAATACTACAATTTCATTATTATAATTACAAACAGACTCATCGCACGATCATTTCCATCGTACGATCATTATCAAGCATTTCCTGCGCTGGTACGATGACTTGCGACCTTTATTTAGGACACTCTCAAGAGATTTGTGTTATTAATCTCGTCGTGCGACGAAAACGCATCGTTAAGGGCGGGTGTACACAAGAAGAGTTTCTCGAACGCGATTCGAAAGAAATTGTATACGATTATCCTATGCGAGAACTCTCCATGCGATTTTTGCCATTTTCTAATTGTTTACATTTCAATATAAACTCGCACCATTCAAACAATACTTGAATAGCAGCGTTCAAGACGAAACTTTTATATTTTAAATTGTTTACACTATAGATGAGAATTCGTAAGTGTCGATACGAGACTCGCACAAATCACTCTGTAGTGATTTTGATACGAGACTCGCCATTCGTGACTTCATTTTTTTTAAAGTGACCACATGATTTAAAACTCGTAGAGTATGTTTACACAGGCGATGAGCGAGAAGTGTTTAAAGGGACGATAATTTCTTTCGAGAGGCGGAACTTGAAGCATATTTTGTTTACACTAGCCGATATTATACTGTTTTACAACAAATTGAATACTCGCGTTCGAAAAACTCTTCTTGTGTAACTGGGGCTTTACTCGCTCGATCGTAGCCAATTAGGACGACGCCTAGCTAAGAGACATTAAAAAACAACAAAAAAATCTCACCTCCAAAGCGTCACATACGCACTTCTGTATGTCGTCGAAGCACACGAGTGGATTATTTGTGAATTCCTCTCCCTCGGTGGCGATCTTCCTGACGAGTTCCGAGTGGCAGTTGTCGGGGACTCCCACTAGGGCGGGCCGGTTCGGGGAGAGGAACGTGTCACACAACTCCAGCGCAGACGATCGGAGGTTATCCATTACTCCTTTTGACGAGTGCGGACAATCTATCATCCAAAAAAGTCTTTTCAAAATGTTTGCTCAGTTAAATTCAAAAATGTAAAGCGACAGCTTAGACTATTTTGACAATTTCATTAAGTTTTTTTTTTTAATATAAATACATCTTTTATTGCTTTATAAAATACTAGCTGTGCCCGCAACTTGTATTTTAATAAAGTAAATAATATAGTATTCGTACGCGCTGTAGTTCGTTTGAATTTAATTTTTGAAACCTAACACTTTTCCAGGATAAAAAGTATATCCTAAGTGTATGTTAATCCAGGTAATAAACTATCTGTGTGCCAAATTTCATCCAAATCCTTTGAGCCGTTTTTGCGTGATTGAGTTAAAAAAAAAAACATTAGCATTATTAATATTAACAGGATAATTATCAATTTTATTGTTAGCATTTTATTTTTAATCATTTGTGCCTCAACATATGGCCTTGATATACTGTTACTGTTATTAATATGGCTCTATTTCCACCAAGTGTACAAAAAACTGGAATCTGGCGGATGTGTACTAAATCAAATAAACTTTGCTATTTTATTTATAACACTAAAGTTCGTCAATACCTAGTTGATTATCAAAAAGCAGAAAATCTATTCACAAATACTTCTAACTCTTAATCAGAGTAACAATTTAAAAGCAATAAATTACCAGTTTCATTTAATTCGATATCCAGTAGGTATTGCGCGTTGGACCTCCAAGCGGTGATGGCGCTCAGAAACTTCAACGACCTTGTCACTTCCTCTGGTATCTTTTCAGTGATAGTAGTGGATCCTGAAAAAACACATAGGTACCATGTTTATTATTAATGAGGCTAACTCAATTAATTATCGAATATACTCGTTTATCAGTTCTGACCTTCCTGTGGACCTAATGTGGCTCTCCTTGCCTGGATGATCCTTGTCAAATATTGCAAGGAAGATAACTTTTGGCGATCCGCTAGCTCCCATTCCCCTGCACTGTCTTTTGAATGCTGGAAATTATTGTAATTTTATATTATACTGGGTGTTGCACGCGACTTCGTCCAAGTGACTTTATAAAATATAACCCCAGATAATGTAGCTTTCTAAAGGTGAAAGAACTTTTAAAATCGGTCCAGTAGTTTTTAAGTTTATTCATTACAAACAAAAATACAAACATACACAACACAAATCTTCTCTCTTTATAATATTAGTATAGACCAGCTGGTGACTGTGACTTCATCCACGTTAAAAAATAAAAAATAAAACGCCTGTCATAATATGTGACCAATAACTCATTCATTCTTTATTGCTGTTATCGTTTTGCCAGGTGTTCTGTATCCCGGACAATGTATACCTATGAAAAATTTAATTATGACCGGTTGAGTAATTATGGCAGAGTAAAACAGACTCAGTAAGTAAGTGTCCAATTCATGATTTGATATATTTAAAAAAAAAAATACTATTTATATAAAGGTTCAGGACAAACAAAACACAATGAAATGACACATGTCAGAATCTGGCTAAATTAAAAATCAGACTTTATATGATGTATAAGAGGTGAAGAGAGAAATGTGTATATATAAATTAAGTTGACTTGACCTGACTGCTTTGGACTTGACGGACCTGTTTTGGAAATCTCTAGAAAAATTAGACTTGACTTGACTTGACTGACTAGTCTCGGGATCTGCTATTTTTGATTTTAATTTCAATTTTGTCTTTTTTATTTAAAAAAGACTTACAAATTGCTATTTTTACTAATGACACTGGCAAAATCATCGGAGAAAACCTGATGGAGCCAAGACATTAAAAAAGAAGAAGAAGAAGAAGAAATTAAGTTAACAAATAATACAAAAAACTTACAAGCTTTTGTATATCCTTTTGGACTAATTCGAGAGTGGCGTCTAATTCTTCAGCATCGTTGCAACATCTTATTACTATCAGAAATAATTCTGATGGAAGACACGAGTCGCGACAACACTGAAATTTCATCATTTTACATATAAGTTTTGCTGGCGACTTCGTTAGCGTATCTTTATAAATTATATCCTTTTTTTTCAAGCTAGAACTAACCGTCACAAAATAGTTTATAACAAAAATACAAAAAAAAAACGAGGGGATAATATTAGGGGAATCGGTTCTACAATACCTTTCTCACTCACCGAAACATAACAGCTATTACATCACCGTGGTCTTATTTATAGATACCACCCCTTAGGGTTGGTTACTGCAGCCAGACAGCTATTATGTTTTACAAGTAAAATTATAAGAGATAAAGTAATGTTATTAATCGGTACATACGAACAGTATATACAAATAAATCTATGTAACTTACAGATCTTACGATTGCCCTATTGATGTTATCGGGATCGCTCATTAAACTCATCAGTGGGCGAAACACGGACCCCGAGAGTAAATCAATAAGAATTAGTTTCAGCGCGTGACATCGCCACGCCTCTTCGGGTGCTATCAGATACAAAATTGTTTCACTTATTTCACAGAGCAACGCTGAAAAATTAAAAAAAAAACATTTAAATATCAACTTAGGTTAGGTTGTAGCAAATCCATAAATGGTTCCATCCACTCTTAAACATTGTAAAACTTACGGAAAAGAAAAAAAAACTTAAAAAAAATCAAATCCGTGGTAAAACTGAATTCATGTCTATAATGATATCCTAAAAATAATGCGTCCCAGAAACATATGAGTGAGATTTTTATAAAAACATAGATTCAGTCCCATTTTAGAGACATTTAAAATTCATTACATTGTACAGTTAAGTAAAATATCAGTGTAATTTTAAATTATAGTTGAACATGTTAAGTTCTATTTGCTCTCCGCTATACAAAACTTTTTAAAGTAGGTACATATTTTCTTTCATTTTTTTAAATTCCACTCTATTTTCATTTATATATCATAGAATAAGTGATTACTCCTCATTTTAAAGAATAAGGTATTAGGTATTACTTACCATATTGCTGTACAACATCAACACAATATGTGTCTCGGCAACATTGTCTATTTTCTATAGAAGATTCGAGATCAAAAAAGAGATCCTTCAGAGTTTTGCTGTTTAAACTTTCCGAGCTGTCATAAAACTTCGACTTTCCAACTATTTGTGTGTCTGAAAACAGACTAAATATATGGCTCAAAGCTTATACAGCAAACAAGTCAATATAAAGTGTACAGTCATGTACATTTGGGTTAAGAAAAGGTTCATCACCTTGAAGTCGACATTTGTTTGCATCAGAGGGATTATAGGTCATGCCAAAATTTCATTTCAAACATCTGTCAGTTGCCTGCTTAGTGCTTTGGTTTCAAATGGTATTAAGAGTATTCTACTTGATAAAGGAATGGATTTGAAAAGTGACGAAGGTTTTCATACCCCAACTGTACTTAAAATAAAAACAACTTATGGAATGTCTAATCAAAACCGAATATGACAGTGAAAAAATGACACTGTGTCCAAAAAAAGATGGTGAAAAATTTCTGATTTATTAAATATTCTGTGGGTTGAAATTAAGGCTTAAAATATGCTTTACCTAGTGGCCACGCCAAATCAGTATCACTTTTATTCCTTTTGTGTGTTCTTCTCTCGTCCTGTTTTTTAGGACTTTGTCTCGAACTTCCATTGGTTTCCTCTTTTGAGCTAACTATATGTATGTGTTTGAGTCTTACTCTGGACTGTTTAAATAACTTTAAATGCGTTGTCAGTTCCTCGGGAACTTTGGTGGAAAGGAGTTGAATCCAATCCACACATTTGACCCTTCAAAAAAAACATACAGATGGAAATATATATATATATATAAAACTTTTATGATTATGGGAATTAACATTACAAATTTGTCTGATTTTTCTTGAGATCATTCTCCACAATCAGTCTTGTATGCATTTTATGTGCATGACACACCAGTTGGGCAATATCAGTAGCAAACAGCAGATAGACCAAACTTCATCTAGATAATCTCCTCTATATCCTCACAATTATTTCCTTAAAATTTAGACATAATAGCGAATCCACAATTATTTAATACTAGCTTTTTTAGCTGTCACAATAATTACATTGCAATGCAATTGCATTGTTACTATTATATGTAAGCCGAGCATATTATTCATATTCATATAGTGCCATCTCGCAAAATTTTGAGGTAACAGTTGATTATCATCCATTACAAACAAGTATCTGAAAAACTTACGAGATGGAGCTACATAGTTAAGGTAGATCTTAATAAACAAAAACCTTATCTAGAAACAAAATTTCATCCAAATTGATAGTAATAGCCGTTTCAGAGTTATACGAAATTATATAGGTAGGTATATAAGAAATGCTTGTTTAAAGTTATTAGATATGTAAATAAATAGAAATCACACAAGTACATTAGATATTTTTATGATTTTTCACTTTTACATGTGATGGCAGAGTATATCTTGATGCCTTACCTATTAGCTACATTAGCACCAGCCACCAGCACCAAACGTTTAATTGAATGTGATGTGAACTCTTCATCATCTGTCAATATCTCATACCAGGGACTCACATAATCATTAACTATGATATTTATGATTTCATTTAAAAATGTATCTACCTTTTCACTCCCTGTAATTCTATTGTCAAATTTTGTCAAAGGAGTTTCATCTTTAAATAGTTCTAGTACCTGAAAAACAAAAATATACATATTTGAATCAATAAAACACTTTTTACTGTTCTAACTTTACATGTTACAAAACTGTTACATGTTACTGTTATATAGTTAAACTGTTATTATAGTTTGACAAGAACCGCTGTACCACACCTTAGGTCTAACAGTTATCTATGCTTACCTATGTTAGATGCACAAAAGAAAAAATATCCAGTGATGGATCATGCAATATCTCGTGACATCAAAACTGTGATTTTACCTTGTTTAGAAAAATATGTAATGATAAGTACAATTCACATATTTACTGATAATTATAGAGAAAGATATATCTTGACCATTATGAAATATTGTAAATAGATATTATGTTAAGATCTGTCCAACAATATCACTCTCACATGATGTAGTGATCTTTTCTCACGCATCACCCCATATTCCTAAGGAGTAGTACAGTTTTCAAAGATATCCAGTTTTCTGGGACTCAACAGTTTTTGTTTTCCTTCACTATTAGAGGAACTGATTACTATTCATAAAAGAATTTTTTTTTTTTTTTTCATTTTCGCTTAGATCATTGTTAAATCTTAGCTATTTCTATTCAGACGTTTATGTCGTCTATTGAGACGTCAATCATTAATCTTTGTTTGTGTTTCAAAATATAAATAATTAAAATCTTATTCGTAGAATGCTATATATACCTTTGGCAACTGGATTGAGAAGTTTGTTTGCTGCAAGGGATCATCAGGACTATCCAAATCAACTGAAAACATCTTTTTGCTGTCATAATTGAAGTACAGAATGGTCAATGCTCTGCAATAAATTTATTAATATTTGTATGACTAATTTAAATAAGCACTGTAATCAAGTATGTATTTATTTTACTTACCCCAGCAGGAAAAATGCCACAAATAAAATAATTGTTAAATATGTACCAAAGCCTAATAAACCAATTGTTATAACAGAAATAAGACCAAACCAACCGCCTACACTAAAGGCCATTTTGCTGTCGTTGTACTGCAATTACAAAATTATAAAAATGTTCAAATTTTAATAAAAAAAATCATTTATTACAAGAGATAATAATCAAACATAATAATATCCATCCATGTCTCGTTGATGTCTCGTCAAGTCGTCACAAAATGACAACAAAACAAAAGTAAAAAAAATGTCATTGTCAATGTCAACGTCAACTTTTGTCAACTGTCATTCCGTCACAGAATACCATACTCTACAAAACAAAGACTCATTCTTACAGATTACTTTGTTTCACAACATTTTTCTTGGTCTAACTCATAGAGTTTATACATAAGCAAGTCTAACTAGTCTAAAAGCTTATAATAATTCAGCGATTTCACAGACCATCATACTATGAATCATAAAATTAGATGTTTTTGAATATTTTGCGTAATTTAAAATTAAAACAAACATAATTTTGTACAGCTTATAGAATTTTAATTATTAAAAAATCAATAATTTATTTTGGCACATCGCACTAATATATATTTCCTACATGTTTCGTCGTGATTTTTTTTTCTTTTCTGCAACGCACCTACCTCGAGCTAAAATATGCCATCGCGGACTTTTTTGTAGACCTATAAAAGAGAAACAATCCCATCATACATCTAAAAAACGGATAAGGCAGCGTTTTCAATGAAATCACCCAGACGGCCTGATTTTTTCCAACAATCGTGGCCATATTTCAAACATTTTACTCAAAACCTTCACCTATTATACATATTGTTGATACATGAAAATCCGTTCAGTAGTTTTTGAGATCATCGCGAAATGCATACATACGGACGCAGCGAGGAACAGAGTAATTATCGAATATTTATTATAAATTAAGTGCAGCCCTGCGATATCGTTCTAACCTGCTATGGAAAAAATCTTAGGTTGTGCAGACTTTTATACTATTCATAACTATGACCATTTAATAGTCATCAACTTACCTAATTAGATAGTAAGTGGAGGCTCCAAAAGACAACTCTATTTTTAACATATTTTGATTTATTGAAATACAACACAATTACAAGAACTGTATAATTATGAAAACATTAATTAATAAATAATTTCATACTACCTAGTAATACTAGTACATTATAATATTTTTATTGTCAAACATGTTGAAACAATAAGTTGCATACGAACCATTCAAGATTATTTTATTAAATTAACAAATATTTTTGGCTGTTCCTTTATTATGAACTGATACTTTTACCGCAAAAACTATTACATTTTTGTCTCTTTTTGATAGATAAAATCAGCCTTAAATTGACTATTTTTTGTGGTAGTGTGTTTAGTGTTTTTATTGGTAGAGCATTTTATGAAATTTATGTAGATTTATTGTGCGGACATTATGTTAAATTTGAATTTGAACAATTAAAATTTGAAAAGTGCCCCAATTTCTTAAAACTTTAGAAGTGCATAAATATATTTTAGATTATCTTTTCCAATTCCGCCGTTTAATTTAATTATCACAAATGTATTTTATTAGTGAACGTGATTAAGAGATCGAAGTTCAATCGTCTCCATCTCCGTTAAATTCTTTGTATTCATTGCTCTGTGACATTCTGGTAATTAGATACGTAACTACCACTTAATTGACTAAATTACGAAGACGCATTCGAGAATATAAACTTTTTTTATCAACATTATATACTATTATAATCTACGTTCATTATAATGAACAAAAAAGAGAAGCTTTATTGCCTCAAAATACTACTAGCACTTGCTCCTTCCACTCAGATCTTTCATAGGACAAAATGCGTTTATATGGCAATATTAGTTTTATGTTTACATTTAAAAAAAAAACAGTTTTGTGTATAAAAAAAATACATAAATGAAAATAAGTTACAGCATTCCTCGTGTTACTCGTTTCTTTTTAGTTATAAATATTATATTTATATCATTATTTGCGCCATATAAAAAAAGCACCATAGACAAAAATAATATGAAGGTGACGGTATTGCAATTTCTGATTGTACATAAAATACAATAAATACTTAATTTATCATTATGAAGGAACTTAGTAAGGCCTAATTAAAAGCTTACTGGTCAATAATGACTGATATCCTAAATGCCTAATTTCTGGTCTACATTAATTAAATAAAATTACTGAACTAAAAGCACATTTATGTTCCTTTAAAAAAGTTTGAAAAGTTAAAAATATACAAGTTTAAATACGTTTTTATTATGTTTAGCATTAATACAAAAATATTGTTGATTTGGTCTGTGCATTAATACACTATAATTTTACATTATAAAGGACATTCATTCAGTTCTTCATTCAACTGCAGTAAGGTGGATTTTTGTTAAGGCTTGGTAAGGCAGATTCTCAAATCTGTCATGTATACAAAGGTCATTCAATAATTCAAAATGTCATCACAGTAATGCAAAAGTGGATATTGAAATACATTTTTGTATAACATATTTCATCACAAAAAATTTTCAAGCATTTTAGAAAAATGTTTTAATGAATTTATACTTAGCTATTTCGAAAAAAGGCATTTTAAAAATCAGTTCTTATTGTATCGTAAGCAATTAAAGGTATTTTTGGTTTTATTCACTCATACATCCGTTACAAATATAATCGCTTGTCATGAAAAGTTTTTTTTTTTTTTACCAAAGCAATGTGTTACATAAATACAATATACCCCAATCGTGCGAATGTGCAATCGTGCATTTTATAACGTGCACAAGCCAATGTTATTCTCGTAATTCTAAAATTGCAGACACACACACACACACATCTATCGCTTATTATATTCTCCTTACACAACTGATTTAATTATATTTTACCCATTATACATTACAACATACTCAACAAGAATATCAACAATGGACTTGATAACTATCACTAAATAAATACATGTACAGAATATTATAATAAGTAGGTATTTTCATTCACCATAAGTAAATTATATAAACACCATAACGGAAGTTTGGTAACATTCAATTCAACACCATTGAGGCAGATCTTGATCCCACTGTGAAGTCTTTGTATTGGGAAAACACGCACAGCTAGAAGAAGAAAAAACAATATTATGAGTACAATACACAATGGAATGAAAAGTGCAGTGAAACTAGAATTTGGGAAATTCTAAAACTTTTTTGAGTATGTACTCACATGTACTTAACATTTCAAAACGTATATTAGTTATTTCATATTTCAATTTAAATATGTTTTATTTTTCCATGTGTAAATTAAAAATAAATAACTACAGAGTTTATAAGGATATTTTATATTTATATTATACTAGTGGGCCGCCGACGACTCCGCATGGATATTTTTTTTTTTACAAAATATAATTATATAAAAACCTTCCTTCTTTAACGCTCTTTCTAACTGGGGTAACGGGTGAAGCTTTTGAGGTAAATTATGGTATTTATTATTTGGAAAATGTCAAATTTTCTTATTGGAATACCTAATGAAACAATTATGTATATTTTTTTTTTACTAATATGTATTATAAAGAGAGAAAATTTGTATGTTTGTAACGAATAAACTCAAAAAATTTCACCCATAGAAAGCTACATTATCAGCGAGTAACATAGGCTATATTTTATAAACTTACGCGGGCGAAGTCGCGTACAAAAGCGTTATTATTATTATATAATATATTTTATTTATTATTTATATAATAAATAAGTGTAGTTATTATTTTTATATAATATAACTTTTGCAAGGACAAAAATCAAAAGTATGCGCCGAAAATCCGAATGGATGCTATAAAAATAATTAAAGTAAAAAAAATGCCGCGTTAGCGAACAGCCCTACGCATAATTAATTTTTTTGTTTAGTTTACAATATTAGTTTTTGTTTATAAAATGATATATTAATATCTTATATACTTAGACGAAGTCGTGTGCAACTGCTAGTAACTAATAAAATAAATAAAACAATCATGTAAATACTCAAAATTTCAATTTCATTATTGGTAAAATGTTAATTGTTTATTATGGTAATAGACTTATGAATCAATTCATGATCAAGATAAGACGACGCGACATTAGCATTGATTTTACAAAAACTTTACCTTTTATTCTGTTTAGTGTGGCTTTTTAGAGGAAATATAATTTTATCTATTAAGAATATTATATAATCATTTATTATGACATTTGATAGGCTAATAGAGTTTGTGATAAAATAACATTTGGGAAATCTTATCAAGTCATACACACGTCAAGATAATTTTTCTTTTTTTTTTCAAGGAAGTCTGATAGCATTTGATGACTTTGATGACTCAACCACACACTAATTATATATATTGAATTTATGTAAATTATTCCTATATAGGAAAACATTTAAAAAAATATTTAATTAAAACAAATTTAATATAATTTAACATTGAGTTTTTTAAAAATTAAAAAATATATACCTATTTAGTTTAAAATATTTAGAAAGAAACTCTTTTAAAAGGAGATTTTTCTCTTACACATTAGTTATTTTTAACCCTTTATGTTCCAATTTAATAAAAACCTAACTTTTAGTTAATTAATAGTCAATAACATTCGAGTAGTTAATTTCCTCAGGGAGTCAACAACGCGTTAATTAAATAATAATAAACTTAATGGACTACCATATTACCTTACATATATAGTATATTAAAATAGTTTCACACACATTTATTGCGTTTTACAGTCATTTGGGCAGCCCGTGCCTAATTAGGTCAAGCAGAAAGGTGCGAGTTATTTGTGATCAAATAAAAACGTTATCAACTTAGGCTGGCTACTGAAATGACACACTTGACGGATTGATCTTTAAGGGGGTTAAGGTCATACACACAGTGGCTAAATCTAAAAAAAAATCAATTGTCAATACCTTGTCTTTCAGCTGCTGACACATATGAAGGGCGGCTGTTAGCATGAATAGTACATCGCTGAGCCATGGCACCGAACAGTCTGCTTGACACGAATCAATTCTCATTGTGCCGTGAACTGAACTCAACTGATACGCTACAAATATGAGCTTAGTAGATTGTATGTAGAATGATATTGCTAAGTCTTCGGGAAGATTGGGTGCAAGGGCTTTCTGAAATATATAAAAAAACTAACTAAGTTTAATTTTATATATATATATATATATGATATTTTAAACATGCAACCCCACAACCAAAGTTTGCAATGATAAATGTATATTGGTTATTCATATAAGCAAATACAAAAAAAGTTTCACAAAAACTTAGCATGCACAGACAGACAAAAATTCTGAAAACTTTTTTTTCGACCTTGGTACAATGTGTAAGTACAATTTTATTTTATTTTTAATTATTAATGTACAGACAGGGTTGGTTTACGATTTTATTTTATGTATGTCAAAAAACAACATACAGGTTATAATTTATAAAAATAGGATATACTGAAAACTGTCATACCATATTTCTACTTTTCATAAGCTCATCAATAGCTTTCTTCTTTGGTAGTACTAGAGCAGTTCGAGCTCTTTGCAACGACCCAAGAAGACACTGAATTATATGCAACACTTCATCTGACGATCTGAAAAAATCGTTATATAAAACTAAAATGAAAAAAAAAAGACCAATAAAATTGCCATTGACTCTGTTAACCATACTTACAATAGAAAGAAAGGGAAAGGCCTTAGGCTATTTTATATTAGGTAGGTAATATTTAACAATATATGTATGTGCCTTATAACAAAATATTTTCTTGGACATCACATTGGCAAACCAATTCAAGTGCACATTACTTACTAACTGGACTATATGTCTAATATTATGTTGCGAATATTATCAATTTCGACGCGGTGCAGGTGGGTCGGTGGACTGTACCACTTGATGAATACGAGCATTACCCACAGAGAGAAAATCTAATTTTTTTTAAATTAAAAGGCTGGTGAAACCGCAAAGTATTTAATATAATTTTCTTTGTGGTCAAAAAAATTCATGCAGTCTTGAAAAACCAATGTGAAAAAAAGGTTGGTTTGACTTTAGTAAGTAACATATATCTAAAACTCAGACTCACCTAAACACATAATGCTTGTCCACATTATCAATATAACCAATTGCTTGCTGTAAATGATTTGCAGCGTCTTGTATCTGCTGCAATTTCCATGGACCATCTTGATTAATTGATGTACGACATATTGTGTGCATTTGTCTCAACACTTTGAAGCTTATGTCCTTAAATAAAGTAAATCCTTAAAATAAGTTCCACATACACAACAAAGCGAAAATCATTTCAAGTCTTAACACAAAAGAAAAGAAAAAAAACAATGCTTGTACTCTAGATAGAGGGTTCCTATGAACTAATCTATATATATATGTAAAAATCTCGTGTCACGATGTATGTTAAACTCTGAAAACTCTGAAACTACTGAACCGACTTTGATCAAACTTCATAAGTATCTGTTATTTGGTCCAACTTAAAAGATAGGATAGTTTATATCTCATTTTGTTGAATATTTTGTTTATTATTTTTTTGCAAATTATATAATATTATTAACATAGCGCCATCTGTTGATACTTATTCAATACAGCAATTATTTATCTGTGAGTTCCATAAGGTTCTAGCGGGCCACTACTCGCCTCAATTTGTCGCTGCAGGTTGGGTCATAAAACGTGTGAGCGGCGCGAGGAGTATTGCGCGCTCACTCGCACTTACAGCTCTTATGGTAACGCATAGTGACGTACAGCGCTCGTATCGTAATATTGTCGACAAGTGAAATACAAAATTAAAATGAAACAATTTTATGTTCTCTGATGTTAGTATTTATGTTATGACTTACGATTTTATTTACATTCAAACTTATACAAAATTATTATTATTTTATTTATGTATATAAACAATTAAAAATAAAAAGAGATTAAATATATACTTAATAAATAGATACTTAAGATAAGAGATTAAATAGATACTTAAAAACTAATAACATTAACTGACTACAACGAAAATACATAATTTAACAATTTAAAAAGAATATTAATTAACTGATTAGGTAGTGCTTGCAAAAAACACCTCCATGTCGCTAAGTAAGTATTCTAGTATTGAATGAGTAAACATAAGTAATAAATTGTTAATTATAGCAACAAAACAGAGTGTATAGTAGGTAATTAAGTGCGGGAGTGATTCACCGCTACATTGTTATCGACAGCGCGTGCTTGACGGGCACATCACTACGCCGAATATGATATATGGCCCAACCTGCAGCGACAAATTGAGGCGAGTATAGTAAGTTTATATGAGTAACTACATAATAGTTGCCTGTCTTGATAGTTGAAGGATAAACAACTTTCCCAACAATTTGACCCATACATTAGTTTTTAGTACAACTACAAATATAAATTTATAACAGGCAAAAATATTATACTGTATCATATCAGATGTACACAACTGGTCACAAGTCTCCCCTGTTATTTTCATAGCTCATTGAGCTTTCTTAAAAAGCCCATTTTTAGAGATTATGTTTCAGCGCCATTGCAATCACTGGCAACACATTTTAGTTGAAAACTTTTATTTTGAGGCACTGAGGAATTTTGAAAGAGAATATGTCTCGGAGTTTCCCGGAAGCTGCTCATTCGAGCTAATATCAAGCTGGACCTTCTCAAAATTGACTATCTTTTTACTATATAAAAGTAAAATTGACAAGTTCTATAATCTTTAATGAATAACATATTATGTAGGTACTTTGAAATTTTGAAGTTGACATTCAATTTTAACTTCAACTTGATATTTTCACTGATTCTTAATCAGTTGGACAGTCAAACAAGTGATCCCACCGAGTCATAAAGTAAACCCTAGTTTTACTGAACTCTAAATAAACTGATCCGACTTGAACACTTCGAAAATACTGTACACTTTCCATAATACTTATTTTTTTTATTTCATCAGAAATATTTTTTAACTCTATAAATTCAACCATAAGCTATTTTCAGTGATTCAAGTTATTTCAGATTTTGTAAAATTTTGTGGATACTGAATTTTAGACTTACTGCATGTGTAATGCTATCTCCAGTAAGTGTCACAATGCATTTCAATTGTTCAGGTTGAGATGTCAAAATAAATTTGTCTTGCTTTTGACCTTCATTGCCATACAACGGCACAGGAAACCTGTGTGCGCATTCCTATAAAATTATAAAACATTAAGTATATCCGCCAATAAATTCATTAGCGAAAAATATAAAACATAAAACTCACAACCAAAACTGAATGTAGCTGATGTAATATCGCATGAACTTCTTCGCGGAGGACCCATTCAAACTCTTCTTTCTACAAACATTAAAATAAATTATCATTTAAATAATTGCCTGCATACATTATTCAGTGTCCTCCAAAAAACAATGATGAATGAAATAAAAATCATAGATAAAAGAGTTTTATGTAATACTAACCAAATTAGCAGCTTCTTCTTTTTCGTTATCACTCATTTCAATTGTTCAACGATTTAAAAAACTAATAATATCGTTTATAAATTTTTTAAAATGAGATAAGATCAAGTGCGTGAGTTGGTGAGTACACCTCCAATACACCTCTATAAGCTATAAGTGAGCTATACAGTGTTGCCAGTGCCCTGTACTCAAAAGTTACCTAAGGGCATTCAAAAAGTTACGTTTTCCCAAGAAAAGTAACGCTTTATGTAATTTTTATATTTCAATATAATAAACACAATTTTAATGGTATTCAAAGGTTCCAACCATTATTTAAAAGTTTCTTAAATCCTTAAACCAAATCGACGGGTGTAAAATCTGCAAAAGAAGATCAATGCTGCAATAAAACAGTTAATCATTGTTACTTACGTGATCATAATCCTATACATACTTACGATGCGTATACAAAATGTAGGTAATAATTCTTGGGTTATATTTTTATCTTAATTACCATCTGAAATGTAAAGAAAAGTTTTTTAAGTACAAAAACATTTCAGACTTTAACTTTACATTTGTACATTAAATAAAATATTAAGCTATTTTCACCTTCACCTTCTTTACCGTATTTTATTTTTGCCAACAACATGGCTTTTGATGGCTCAAATTTTGTAGCATCTCTGATGCTTCTTTTAGTTGCCATCAAAGCTGAAATGGTTTCCGTGTTAAGTTTGTTTCTATTGTCACATTTTATTAATTTTAATTGACTGAAAACGCGCTCTACGCTGGCGTTTGAATAAGGCAACACGAGCAAAAGCATTATAACTTTTTTTAAATTAGGAAACACTGGTTCCTCTGCTATATTTTTCATCTTTAAAACATTCCTCCAGTATTCCTCCACGGGCAAGTTTATATTCGGGAATAATTCGCTGTGTTCTAAGAAGGCATGCTTCCTCCACTCTTTATGTAGCTCTTCGACGTTAATATAACTTTTAATATTTGGAAATCTTGTAATTACATTTGATAGATCTTTTACTTCGAATTTTTGAGCTCTGTTGTAATCGACGACTTCTCCTATTATATTAAAGATTGGGTCAGAGAAATCGAAGCGTTGTCTTATTTGTTTCAGAGTTTCTATGTAAAATGACAAGCATGTTTTTTTAAAATCAATAAGTTGAGTTTTAGGTTCTGGAATTTCTTTAGCTAATTCATCCATTGATTCCTTTGCTAGTATACCCAAATATAATTTCTCTAATGGCACAAAGAATCGTGGATTGGCAAACTCAATTTTGTAGGCATCCGTAGTTTTGACATAATTGAATTCCATGTAACTGCTGGCTAGCGTTTTTATTAATTTGTGAACCTCAGGTTTTAACTGATACAACAATGGTTTTTCAGAGTGAAATAATTTGTTAAAATTATTAAACTCTTCCAGAACATATGACATGAATTCTAAATAAATTTTTGTGAATTTATTATTAAGTGTTATTAGTATGTCTTCTGTAACTTTACTAGGGTCTTCAAAAACCTCGACTTTGAAGTATTCTTGAAGAACACCATATTGCTCTAAAGTTCTTTTTACACATGCCTCTAAAGATAGCCATCTTGTTGTAGCTGGACTTAAAATTTTATGTATTTCAACTTTAAAAAATGCTTGAAAGTCCCTCAGCTTTTCCTGTCTTAAAGAGCTGCGACTGAAATGGGAACCCACACTTCTCAATAAATCTTCAATAGATCTTGGCAACTTGAGACACGATTTGGAAGCAACAAGGTGTATCATATGACAGCTACATTTTATGCACAATATGTGTGGTACTTTCTCTGTTAAATGGGTAAATACAGAATTGTGTGGGCCGACCATGCTGTTTGTTGTATCTGAAGCAAATCCTACAAAGTTTTTTAAAGGAATTTGCCTGTTTTCAAGCCAAGTTAGTAAACCATTTGTAAGATCTTCGGCTTTCCCGGATTTTACTTCATACATATCAAGAAACTGGGTGCGAACTATTAAGTCATCCTCCTCACAAAAAATTACTGCCAAGGCACACTGCTTCTTTACACTAATATCCGTTGTTTCGTCCATTATTATACTAAATGGTGTTGCTTTTAGTTTTGATACAAGTTCCTGTGTTGTCATCGGTCCAAGTACACTTTTTATTGTATTAGTTGTTTTTGTCCTCCCCAAACAAACCGATTTTAAAATTCCAGAATCAGGAAAAGTATTCTTCAAAAAAGGTATCAAATCATCTGACAAGGAAAGTGTCAAATTATGTTGGGCAATGAAAGCGCATAATTTTAACTCCGCTCTTTTCTGCAGTTCTTCTTCTTTTTTTGGTTTAAACGATTGCTCTATATGTGGTGTATTACTTATGGAATTAGCAATTTGCTTGTGTTTCGAAGTCATCATATGTTTAACAAGAGCCGGTCTATGGTTTAATACAATACAATTGCACAAATTACAAAAGGCAGTAACTGAACCATTTTCTTGATCTTTCCTTGAAATCCAAGTTTTGAACTCTTTGTCGACGAGCCATTTATCGCTAAACTTGTATGTTCTTTTTTGTTTTTTTCGAGGAGGTATCTCCTTACTACTACAACTATCGACATTGTCGATAGTCGATGTCGCTTCGAGATCGTCATTCTTATCGCTATCTTCTTTTTCTTCCCTTGAAGTAGATGCCTTGGATTTAGCTTTAGGCGCCACATTCAAATACTTGTACATTTTAGTCTACTACTAGTACCTACATCATGCATTTGCATATAACACATCAGCACCACAACCATGTAATATCAGCACCAAAAACATGCAAGAAAGAAATTAAATAATGTTAGGGTCGAATGTAAATAAATGTTAGGGTCGAATGTCTTTAATTAAAATTAAAGTCGATGCGCATCGAAGCAGCAGAATTTTACATGGCTTATGAACCCCTATCTCCACAATTTGGGGCAAAAAAGGGGCTGACACGGAAAAAAATAATATTAATAGTAATATTAATAATTATTATTGATTAATAATAAATAAATAATCAATAATTAACGAGATAATAGAATATTTAGGTGCACCCCCCACCTCCTTTCGGGTCTAAATCGAAAAACATTGATCCTCGGGAAAAATTGATAATTCCTAAAATTGTAGGAAATTTAATTCCAAGCAACTCCGGTATTAACAATTTTTCGTGTAAAATTGAAAATAAACGCGTTATTCAATAAATGAAAAATTCACCCCCTCTTTTCGAGTCTAAATCGAAAAATATTGAAATTCTAATTCGACTGAGCTAATATTTCTATGGCGATAAACTGATGAAATGAGGGGTGACTGAGAGTCCGCGCTTTTGCGCGTCTGCGCGGGCCTTTTTTTGTCATGATAGAAATTTGACGAGCCCGTTGGATGAGTGGTTAGGGTGTTAGCCTAACGCTCCAGGGTTTCCGGGTTCGAGTCAACTTTGGAAATGAACTTTTGAAAGTTGGCTCTGGTCTGGTATTGGAAAGCAGTGGCAGAACACACTGCGTTTCGCAGTCATTTGGGCAGCCCATCTGGCGGCAGCAACCACCTCCTCACAGAAGACCACCGTGAAATAACAGCACGTGTGCAGTGTGCTGTTGTGTTTCGGTGAGTGAGTAAGGGATGCCAGAGCCCATTTCCCTATCCCTTGTCCTTAATCTTACTGTAATCGGCAGCGCACTTGCAGCACCTGTGGCGTTGCTTGTGTTATAAGCGACGGTAGCCACCTACCATCAAGTGGACCGTCAGCCTGTCTGCCGACCTTGACATAAAAAAATGTACCGTAAAATGTGGAGATAGGGGTTCATATGCCATGTAAATTTTTAGATTGACGCTTCGATGCGCTTCGACTCTGCGCTAGTAGAGTGAATTCAAGCGCTATGAATGTGGTTTCTATGTCGGTCGGTACCAATAAACGCAATACCTGACCTACTGGAAACTAAAAAATAAACTAGGTATATGTGCGGTTTAGTAAGAGACTGAGTATCGCCTGAATATTGTTACTTATAGCTTACCTTATCGATAAGAAAGGGCTTTTTTGCTTTGATCCTTTAAATTTTTAACATCTACTTGCACTCCAATAAAACACAATAGAACTAGCAAAAGAAAACTTGAATGAATAATAAATAAACAACAAAACACCTAAATAATCACTGTTGCTGCTCCGGCTCAATTTAATTCAAATTCAAATTTCAAATCTCGTTACGTTACGAGCGGTATTGTATAATCAACCACACTTACAACTTGCTCTTTCTATTTGCCCATTCCAGATAACTGTGCGATAGAGACATGAATATAGGATATAAAAAAATTACTTTAGTAAGTTGGCAATACAATGTTAACATTACGCAGATTACGTTCGATACGAACACAGATATCTCTCTTGGAGTAATTAATAGTGTTCTGTGACTGTGACAGATATACACAAGCGCCTGAGCCTGAGTTGTTTCACTTATTTTATTGAAATTTCAAGTCTAAAATTTTTTGTTGTATAAGTCCATTATTCCGAAAAGTAACGTTTTGACTCGTGTAACTTAAATGTAACGTGAAGGGGTCAATAAGTAACGTAAAACGTTACAAAAGTAACGTTCTGGCAACGCTGGAGCTATAACTATCACACTTTCTCACACTTGTCTATCCTGTCTCTGTCACTAACTGATCCAAGTTCCAACACTGACAGACTGACACTGACTGATCCTTGATCACTCAGGGAGTGGTCACCATTTTTTTGGCATTTTATGGCCTGGTAACTACACCTATAAGCCAAGTATTTTATTCATATACTACAGAATAGTTATGCGTCACGAGCCCTGTTTTTACTCAAGTGAATATATAAAACTCGTAATCGAGTGAAAAAGAATTTGAATCGAGTCGAGCATGAAGTCAAATGGGTCAAGTGATATCGGAAACCTATATAAGGTAGTTCTAAGGGCATGTATATTTAATTATAACACAGAAGATACACAAAAAAAGTTTCTAAACATCCTACTAACCTAGGTACCTACTAAAATTAAGTTTGCACTTTATAAGCATTAATTGATTTGTCATTCCTTGTCAATTGTCATATGGATTTTCAAATAAACTGCGATAATCTATTTTAAATATATATTTTATCAATTTTGTTTTCGTCGTAGGTTTTCTCGAGATGATTTATCCAAAGCAACTTGCTGAGTTATATGACAAAATGGAGAAGTATTTTCGCAATGCAGATATAATTGCAGGGTCTGTATTATTGTTGTTGTCCAGGTATTCTAATGATATTTTTAAAATTTGAAATATCAACATTTATTTTGATTGTATTTTTTTGTTGCAGTAAAACTGGTCGGCATATGAAATTTCCCTATACCATATCTGCTAAAATTGCTCAGTTTCCCTACTTCTTTTACATGAAACACAACAATATTTGGATGTATTATCCTCTGGCCGTCATTTGCAGTTCATACGTATTTTGGAAAATACATTGTCTTGTCAATTCTGAGGAAAATAAAAAGTCGTGGGCAGAAACCCAACGAAAAGCGGCAGAAAAAGAAAATGCACACCATTAGCTAGGTTAAAACCATACGTAGTTAAAAATGTCAATTTGAGTGGAATAAAATTTTAATTATTTTTATATTATGAATTATGATGTTAGTATCCAGTCCGGTTTCGATTATTCCAGTAGCAATGCAGTTCAGTCGAACATCAACTGAGTTTGTAATCTCAGTATACTTACTTGCAGAAGTTAAGTAGGTATATAGATACAGTGCACTCTTTCTAAACAAGTAGGCAGGTAAACTCATCTAATCCAATATCATTCCGGTGCTGAATCTGGGTCATAAATTTAAGGATTCATTAATAACATAAATTCTATTTATATAAAAAAGATTACACAATCTACACACTACGTATTTATTTTTTGAGTGCTTATTCCGTTTAGGAATAATATTCATTAATCGACGCGTTGTCTTCAAAATGATTACTTATGTAATATTCTAATTAGTTTTTTTATATTTAGTTAGGTATATATAAAAAAGGCTACATTCGGTTTATGAGCGGTCTGACAATATTATGGCTCCATTGCCCATTGGCACAGATTAATAAGTAGTTACTACCGTAACAGATAAATCACTCCCTAACAAAAAGACCATCACAACTTTTTTAAATGCCTACCGTTTTGCCTCGCCAACTGCTTAGCGGAAAAATATACCTTATAGTTCAAACGTTGAGTTGTTATTGCTCTGCAGCCGCACGCGCCCGCGTGACATTGAAGTAATAGTAATAGTCAGGGCTACTACTACTGAGTTTTTCTAGGCCGTCCCAAAATACAAAGCTAATTAAACCGCTAGTAACTATTTATTAAGTAATTAACTAGTAACTATAAGCTTACAACTTCTCAGTTCAAGCACTAGTAACTTTAAAAGTTCCATTTCGTAAGTTGTGAAATTTATTTATTGTACAACCACATAAACAATGCACATGACCCGAAAAGATACGTAGGTAGATAGGTAGGTACGGATTTCACAAGTTCAAGTATTATAATTAAATACATACCTATTAATTATTAAATACAAAGAATATTTAGGTAGGTGCATGTCATTCAATGGATTTTAAAGTTAAAGTATTAAAAAAAGATTATGTAGGTACCTACTCACCTTTCTAAATCCGCAGGTAATGAGAAAAAATTTAAATTCTCCGTATTATATTTTTTAGTTTTCACGGATTTACATCCTTCCACTGCACACGTATTACGAGGCATAATACCTATTATTCTTTCCGAAATGTAAATCAAAGACACGGAACACAATTACTCCTGGCGGAAATCAAAGAAGAAAAAAATAAATGTGAATGCGCGCGCTCGCGTCGGTGGCAACCAGGCTGGCGCAACTCAAAGGAAAGAAAATGATGTATGAAACAGGTGGATTGGGTAATGCCGGAATAACCCGACTAAGTCAAGGCGATTGCGAAACCCATTAAGTTATTAGACATCACCGATTCTCTAATTTGGCCGTATTATACATCAAAACCACAATAAACCTGTATGTATAAGTTACTCTATGCAATAAACCATCGGCGGCCATATTGATGTGTTGCAATATGGCGTCTTTCATTTCAACTGCTTTGTTTGTTTGTTGTTTATTTTCGGATTTTTCGGCAAGCAGAGTATTGATTTTTATAAAACTTGCCAAAATTTTAGTGTTTAAATACTCTTTCTTCGTAGTGTTATATTTGGTGTATCGTGTTTAGTGTTCTAGATGCCGAAAGTAAGCTGCGAAATATGTGGCCTAAGAACGAGTCGCATTGATCATAAAAAACGAATATTTTTGGCCCAATTCCCGCTGGATGAAGATAGGTTAGTACATATTATATCTTGCTGCTGTTCTAAAACCATGTATAATATAGTTTATTGGGAGTTTAGTTCAAATTTTCGAATAAAATTGTGTTGCATATGTGTTGTATGTAAAATGTAAACAATAGTGCAGTGCCATTTTTTATCGACAATCGGCAAAAATTTCTTTTTGATTTTATTGCACTGAATGATAAGAAATGAACACATACATACACCCCAATGTACCAATTGGTTTGTTTTAGTTTTATTTTGCCTTTCTTTTTTATTTATATGTATATTTAACTAAAAAATAACATTTACTATTCATTTACTTTCTAGGTGCAGGCAAGACTGAAAAGAAAAAAACAACAAATGAAATGCTGGTCCATGTATCGGAATCTCTGCCAATCCATTGAACGATGAAGTTTTCAGTGAACTCCCTCTCCATATTGCTAAAAATGCTGTAAGAGATGAACTCATGCATACACCCCAATGTACCATTTGGTTTGTTTTAGTTTTATTTTGCCTTTATTTTTTTATTTATATATTTAACTAAAAATAACATTTATTATTCATTTACTTTCTAGGTGCAGGCAAGACTGAAAAGAAAAAGAAAAACAGCTGTACACACAACAAATGAAATGCTGCTCCATGTATCGGAATCTCTGCCAATCCATTGAACGATGAAGTTTTCAGTGAACTCCCTCTCCATATTGCTAAAAATCCTACAAACAACAAATGAAATGCTGTTCCATGTATCGTTCCAATCCATTGAATTACTTTATGAAATTATTATTACGTTATACATGACATAATCCAATTTTTATGTGTGTTACAGAACCTTCAACGTCGACCTTGGATACTGCCGTAATTAACTTAAAAAATAAATAGATCCTGCAGTCCTCAAAGATTTTATGTGAAGTTACTCTTGTGGCTAGGGAGCTGGGTGCCAAAATTTCTATATGATTTGTTCGTGTTAGGATGATGTACCATAAAAAAACATTAAGGACCGCGTCTGCCACCATGACAGCCCTGCGTTGTCAATTGAACGACGAACTAATCTCCTGGTATCAGTAATCCGGTTGTTCACGTCACTCGAACTGTTGAGCCTCCTCTTGTATCAGTAGTTCGGCGCTGGTGCTTTGTTTTCTGAGGTACTGTATGTACACATAAGGCTCTTATAATAATATCAAGGAACTTCAATAAGTGTCCATTATTCAACCTCTTTATTTAATTAGCCACTTGTTATCAATGTATTTTGTAGAGATTCCTTGTGCATCAAATGCTCTAAGTATGGCCATATCGATTGACAGTGTAACTCTTCCTAGCATTTGATTTACAATTTGATATATCTTTTTTATATTTTTAAAGTTATTATTAATATACATATTTATTCCTCTTATCTTACTTCGAAATGTAAAACAATCGTCATGTGTGTACATACATCAGTACTTTAGAAAACAAAAGTTTCACCAGCGCCGAACTACTGATACAAAAGGGGGCTCAACAGTCCGGGTGAGGTGTACAACCGTACTACTGATACCAGGCGGAACAAATCATATACCAAAATGGCACCCAGCTAACCATTGTTTTTTTCGTTCACTGCTTCTCTGCTACTCCGTCAGTCGGCGATAACCGTAAACTGTATGATAGTAATAAAGCGATGATTGTAATTATTTGTTTTTTTATTTGTCAATAAATAATATTTAATATTATGTAAGGCCTTTTTTTGGGATTTTCATAAAACCATAGACTATAGAGTCAATTATACTATCGACCTTATTTATCGTAACAATAGCACATCCTTATTTTTATGTTCGTTATGTTGGCAGCATCGTACTTGTTAATTTTGGTTAGGTTGGTATTGGAGCAGTCCATCTTTGTCATAGAACAGTGGATTTCATTTTCATTGTATGGGAGTCCCGTCTCTTAAAACGTAGTGATTATATACTCTTTGGTGGCAACCGCGTGAATGTGTACCTTGGAAAGTACAGCGGCGCGTAGGCACTTAGCGCGCGCAAGTACATGAAGTGAAAGAGGCCTGCCATTGGGCCAAGCTATGCTCGGCCGCCAACATCGCCCGTCGGCAGCGATGCGTTCATACAATGCGCATGAGTGCATGACTCATTGGCTGCCTAGTAAAACACTGAAGATGAACGTCGAAGTACCCCAACAAGTTAAAAAAAAATTAAACGTGGTCCTCTACCCAGGTGAACTTGTTAGGTGGACCAAGAGTAAGAAAGGACCTCTATACATTCATCTCTCAGCCTAGCGATGGGCGAGTCGAGTTATTTGACTCGAGTTACTCGAGTCAGATCGTAAACGAGTCAACTCGAGTCAAGATTATTGCAAACCGAGTTGACTCGGTGTGTACGCGGCAAGCGTAACAGCTTCGGCCGACGAGTCCGACGACGCGCGATGAACTATGTCGGTGTCGGTCGACTCGACTCGCGCTCTTGAGTCGCGCCAACTCGGTCGTTGTTTCGCGGGTCGCGGTTCGCGGACCACTAGCCTAAAAGAAAATCCTTAGAACACGAAAAGATTAATATTTTTTAAAGAAAGTTTTTGAAAAGAGTCTTTGCCTGTTCAAAATTATCTGATGATTATGTTATTTTCATGACGATCATTAAAAATATTTTTCTTACTAATATTATAACCCCGAAACTTTCTGTTTGCATGTGTGTCTGTTTGTCACACGGTAAAACGAAACGGCTGTACGGATTTGGAACATAGATAGCTTATACCCTGGAACATAACACTTTTTTTTACAATGGAATAATACCTATAACAGAAATTCTCGCAAACAAAGTCGCGGGGAGAAGCTAGTATTGTTATATACGGAATCTTTTTACCATAAAATATTATTAATTAAACAAAACAAACTATTTTAAGCTATTTTTAAATCCCTACTGTTTTTTTTATATTGATCTCATTAGATATAGCCTGCCCCAATGTGTGTGCACGATGCGCCGAGTTGACTATTGATTGATTGATAGTCGATTACTATCGATTTAACCAACTCGGTCCGAAACACGAGTCAACGGAGTCAATAATTAGCCAACTCGGAGCATCGACGTTCCACGCCATTGGCTGCATCACACGATTCAGCGGATTGAGACCGAGTCGAGTCAACTCGAGTTGCAACTCGAGTTAGTATCCATTTCAACTCGAGTTACTCGAGTTGCGAAATCGTCAACTCGGCGCATCGCTATCTCAGCCTAAGTATGCCTTGATGCAACTATGGTTTGACAGGATTTTAAGGTTTTTTTTTTGTTCCTACAACGCGTTTCTGCAATATTTGATATTTTTTATCTCTAGTACAATTATTATTTTGAGTATGAAGCAATATTCATTATTATGAGTGAAAGTTTTATGAAAATTGAATAAAAAAGACCAAAATAATCAACATTTCTTTATTAGGATTTTTTTGTATTTTTCGTACCCCTCGCCAAATCTTTATGGCAACACAGTGGAAGCATCGCTTTGATTTTCCGGGACTTCCCGCGCTTCTGAGTCGTTCATGGAAGTATTAGACACCAATAGACCTGTTTTAACCCAATGTAAATTTAACCCCAAAATGTGAAAGTAAACCCCGTTTGACGGTATTCTATATTTTATTATTTTTTTCGAATTAATTGGACTAAACTAAATGATATATTATAGTCTGTGACAATACAAGTCCAATCTGTGCTGTGTGTCATGTGTGATCACATCATATCATATTCATAATCAAGTGATTATATACTCTTTGTTCATAATCAACAAATGTAATGTATTGATATGATAAGGTTTAATGAGATTTATTTGTCTTTGTATTTGCTTTGTATTCGATGAACATCATTGAAATGTTAATGTAGTTCAATCCAACATATAGTATTAATACTTGTTTAGCTTGAATCAAGTATAAAATCATAAAATGTGGATAAAACCTCAAGAAGTGCTTTTCAATTCGTTTTGGTACGTATTTGTTTTGGTTTTTTACTTATTGCCTCCTTATCTTTTTTCGCGTATCTATACATCAACGTTTATTTGTGTTTTGTATTTATAAAAAAGATCGTTTATTTGGGTTTCTGTATGTTTTTTTTTTTTTAATTTATAAATATTTTTCTCTTGAAGGGACTCTGAAGAGACTACGTTATACTTTGTTTTGCAAAGACGAAAAGGTCACGGTAGATCGAAAGGGTTTTCATCGCTTCTAGTTGGCACTATAGACAGCGTACGAGACACAAAACCAGCGCCCTATAGAATTTTACATCAAACGCCAAAATCTGAGGTCTATTATGGTAAGCATTTGCACTGTTTTCTTGTTCATTATACAATGTTTACTATTGCCCGATGATGAAATTGTTCCTTGCCTGGTGGAAAGCATATTAGCACCTGTAAAAATAGACAGGTGTATAAATAAAATTCTCTTCTCATTAGTTTATAAGGATCTAAAAAAAATTATAGAAGTTCATAAAAGTTGATCACACTTAAAGATTGTCAAATTCAGTGTGCTCTTTTATTTTCTTGCTTTTATTAGCGGCCTATATTGTTTGTTTTATTATACATATAACAATAGGGTCAGTGCATATACCTACCATCAAGTGGACCGTCAGCCTGTCTCAACCTTAAAATTAAAAAAAAATCAAATCATGAATTCAAATTAATTATGAAATCATTTTACAGTTATAGCAACCGGTCTCAGTGAGAAGGAGATTCGTGAAGATTGGCAATGGCTCATAGACAATATATGTTCAACATTACATTCGTTTGATAATGAAGAAGAGGTCACCGAGTTTGTTTGTTGTAAAATTAATTCCATTATTGCAACGGAACAGGAAAGCTTTACAGAAGGTAAAAGTTAAATCAGTTGTCATAAAATTAGAAAGTTCTAAAAAATTATATTATATATTTATATTAATTTATTTCTTAAATCTAGGATTTATTTAAATGTACTTTTTTATTAAACATTCGTAGATGAAGATTCTCTGGCGTACAAGAACACAGTATATGAATTTCACCAGAGGTTTAGTATGCCAAAAGATGAGAAACTGGTTTCTTACTATTCATGTAGGTAAGTAAACTAAAGATGACAAATATTCTGCAATCCTACTTGTAAATACTTAAAATCTTTAAAGGTCTAGAATCAATACGGATAGTGTTACCAAATTAAGAAAAGCCAATATAAATAAATATGTTTATAATAAACTTCCTAGTAATTCCATATAACTTCTATTTCAGTTAATTAAAAAGTTGTCCCTTAAAAACATTGCATTTCTGTTTAATTAATATTAAAATTGAATGTACTTTTAAAAGCATCAAAAATATTTGATCCTTTCTGATTAGGAACCATAAAGAAAAATATTTGCAGATATAGTATGTACTGTATATGATGTGTGTAAAAGTGTAAATACGATAATTGTTTATTAACAACACTTGTATGTATAACTTTGTAGCTATTGGAAAGGAAAAATACCTCGTCAAGGCTGGATGTATTTATCGGTTCATTACATGTGTTTCTTCGCAAATATATTAGGACACAAGACCACAATTAAAATACGCTGGGCAGATGTCACTGAACTGCTCAAGATAAACAGTTTTCTGTTCCCTGACTCTATAAAGGTTGTGACAAGAGATGGCGAACATTATTTCACTATGTTCTTAAAGAAAAATGAAACATTTGCCCTGATGCAGCAGTTGGCAAATATAGCAATGAAACAGTAAGTTTATTGATACTTCTCTTTTCCTACTCTAAATAAGAATAATTTTACAATTTATTGTAGTTATTTTATACTAATCAGTTATTTAATTTTAAATTGACATTTAGGAAGGCATAGGGAAATGGGCTTTCCTCCACAAATAAAATCATGACTTGATATAATATTATGCATAATAGGATAATAAATTGGGAATGTCAATAAATATTAACTTATTTTACGATATATACCCACTGCTCAGGGATATTGAATTACTTACTGATAACATTAATTACATTTATATATTTTTGCATACACATAAATGTATTCATGTTCATATATCTCAGTTAGAAACACAATGTAAGTGATAAAACGTAATTGGTTGTCTATATTAGATGTATTCATAACATGTTCAACTTGGTTTACATTGTATTGATATTTGCATGAACACGTCAAGGCCATTTTGCAAATAACTAGAAACAGAATTCTGTTTTGTTAGGTACTAAAATGTGTGTTACTTTTTTAAGTGATTAGGTGGTTTAAGCTTTTTAAAAAGTTTTGGTCTATTGTTGTTTTATTTCGAATGCTGTTGTAATGTCAATTTCATCATCAATACCTTCTAATATTATAAATAGAAAAGTCAATCCAGAATAGTTAATGGTGGTAGCAATTCAATTCTCCGTGAATATAAAAAATCGATTATGATGTTGGTTACTCGTATGGTAACTGCACACGACTTTCTCTTTTAAAGATCTTTCTTTCTATTAGAAAAATAATATGATGTATTCATATGGGATAATTGAAAATTTTCAGATTAATAGATGACAAGTCGGGTAGTTTCAATATTGACAAGGAATTGTTGACGAAACTGAGTAAAAATGTGCCGAAGAAGGCATCTTTTCTGAAGAGAGATTTGGACGCTAGGAAACAGTCCAGTTTGTACACGCTGAAGTTTCGTTTGCCGCAAACGGAGAAGTTGGACGGCACCGAAGCGTGCACCTTGTGGACACCGTACAATAAGAAACACAATTGGGGCCGGATGTACTTATCACAGAACTTCATCTGTTTTGATAGTCGGGTAAGATTAATAATCATTATCACCATCATCAGCCCATTGGCGTCTACATTTGGTCATCTGCCCTCCACATCCATACATTGTCAGCAGCTATCTTGATTAAATATAAGGTATATTTAGAATTTTACTATCGTCCAATCGACATGATATGATTGGCTTGATCATGCCAATTGTTCCAAAACCAGTCCTATATTATGCCCTTCACTGTGATATTAATTTTAAAAAAACTGAAAACTTCTAAAATTACTAGAGATCATAAAAAGATCATATCAAGACCATAATTACACACAATATTTAAATACCTTTCTGAGTTTTTAATATATAACAACTTAGCGGACTGCCTCCCCTGCTTCACGCTTGCTATTTTTTTTATAACATAGAATTTATAGAAATTTCTACAATTATTTTATGTAATAGCTGGGGCCCCGCGATTTTAATCGCTCTCAAATTTAAAAGTAACCGAGTTCTATCTCTTCTCTCGGTAATGTCCGGTTTTCGTTAGGTGATCGAGTAGCATTGGATTTATCTATTATTGCTAGACTAATATTATAAAAAAATATGTGTATATATTTTTGTTTGTAATGAATAAACACAAAAAGTACTGGGCAGATTTTAAAAATTCTTTCACCCATAGAAAGCTACATTATCAGCGAGTAACATAGGCTATATTTTATAAAAATTACGTGCAACATCTAGTGTTTATTAATGTTTTAAAAAAGATCATCTCACAGGCCAGCTTGAATTGAGCATAATGTTGCATTCCATTGCTCCATTGAAGGTGGCAAATTTGGTGCGTCTGACGATTCCGCTGCGTAACGTGCACCAAGTGGAACACGCCGACTCTGGCGGAACTGGCAGCTCGGCGGATTCCGGCAGTATTCTCATCACGACTGCCCACCATACAAGTTTCTTCTTTGGCAATATACAGGACCGGGACTTTCTTGTACACAAGATATCCGAACTCCTCGCCAAGTTGCCCAAGTGAGTCAAGTTTTTCCCTTTTATTAATTTGATTGTTAATAATTAACAGCATGTTTACTTGTATAAGGAAATCATTGTACCTAATAAATCGCTATCGTCAACTCAGAATTAATGGCCAACTAATTTTCATACCCATTAAAATTTATATTTCTCAGCGCAAAGCATATAAATGATATTAAAATAGTGATTTATTTTTTTAAATTATTTATGTACTATGTTTTTAATCAAAGCCTCTTGTGGTGTCTTCGGTGAACCGACAACTTCTTTATTATGGAAGAATTGTGTATTATTTCCCTTTAAACTTTAAAAGGTATTTTAATTGATATTTTTTTTGCAACACTTTTGTAAACAAGGAGGTAAAGTTAGATATAATTTTCAGTCAGAATTTTAATCATACCATCATTTATACAGTTTTCTTTTTAGTAATAATCAACAGCAATAGATGGCGGATCTCAACAATACACAATTCCTTGGAATGAGCCTGCAGCCTTAACCGTTAACAAATCACTTAAATATTTGTTGTTACGACTAACATTGAAATAATCATTTGGGGCATGTTACACTTAAGTTCCCCGAGCGCGTAGTGTACTCAATTGTGAATGGTTAGCGATGTGTACAGGGAGAAGGGCCCGAAGGCGGGTCTCGACTCCGAGAGGGAGTGGACTCCGCAGCCTCCGCTCATGAGCCTGTTCAAGACCCATCAAACCTCACCCATAAAGCAGATACAACAGAAGAAGGTACAACGTCTTGATTCTTTTCTCTTGCATTTATAAAGTCCATACTGATATAATAAAGATATATCTAATATGTATTCAATCCTTGTGTGTTGACCTTTCTTTCTTTGACCTCAATTCAATGTATTATGTTCAGTGAACTTAACCCTTATTATTATGGCGCCTATGATTTGTGTTCGGTATGTATTCATTGAAACAGGTCTTTTCGTATTCTATACTATACTAATATTATAAAAGGAGGAGATTTGTATGTTTTGTAATGAATAAAATCAAAAACTACTGGACCGATTTTGAAAATTCTTCCACCAATAGAAAGCTACATTATCAGCGATTAACATAGGCTATATTTTATAAAGTTACGCGGGCGAAGTCGCATGCCACAGCCAGCTAGTCTTTTATATTTTTGGTGTATCAAACAAAGAGATGGAGTCGGAGTGAATTTATGATTTATTTGGTGACACGTTAATCCAGGAGAAAGTATGGGAGGATCACATGTCGGAGATGGGCCGTGGGGTAAGCATGTACCAGACGTCGGAAGGCGTCGAGCTGGTGGTGAACGGGATTCCGGAATCTCTTCGTGGGGAACTGTGGAGCGTGTTCTCGGGGTCTATTCTGCAGAAGGCGCAGAACAAGGGCTTGTATGAGAGGCTGGTGAACGAGGCTCTCTCTTCCAAAAACCAGGCCAATGAGGAGATAGAGAGAGACCTTCATCGGTCGCTGCCAGAGCATCCAGCCTTTCAGAACGATGTCGGTAAGTTTTCTTTTTTTTTATTTTATTATTATTTTATGTGGTGTGAATATTTACACAAATTGGTGTCCTAACTTTATGAAAATTAGTTGTACTATGAATGAATTCGAAAAGTATCTGGTATTTTTGATAAATCCCGTAATGCCTCTGCTCAGGGATCTCGGCGTTAAGGCGAGTGCTTTGCGCGTACGCACGGAAAAATCCCACAATCGGATACTGTCAAGCGATGAACATAGTAGCATCTGTGCTACTCATATACTGCCCCGAGGAACAGGCTTTCTGGCTACTGGCCACCATCTGCGAAACACTACTACCCGATTACTACAACACGAGGGTAGTGGGTGCATTGGTGAGCATATGAGATAAATTCTTTAACTAAATGTGGAACAACAACAAAAGCACACGTGCTGTTATTTTACACTGGTCTCACTTTAGTTTGCGGAAAGAAGTTTGCTTTGCTATTCTTTGTTTGACACATTGTGGAGTTATCTATGCATTATCAGCAGAATAATTTTCTGCTTAGTAAATTAAAGAATGTCTAAATAATAACGAAAAACTAAAAGCTAAAATCATTATCTTTTAAATGATTGTGTAAATTAGGAGACCGCTAAGTAATTAACATTATTGAGATAAAAAAAAATAGGAACGAAATTAGGGTGATGACGACCTAAGTTGTGCGCAGTTGCAGAAAATTCTAAAAATTTTAAAAGCATAAACGTGTTTTACTTTCAGTAACTGGTAAGATATTTGAAATTCTTATAATACAATTTCAGGTGGATCAAGGAGTTCTAGAAGAACTAACGGAGATTCACCTTCCAGATCTACATGCGAAATTAGATGAATTGGGAATGATGAAGATGATATCACTATCATGGTTTCTGACTCTGTTCATCAGTGTGATGCCATACGAATGCGCCGTCAACGTGATGGACTGCTTCTTTTACGATGGAGCCAAGGTTATATTTCAGGTCAGTGAAACATTATTCGAGGTATTGTTTCATTTGCTTGGAAATTTTAGGACAGTTTTATTATAACAACTTTGTGTTTCACCTCTAGCAATAATTTAAAGATAACAGAAATTAACTTACAAGAAGATAATTTTTTTTTCAATCATGTTAATTTTATTTATATCTTAATACAGTATGTGACACTTATCTTACTAGCAGTCATGAGCCCGCCCAAGTCCTCTCCACAATGGACATATATTAATATGCACAATATAGGTATTTTATTTGTTAAAATAAATATCATATTAATTTATAACACAATCTGTTCCCGTTTTGGTCCACAGATCGTTTAATTCAGAGTGATTGATTAATTCGTCTAAATGGGCATAAAACCTAAGTCGTAAAATGGCTAATAAAAAGAAAATGACAATGTTCAATAAGTCTTAAAGAAATTAATATAAAAAAGCTTATGTGGGCTTATGTGTAAGAAGATTGAACAAAAGTTAAGTTTCTAAAAACTAATGATTTTGTATTTGAATATATCTGCCAAAAAAATAAAATACTGGCCCTGGCAAAAGGATTTTTGTTAATCTTGGCTGCTAACAAACATTTTAAATAGTGCGTCATTTAATTATTATTTCCCTTACTATTTCTTCCAGGTGACATTTAATGATTATTTTCCTTACTATTTCTTCCAGGTGACGCTTACAATTTTGGACATAAATCGTGACAAGTTATTAAACTGTACAGAAGATGGACAAGCGATGCAAGTATTGAATGAATACCTCGAAGGGATTTACAACGATGAAGCTATGACTTTGTCCACTGAACCACGTACAGCTGCAAAGGTAATGTATTATTTATATATTATTTTTAGGAGATATTATTTCCTATTATCTCTAATAAACAATTGGACCAACTTTGATTACAAGATATTGTAAAGCAAGCATAGATCTTTTGCTGAGCGAATCTCGTGTGAAAAGTTATGTTGAATAATATGAAAATTGAGGTGACATTATCGTAATGGTAATAAGTTCCTCTGGACTTGCGAAACAGTGGTCAGAATTCTTATGATTGTTTCTATTCTTTACTTCAACATTTCTTAATGTCTGTAGGTACTACTGTTATTGAGGAATAACAGTAGTGTTAGTGTAGTGTTTATTATAACAAATTTAGGAATAAAATCGACATCAGAATAGCGTCCGTTACTGCAGTTATGCATTTAATAATTCTTTCGATAAAAACCAATGTTTTGTTTCAAATGTTTTAGTTCGTTATTTATTTTAAATATTTCATGAACGGTTATACAAACTAAACACAATTTTAAAATTGCTTGCTGAAATAATGTTTTCACAATAAACATTTTAAAAGATTTTTTTTTTAATTACACTAATGACAACTCGATCCTTCTGGGGAATAGCCTCAAAGGGACAATAAAGCAGTAAGCAAAAAGTGATAAATTTCAGACAATAAAAATACAAGAGCTGGTATACCAGTCGTATCGTTCGTTCGGGTCGCGCGTGACGGGCGAGAACATCGAGCATCTGCGACTCAAGCATCGGCTGCGCGTCGTGCGACATCTGGAGGACAGCCTCGAGCGGAACACCTTGCGCGCCCTGCAGCAGGACAAGCTGCTGGAACTCTGCGAACTGCAGGTTCCTCACATATATACTTCGATTGCATTTAAAATGCATAAACATTTGTTTATTTATGCCATTAAAGTGGCCAACTATACACCTACTAGCAATACAGGAAATAATATATATTATTATGGCTCGATGGCCCTCAACTGAAAGATCCGAAAGGGTAGGGGCCTTAAAATGAATATGGACAAGACGTTAGTTATGTCTAATGTTCATGTGTTAACTCATCTCTCCAGTAACAGTTATGTAGATCCTAAATAGTCCATTTAGGTAGAGCCAACTTCTAAAATTAGGTCAATCGTCTAATCCAGCTTTTTAAGCCATTGAGCAAAATTCGTTAATAGTTTAAAACAAAGGTTTTCGACCTTAAAACAAAGGCCTCTTAAGAAAACTTCACGTCGCTTAACGAGCTATGGAGAGAGCTATTCGAGATCGAAAAGAATGAGGACATCCGTAGACAAACGAAAGTCACCGTCGTAACCAGGCGATAGACTTTATCGCAATGTATTCTACTGTCTATTGCAACTGTCTGTTACTATTGTTCTGATATGGGTGTTTATTATAGGAGTTGTTGAGCGCAATCCGCGAGGAGTTATTGTGGGCGAAGCGAGTGCCTCACGAGAGACTGGAGGCGCCGTACGAAGCTTACAGATTGGATTACTCGCAGTTCAGAAGTCTGTTCATGGCCTTATCGCCTTGGGCCACCGGAGACTGCGCGGAGGCGATTACCGCCAGGATGTTCAAGGTACAACATATCTTAGCGGTAATGGACTGGCAACTCGAGTTGATGCTCGAGCAGTGGAATGACACAAGGCTAATGATCGAATATAACCGTTTGTGTTGTTGTATAGGTGGTTGAGTGCGACAGCGAGGGCCTAGTGAGCGCGCGCGGGGTGGCGCTGGCGGTGGGCGTGTCCTGTTGCGCAGAGGCGATGCGGCGCCTGCGCGTGCTGTTCCTGGCGCATGCGCCGCCGCTGCTGTGCGCGCTCGACCTGCAGCCACGCTACACGCCCCACGGGGACGAGCTCGCCGCCGACGCCATTCACTACTTCCACAGGTTAATACGCCCTCAATAACAAATTACAAACCTCAATCGAGCTAATGTCGACTGTTGACGAGTATTCGTCAGTATTTCTAGGTAGATAACTCCGCTGTCGAAGCGGAATTTAATTAACTAATTTAATATCTTCCCTTCATTACCAACACGCAACCTGGGTTCGTAGTAAGACAATGTCACTGTAACCGCAATCTCATTACGATGACAAATGTCGCGTGTCATCTGACACACAACCCCAATAAACCTGAATAATCAAACCTTAATAGGGCTGTGATGTGTACCTTCCCTTGATGCTTGATACGCGCAGTATGGCTTGGGCTAATATAATTCCCACTTTATTATTATTTTATTTGTACGCCTTTTACAGCATAGAGAGCCCGCGCACTCCTGACTCCTCGGGTCCACCTACCTTCGGTGACGCGCTCATGGACAAGTCTACTGACAGCAGTCAAGGTTTGCATTTATTTATTTATTTAATTAAATTAATATATTATATGCGGTTAAACTGATATTATGGAATCCAAATTAATACGAGACGCCTAGTCGGTTAATAGCAGATCATGTAAGTAACGGAAGTGTTTGCGTTGTTTACAGCGAGCGGCAGCGATTGGTGCTCGCAGGCGGAAGGGGCGGTGCGCGCTTGCGCGTGGGCGGGGCTTCGCGCGGGCACGCCCGCCTCCCCCACGGCGCCCACACCCCCCTGCGCCCCAAGGCTGCCGCGCGCCCACTTCCTCCAACTGCTGGCCGTGCTCAGAGACCTCACCCACCACAAGCCCCAACTGCACGAGGCCGTCATGGCGGCAGGTACAGTGCTCGCTTCATTGGGATTTTTCTATGTTTTTAACGCACGTGTAAAACGTGGAAATTACTGTCCATTTTTTAGAATTTGTCTTTTAATGCCCGACCCAAAGACGAGGTGTTACAAGTTTGACATGTGTCTGTGTACCTATCTGTCTGTGGAATCGTAACTCCCAAACGGATGGACCAATTTTAAACTTTTTTTTTGTTTGAAAGCTGACGTGATCGGGAGCGTTCTTAGCTATAATTTATGCAGATCTGTTCAGGCTTCGGGGTATTTCCATTTGACCTGATTCTGCAGCATCAAGTAGTTTGTGGGATACTCAACTTTTTAGCAACTTACAGCGTGTTTGGGCTCAATAAAAGTTGGGGTTTTAGTTTATAATTTTAATCAAATAGATTATGAGAAAATAATCCATTTGACTTATTTACATGAAGTTTTTAGTTATTTCTTTATGAGTACTTTTTATGATAAAATTCTTAAATAAAGCCACAACATTTTATTCTATATACTCCTTAAATATTGACGTCTGCCAGTTATTTCTTTATTTGCTTGTACCTTGTGTGGTGTAGGCACGATACTGATGCAACTGGGAGAGTACAGCCAGCGGCCAGAACTGGATCGCGAAGTCTCTCAGGACAGCCTCTATCAAGTGGCTGCGTTCAAACAAGCGTTAAAACAAGTGAGTTCTTCTCGATTACTTATCATTTCATTTATCTCAGTCGGAGGAACGTCCGCTGCTGGACATGGGCTTCCTCCATAATTGTCCACTTAGAGCTCTCAGAAGCAGCAAGTCATAATTAAAAGTTATTGAAAATCTAACTTGAGTCTAACCCTTTTTTTAACAGAAAGTAACTCAATGATTTAAAAATAAATATTACACAAGTAGAGGAATTTGTTGCATATATATCCGGCTCTGGCGAAATGGACACTAAAACAATTGTCGGATAAATCCAACTGGCGGCTAAAGGGTTAACATAATTGTAATTAAATGATGATTTATTATTGATTTCAGGATCCGAATGGCAATCCGACAGATGCCGAAGAGCAGTCTCCGATCAAAGAGTTCGGTCCGGCGGAAGGCGATCAATGGTCAATAACGCTCGAACAGTTCTTGGCGACGATGCTCGCAGAGCCGTTGATTGAAGAGTTCTTCAATGAAAACGTATCAATATTGCCTCGGCTGGAGGCGTTGAGGCGAAGGGGAAGACTCGGGTCTGTCTCGTAGCTTCTACGATCGAGGTCTAGCCTAGGGTTTGCATTTACATATTATACATTGTAGAATGTTCTTTGTCGCTGTTTCCTTTGTAAGGAGAAAATTAATAAATAATTACGTATAGCAATTTCCAAGATGTGAGGAGGTTAAAAGCATAACGTGATTTGTCACAGAAATGTCAAACTGAGATAAATGGCAAAAACCTTTATGTCCTAAAATATTGATACAATTGAGATTATGTGGTATTCATTATGAAGAATTGTGTATTCTGACAATATTCTAATATTCTATATAATAGGCAATCATATAAATTATTTTAAAATATCAATAATAATTTTGGACAAATCACGTTTTGCATGAACATTGTGGACAAAACACTTTATGCATGAACATTTGAAGGACAAATCACGTTTTGCTCGTAGTCCCAGAGATTTATATTATTTTAATATGAGTAGTTACTAACTGTTATAAAGCAATGAAACAGCTGCAAAGTTTATAAAAATTTTATTTATAATAAAGAATCATATTATAGATTTTATTCAACAATTTCTTGATTTTACGCACGAAATCCAATTCACGTCAATGTCACTAAACATGCAAAAAGTGTTTCCTCCATAAACAAAATGGCGCAAGACGACCGGTGATTGGCTGAAGTGACAAATCACTTCTTGCAGGATAAATGTTATTGGACAAAACATATTTTGCATTTAAACCTGCTTTTCAAAGACAAAATACTATGGACAGAAATGCTTTTTGCACGAATCGAATGATTAAAAAAGACGTTGTTTATGGTGGACCATAGACTGGCATCATTAACTCAACTTTTTTAATTTTGTGACAAATCACGTTTTGTTTTTAACCTCCTCATGTGTATAATGCTAAAAAAAATCTCCAAACACCATTGTGACAGTTTCTCTTTGTTTCTTTTTTGTAACGAAAACAAATCATGTAATACTTGAAAAAATTCTTATTTTTATTTTATTTTATCTCTGTTTATAAGGAGGTAATTATATTACGGAGAATTTATTTACATATTATACACAGTCATGTTTAATATCTTTTAAGATAATACCAACGTTATCCCAAATTATGACAATATAACATTGTATCAGTAATGTGAAGTTTTTTTACATATATAATATATAGAGAATATGTATGTACAAAACAAACAAAAAAAAAAGAGTAAGGAATCTTGATTTCTTGCAATTAACCGAACACTTACCTTGTAGAGAAGAAATAATAAATAGAAATGATACACTCGCGCTTATAAATTCCCTTAAAAGCCTTTTCTTTTTAAAATATTTAAAAATATTTAAAGAAGCCCTATTCAAGGTTATTACTCAAAACGGGAAGTGATAAATCGATCAGCTAAGTAAAATGTTCACTGTAAAATAATTGGTATTAATAAGCGTCAACAACTTGTCTTAGTAAATTGCGTTTTGTATTGGTCTATTTATTGATTCAAAACGTTAAATATATTATCTAATATCGAGTTTATTAAAAATTAAAAAGCGAACAATTTATTGGCTCCTTATCTATTTTATGAATAAATACATGAATGGCAACTTTTACAATACATTTATATTTCTTTCATATACTTACTCTAATTATACGATTATTCAAAAGCGAGTCTGTTGCCATATTGTTTGAATTTTAGCGTCAAAAATTTCTTCTCTAAAGTATAAGTACTCGGAGTTTTAAGAGACGCCACTGTGCTTATAAATACATTTGTCAATAAAATTTCATTTCTTTACATGTTAGTACCATTATATAATTATAAAAATATATACATATTGATTGTTTATTTTAGAGATAAAACTGTCAAATGAATTTAAAATTAAGTTTTTACAAGTCAATGATAAAATATGTTTTGTATGATGTCAATATGAAATGGTACTAAGTTGTGTAGAGATATTTTATTAACGAAATCTTTTGTAGCCTGTTGCATTGTTTGTAAGCTGTGTGTACTTTTATTTGTATTTCTGTGACTTAAGTGTTTAATATTGGATGAATTATCCTATTGAGGAAATCCTAAAAGAAAATGTAAGAAATGAAATGATTTTTATTTGTGTTGATTCGAGTTCATCGCTTTTGTAATCGTCATAATGAATTAATATATATATTAGAAGAAAAGTTTAATTCGACAATAAAATATTCAAGGCATTCTTAGGAGGTCGATAGCTTTAGAGATTGATTAAAAATGGCATAAATCTATATCTAAGTTAAATTTTTATTTGATCTTTTAATATACGAGTGTATTGACATTCCAAAAGTTATAAATTAAAATTGTTTTATAGTATATTTTTTGGTTCTTTTTTAAGATTTCTAATCGTGATGCCATAAAATCGGTAAATTAAGACGAGTTACTTATTTGTATGTAAAGCCATATTAGTTTTTTTATTCTTTAGAAATTTATGGTATATTGTATATAGTACAAATAGGGCATTTTGTCTTAGTTTCACCAAAATTTTATTATAATATAAATTAAGCTTGTCGCTTGCAATATCCCTATTATAGTCGTCTTATTAATTCGCAACTGTAAAGGAATAAATAAAATCTTAACAATTTTACGTAAAAATGGTGCTTCGCAACGCAATGTATTATCGTGTTTAATATAGATATAAAAATTGTACATTACAAATACAATTTAATCCTTGAAATCAATAATGCGTAGCTTCAATTATGTAATGTGTATATGATATATTTTGTAGTAGCACAGCAGAGGTATTTTTATATAAGTATATTAAAGCAATATGTAGCTTAAATACAACTATATAATATATGTATACATATAGCTAGCCATTCTGTACGACACTTGCAATATATAAGTATAAATTATTGTGAGCTTTCACTGTATACTGTTTTATTTGTTTTTAAAAAAATTAAAATTAAATTATGTTAGATCAAATAGAGAATATCGAAAGAGAGTATTATTATTTAAATAATAATCGGTCAGGTAATATTTTATCACTTTAACCCAGTGAGGGATTCATTTGTAAAAAAAATTTTGATTTTCACTGTTTAAAAAAGCCGAATAGAGTTATTCCTATCTAAAATTACTTTATATATTTTTCTTATTCTGTCCATTTACGTCCTTTATGAATCAGAAAATTGCATAACAATCAAGTCATAACTCAAAAATTATGCCTAGTATTGTTCAGTTAAATGTTTTAACGTGACGAACTCTTAAGGAAATTTTGTCCAGTTTTGATAAATTTGTATAGTACAATAAATAAATTTGAAACTGAATAAATTGGATTTGAAATTTGAACAATAAATTTGTACAGTACAATAAATAATATGTTAGAGGACATATCTTTTCAATAGTCTACCGATTGGAGTTTTGGGTGACTACACACAAGGCGTTGGGCTTATCACAGAAACGTCATCGCTTACAGTACCTATGCAATCCAAATAAAGTTTGTTTCGAAAATAGTGATAGAGTATCTTCTGAAAACGCTCCTATTTTTCTGCATTTAAATTAAGAACATTTAAATTTAGAATCTAACATTATTCTATCCCATGTCTACTTTTAGAGCTCTCGATAAGTAAAAATTGGTCATGTCATGTCTATTTTAAAGAAAATAATTTGATAATGGCCTGTTTTTGAAGTCGTTTGATAATAGTAACGCAAATTGTGTAGTCAATGACTTTTTAATGTTATTTTTATCAGTGAACTTTAAGTGACCACTTTATCGCTTTATAATGGGGTATTTTTCTTGTAGATTTCGAGTCTTGTTATGTTATTGCAAGAAGGAATTAAAAATGGAATACGAAATCTTTAAATTGTATTTTGTTGTTATTTTTTTATTATTTGTAATTATAGAATTCGTATTATCATATATAATAGGAGCGTGTACAAATCCTAGTACAGTCAGCGTCAGAAGTAGATGAGCATCTGAAGTAGGCAAATAATTGTTAGCATTTAATTTTTCATTAACATCTACGCAACAACAGATTTCAAATTTATGTGAGCTTCTATGAATTCAAATATATCTAAACACCCATATGTCATATATTTCATTACAAAGGGAAAGACATGTATACAATCCGATCGCCAAAAGTATCTAAGCACTAAAATGTTCAATTATATCTCAACACTTTTTGGAATAACCTTTCAACTCTTTGTATTAAGGTTCATATTTAGTTAATAATCGCCTACTTACATTGTCTCATAATACGCTTGAATGACATCAGCACACATCAGTGAGGAATTATTTTCAACCGAATTCAAAAAAGGAAGAGGTTCTCAATTTGACTATAATTGTGAATTGATTTTGATGATTCTTTTTATTTAAGTCGTACTTCAGAGGTGGTCCCATATAAATTTTATCGAAATAGATTTAGCGCTTTTTGAAAAAAAAAATCAAAACAAATACGACTTTAATATTATTCTACCTTCAATCTATATTTTAACTGTCATTACCGATAGTCATCACAGAAACATTAGCCAAAAACAAAGGATATTTGTATGTACATATTTGTAAGGAGCCAACATGATACTACCAGTCGAATGTCATTATTTTCTGTACAACCTTATTTTCATAATTAGGTATACAACTAAGTTGCCAGATCGATTGTAACTTGTCAAATTACCCGTATCTAAGTATTTAAATATAGTTGGAAATTAGCTGCAAAAGGGATAGAGATTTTTCGACTTTCGAATGGCACGAGGGCCATTCAAAAAATCTCTATCCCTTATCCTTAATGCTAGTGTAGTTGGCAGCGCACTTGCGGCACCTGTGACGTTGCTTGTTATAGGCGACGGTAGCCACCTACCATAAAGTGGACCGTTAGCATGTCTACCATTCCAGTAAAGTTTTGTCAATTTTAGTTCAGTAATTAAGAATTAATAAACTATTAAACTTATTTTTCAAATTTTTAGTATATATATTTAGATACTATTGATCACCAACACACGTCCTAATACAAAGCACGAGGGCCATTCGAAATTTGAAAAATCTTTCGCTCATAACTTCTCAATTACATTTAGATACATCTGACAACTTAGGTAATTATGAAAATATGATCGTATAGAAAATAATGACATTCGACTGTTTAGATATTTTTGACGCGTTGAATGTTCACATTAATTAGAGTACTTTGGAGTGTAGATATAATCGGTCTTCAAAGTGTGTAGTGTTATTTGAGTACCTAGACAGATCCGATATATCTGATGCTGACTGTACATAACATACCTTCTTTAAAAAAAAATATGTACCTAACACTGCTTTTCTATGCTATTCCGGTGCATCAACATTATATCGGTGCATTAACATTCTCGATAAACATTTTTAAGGTTCCAAAAAAGTAGATGCAAATAAAAATACTAATAATTTTAAGTAAAAAGGTTTTTTCTGTATAAAGATTTATTTTAGCACAATTTAACGATCTTTGTATGTTAAGCTAAGTTGTTAAATAAAAAACAGAGTGTACCAGATTTTAATAGATTTTTATTTCAATTAGTTTTACCTGACCAAAAATACAATATTGTCAATGACAATTCATAAAATATTTTCAATATTAAATAACAATTCAATAATAAAATAAGATTATTTTACAAGTGTATTTTTTGAAAATATTAGGGATGAATCTTCAATGTCCAAGCGTTTTGTGATTTGACTGTCGCGAAATCTGGTAGTGTGAAGGTTACAATGCCGCTGTGAATTTCCCACTGTAACAAAATTAATAAATTAACAGATGACTTTTTAAAAGGCTTGCTGAGCTTTTAATTTATAATAGAAAAAAAGCCTAAAATAGTTTGACAGTTAAACTCCCGACTGTTGTCAAGTGGGTTAAATGTGACAAAAATATCAAACTTCCTTTAAAAAAAAACCACAAACTTAATCTGGCTAATGAAGAAAAATTACCAAGTGTTAATTGAAATCTTATAATAGCACTTTTATCAAATTAACTTGAAAGATTATTTTGAAACTTAATTCCAAATAATCTTTGTTAGTCACAAAATTGTTAATTTTATTTTAAATATCACTACATAATTGAAGGTTTCAATGCCAATACCTATTATGCCGATCAATTCAATTCAATACCTATTATGCCGATCTTTGAAGAAACAACATCGTTATAATCTATACTAAATTATATTATAATGAGGAAAGATTCCATTGTTTGTTTGCATTTGATTTGATTGAACAGGCTTCGAAACTACTGGACCGATTTGAAAAATTCTTTCACTGTTGGGAAGCTATATTATCAGCGAGTAACATTGGCTATATTTTATAAAGTTACGCGGACTAAGCCGCGTGCAACAGCTAGTTTTATATAAATAATTAAACGTATAAACTTTCACATTTATAATATTAGTCAGGAAGATATTGTAACTGGAGTGGACTGGTGATAAGAAGCACGTCTATATTTAGCAACTATCGGTGCGGCCAAAAGGCCAATAGTTACGTCACTTTATTTTTGGCCTCTAGAGTAGTTCTTAGTTAGTTCATTATATTATTATTATTTATATGACTTTTGTATGATGCATCTTGCCGATTCTAATTTTAATCATGAAAGTCTTTCGGGACTTCGATCGTGGGTTGTCTCGTGTACCGGGACTTTAAAACTGTCGAGACCCAAACTTCAGACTATACTCACATTGACATCGCCTTCATTCCCCAAGAGCTCGACTCTGCTGTTGCCACTGTGCAACAACATCGCAATATCTTTTAACTTCAACAAATTATTCGCTGGCCACTCCAATATTATCGCATACACTGCTGTGATTTGTTCGTGAGGACTCGGTTTAGCCGTTGGATTGGCAGCGTTGTACTGCGTTTTGGTGCAAGTGTACCACACGTCGCCGCTGACCGAGTCGTTCTGGTGATGCCACGGGGAACTGTCGTAAATGGCTTCACCGTTTGTTTTGAGCCAGCGGCCCAACTGTGACAACCTCTCTTGGAATATTGGTGATATTGTACCTTCTTTCGTCGGACCTACATTTATTAGGGCGTTACCTGAAATTTAAATTAATTTTCTAAATCTAAAATTTTAAAAGCAATTCAAAATATTGTTTAGAAAGTTGACAGATTTCACAATTAAAAAATAATTTAATATTTTTTTTCCAGTTGCTTAAATCATAGAGCGGAATAGAACAATGTATCAAGGTGATTTAACAGTCTATATATATTTGGAACAATAATATTTTCTATTATTAAAAAAAGTGTTTAAAAAATAGTTTGTTTTCTTTTCTATAGAAAAAGGTTCATTTTTCATTTAAATAATATATTAAACAATTATATATTGATTTGATTTACAATTATGTTAGTTTTTTGTGCATTCACAAATACATTTAAACTTGACTTAAATATGAAGTTATTACCTGCCTTTGTTTAAACAGGACATTAGACAGAACATTGTAAATAGTCTCAACAAGAAGTAATAACCTTACATTTTGTATTAGTCCAGTCAATGAAGCCTGAACTTTGCCATTTTGACCTGGGTGAGTAGAACCAACGGGAAAATGTGCGTTAATGATCCTGCAATAACATATCGAAAATGCAGGGTCCTAAATCACCGGATTGATTTGCAAAAAAATTGCAAAAAGGTGAATAAATGACTTTTTCTCAAATATCTCGAAAACTATAAGAGATATGAGAAAAAGTTTCAAATAAAAGTTGTAGAGAATAGGCTAGTTGACAAAATTTGGAAATTAGTTTAAAACTATAGCTTAGCATCTATTTCACCCCAAAAATATATTATTTTAAGAAAAATAGGTCTTTTACATTAGTATTTTGAGTTTTTAGAAATGAACTTGAAATTGACCGCGAAAAAGGCCAAGACTGTCATGGCGTCTTGAATGACGTCACACCTCGCGAAACAGTCGTGCTTGTTTATCACAGTCAATTGTGTCAATGACAGCTACAACATGGCGTTTCGCGAGATGTGACGTCACGCTTCCATGCGCTTCTCTGAGCGGTGTTTAATGTCACGCCTCATTTTGTCGATTTTATTTTCCAAAAATATTAATCTTTTATTTTAATAGAAAAGTTGTTGTTATCATGGTTAATCATTAGAAACTCTAAGCCATCCGATTTATTCTTAGTGGAAACAAGCCTATTTAATTCTCTACAAAAATGATTAGGATGAATTTTTGCGTATCGGGTACCGTTGGCACAGAATTCACGTTTAAAGTATGAAAAATTGAAAAATAATTTTTTTTGGCTCAAAATGAAAAAAAAATTAATTTTCCAAATAGGAGTGTTTTTTTCTGCATCCCCCGAACATTTCCTAAGAGATTACCCTTTCATTGTACATTTATATTGTTTATAAACAATTAAAAACTTTCAAATTCATTTTTAGCCATCAAAAAATTATTTTTTTGATTTCATTTTCACACCAATCGATTTAGAATGAAATTTTCTATAAGATTGTTATTTTTTTAGAAAAAAAGGAGATTCATCGAGATTTAGCTTAGAAATGGGTTTTGGGGAACTCTCTCAGGGATCCGGCACTGGCGATGAGAGAGAAAGACTATAGTTATGTCTCGCTCGCACTCACACAAAATTTCTGCGCGTGCGCGGCGTACGAAAAAGCATGCGTGCGAGAGAGACCAAGTTTTTCTAAATGAGAGGAAGAAGGATAGAATGAGGCGCGTGCGTACAGCGATTAAGAGTATAAGTGCGACAAAGACAAAAAATTTTTACATAAGAGCGAGAAGGACAGAGCGACATGGGTCCGCTCAGCTCAAAAAATCGCGTTCGGCTCCGAGTTGCGGAATTTTTTTTATTGATAAACGATCTCCAAAAACGTTATTTTAAGCTATATATCAATCGATTCAGAATCGAAAACTGAATCGATTACACCCACTCCCATTTTTAACTTCTTTTTTTGGTTTTTTTTTTAAATTAACTAATAAATGAGTCATTTTTCATCTGGAAAAACGTCATTTCAACCCATATATTAATCGATTCAGAATCGAAAACTGAATCGATTACACCCACTCCCATTTTTAACTTTTTTATTGTATTTTTTTTTAATTAACTAATAAATGAGTGGTTTCTACTTCTAAAAAACGTCATTTCAACCCATATATTAATCGATTCAGAATCGAAAACTGAATCGATTACACCCACTCCCATTTTTAACTTTTTTTTTGTATTTTTTTTTTAAATTAACTAATAAATGAGTGGTTTCTACTTCTAAAAAACGTCATTTCTACCCATATATTAATCGATTCAGAATCGATTACACCTACTCTTATTTTTAACTTTCTTTTTTGTAATTTTTTTTAAATTAACTAATAAATGAGTGATTTCTACTTCTAAAAAACGTCATTTCAACCCATATATTAATCGATTCAGAGATTTAAGACACATTCGTCAGATTCCTTTTTCGTCAGGATAAATTATAGCCTGTTTTTTTTCGGACGAAAACGGAATTCTTCTTTGGACAGAAAAAACTTAGGTTAATTTTTAAAATATTTATTTGTTACATCTATTAAAAAATCGATAGGCTTAATCTAACGAGTGTGCCAATTGTCGTAACCGTCGCAAATTCATGGTGTGATTGGTTTTCAATGTTTGCCTTTCTCGAGAATTTTTTACTAAAGCGGTTATGCCAACCTTCTACGCAGTTAGTTGTAGAATGCTTTTCACTAAATGTACTAAAACTTTTGAATACCTGACTTGACTTTTGAACTTTTGAATAATTGCAAAAATATTTTCCCCTCTTATTGTATTTAATCCTAATAATTTGCCATGTTTTTTTTATCGCCTTATTGTAGCCACAACCGCTAACTTTTGCATCAGGATAAACTGTTTTGATGGCATTACACATTGCTGTTTCATAATCTATTTTAAAAAGGATGGATTCCAGAGGGGTAAATTGTTTTTCAGTAGACACGAGTCTCGTGTCTCTTGATTTTTATTTTATATAATAAAAAAAAAACAACTAGATATAATAACTTAAAAATGTAAAATATGGGTCCAGTTGCCTGCAAATAGAATTTTGTCATCTTCTCTGTCATTACACAGTAAATTACATTGAAATCTTTCGGGCAACTCAAGTTCTCTTAAAGTACTGAACTTAATTTTTTTAATTTTATTTGCTCTTTTTCTTAGATTTTTCTAGATGTAACGATTTTAATACCCTTTTTAAAACCTTTACAAATATACATTAGCAGCAAAAATATTGCTGCTAATGTATATTTGTGGTCTTGAAAATGACTGAAGAATACATTTTATTCTGACGAAAACGGAATCTGACCAAAAGTTCGTTTTCGTCAGAAAAAAAATAGGCTATAATTTATTCTGACGAAAAAGGAATCTGACGAATGTGTCCTAAATCGATTCAGAATCGAAAACTGAATCGATTACACCCACTCTCATTTTTAACTTTTTTTTGTAATTTTTTTTTAATTAACTAATAAATGAGTGGTTTCTACTTCTAAAAAACGTCATTTCAACCCATATATTAATCGATTCTGAATCGATTGATATATGGGTTGAAATGACGTTTTTTTGGAGATCGTTTATTAATAAAAAAATTCCGCAACTCGGAGCCGAACGCGATTTTTTGAGCTGAGTGGACCCATGTCGCTCTGTCCTTCTCGCTCTTATGTAAAAAATTTCTGTCTTTGTCGCACTTATACTCTTAATCGCTGTGCGCACGCGCCTCACTCTATCCTTCTTCCTCTCATTTAGAAAAACTTGGTCTCTCGCACGCATGCTTTTTCGTACGCCGCGCACGCGCAGAAATTTTGTGAGTGCGAGCGAGACATAACTATAGTCTTTCTCTCTCATCGCCAGTGCCAGATCCCTGAGAGTTCCCCAAAACCCATTTCTAAGCTAAATCTCGATGAATTTTTTTTTTTCTAAAAAAAATAACAATCTTATAGAAAATTTCATTCTAAATCGATTGGTGTGAAAATGAAATCAAAAAAATAATTTTTTGATGGCTAAAAATGAATTTGAAAGTTTTTAATTGTTTATAAACAATATAAATGTACAACAATGAAAGCATAATCTCTTAGGAAATGTTCAGGGGATGCAGAAAAATCACTCCTATTTGGAAAATTATTATATTTTTTTTGATCAAATAAAAATTATTTTTCAATTTTTCATACTTTAAACGTGATTTACGTGCCAACGGTGCCCGATACGCAAAAATTCATCCTAATCATTTTTGTAGCGAATTAAATTCTCTACAACTTTTATTTGAAACTTTTTCTCATATCTCTTATAGTTTTTGAGATATTTGAGAAAAAGTCATTTTTTTCACCTTTTTGCAATTTTTTGCAAATCAATCCGGTGATTTAGGACCCTGCATTTTCGATATGTTATTGCAGGATCATTAACGCACATTTTCCCGTTGGTTCTACTCAACCAGGTCAAAAAGGGCAAAGTTCAGGCTTCATTGACTGGACTATATGGAGCATTATATTAATTGACAAGCAAAATAACTTACTTATATTATCAGGCAAATTTAAATATTTCCTCTTAGTAAATAACAATTACCTAAACATAAGAATTTGATTTGCAAACAAATGCTTACCTCCACAACTGACTGTAGATACAACTTGTTGTAATAATTGTTCAATGGTTAATATTTCGGACAGTTGAGTGTTTCTTCTGTAGCCCCATGACTTTGAATCGATTGTGAAAGCGTTCTCCCATTTATGTTCCAATAGTTTACCTATAAAATTTGTATGAATTTCATTAAAAATACAAAATGTCATTAAATAGGCTTACCTATCTTGATTTACGCCTTAAAATGAAATTTTATCCCGAAAAGATGTAACATCTCTAAACGAATGTGCCATTAAAATAAGGTCTACTTACAATTTTATGTATTTTAATGTTTGAGCAATAAAAATATTATTCTTAAACATTTATAAGTCTCAGAAGTTATTATGATCAACAAACCAGGAAAGCCGCCGCACGAGATAGAATCTTACAGACCTATCAGTTTGCTACCAGTCTTATCGAAGCTCTTTGAAAAGATCCTTCTACAACGGCTACTTTGTGCTGTCAGTGCAGGTTCTGTAATACCTGATCATCAATTTGGATTTAGGCCAAAGCATGCTTCAATAGAGCAGATACACAGAATATGCAAAGTTATCAGAAATGCATTGGAGGAAAAGAACTATTGTGCAGCAGCTTTTATTGATATACAGCAAGCATTCGATAGTCTGGCACAAAGGACTTCTATTTAAAATCAAGAAGTACATACCCCACACATTCTACTCTGTACTGGAGTCCTACCTTAAAGATAGAATTTTCCGGGTAAGGGAGGATGATGTCACATCACGATTCCATGACATTCTGGCTGGTGTTCCCCAGGGCTCTGTACTTGGACCAGTATTATACACTATATTCACAGCAGATCTGCCACAGACCCCAGGAACAACAGTGGCTACCTATGCAGATGACACCGCGATTTTGGCACCAAGCAGATGCCCAAAATATGCCTCAATACTCCTACAACATAGCCTTGATGAAATCAACAAATGGCTCGAGAAATAGCGAATACGTGCTAGTGCTTCGAAGTCAGTCCAGATTACGTTTGCTCTAAGACCTGACACCTGTAAAACTGGGAGAGAACCAGCTTCCATGCAGTGACTCTGTAAAGTATCTGGGGATGACGACTCACGTGGAGAAAACATGTTGACGCAAAACGGAATGAGATCAATATGAGATACAAGGAATTGTATTGGTTATTGGGCAGAAACTCCAGCTATCTATAGAGAACAAGATATTAATCTATAAAACTGTTCTACAACCTATTTGGACATATGGCATTCAGCTTTGGGGTTCCGCCTGTGACTCCAACATTTCGATAATACAGAAAGTTCAGAACAATATCCTGAAACAGATATCCAACGCACTGTGGTTTGTGAAAAACTTGGAAGTTCACAAATACCTTGGTATGCCAACAGTGAAGGAGGAGATAAAGGCTAGCTCTGAAAAATACAAATGCAGATTGGAAAGACACCCGAATCAGCTGGCTTGTCAGTTAACTATAAATGACTGCATAAAGAGACTCAAAAGGCGTAAAATCCTACAACTAGATGGACTGTAATGAGCATCTTAATGCATAATGTGGTGTGTCTGATGGGGCACATCTCTACCTGCCACAATCTTTCAACACATTTGCTCATGGTCGATTAGACCGATTGCAAAATATAAATGAAAAAAAAAAAAAAATTGCAATGATTGCAGGAAATTTTGTAGTACCTATTGAGTAAAAAGATTATTTAACTACTTAATTTTAAACTTACCTGGGTTAAATCTATCGGCATAGTTATAAAAGTCCCCGTGTTTCCCTGGAATCCCAATACCCCATCTATCATTGACAACTACCTCATCTTTAATGGGGCTTTCGTTGTACAGCCAAGCGAGAAAATTTGTTGAATTCCAATATGTGTCATATGCCTCCCAGTCTCCATCGGACCATATCACAGAAGGCTTGTAATTATTGACGAGTTGTTTCAAGTCAGGCCAAAGTTTCGTATAAACATATCTCTGTGACATGAAGTTAGATTCTTTGTCTTCTTTGTAAATTGGATTAAACCACTCATATAGAGAATGATAGACTCCAAATTTCAATCCCTTGGCCCTCACCGCCTCTGATAGCTCGGCTACAATATCTCTCTTGGGACCTACTTCAACAGAATTCCAGCTAAAGGAGCGTTCAGACGGAAACAAAGTAAAGCCTTCATGGTGTTTGCTTGTTAAAACTAAATACCTGTAATAATTATTTTATTACTGAAATTGATGAACAGTCATTAGTCAAAATTTCAATCCTTTAGGGGCATCGTTTATATATATTTATAGCAGATGTGTAATATCAATGGGTGAAAGAAATTATTGATTCCACTGTGTAAAAGGGTGAAAAAAAAAACTGTAGTTTTTACAAGTTATACAAAAATAAAAAAGTTTCAGATAAATATTGTAGAAAAATTTCTCTTTACCTAGTAAAGGTGTATTCTCTGGAATAGTTTAATGTAAGCAAGTTACTAAAATGAGCCCCTTGGTCGAGTGATTTTAGGTGCCTGCTTTAACACTATCTCAGACGTTGCTTCCTGGCAGGGCCAATTTCGGAAATGATCTTTACATAGTTGGCTCTAGTCTGCATCTTGTAAGTAGCAGCAGGCATGCAGTTTGTAGTCATTTAGGCAGCTTGTCTGGCGGCAGAAACCACCTAATTACACAAGACCTTGGTGAAGTAACAGCATTTGTACTGTTGTGTTTCAGTGCCAGAGTGCTGTCAGTAAGGGATGCCAGAGCCCATTTCCCTATACCTTCCTAATTCCTTATAGCCATCTACCATCGAGTGTACCTATAACTACAAGAGGCTCTTGCTAACTAGCTGACAGGACAGATATGTTACTTACTCTGCAGACCAATGGCTTATACTGATTAATATTTAATAAATAATATTCTATAATATAAACTTAATATGGATTATAATATAAACTTGGTAAATTAAATATTTTTTATAATAAGAAGTTATTGTTTTAGTACTGACACTAAACAAATACATACTTCTTTTATTTATCAAAGAAAAAAAAAAAAAAATACTTTGCTCCAGCTGAAGAAAAGAGTTCCGCCCATTGATTTGGTTCAAAAAATTCAGCTGTAAACATTGGCGCAAATTCTTGATACGTGAACCCAGGTGGATAATTTTTCCCCATAAATTGGACATATTTTTCATTTTTGCCTGAGGGCAAACAAAATTTTTAATAAAACTTTTTTACTTTAAAGAAATAGCAATAAAAAAAAACTTAATTCATCACTCACCAAACCAATTAGACCAGAACCATTCCGAACCATAACTTGGCACTGAAAAAACACCCCAGTGAAGAAATATTCCAACCTTAGCCCTATCATACCATTCAGGAATCAGCCGGGTGTCCAAGTCATCCCATGTTGGTTTAAATTTTATTCTATCTATGGGACTGTCGATGTTTTCAAATTCATTTTTAGCGGTAACATCGCTAGAAAAATACACTAACAAAATAGTTACAAGGATATTTTGTGACATTATAATTATAAATTAACAGGATAAATAAGAAATCACTGTTTGAAGATCTAAAAGAAACTCTTCATTGTCATTGTATATACAATAATAACGTAATTAATCCGATTTTTAATGTATATTAATTTATTGTTTGTATTTGTTTTTACATTACACAGACAGACACGCCACTCATCAACAAATGAATTGAATTGAATGTTTATTTATTTTGTTTTGTTTGCTCTTTGATTGAAGGAGAGTAAAGGAAAAAAGACATCGTCAATGTCAGTGTCACTGCTGCGCTGACTTTTATTTTAATTTTCAGTGTCAAGTCAAGTCAGCTAGGTGTCAGCAAACGTTCAATGACAGTTAATTTTTTTCTTTTGCTCTACAAAAATATAGTTTAGATCAAAGAGTATAATAATATATGTTTAGATTAAAACATTTTAAGACACCAGAATACAATGACTAAAAAACATTTTTTCATTACTCATTGCCAGAAAGAAAGAGAATCGCTCGATATGTCCATGAATTCTCACTTCTGGCATCGTAAGAAATAATAAGGGTCGTAGTAGTAATTTCTGTAGAATTTGATTTAGAGTGATAAAACACATAGCTTAAATTAGAAAAAGTAAAGTTAAATAATATATTAAATAAGTATTAAAAAGAACAACATCGAGATAATTAAAACAGAATATAAACAAAATTAATCACCAGGTAAATGATACAATTTGTTAAGTAATAAAAGTACTTTATTGTACAATAATTATTAAGAATTAATACTTAAAATATAAAAATCCAATTTATACTTAGGTCTCACTAATAATGTTAAGACTAGAAACATCTACCACATTTTATTGAGCAAATAAACTTCAGCATATTACACAGAGCAGACCACAGTTAAATTTCAACTTTAGTTCAGTACACCTTCATCTTAAATCAATATTTAATTTAATTCCTTATAGAATAAGTTTCATTTTTATCCACTTCCCCATTTGGAAGTGGATGGCAATGCTATTGCGTGTCAACTTTAAAGTTTGAATAGTGACATGAATTATTTATAATAATTTCACTGATACCCGAAGTAGGAGTGGGATGTGATGACGTCAATGATTCCATATGTGTTGAAGTCGATGGACTTGTGTATAATTTAGGACTAGGTGTAGATGTACTATTATGGGGTTGAGTGGAATGTGTATAGACAGTGTAAGTAGGTGTTATTTCATTTTTGTGTTCACCTATCAAACCCATTTTCACTTCAAATATAGCGTCTTGAATCTTCTTCTTGGCAACTAATAAATTCTTTTCTCCTCTCAATGAGCGTAATTCATTGGCTATATATTCACCAAAAACGGAGAACTCATCTCTGTCACGAGGAGACGAAGGATACACAATCTCAGATTTGTGTGTATGTATTGGTTCAAGGCGGCTAATTTTGTGAAGTGAGGGCAACTTGCATTCTGAGTTGTCAGAGTTATTAGTTAAACTGTTGTTCACATCTGATGGTTCCTCCTGTAATAAAATAGATTTATTATTTAATGATATCATTAAATCAATAATAGCCGTTAGATGAGGGGTAAGAGGCCCTTATCACTCTGTATCAGGGGTTAACTTTTGAAATGAACTTTTCAAAGTTGGCTCTGGTCTGGATCTAAACAGTAGTGGCAGGCTGGCAGGGCACACGCTTTTTTCCATTTATTTGGGCAGCCCGTCTGGTAACAGTAACCACTACCTTACAGAAATCCACAGTGAAATAACAGCATGTGTCATGCTGTTGTGTTTCGCTGAGTTAGTAAGGAATGCCAGAACCTATTTCCCTATCGCATTTGCAACACATGTGGCATTGTTGCTTGTGTTATAGGCGATGGTAGCCACCTACCACCAAGTAGACCGTCAGCCTGCTGTCGACTTTAACATAAAAAAAGTTCAAGTGTGAACAACACTGATAATTACACATACTAGGTACATCTGTAAACTATTGTTAACAGTACTTATATAAACAGGGGTTCGAATAAAACGTTGGTATAAATACTTACAGATTCGAAAAGTCGAAACGGTTTACTGGAATCCTTCATGAAGTGCAGATATTCATAAGCGTACCAATTACTGATATATCTCTCATTAGGATCCTCAGCGTTTGCACGTGCTTCCTTTGCAGATTCCCTATTATACTGTGTTCTAAGATGTTGGATTTTCTTAGTCACGTCGTGAATGGAAATACTCAAAATATCGGCAATAACGCGCAGTTCTTCCTTTCGTTTTTGCTTGTCTCTTCGCGTATCACACAACGATGGATTCCAAAAGCTAGCGTTAACTTGTAGTAGTTCAATTAGTTTCAAAGTTTTATCTTTCGACCATTCCATGTTATCAAGAAAATAATATAAACATCAATTTAACCCAATGTTTATGAAATTATTTACCGATCAATTGCAAGATTTTGATAGCACAGTACACAAATTATACGACGCACAGATCGATTGGTCGTCTGACAGATCCGAGCAGTGTTGCCGTTTGTCAAAATTAGTATGCTATGCTATTGCAAGCAAAAAATAATATAGAATGGATTCTTTATCAGATTTGGAATCCTGTGCTGGTGCATACTTACATTTGTAGTTTTTGCATTAGACTAAAATAGAGGTCTTACTATTGGTTAAATCGTTCAACTGCAGTTTTATTTGTACCTACTATCTAGCGCGTAGACCTACTTACCGTTGAAAGACTTCGTTCGGATGATGACATTCTTCGCATTTTTGGCTCGTCCTTGTACATACTCAAATGCCAACAGATTATACTGCTGGCATTTTGCTTATTTTTTGGGGGCAGACTACCTGTGGAACAGAAGATTTTTTCCTCCGTGTCAATACCTATACTACATAATATGGTGGGACTTTTAATAACAAATAACATCATTAGGTTAACCATCACACTAGAATCTAGAGTGACCTACACGCTAATTTTGTTTTTCTATTATTCGTTATGCGAGTAGGGTTTCACTTAAATAATTCGTCCCTTTAAAACTATTGTTTTATCTAGGTACCCATCCCATACTTTATAATGCTCATTTCACCTACTTTTTGTACTTAAAGTGTTATTGCAAAAAATATTAAATACTAGCTTTTGCCGGCGACTTCGTCCGCGCCCCATTTTCTTAGGTGTTAAAACATTTTTCCGTCTTTATTGCTCATATGTTTTTATCAGGCGTTATTTAATTTTATTTTTTAATATTATACTAATATTACAATAACAGTAATATAATTTTTTGTGCTTTTATCTTTTACTTTTTCTATATATTACACTAAAAAACAGAAGGTAGATTATAATTGAATAAAATACTAATAATTCAATTCATTCTCATTTATTTACATACTACAATGTGAGAAGTGTATCACATTATAAAACAAGTGCTTTACTAACTAAATATAACTATAGGTATATACATTTTTACATTACAAATTTTATAGTAAAATGCTTTAACTAAACCTAAAAATGAACAATACAAACAAATCGGAGACTCTCTCGCTCATGCACTGTGCCACTTGGCCAGATATTATTAATATTAAAACAGGAACTAAAATTAACAATTCATTAAAATAAGGAACACAATTTGTCGCCCTGCACAAAGTAAAATAAAGATGGGATATAGTAGTAGTCCTACGGGGATAAATAGCAGAATCTAAGTACATAATTAGGATGGAATAATTTTAAATGGAAAAATCCATATTAAAATTAATATTTTATACATTTTTAAATGGTTAATGAATGCATTTTTTAATAATATTAAAAGAAAATTGTTTTTCTTAACTGAAAATGAATGCACAAATCTTAGAAAGACTTATACATAACAAATCTCTGTAGTAATTCCGACCTACAAACCGACACTGGCCTATCGATTTTGATACTTAAATCAATTTAAGTATCAAAAATGTTTACAAATAAAATAAGGTGTAGGACCTATTTCTTGGCGTAACACAAAATACATCCGGACTGTACTTGGCGTCAGAAATATATGTATTTTTTTTAGTTTCCTAATATCAAAAATTTTAAAACTTGGGTATTTTTATTTTTATAAATAATTTCTTTAAAATTTGCTTGCTAAAGAATGTGTGATTTGCTATTTATAGCAGCGCTCTCTTTTTACGATAAGAATAACGAGACAAACTACACGTTAGCGCTATCATAGAGTCGATATTACGACTTTTTCGCCAATATTTTATTAAAATAAATAAAAATAGGTAACACACCTAAATAATATATAATCAGTATTATAATATTGTACTAATTCACAGAAAAAGAAGGTGTCTGTCGTATGAATATACAAATATGATGACGTCAATATCTCTATATAAAAATTTCGGGTCACGTTGTTTGAGGTCAATGAACTCCTAAACTACAGGACCGATTTTAATAAAATTACGTAACTACATATGCGTAATTTGGTCCAACTTTATAATTTTTATTAAATACCCGTGCGAAGCCGGGAGCGGGCCACTAGTATACATACATATAAAACACATAGGTACTAATATAACAATATTATTACATAAACTATGGTATTGTAATAAGAGTGCCATAGTAGACATAATAATATTGTTATATACCCACAGCTTACTGTTTTAGATACCTAAATTTCATTTGTTATTTAAAGACCTTTTTTTTTTTATTTTTTAGTCGCTCTATGTGGTTGTAAGTTCATAAATGAAGTTCAACATAAGACCATACTTAGCATGTTTTATCTCAGGTAATTAATTGCAGTTAATAAATACATAGCTTAAATTAGAAAAAGTAAAATTAAATATTAAGTAAGTACTAAAAACAACAACAGCGAGATAATTAAAACAGAGTATAAACAAAATTAATCACGGGGTCAATTTACAGGCTTATATTAAACAGTTCCATTTCATTATTAATTAATAATAAATAAAATTAATAATAAGTAACAAATTGTACGAGACTATGTCTATGTTAGAAATTGATAGTTATAGTCAATCATAATAGGGAATTTGCCTATTTTTCAATAATTAATTTTAAGGTGCTTTTTTTGCATAAATAATTGCTGGATAACAATAAAAAATATATATTCTCATTTAAATTTTGAAAAATATTAGTAAGGAGTAAGGATTAATATGAATAATATTTGAGTAATATGACGTCACACAGATAAGTTTTTTAGGAGGCAACATTTGAATGTGAATTTTTTTGTATTATCATTGTTATAATTTATGCAAAAATAAAAACTTAGCTTAATATTGTTTAATAATTAAGTTTAAAAACTTTTTAATTTTTTTTTAAAATAGCCCAATTTTTCATTTAGTGGCAAAAAAACAATTCACATGGTTTCCCAAAAAAATAATTACAAAATATAAGTACTTTTTTAAAGTAGGTACTAAGTTTTTTTAAAAACCAAAAGTTTATTTATTATATATACTTTTGGTAGGTATGCACTTATCTCAATAGACACACCAACATAGTTTATTTGATTCTACAAAATTTATTTTACATTAAATTTAACAGTAGTTGCTGAAATTAATTTTATAAATGAAATGGTTGTTTCAAATATTGAATAAAATTGCACAAAATCTATATCTATAACCTGTATACAGCTTCTCTAATAGATGCTAAGTAAACTATAATAATTTTAAAACTATAACAACATGTAGATACAGAGCGACCCTAGTAACACTATAGATAGGCATTTTTACACTGTCTTGATATTTTATAAACAATATTGACACATTTTTTTAATAATAAAAAAAGTAATAATTCATGTAACGATTATAATACCTTAATTACAATTACATCCAAAGTCTTATAAATTAAAATCAATTAATAAGTGTAAAATTTCAATGCATTTGATTATAATTTTTGTGTCAATGTTATTTTAATTAGTGATTTTGTTACAAAATAGTATAAAAAAGCTACAAATTAAAATTATTTAAATCAATGCATAACAAAAAATTATTGTGAAATAAAAAAATATCAACAGAATATTGACATTAGGAAATTGCAATCGTGTCTATAGAGGTATAGGTACTTTATTTAATTTCATTTTTTTTATTACAATAAATTAAATAGATCGTTTTGGTAACATTATATTTACAAACATTATTTACATCAACTAATTTATTTATTTATTTATGAACATAAACCCTACAGCAAAACAAAATAACATACAATAGACACAGTATTATTACTTACATTGCCAATTACAGGGTTTCATTATATATTAAAAATAAAAATTTTAACTTTTAAAACACTCAACTTATTCACTCCACTGTCAAGCTAAAACAGCGAGATCCTAAGTGCATTTTGAATGCGTTTTCTCAATATATTATCTGTCCGTTTTCTGACAGTTTATTGACAGCGTATTTGACTCAATTCTCACATTTTTACAGTAAAACTGAACTTATGTAAAAATCCACTACCAACTGAAACTGTACATGTCCACATTATTAAATAAACTTATAATATATCTCACTAAACCGTTTTCAAGTCTCGTATCGCATCGACTTTTATGTGACATCGAGGCCGCGACACTCGCGCGCTTTGAAGAATCCCTTTTCCGTCCGACACTCCCTTATGGTGACCGTTTGGAGGTTGACGGTCACGTCTGTGATGAAGATTTGGTCGGCGACAGGGGAACGAGACATCCAATAGGCGGCGCCGCGTCTCGGGGGCGGTGGTACAGGCGGTAGAGGAGTTGGCAGTGACGAGGGAGGTTCACCCCACGAGTCTTCGTCTTCCGGTTGTACCGTTGCCGGCGGTGGCCTTGCGCCCTTGGGTTCTGCCGCAGCAGTCACTGTAGGCTGAGTGTCTGTTCTCCTTTCGCGTTCAAGTGGGGTATGTGCGTCAGCCTCTTCTGGGGAATGCGGGGCCCTTCGGGGTCCTGTGCGGGGTGCGGCCGCTTCCACGGCCGGTGAAACGGGCGAAGCGGCGCCGCCCGGCGTAGCCGCAGGCGGGGGAGGCTGGCTTGTAATCTGTGTCCTTACCCCGTTCAATTTGGTGCTAGATTCGTGCCTCTTGGCCGGCGGGCTCATTGTTATTGTGACCCCAATTTTCCCAGACTCCCTCGAAAGCACTTCCGCCTTTCTTTTGCCGGCGGGCGGGTGGTGCCTCTCCTCTGACCCACTCCTAGCTCTCTCTATAGGCGAATGTTCGCGCTCTCGCTTCCGCGATTGCCTGCGTTGTTCCTCGCCTCGCTCGAAGCTTTGTATCAGGCGTGGATCTAGAATGTTCTCTTCTGGCTCCCACGTGTTGTGCTTGGGTTTCCAACCTTTCCATTTCACGTAGTACTCCACTTTGCTCTGGAAAACGGAAAAAAACGACGGTTAGCTACAAAATTTCCGTTTAGTTGTTCGCGTGAGGCGTACGTGCGCCCGCGCAGCCCCGTCGCGACTGTGCGTCCGGCTTGTAGAATAGGGGGTTGCGTGTACGGTAGGGCTTATAAAAAGCGGTCACTTTAACGAATGGCGAATTACAATAAAACGTCTTTATCAGAAACCGGTATTCACTAACCAACCAACAGCACTAGGTTTTAATAAAGGAAATTACTTAGAATACAAAGTGACAATAAGTTATTTACGTGTATACAAGTGTATTGAAAAGTTTGTAAAGATTGAAAATGCCACAAGACGAGAGGGAGAGTTCGCGAGTTCATTACGGATTCGGACGCACCTGTTAACGCCAGCTGTCGCCACTATCTCTACTGGAATCGAGCCCCAAATATAGGCATACTTATATTTACTTGTGTATAAGTACTTAACCACCACATTATTATGGACATGAGCCTGTTTGACAGTTCCAATTGAATTTTATTTACATTATAACTACATCAGCATGACATACTGGGTCAATTTATAATATCTAGGTATTTTTTTATCTAAACCGGTCGTTATTGTCTTGAACCTGGCTGTACTCCTTTGGGGAAAATCACGTATGGAGATTTTTTTTCTGGAAAGTTTAGTAGGAGTCTTAAGTTATTTTGACTTGGGTGAATAACGGGTACATTTTCCAGTTATAACGTCATATTTTTTTTATTCTTCAAAAACCTATCGAGTGGGGTATCAAAATGAAAGGGCTCCATGAGCTGATTTCAAAAATTTACCACACCATTATAAATTTCAACCAGTAGGTATGTTGTTTCGTAAAAAATTAAAAGCATTTTCAGAACATAATTCTTATAATGTAGCAGATGGCACCCATAATAGAACATTATAGGTCTTATAATGTCTACAAGTCTAAAATACTTACAATTTGTCTAAGACATGCTGTTATTTCACAGTGGTCTTTGGTAAGGGTTTGGTTACTGCCGCCAGACAGGCTGCCCAATTTATGGCTGCGAAACTAATTGCCAAAATCCAGATCACAACCAACTTTGAAAAGTTCATTTCGAAAGTTTAACTTTTCTAGAAACGAATCTGGGACGTTTGCCTTAACCCTCTAACACCCCTGACTTTCTTAGAAACGTCAAATAAAACTTATAGATGATGAGCGAGCATATAAAATATCAAAATAAACTAAATGTAAGTGTGTGGTAGGTATTTATTTAGAGTGGAATTTTTAAACAAAGCTTCGTGGAGGAATACGTTTTCACAATAATTACTAAACACGTTGCGAGCCACGTTTCAATATAGCAGCAGCATATTTTATTAAACTCCTTTCACTTTACCGGATTAATTCAATAACTGTGGACAGGCAAATGAGAACACAATCTCCATAGGCAATAAGAACCAAATTTAGAAAACGCTCTTCGTAAATATAACGTTTTGGCATTCCGCGGTTGGACCGAACCCTCGCGTCTTATTGGTTTTACTGACGAAGGGTGAGGATGAATTTTGTATGTTTGGCGTGACTTTGAAACGACGTAATGTTTTTTCCAATATTTTTCTCTTATTGATACAGGAAAAAAAATAACTGCATAACTTTGTATGATGTTGGATATGACGAAAATTCTATTAGTGAGTAATTCGGCTTGATAATTACCGTACAACAAAAATTCTATTTTGAGATGTCAACTTAAAATGAAGACGTCGGCTATTGCTAGCTGGAAACATCCTCCAATTGAATCTATTGATACCTACTTACCTACTTATTTCTACTACCTACTTTGATACTTACATAGAAATGTTTTGTTGTATGTTGTATAATGTAGTATTTTAGTTATTGTATTTTATGACGTAATACCTACTGACATAATATTCTTATAAGCAACAATTTCAAAAGGCAAAAATATGTCAAAAAAACAAAAACAAGACAACTTACGAGCAGCAAAATTGTTATCTTAAAAAATAAAAATAAAAGAGTTAGCCATTGGCCAAGCAACTATGATTTATGGCATGTAACAATAAAACTATTGTATCCACATAACATTTAAAAGTATAAAAGTCATTGAATAAAAAAGGACCCACTGGGACGTGTGGGCAAGGTAAGGTCGGTCGGTTGCTGCGCTCCGATTGGCCGAAACGCGGGGCAGGCGGGGCGAAGGGAGCCGCCACCGCTTCGTCTCACCCCACCCCCGCCAACCTGGAACGACCTACCAACCGTCGAATGTGGAGTAGGTGTGCCTTAACTCGTACACGTTAAGAATCAAATTCGCTTGAACCACGACGGCTGTAACTTTGCAGATTCAAAGGTTGTAATAGCACCATGGGCGGACCGTGGTTCAGGAGCATAGGCGCCAATTATACGGATCGAAACCCGTAAGTAATTAGTGAGGGAATAATTTACACTAATCTACCGAACGCATCGGGGGCTGCGATAAATGAAATTAATATAAATGAGGGGTATTTAAAGTAACTACGATTGCTCGTGATACTGTTGGGTTATAATTACCTTCTAAGACACAATAAGCACTAAGATTATAGACCTTAGGATACTATAGACCATTTTATACTAAGACAAATAATAAGGTAAGCAAAGAATAACATTACCTATATAACTACCTAAAAAGTAAGTTTATCTAATATCATAATAACTATAAAATCCAGATTTTTTGAGCTAATAATAGATGTAAAATTTACACGGATGATTGAAAACAATATATAGGTAGGTCTTATCTGTAACACGTTGCAAAGCTAAATTGGGTAAGCTAGGTAAAGCCGTTGGGTTAGTTGGGTAAAGCCGCAATAATGTAAATATGTACCTACCTACTCACCTATTATACCTATGGAGTGCATGGATTAAAATTATTCCAATTCTATAACCTATGTATATGTTACTGTAAAAGCCCGTATACCAGTAATTCCTAGGATTTGTCAGCGTAGGTTGGTACCTATATGTGAGATTTTTTATACAAAAAAAACAGCTTTTACCAATTAGAATTTGGCAAATCCTAGCTTTTACTAACAACGGTTGGTAATATACCTAACTATAAGTTATTAGAACACACAACATAATGATTGGTTTGGGCATTCTTTTATTTGCGGAGATAGTTTCTAAAGCTGAGTTCTTTTTTTCTAAGCAAGAATAAAATTGGGCACACTCAGGATAGAGAAGTGATATTATTTTGCTTTCACCAATATTGCACCAAATTATGTACCTACCTATATTCAGTGTTAGTTCGATTGCAAACAGAGGCGCATCAGTAATTTTAGATTTGAGCGGTTTAGTGTCGACACCCGCGTTTAAATACGAGAAACATATTTTACCTATATATACTGGCACTGCGAACGCCAAATCCTTGTTCATGAGTGATTTATTATCGCGTTAGTTAGTACCTACCTACAGTAAAACAGTTATTTATTGTACCTATTGTAGCTTGTAATCCTGTTGCATCCTTTGTAAATACTGTATATATTTTTTTCTTTTCGAATGGCTTCTGTCCGCGACTTTATTCGCATATTATCTAGTCTAAATGTTATTCTGGTGTATAAACCTTGTATACGCATGGTTTCTTAAAAATCCAAAGTTACTTTAGTTTTTGCATGAAACTAACATGGGTAGGTTACCTACCTCCACATCTGTCCAAACAAACTTTCGCGTTTATGATGGTAGGTACCTACCTTAAGACAATTTTTGCTCGGGACCTCGCCTCTATAAATTAAAACCTTATAAGTATAATGTTATTCTGATGCAGGTACCTATAAACTTTGCTACTGTAAATTTCATCAAAATCCCTTCAGTTATACTTATTGAATGAAAGAGTAACAAACATACCTACAAACAATAATTACTTAGGATTAGTCGGAGCTCAATAGTTTTGCGATGCGATTGAGTGTATATATACCTAGGTAGGCAAGTTGTATTTGCGTGAAATAAATAAGTACTTAGATATTTCTCGTCACAGATGTTTGCATACAGATTTAGTTTTTTGGTATTTATTAACATGTTTACAACTAATCGTTTCTGATCTTCACTTTAGGCACTGTTGATAAAAAACTGCCATAATCTATATAAATAAAATCAGAGTGTCTGTCTGTGATTTGCGAAAAACTGCCTCAAACTAAGCTTAGAGAGTCATTCGCATGCTGTTAAAACGTAAATAACTTTTTTTAGAATTGTTGTCTGTCTGTCTGTCTGTCTGTCTGTCTGTCTGTCTGTCTGTCTGTTCGGGGTAATCTCAGAAACGGCTGAAGCGATTTCGATGAAACTTTGCAGACATGAAGAGGGGGTCGTCAGGAGTAACATAGGCTACTTTTTGTTTATGTAAATTGCGGTACATACACCAAAATAACATTTTTTACAATTTTTGTCTGTGTGTCTGTTTGTTCCGGATAATCTCTGAAATAGCTGGACCGATTTTGACGGGAATTTTATTGGCAGGTAGCTGATGTAATAAGGAGTAACTTAGGCTACGTTTATTTTAGAAAAAATACACCCCGGACGAAGCCGGGAGCGGGCCGCTAAATGTATTGCTAAGCGCAAAACTCGAGAACGGGTGGACCGATTTTAATTCTGTCTTCACTCATGGACAGAGGGATAATCAGGGATGGTTTTTACGTTAAAAAAATGCACCTCGGGCGAAGCCGGGAGCGGACCGCTAGTATAATAATAAAACTGTCATGTCATCATTTTTATACGCCTTTATTTACGCTTTTATACCTACATCTGAAAATTAATTACATAATCTATAATAATAGGGGTTAAAGTATGAAATTGCCGTTTTATTGTAATAGGTACTTCGAATTGACATAGAACCTTCATTGTTTGAGATTTTTGAGTGAAACTTTTTTCATACGGTACCTATGTAGTTCTTCTTTTAAAAAATGTGCAACATTCGATTATCAACTTTCAGTTGTTTTTTTTATTCAGCTTAAACAATAAAGATGGATACTTCGAAAATTCGTGTGATTTTTGAATACGAGTTCCGACGCGGAACTAACGCGGCAGAAACAGCTCGCAATATTAATGTTGCGTTTGGAGAGGGGACTGCTAATGAACGCACTGTGCGATTTTGGTTTAAACGCTTTCGTGATGGAAACTTCGATTTGAAGAACGAACCACGTGGAAGACCGCCCACACAGGTGAATAACAATGATTTGAAAGAGATGGTGGAAGCCGATCCGAGCCAAACTACCCAGGAATTAGCGGCATGGTTTAACGTTACCTTACCAACAATATTGACTCATTTGCGTCAAATCAATAAAATAAAAATATATGAAAAATGGGTGCCTCATGATTTGACTGATCTGCAGACTCTACAGGAACTGCAATTAGAAACCATTCGTCACCCTCCGTATTCGCCAGACCTTGCTCCAACGGACTACCATTTTTTTCGTGATTTGGACAATTTTCTGCGTGATAAAAAGTTTTCTTCTCAGGAGGCAGTGCAAAATGCTTTCACACTGTTTGTCGAATCTAGATCACCAGAGTTCTATCGCAAAGGCATAAATGAGCTTCCTATTAGATGGCAGCAATGTATAGATAATAATGGTAATTATTTTGATTAAATAAATATGTTAAATTAAAAAAAAAACGAATTTTTATTTTTCAGTACAAATCGGCAATTTCATACTTTAACCCCTAATATTAAAATGAATCCCTAAATGTGTTGCTAAGCGCAAAACTCGAGAATGGCTGGGCCGATTTTAATTCTGTCTTCACTCATGGATAGAGGGATAATCAGGGAAGGTTTTTACGTGAAAAAAACGCACCCCGGGCGAAGCCGGGAGCGGACCAGCTAGTCTATATATATAAAATCAGAGTGTCTGTCTGTGATTTGCGAAAAACTGCCTCAAACTAAGCTTAGAGAGTCATTCGCATGCTGTTAAAACGTAAATAACTTTTTTTTGAATTTTTGTCTGTCTGTCTGTCTGTCCGGGGTAATCTCAGAAACGGCTGAAGCGATTTCGATGAAACTTTGCAGACATGAAGAGGGGGTCGTCAGGAGTAACATAGGCTACTTTTTGTTTATGTAAATTGCGGTACATACACCAAAATAACATTTTTTACAATTTTTGTCTGTCTGTCTGTTTGTTCCGGCTAATCTCTGAAATAGCTAGACCGATTTTGACGGGACTTTTATTGGCAGGTAGCTGATGTAATAAGGAGTAACTTAGGCTACGTTTATTTTAGAAAAAATACACCCCGGACGAAGCCGGGAGCGGGCCGCTAAATGTATTGCTAAGCGCAAAACTCGAGAACGGGTGGACCGATTTTAATTCTGTCTTCACTAATGGACAGAGGGATAATCAGGGAAGGTTTTTACGTTAAAAAAAATGCACCTCGGGCGAAGCCGGGAGCGGACCGCTAGTATAAAATAAGTCACACATCGCCTTTTCAGTTAAGTAGGTATACACAGATAAAATCGAGTAATAATAACCTATGGTGTATAAGCCCGCATGTTTAATATTGAAGCATTAGAGAATTGGGCATAAATCATTTGACATCCAAATGTAGAGGTTAAACAGTTAAATGACGAAAGCAGTGTACTTTATAAACTTAATTATTCATGTATATACATATCTAAAAATACCTATATGTATCACACATGGCAATATTTAACAATATGACACTGTAGAAAGGTTTAACAAGCGCCCGAATAGTGTAAGAGGTCAAACACTATTAACAGTTTTGTTACCAAACTAAATAATTAGGTATGAAATTTGATGTTTTATCTAATAATTAATATTATACTTAAATGCAAAAGTGAGATAGTATGTTTGTTTGCTTTCAAACCTAACTACTTAACTGATCATCACGAAATATTAGGTACATACACGTCGTCATGGGGGTACAGAAAAAGACATCTAGGGTACATTTTCATCAAGAAAAAATGAAGGTACGTGCCTACTGTTCCTAAAGGGATGTGGACGAAGTCGCGGACAAAAGCAACTTTTACATTTATTTATAACGAATTATTCCAATTTAGTTTCAACATACATATTTATATATACCTACTTAGATGAACAAATCTACTAATAATTAATCTATAGAATGTTTTGAGGAGGTAGGAAAACCGTTGAATTCAGACTAAAAAGTTCCCTAACTAGGTATCCCTATTTTGAATCCCTATATATACAACCCTATATTGAACAAACGTCAACTAGGTATACCGTATGAGTTGTTAGTGTTTTATTCCAGCTAGAAAGTTTGAAGAGAAACTTAACTGCCTGCGATGTAGAGTATTGATAAAAAATCAATTTTAAAATGAAAAATGTAAGTTGTAATGTGGACCTTGTTATTTTTGGAAACACCAAAAATACCTTTAGGGTACGATATAATGACGCAAAAAGTTGTTTAACTTTGAATTAGTAAATTAAAAAGCATAACATAAAAATTAAACTTTACTTACATTAACTACTTAGGTGTTGATAATTAAACACCCATATCATATAATTATTTTGTTCAGGAAAGTTCATAAAACTGGAAAGTTTTTTTTTTTGTTTAAACGCACTATACCTACTTACCTATATGAGTTATATTTATCATCGAAGTACCACAACTAATATTTATCATCACGCAATACGACCCTTTAGAAAAAGTCAGACAGAATATTTAGCGAAAACAAGAAATAGCGTGGACCAGCGATGCGATGCCGAAAAAGTGCCGAAATGTGTGCTGATAAGTCAACCCCATAACCCTACCATCCCGCGCTGCTCAGACGCGTGGTTCACGACAGTGATGTTACCTATCTACTTAAACGGAATTTGTTTAAACTTTGTCTTCGCTTTTTATTATATAACAAGATCTCTTTAAAATTTAACGTCGGGTGAAACGACGAATCACAGAAGTCCAAAACTATCAATGGATTATATTTCTAAATAAATTATTGCAAGCTACACGAAAAACTAAGTTTGATAGAAATAAAAACAGTCTTCAAACAAAAAGAAAGAACTCTATTTTCGATAATAATAAACGTGGCAATAAGAATAATTTGCAAGTGGCAGGGCACACCGCGTTGGCCGTATGGCGGCAGTCGCCACCGTATAATTAGGTATAGAAGAACGACGTGAAATAACAATGCGAGCTGTCGTGTTACATTGAGTGAGAAAGGGGTGCCAGTCTGCCAGACAGAGCCCATTTCCCCATCCCTGCCTAATCCATTATCGTTAATCCTGCTTAAGTTGGCAGCGCACTTCCAGAACATGTAGAGTTGCTGTTCCACCTGTATCCACCTACCATCAAGGGGACCATCGCCCGACTCGCGACCTTTACATTTTTTTAAAGAAATGTTTTTCTATTCTTGGAATGCCCCATGACAATTAATATGTCTGATATTGAAGGTATGCATCGAATATTAATTTAATATTTGATGTCGTTTGGCGACCATACTGTTCCTTGATTGTGGAGTACAAGAAAATCATATTAAGCACATACATAAGCGAAACGTATAACTTTATAGTTGCGTATTATAAAGTAATACGGAATTAACTATCGTATCGTTTATCAATTGCTAAGTACCTAGATATTAGGTAATAACCTAATATTAAGTATTAGGTAACTATTAAACTATAACCTGTATCTTAGTACAGGTTATAGTTTTTCCTGGTACCTATATGTCATTACGTCACTAAAACACTTTTATTACGCTTCAAGTTAATTTTAAAGTTAAATGAAAGTATAACTACCTAGATAACTTAGATAGATATAGATAGATACTTATAGGTATTACATTATATGTATGTATTTTTAGTTTTAGTGGTGTATAGGTAGGTACGCGATAGTTGACACGATGCTAAAAATACTCGTACAGAGCTCCGTTATCATTTGTGCGGCGCGTTTTGCAGTCTATCGTTCGGTTGCAAATTGCTTTCACAGCGTAGCTCTGTTCCGTATCCCCCCGGGCACTGGGAGGGCGAGGCGAGGTGGACGGTGTGGGAAGGGGAGGGTGGACAGATTAATGGTACGAGCAGCGAGCCCATGGGGACCGATCGAGCGTTTAAACCGAAATCCTCTTAAATTGCCTCAATTCGGTTTAGTTGCATTGAAGCCCTGTTATTTCTTAGGTACCTTACGGCGAATTATTATTTTCTAGTTCGTGACGTTTATACTCACCTTTTTGATTCAGACTGAAATTTTGAAAATCAGACATACCTACAAAGTAAAATTAACTACGCTATTTTGGTGTTGAAAATCCATTATTATTTATGCATGCCTAGTACCATAGTCTTCGGTTCAGAGGCAAATTGCAGTATTTTTTTCAAAAATTTTTTTTTGTAATAAAGGTGACAAAAAGCCTTTCATTTATCAGGAAAAGAGTGAAGGTTACCTACCTATAATTTATTCATTTACACTCATTTAAAAGGAAACTACAGAAATTATAATTAAATGATATTAATTTGCATTAAGTAATTTTTGGAGTTTACTCCTTAAGAATCGATTTTCAGTCCGTGGTATGAAAATATGGGAGTAAAATCAAAATTGTCACACGGAATGCGAGCACGAATGCGTTAATAGTTACGTTCTATTTTTTGAATATTTTAGATTTCAGAATATCTGACTGCGTTCTTTCGGCGTGTTCGAATTGTGAAAATTTAAATTTTATAATAGTTCGTAATGAGTAAACTCCAGTCGTGTGTTGGAGCTGGCAATTTTTTTTGCCATGCCTTAAAATGATAATTCTAGTAATGAACTTTTATTATATTGTAAGACAGTAAAATTGAGTTAAAAGGACAGTTTCCAAAAATTATATTTAATTTAGGCATTGCTTATTATCCGAAATCCGTACTTCCAAAATTACATATTTCTACATTTATCAAGTAAATTAATTGGATTTAAATGTAAGTAAGTAATAAAACATTACATAATAATTAAATTATATTATATTTATTAACCGTAGTTAATATTCCAAGCATATAAAAAATATTTTAATAAAATAATAATCGGTTGAATTTTTATATTTGTTATTCAGTCCAATGAATTAGCATAGGTATTTCATATGACATTAAACCACTCAGATTGTGGATAGGCAAGCAAGCGATAATAAGCTCAATTTTTAACATCAGACAGTGTAAATTTGAAATGTAATTTAATTATCGCGTTTAAATAACAAGGAAGGGTTTAGGTGAGGCGTTAAAAGGGCGCTAAAGGGAATTTGAAGGGTGAGGACTAGGGGAGGAAAAGTTGAGAAGAGATCAACTCGAGTGACAAGACGACGTCCTAGCAAAAATGAATAAAATGTTACGACAACGTCATTAGCACTGCTCTTAGGTATTCAATTACTTGTTGATTGTTTTCGACGATCATTTTATTCGATTTATTTTCTGTGTTTTGATTCGTATTTTAGTAAAATTCCATATCTTAGTAGTAGTGGCAGGGCACACTACGTTTGGCAGTCATAAAATGATAGCCCATCTGGCGGCTGTAACGACCACCGTGAAATAACAGTCCTTATTACCCTAATCCTAAATTATACTCACCTTGTAGGATCGCTAGCTACCTTGTATCTACAACTTGCAGACTTGTGGCGTTGCTTGTGTTTAGGCGCAGATTATACCATCGAGTGGACAATCAGTCTGTTTTTAATGCATATACCTAGTTTCCAATACATCCAAATTCCAAGCATAAATTAAGACCGCTGTTACAGCCTACTCGATGGCAGGAGTGAAAAGAGAAGAATGATTTTATTATTTAGAAATTCAAGCATTGCATTACCATAACGATGCATTCATTATAAACTGTAACGATTCATGCATTTAGAAGTTTAGAATAAAATTTTATACAATTAGAGTAGGTAAATTATAAAAATAAATTAGAGTAAAATTAAATAAGCAACTAAAATAGTTGTAGGGGAAGTCCCCTAAGCCCGGACGGCTCCTAAAGCCGGACAGGATTTGAATCAGTGCGAAGAAGCGCGCCAATTCGTTGCTTGTGCCAGGGTTAGGAAGCTTCTCCCAAGTAAATTGCGGGGGGGGGGGGAGGGAACGTACCAATAGCCAGTGCTGACTCGTTCGTCCTGGAGCGTGATGCGAATTTTAAGGTTAGTAAAAATTTTGTTCGAATTAATTTTTTGGGGTCTGTAAATAGTATTTAAAGTATGGAATGATATTCATTGTTATTAGTTATTATTGCTATTGTACTAATCTGATATAACTCATGCGTTTTTTTGTGATTCATAACACACAGTTTGAATGAGATTTTTTTTGTATGTACCTAATGGTCCCTAAGTTCGCACACTCTTAAAGTACCCTAATACCGGACAGTTAGAGCAAGTTTGTTTTTGTTTTTATTTTTTGTTTTGTATATTATTTACATATTTACCTAAAACTAAATATTATCTATATTTACATATTTACCTAAAACTAAAACTCAATATAAGAATGGACCCTGCGGCATTGTACCAAGGACGCTGGCAGCATTTCCTCGTTGAATGGCCAAACTAATACGTTGGCCAAGGAAAGCACCAGCTCTTCGGTCTCCTGTCGCATCAATAAGCCTCTTCGAAATATCTTTGAAAAGGCCCATTGCTGCAGGCCCCACGGACCGAGTGTCTCAACTCCAAATGGTACAAAACTATATTCGGCGCCGAGGCCACTATATTTTAGAATTTTATTTCTTGTTTTTCAGATTCAACATGGGTAAACCCAAACCGAGTTGTGAGAATACCTCCAAACATAAAATATTGAAAAAAGCCATTGCTAGTGATGTCGAAATTTTTTTTGCAGGTTGTAAGTATGTGCCTACAATTAAGGTTTTTGAATTCTATAGAAAACGTTCCTGATTATAACCAAAGTTAATTAGAATTAAGATTAGTTTTCATTATTAACTGATGATTTGTTCTATTGTAATATATATTGTTATGAATTGTTTGTTTAAATAATGTTTAAGTGTAAAAATGAACGAAAAGTTGGCTGTCCGTCATTAGGGGACCTTTTTGAAAACGTCCGTTTTTCTATGTTAACTTTTCCTTATTATCTAGTACATTTAAAGTAACATTTGAGACTGCTGATATTGTATTGATTAGGTATATAGTTGAGAGCTTATTAAAAAGAAATAAACAAATTAGTCTATTACACTTTTATTTTATTTTTGTTATTCCTTAAGTGTCCGGTTCTCGGGGACCTCCCCCTAAATAAAGGGTAGGCTATATTTTAAAAATATCTGTTATAAAGCTCAGTGAGGATTAAAAGAGCAAGTTTACACTGCGAACTCATGATTATTCATTCCAAACACACGCGGACCTCCATGGAGGCAGACGTGACATGACTCGTATTGTCAATGTTCGTTATCTGTGAAGTATTTCTTGTACTAAAATAAAAGTAATTCTGGCTAACGCCCTAACTACTAACTATATATAATATACAAGAGTGTATCATGAAAATTGTGAGTGATGATAACATTCATTCCTTACGTGGGCTTGAGGGAGGAACTTCAAATAAAAATAAATGGGTCTGCGCAATGCGCAGTCTTGCGCGTACGATTTCGTCACTCTGATACCAGGAGCACATAAATTCTTAGTAGTTCGTGCGGAGGCCGAACGACGCGGTGCGGCGGTAGGTGCAAGAGAAAATTGATATGTCAGACAAGGTAAGCAAGTCTACCGTCTGTTCAACAGACGGTCTGTTGCAACGCAGACGGCGCGCTTCTAATGCCGGTCACTCACATTCGCGCGAATACGCGAACCCACAAGTGTAGGACGACATTTGCAAATGACTATGCGAAGTTTTTGCTACATTCGCGCTTTTCCGTGCAGTGTCGGTTCCTTCACGTTCCTTCACATGCGTGCAAAGATTCGTACAATGTAAGAATGTTTGCACGCATGTCAGTGACCGGGGTAAGCTTAGCCAGTCCCAGTCCCAGACAAGCCAGCCCCAGTAGTGCGCGTCGCTGAATTTTTATCAGGAAGGACATCGTGTGTTTGAAAATTGTTACAATATTGAATCACATTGCGAATCTTTTATGCTACTTAAAACTAAAGAAAGTAATATTAGATTTCATTCAAACAATTTTAAAACTAATATTTTTCTAGATGTTTCTGAAAAGATTTATCCATATAAAAAGTACTTGTCGTAGCAACGAACGCAGCACACGGTGCGACATCAGCCACGGTCATCGACTCTTGTGACAATTAAATCATTGCAATGCTAACCGCAGACATAGCTGTCTCACGAACGTTTGCCTGTCTGTACTGTGTGAAAATTAGCAGCCACACAGAAATTGTGAATGTCATTTAAACGAGTACAATTTTTGTCTGTGAAAATAATTTTCTAATGCCAGCCTAACACGATCAGCCCTCAAATCGACACGATACTGTGCTGTGACAAAAGACAGAATGTAGGTACCTAACTATACCTGCATACAGGCATAATAAAAAAAACTACATGTTAATATGTGTACCTACATATTTTTAATAAGACATCTATAAATATAGATAATAAAATCATAAACTCGCCGTGTCTGTAGATTAAATATTAAAAAAAACTATTTGTACACATTAGAACTATGTTGTCGTTTACAATGAATAGTTTTTTGAAATTTTTGTCTGTTTGTGCGGACTAATTTCAGAAACGGCTTAACCGATTTGAATGTGGTTTTCACTTATGTATTGTAGCAAGCTTTTCGTAACATTTAGTGTTTGTTTCATTCTAATCAGTTTAGGTACAAACAAAAAAAAACACCGAATACCGACATATCAAGCGTTTGAAAACCGCGCGTAAGACGAAGCGAGCAGAAGTAAGTAATTAATAAATAAATAATAATATAAATTTTGAAATGCATATATTACAATCACATTGACTTATCAAATCTGAATTTGCGAATTCTGTGTAAATTAGGTAGGTAGGTACCTACTTACTATCCACCTACATATTATATTGATAACGAAATTATAAATTTCTTCGCTCTTATAGGTAGGTACCTATTTTTGAACCTAGTATAGTTACCAGATCTGTAAATTCCGTTTGCTTATCTGCCTAAAACCATAGGCGATGTTGAGCGTATTTATTGCGTTAACATCCGGTTCGAAACCGGTACAAATAACACCGAGTGTGATATTTGAACAAATTACGTGAACGGGCAAGGTAATCAAGCGGGGGTATGAAATACAAAGGGGATCCTTGGACCCTCGCTCTGTTCACCACTTGTGGCCAACTCCGTGAGCAAACACTTGTTGGGGTACCTTTGTATGTGATTTCATCAAGCAAAGCATTCATTATTTCCTTTATTGATTCTATAACGAGTGCTTTAGGTAGGTACTTAGATAGAAATGTTATTGAAATAATCTTCGATATGATAATGCAAGGCTGGAAGTTACTTTCGGTCTTACTAATAAAAAAAAGTTATACAAGCGTTCAACACCTGTATAGTTATACATTGAATAGCGACTATATAAGGCTTATACAATCGTTCTACTAATAAACGCTGTGTAAGCGTTGTATAGTTATACCTGGTTTATAAGGATCGTGTTTTTTGTTAGGGCAACTATACTCCAAACGCGTTCTGAAACCATATACTTTAAATAATGTTTATATTATAAAATTTATTTATATTCGTTTTCTAAGTCGAATGAACGAAAATATAAACTGAGTAAGTAAATATTATACACTTTGGTGGGAACAAATACTTGAAATTGTTTATTTGTAAAGTTTTCACAATTTATAAAAGCCATGTCGGTTACCCGAATTGTACTTCTGAACGCACGCTGCAATCCAGTTACAGACTACATTCATCCTTCTTATCTTCACAAGTGTCAAGTCACAACCGTCACAACAAACCACAACAAACCGAAGAAATAACTGTCTGTACTAACCTATTACATAAAAACATAAAACCTAAAAATGGATGTAAAATATAAAATGGAGCAAATTATAAAGAGAAAACGCTCCCCTAACTGGTCTGCTACAGAAAGTCTTACTGAATCTATATTTCGATCGAAACTCTGTTTCTTCTAGTGTGAAAGGATTATAACGAATTTTGTAACATTTCCTTTTTCTTATTGGTTCACTATCAATGTCATCAAGAATATCTAAAAAATGTAAATCCATTATTTTTAAAATCACCAGACAACACTTATTTGTAAAAAAAATATATCTGTGAATTGTAATTAGTCAAACTCGAAACAGCTGATCGTTGTCCGCCATTTTGAGCTTATACAACGCTTAAACAAGGGTCCACGGCTGTATAAGCCCTGTATAAATTTTCTTTGTAAAAACGGACTGTTATAACAGACGTATACAAGCCTTATGTCAAAAAAATCTTTATTAGTCAGGTCTGTTTTATAACGAGTGTATAAGCTGTGTGTAAAAGTTTATTAGTAAGACTGTTTATGTTTAAGTATGTTATTAATTAATATTACGTATCTATATCTACTCTAATAATAATATATTATAAAGATAAAAGATTTGATTTTTTGTAGGTATGTTTGTTTTTAATGGATGAACCCAATAAATATTTAACCGATTTTAAAAATCTTTCATTGCCTACAAAAAAGTTCGCGGGGCTATGTCTAAATATTACCCATAGTTATATCACAATATAAAGCGTTTTTGTTCAACTTCAATCAAAACACGGGTTAGAATCGAAATATGGTTATATTATTATCATGATATTAATCCTTATCCAAATAAATAATTTCATAATAACGGTTGATTATGTATCTACATGTAAATTCCTCTTTAAAAATATTCTAATCGTTTAGAAATTACGAAAGGTATGAAAAAAAAACGCGGTGCAAGCGAACAGTCCTACGCTTAGTCTATTAGTACAGTTAATAATATTAGTTTTTCTTTTTCTATTCCTATCTTATATTTTATAAAGTTACGTGGACATATTAAAATATATATGCATTTAAAATTTTCCTCTGAAACAGAACTTGAGCAAGCACCAAACTAGCCTCCACTAAAGGACTTAACCGGTGTTTGGGTTGTTTTTCCTATTTTATTTATTTTAACTATTGTAAACTATTTGATTTTGAATAAAACTATAAAGAAGCGACTATGTATATTTATTTTCAATACCAACTTATTAACTAGGTAGACATTTATTTTTATTTTTTACAGTAGTGTTGTAGCAACACATTAGTAATATGACACTTATTACATAGACAACTATTTCATAAAAAAACGGGTAGATATAACTTTGGATGTATGTAATTTTCTATGCAAACTGTTTTTTAAAAGATTTGCATAATTACAAGTGTCATCCTATTCAACGTGATTGAAAGGTTAACTAATAACTCAATTAAGTGACTACGCCCCGCAGTCGGTTTGCGGTACGGGATGGGAGTGTTGTGATAAGGAAAATACAATGCTCAGCGACGGAGATGTGAGGGGACCGCCAAGGGGAGAGTGTAACAAATATTTCCCGATATCTCCTGACCCTTGTCCTTCCCTTCATAACAATAGCATTATATTGTATTAATATTAAAAGCCTTAAACAATGTGTAGACGTTGGGTGCTCATATTTGACTTTTTTCGGCTGTATTCTCGAATATTAAACAGGTTTATAACCAAGATTAAAGAAATTTGATATTAAAAAATGTAATAAATAATAACTATTAAATTTTGTAAGATGACATAGTAAATAACCTTCCATGTCAAAAAATGTATTTTACTATAGGTATATGCCGACCGACACGTGCGAATAGACAGCAGTAAAAATCTAAGTAAATATAGACGTTGAACTAATTGTCTTTACCTATTTATATTACCCACTATAGATTTACAAAAAAATTATAATTAACTAATTGTTAATATAATATAATATCATACCCCTATTAAGACATTAACTTTCTCACAATTTCATGTAAGTACCTAATATGACAGCTTGTTTATGAATAAAGAAATATAATAAGTACCTATATACTGTCTGAAGTATTCATTCATCAGCAGCAAGTTAAGGACAGATCATGTGTCTATCTGTATGGTGTTTTAAATAAGCCTAATAGATTTAAAGGCATGAAGATTGATGTGAGTTCCACAATAATTTATAAACCGTTACCTAGTTCCGATAACGTGAGAACATATCACCTGCGCCTGCGCGTCACTGCCGTCCAAATATCCTTTACTAATTACAATTTCCTATCTGCATCAGATAAAGGGCCACACAAAAAACTACGGACCTTTCCTTTTCGTTTCACATTTACATAATAATGCGTGGGGCATAACGACCGCCCGCGCGGCAACGGCCGTGTGTAAGTAATGACATCTTCATCGTTTTTATGTAACATGTGACTTGGACTGGAGTCTAACGGTGTTCCTAAAACAAATAATTAATTGAGAGCTAATTAATTTCCTAGAAAAAATACTAAAGATGAAGTTCGATGGTTCAATGTAATCGACTTTTCCATGTCTAAGATTGGCCTTATCTTTGGTCTGTAACAGACATAAGGCTGTTACTGACGAAAGATAGATAAGAAAGAGTGACGTGGGAAAACTTCGAAGTAGGTAAATTCCATACGTAGACAACGAAATTACAGCACAAGAGCTATTATTTCACGTTGGTCTTTTAGGGAGTGGACTGTTGCGAGGCGGAATACTTGTTTCAGATTAAATCAGAATGTTTTATTTGAAATTTAGTTCCCCATTATTGAACTAGATGGCGTTTTTGGTTATATTAAAAAAAAACATTATTCGAAAGAATTTGCTCTAGTATAAAAAAATCCTTCATTTCAAATCATAAAAAATCCTTCATTTCAAATTTTAAAAAAAATTAAATTAGCTAGCAATAACTATTGCAATTATTATAGTGTGCATGAAAAAATGATAACAAAAAGATAGTGCGGCACGGAATGTTACGTCACAATGAATGTACGAAACAATGCGGTTCTTCGCTTAGTAATATTGTATGGGGTCCCCATAATATGACGTTTCCCCATTCTCCAATATTCAGAGCGAACGCGTATGCGATTAAGTATGCTTTCTAAATATAGGGGGAGCCCTTCACATAGCAGTTTTTATATTCGAAGGGTTGTTAGGGCAGTACCTACGGAATGGGTATATAAGGCCCTACAGTTATAATTCAATAGTTGCTTTAACATAGAAATCCAAAGAGATGCATGACATTTATTATTTCTTTTATTTTTGTCGCTCACTAAAAATGAGACAAAATATATGTTTTTATTATTAGGTAACTCTTCTTGTATTACTGGAGAACAAAAGATCTACCTATATAAATTCATTTCGTGCACTAATGACATCATTACATCTTGTTATGAAGTAACCAAATCCATATATCAATGATAATTTTTATATAATCGTGACATGGATATAAAAATATTGTTTATTCTTTCAATGAGAATCTTAGCCTTAGAAATCTTAGTTAAGTCTACGTAACTATAGGTACACTGGACCGCAAAGAAAAAGGGTTGGTTAGAAAATCTTCAATATCTTCAAAGGTACCTGACCTAGCTTTATGAAATAAAAACTAAATTAAAGCTAAACTAAATAAATATTATTTATATTTAAGCACATTAAAATGTTCTTTAGTTTAGTCTTTATTTCATTTATAGCTAGGTCAGATACTTTTGAAGATATTGAAGATTTTCTAACCGACCCTTTTTCTTTGGGGTCCAGTGTATTTTACCAATTTTCCCATGTGAATGTAAGTTTTAATAATATATGATATTATTTTCTATACATTAGCAAATAATTAGTACCTACCGAAATTCATGACATTAATAGGTAGGTACCTAATCGAAGGCAAGGTACCTTGCCGAAAAGTAGGTATAAAGACCCGCCTGGTCAAATGGTTAAGATGCTTGCCTTTTTGAGACATCATGGAACCAACTTTGGAATGAATTTTTTTAAGGCTGGTTCTGGTCTGGGTCTGACATTTTAGTGGTAGGTAGTGGTAGGACATACTGCGTTTCGCAGCTATTTAGGCAGCTAGCGACAGTAACAAGGAGGTGGGTACTGCCGCTAGGTGGGCTGCCCACTTTATGACTGCGGAATTCAGTAGTTAGGTATGTCCTGCTACTAATAACCGATCCAGTTTTAGATCAGATACGATCCGAGGTCTTTAATAATTATTAGCATTGTGGCCAAAATGAGACGACAGAATAAAGAAGCAAAAATAGGATTGGCGGTAGAATATATCTGAATTATTATAAAATAAAATCTATATAACTTATCATTTTGCTATGCTGATAATTATTTCTTACAAACAACAATAATATAACAATTCCTGTGCATATTATATTATTTCAGATTTTAAATTTAAAGTCTACTCCATTCATTGCAATGTCCTAGCGCCAGAATTTTTTATTTCATGCGGATATAGGGATGGATAAAATTACGATGGAGTATTGTCATGCGATTATTTATAGAAAATTTGGTAGCTTTGTGTCGCTTCCGTGCTTGAGCCTTCAAACACGACTATCCCATTTGATTCAAATTTTTACACTTTGTGACCCTGAGCTAACGGTTTGTTTTTTTTTTGTTTTTTTTTTTTTTAAACGAGGATTAAGGAAAACCGTTAGATGCTTATTTTTTTATAACAAGGAACTTATAATATGTCGTTCATTATGTTGTTAATGAGAAGAGACAAATAGTAAAATGTAGGTAGGTATGGTATCTACTCAAATATAAATTAGTAGAATGAGCAACTAATCAGTCATATAAGTGTTTTTTAAGTAAAATTTATATTTGTCATGAATTATAAATTATTAAAATAGTTAATTTTCTAATAGACGTACAACGTAAGATTTTATTTAATTTAGCGCCATCTATCCAAAACCTAGCGAACTATTTAGAACTATAGTAGGTACTTTGCAACAGAAACTAGATTTCAAGCATCTATATAAAAGGAAATTAATAATTATAATCTTTTTCAGAATTTATAAGATCCCCAAAGCACTATAAAAAAGGTTTGAAGGGATTTCTTTAAAAAAAAAAAAATTATAAATTGAACTCGCATAGCGCTGAACGCTGATTGGCTGTTTGAAATGGCGGAGGGGAGCTTGCGCAATCACCGCTCGGCTCGGTCGAAGCCAAATACTGGCGCGTTTATTCCGAGACACCAGGGCCACAGCACTTTGTAGGAGTTACAACAGAATAAACTCGATTGTAATAAAAACAACTCTATGCGAAGGACATAAAGTTGAACGTTTAATACGTCGAACGACTCGTTCATGTGTGACCAAGCTGGCAGATAACAAGGTGAGACGGTTGCGAATGGAAATAGCCTTTATGAACTTGTAGACACAGTCAAACTTTCTGTAGACGAGGTTCACGTTGTCATTAAGTAGTTTCCTAAATTTGACACGGCATGGGTTAGATTAGATAGAAGGGAGCCATTGTAACTCAATGACCTGGCGCTTTAAGACGTGTCGTTTTTAACCCAAAAAAATACACAGCTTAAATCAGATAATTAAGATAAATCTACTTGCAAAGTTATTTTATTATTATGTACAAGTTTACATTATTACTTGAATGTCTGATGGTACAATTTAGTGAAAGACGCTAGTCGAGGGTAAATTAACTAGTTAGTAATCTGAGGTCGAGGGATTAATACGACAGCTTTTAACTCAAATTTCCACAATTTCGATGGCCGCCAATCTTGCAGGGAATAATGATATTTAAATTTGAGCTTAATATAATATCATTATTATAAATCATAACAATAATGCTCGGTCCTGAAAGCCGATAAGTATAAATTTTGACTTGGCTTACGATTTCGCCGACATGCGGGATATCGATCCGACAATCATTGTCCCCGATAAGTAGTCATTTCGGTCAACGGTCTCATAGCGAAGAGCCTCGACCAACATTTCAAGAGTCACTAGTAAGATGGCTGGATCAAGTTTTGTACTTATATTTATATATACATACCTATTTACCTATATATATGGTAAAAATTAAAAAAGCTCCTAAACAGTGAGGCAACTACTTACACGACACACGGCCTCTGCGTCGCCTCTGCAATTATTCATCCCTAATAGATGTTAGAACCGTGTCTGTGGGTTTCCAACTAGCGAACCGACAGTTTAAAGCGGTCCCATCGGGGTAAATGGGCGTCCCCCGTTATACATACCTAGCCACTAGACTGGTGCTAAATCCAATTAGTAGTAACTCACGAAGACGGCTCTTGGATGGAGGAGGCAGGTGCCTTAATCACGCCTTAACTAAGGACGTTATGGTCGCTGCGGCCCGTAAAGCGTAAAGGGGGTTCTGACACTGTCAATAGGTATGCCACTACAGCCAAGACACCCTTGATAGCAGGATTCTATCCTGAAGGAGTTACGCATAGAGTCGGTGAGTGAAGTAAATTTGTTAGCGTCTGGCAAAAGTATCTGTCCTGTGTTTACAAGATACGATCTTTCAAGGGCTGGGTTATAATTGTTCTCCTTTATAGATACGATTGTGTTCAGCAGATGGTCTCAAAACGAACTGGACCTGCCCATCAAATTAATGTTGAAAATAGAAAAATTTCAAAACCAACTCCCTTTCTTGATAAAAAAATATACCTAGTTCAAAATTGAAACAAACCCGGTAGGAGCTATTAAATAAAGCAATGAATAATTAATATTTTACCTAAGATTTTACTTAAAAATTATAGATTATTAATTACCTAAGTATGTATAGGTAGGTACTTTTAAGCATGTTTATTTCAGGTATTACTAACTAGAATTTTTTACGACGATGCTCGCGTCAATTAAAGATTATTTTAAGAATTTAAGCGGAAAACTACCTATTTTAAAAACGGAATAAAAAGGACGGACGAAAATAAAAACTACTTACCTACCTACTTCTTTTTTATCCTAACTAATATAACAATATTTTGTTTGTTACGCTTTCTACGTCTTTACTTACTCAATTACAATAATGAGATTTCGCACAAATAAACGCAAGTATTTGTTTAAATTCGAAAATATCCTAAATAAATATCGGAATTATACCGATTTGCCATTAAGTACCGGAAGAATTTTATTGAAAAGAAAGAGTCGTCGAGTCGAATTTCGATGCGAAAGACTTGTGTTCTATTTTTTGTTATTTGGTTGGTTCCCTAATAACTAGTGGCTTTCTAACTTTCTAAGGTATTTTCTCTGCAACTGTTAACAAGAGAAACATTTTGAAAATAAAAAATTGCCATAGGTACAGTCAGCATCAGATATATCGGATCTGTCTAGGTACTCAAATAACACTACACACTTTGAAGACCGATTATATCTAAACTCCAAAGTACTCTAATTAATGTGAACATTCAACGCGTCAAAAATATCTAAACAGTCGAATGTCATTATTTTCTATACGATTATATTTTCATAATTACCTAAATTGTCAGATGTATCTAAATGTAATTGATAAGTTATGAGCGAAAGATTTTTCAAATTTCGAATGGCCCTCGTGCTTTGTTTTAGGACGTGTGTTGGTGATCAATAGTATCTAAATATATTTATACTAAAAATTTTAAAAATAAGTTTAATAGTTTATTAATTCTTAATTACTGAACTAAAATTGACAAAACTTTACTGTTTTTGGAATGGTAGACATGCTAACGGTAAACTTTATGGTAGGTGGCTACCGTCGCCTATAACACAAGCAACGTCACAGGTGCCGCAAGTGCGCTGCCAACTACACTAGCATTAAGGATAGAGATTTTTTGAATGGCCCTCAGGCCATTCGAAAGTCGAAAAATCTCTATCCCTTTTGCAGCTAATTTCCAATTATATTTAAATACTTAGATACGGGTAATTTGACAAGTGACAATCGATCTGGCAACTTAGTTGTATGCCTAATTATGAAAATAAGGTTGTACAGAAAATAATGACATTCGACTGGTAGTATCATGTTGGCTCCTTACAAATATGTACATACAAATATCCTTTGTTTTTGGCTAATGTTTCTGTGATGACTATCGGTAATGACAGTTAAAATATAGATTGAAGGTAGAATAATATTAAAGTCGTATTTGTTTTGATTTTTTTTTTCAAAAAGCGCTAAATCTATTTCGATAAAATTTATATGGGACCACCTCTGAAGTACGACTTAAGTAAAAAGAATCATCAAAATCAATTCATAATTATAGTCAAATTGAGAACCTCTTCCTTTTTTGAATTCGGTTGAAAATAATTCCTCACTGATGTGTGCTGATGTCATTCAAGCGTATTATGAAAGACAATGTAAGTTAGGCGAATATTAACTAAATATGAACCTTAATACAAACAGTTGAAAGGTTATTCCAAAAAGTGTTGAGATATAATTGAACATTTTAGTGCTTAGATACTTTTGGCGATCGGATTGTATAAATAAAACTTTCCCTTTGTAATGAAATATATGACATATGGGTGTTTAGATATATTTGAATTCATAGAAGCTCACATAAATTTGAAATCTGTTGTTGCGTAGATGTTAATGAAAAATTAAATGCCAACAATTATTTGCCTACTTCAGATGCTCATCTACTTCTGACGCTGACTGTACTATAGGTACGACTCGGTCCACTTTGTGACATAGGGTAACTATTAGTTTCTGTTTTAGGAAGAGACAATGACCAGATACCCCTTGGTCACGTACCTAATACCAATTTTGGCGTGCAGATGACGTCAAATGTATATAATGTAAGAAGGCTTTATAAAATTCTTGGAAAATATTCTCAATAATTCTGTTAAGGAAGTTTGTCAAGTGAAATATTATTAGTACCTACTTATACTACTAGTACCTACTTAATGATAGATTTTAATTGTGAGTGACACGTCGATAGACTATAATTCTAGATACACAGTCTCATACAAAACAAAAGACAATAAGTGGCATAACGCTTAACCTACAAATAGATATGCATTCACATATATTACAAACTAAGAAAAAGTCTTAAAATATACTTACATACAGTTTTTACAAAATAAAACTTAGTAACACTGAGGTCGTAAGATTGTAAAACGCGTACAATAAGTACCTAAGCACTGTGGCATCTTTGCGGTGGAAAGGATCGAATTTTCAAGTTAAGCTCATTTGCTGACGACGTTATTTTGTAGCTGATTGTACCTATATCTAATATTATAGTCGATTGACGGAGTGACATTAAAATCTACTTATTATGTTGTAAAATGAAGTCGCTGTCCACTTCCGTGTATTTCTCCGCTAACTCCTTCTAAACCACCCAACGGATTTTTTTCACTAATGGAAAGAGCGATAAAAAGAGGAAAGTATATAATAGGTAATTTGCTAAAAAAAAATTGCATCGAAGCCACCGGTGGGTCGCTAGCGCAAAATAAAATATCTACTAAGTAGGTATTATTAAAAGCATTAGTTATTAAAAATGCATGCAAAACTTAATATATGTAGAAACATAACAAATCAAAATCAAAATCAAATCAAAATCAAAATATTTATTTATCAATTAGGTTTCTCACGAAACTCTTATGATCGTTATTATAAATTTAAATTTACTAGGGTTTCGGAAAAAAAGCCAAGATGACGATCCTGAGAAGAAACCCCGAAAGAAACTCAGGATACTATTCTTTTTGTCATCTTTAAAATATAAAAATTACAATTAAGTACACTTAATACAAACATAAAGTTCATATACAATACATACTAAGCAAAACATAGTATGAGCTCCGGATCCAAGCTCTAAATCCAGGCTTGGATCCGGAGCTAAAATAACATTTTTTATAATCATTCTTCTTATTTTCTAAACAATTAGTATGACTGATGATTTATAAAACAGATAGATTTTTCACCTATATAGTTAGATACCTAGTTAAAGTAACTAAGTATACCGTAAGATTTATATCTATTTATGTAACATACACAACTAATGGAAAAAATTAAAGGATCAAAAAAATTTTCGGAAATTTTAGTGAAAATGCTATCTCAATGAAAAATGCTCGTAACGATGTCTAAAAAAAGCATTTTAAAGCTTCAAGTTTCTAGTTTTGAGCTCTGTCAAAAAAAAAAAAATTAGAGCTACATGTTCCATGCAATTCCAGGAAGTAGCGTGAGAAAAAAATTTTGCAGATTTTTTGATTTGTCTTGACTCCACGGACTTGAAAATTTTTTTCCAACCATAAGGAATATCTAGACCGAATAGCTTGTTTTATTCAGCTTCAATTTTCTTTTTATAGAACCTCTGTCTGTACGATCATTTTTGGCTGAGATAGGTACCTATTGAATTTTAAATCAACAAGGATCCTTTTGCCTTTGATCGACGATACCTCAAGAACAAATGGTCGCATAGAAAATTTAAGAGCAGTTATGAAAACTGGAATAAATTTCCTAAAAATTTTGCTGCGACTTTTAAAAAAAATATTTTTTCTTATCCGTGACATAAATTCGAAAAAACATCAACGGCTTAATTTTTAATCTTCATGACATGATGATTGTTAAGTGGGCCTTTTACAGTTGAATGTACCCACAATAACCCTGTAAAGTTTCAATTTGATCGAGAGAACCGTATCTTTGTTTCAAACGATCAATTTTGTAAAAAAAATTAAAGGATCACGTTTTAATCAATTATGACTTCCATACTTATCATTGAATATTCAAAGGGGCCAAAAACAATCATATTATTAAAATAAATAAATTTACATACTTAGTGATTTACTATCAGGTGATCTGCAACTTAGAATTTAATTCTGAAAATATCACTCCGAGGACATTAGTATCAAAAACACTCAAGGCAACCAACCCCCTTACGATCGGTCCGGTCGAAACTTGTTTATAAATGTCAAAATCTCAAATGTAATCTCTCAAAGAAGGGCATTTACAAAGAGGCATTATAATTTTCTCACTATCGCGTTCGGTTTCTTAACATAACCCGTGCAAGGGGAGACCTACTCTGACAACAAGAGACGATAAACACGAATGAATGAAAAGAAATAAATAGGTAGGTACCCAAAAAAACCCTTACATCCCTCGAACAGCTGCTGGCCGGATCACAATGCTGAGACTCCATACACGAAATTTAAATTAAGCCATGCAATGCATTATGTCAAATGAGTTAGCTGTCAGGCAAACGTCATTGTCAAATGTGTTCGGTTATTGTTTAGTTGTGAAACGAGCAGGTTACAACGAAATGCAAACCCAGCATAAACGTAGTTATAATGTAAATATTAATATTTACGTATAATATTATTAGCTGTTGAGGAGAATTCGTACGAGCCGTAGTTAGCTTTTTGAAAATCTCACAGGAATCTGACATTTTTCCAGGATACAAAATTTTCCTATATGTTAATCCAAGTAATAAACTGTATATGCCAAATTTCATTCAAATTCGTTAAGCCGTTTTTGCATAATAATATTTTATTAGGATTAGGATAGCAACTCATATTATGATATATTTATTTTCTGTAGTATTTTTAGAGTAAATAATTATTATAGCAACGTGAAACTAAGTTGGGCAGTTGTAATGCTGTGAATGCAAAATATAGATATATTAACATGTGTTACACTGCTATCTTTATATTTTGACATATTAATATACATAATATTTATATATTATAGCCACGTTTGTGCTGGGCTTTTAAAAACACACGCCTTGTGCGATCTCGATTGCGTATTTCGCAAGCCAAAACTCCGTTACAAAATGCATTATTAATTGTCAACGAGAACCTACCTTTCTAATCCTCTTCTTCATGATCCGCTCTGCGGCGTACACGCTATCGCCCAACTCCATCTTATGCATCCCCAGTTTTGTTGAGTTGAAATGACCCAAAATCCAAAAATAAACACTGCAATCCAATTAGTGTGCAATCCCAGTCACTGCATCCAAGTGTTATAGTGCACTGCAATCCAATGTGTATCCACTGTTCGGATTCCGTCACGTTTTAAACTTCCCGCGCAAATTGTCCTTATGCGCGTCGTCGGAGTCCGTCAAACGCAGCCTCCCTCTGTGAAAACTCGGAGCGAACTGGAGTAGGGGGAAAGAGCTTCGTCCCGCGCGCCCCTCACCGCTTTCACTCTACCCGATCGCCGACAGAGAGCGCCACGAGCCAGTAAACACTCGCTCGATATCTGTAAACAAATTATATTTTCATTTCAACAAAACCTGTTCTACAGTTTCATGTGCAGATAATATTTATAAATAAAATCTGATATAAATTTGTATTATCTAATATAGGTTCTCTTTATATAACCATATTTAAATAGGTAGGTATATAATACACTTATATACCTAGTAAATTTAACTTAAAAAGTGTATGGAATTGTAATAAAATAAAGTGTCCAAAATATAAAAGTTTAACACGTCAATTACATGACATTATTTGATTGAAGTAGTGTCAGCATAGCTTAGTAGGTATAATGCGTTGGCTCGACAGCCGCTGGAAGTGAATGCGTCTCGACACGGTGGCGGCGATTCCCCGCAACGAGCGGGGCGCGAGGAGGCACGTTACCCGCGGGTGCGACGTTGCCGCTATGCGCCAGCTGCGAGAGAAAGACCGAGCGCCTACCCTATTATTTACGCGCTACGTTGCCAGACCGCTCAGCCTACGTTGATTACGAGGACACCGCTTTTACGTTCGATCATCCGGCGTTCGAATATATGTTTAGTCCGCGACTACAGAATGTTTGTAACATTTTTAAACAAAAGTACTATTATTTTTAAACAATGTTGTACACATATGTAAAACTAGAAGCGGTACCTGTATTAAAAATCCTCGATGCCGTATTTTTAATTAAAACACATATTACACCTCTGAATGTCTTTACACAATATTGGTTACACAGAACTGTGATATTAGTGTTTCACGAAAAATTTACAGCAAAACGTCCAGTCCACACAGCGTACGCCAAGTAACTAAGGCAAGGCATTTTCGGACGTATCGAATCGGGTCGCATTCGTGCGCGGTCGCTATTGTGGGTCCGCGGGGTGCGGGGGGAACGGAAGAAACGTATAGCGATTGGTCGAAGAACACAGGCGGCGGGCGACTTTGTCGATCGACCAATGAGAGCACGCGACGCGCTGCCCCGCCCCGCCCTCTGCCAACCAGCTGTGTACTTCTCTCTCACTTTAGAATACGTTGAATTTCCAGCTTGGTTTTTTTTTATTTCGGTCGGCTCTTCGTTTCGTCGTTCATATAGAAAAATATAGCGACGGACATTTTGGATTACGTGGTAGCGTGAAGGGTCCCCGGATCCGGGCGCGGCGCGCACATTTTATTTTATTTATTCTGTCGTGGGCCCGGGCATTGTTGTCGGCGGAGAGATATGGCGCGATAAATAGACACAGCTTGCGTTGATTTGACACGTCCTATAGATAGCACCGTCTCTTTATTTAGAAAACGTCATGATTGTTGCCACACACTTTGAGCAACTGTAGACTTGGAACTTGGACTTGGACGCTTTTTTGAAATACTTATTTAAGAATTATACAATTAGGTATCTATGAGTCGAGATTGACCTAGAGATGTCAATTGCAAGAGTTAAGTCATATACAGATCCTGAAACGGTGTGCACGCTATGGTGGTGCTGGTTTACCGTTTGGATGGAAGGGTTGGGCCGAGATAGAAATGTTTATAAAGTTCTTATTATTTATTCACTTTTCCTTAAAGTTAACACACAAACTGTATATGGTATGGTATAGTATGGTAAGGTATGGCTATCGTACTGGTCGAACGGTAGTCGAACGCGCACTGGTGTTTAAGCGTGCATTTAAATGGCTGTAAATTGAAAATGCACGAAAAGCATAAAAATGGTCGCGCGACGGTGTTCGGTTGCGTAGCTCCGAACAGATCCTTTAGCCACATTTAGATCTAGGTACCTACGTCTCTGATATAGGTCTGTATCTTGTAATGCAATATCTATGGAAATTATGAATTTAAAGGTAAAGCTACAAATTGTACGAGATTTGGCCCAAATTGTACATACCTACTTACCTAAACAGAAATTTCAATAATATTTATCTAAAAAAATAACTGCTCTGACTGACGGCTCTTTCTTCCAAGCTTCCCTCTAATGTACTTATATAGCCCGACGGGCTGGACAGAGCATTTCAGTCGTTTTGGGTGGCGTTTGTTTTCTTGGCTTACACTGTTTATTTTCTTATCAATTAAGTAGATAATAGATGTGCAAGACAAAAGAAATTTCTGCTATGCTCATGACAACATGGTTGTAGCACCTGCAACTCTCCTGATCTTGCTTGGGTACTTAAACGACGATAGCCACAACTATTATGTAACTTAAAAGTGACTGGCCGTTGTCTTCGACAAAGCCGAAAAGAGGACTAAAAACTTCACTATTTAAACCTATGAAGTCTACAAAGTGGACACAAATCCAGAAAAGTTGACCAACCATTTTATATTTGACTTGATATAAGTAAGTATCTCGACTAACGCCTCAGTTAGCGGTATCCGCGGCAACTGATAGAGGCTTGAAGGTAAATAATATGGGAGTACCTATTTATGGTCTTAAATACAGCTCTTGAATAGTGAATAGGTTATGTATGGATTTTAAGGCCGGCTGCCTACAAAGTTGTTTCTGTAAAAACCTTGGCAAAGGAGAGCTGTTGAGCAATTTAAATATTTCAGACATAAGTAATAGGTATGCTGATTGTTACACCTTAAATACCTACGATACCGACAGATATTGACGGAGATTGACGTGGAGCGTTGTCCGTCTGTGATAGGCGAAAAATCTCGGAGTCTATTTATTTTTAGATTTTCACGGTGGAAAATTTTGTTTAGAACAAACTATATAATTTTATACGTGTCTTCTGTCGTCTGCAGGAAAATATAACTTGATACACGAAAATGCTATACATCAAAAATCCTTTTTGGATTCGATATATAGGCATGTTACGGCTAAAGATAGGTGTGACCATAAACTTAAGTTTAGCCGGCTAATCTTAAGTTTATCTTCGAGAGGCGGCTAAAGTTCGATATCATGTTAGTTTGCGTCTTGAATTTCCATCTTTAGCCGGTTAATGTGCATATTAACCAAAACAAAACGGCTACAAATGTTTCGATGGATGCGCCGGGGCGAACATGTCCATCGAGCGGAGCGGAGGGGAGACGATGCGCGCAGACAGACAGGCTGACGGTCCACTTGATGGTAGGTGGCTATCGTCGCCTATAACACAAGCAACGCCATTAGTGCTACAAGTGCGCTGCCGACCATAGAAGGATTAAGGATAAGGGAGGGATGAGGCTCCTTATTATTTTAGATACCTATTGTTTTAAGTTATTAACACTGCAGAAGTTTTTTTTGTAATTTTAAATACAGAAGTAGGTATCTGTAATGAACAAATGGTTTCTTATTATTTTATTTTAATGAATAGATATTGTTTTAAGTTATTAACGCTACAGAAGTTTTAATTTGTAATTTTGTATACCTACATAAGTATGTGTAATGAGAGTGATTATTTTTTAATAAAAGTTTTCGTGTCGAAATAGTAAACATTATTATACCGTTTCCTTTTTTATTTGCTTCTACATTTTTAGCCAAGGGCCTGCAGTTACACTTAAGTTTAGCCGGCTAATGATAGATGAAACTTATATACCTATAACGACGCAATCAGGGCGTATTCTGAGAGCTATTAGAATAAAGAAATTCTGTATCAACCAGATATGGTATAAGAAGATATATCTACCTAATATTTCTATGCAATAAAAGGTTAAGGACACTCGCTTACCTAATGTAACTCTGGAGCATCATTTGAACGACGGCTGAATTCTATCGCAGAACACGATAGAATGCCTAGGACTTTTAAACATACCTACCTATTTGATATCGATAAAATATTTAATCGAAACAAAAAGGAAAAATAAATAAATACATAAGTTACCTGATATAATGGTGGAGAAATGAGGATCATTTTTTCATTTTCTTTACTATAGATTAACGATCCAGTCTCGGTTTCGCACGGATACACACAAATCTTTCTTGTTTGTCGCGCTCCTTCTATTAGTGGTATCCGGTGGGTGGTTTAGAAGAAGTTAAAGGAGAAACAGACAGAAGCGGATAGCGACTTTATTTCGACCACGATTCGGTGCGGAATCCATGTGGAGCGCCCGCGGTATACTTGACACTGCTTATTAATTAATATTTAATCTGCCATTAAAAGTCCCGTTAAAATCAGTCCAGCCGTTTCGGAGATTAGCCACGAACAAACAGATTTACAAAAATTAAAAAATTAAAAATATTTTTGTTATATGTGCCGTACCTACTTAATATATACTTTTTCTACTGATTTTCTTAAAGCCCACTTCCTGTCTCTATTGATTTTCTCAGAGGCTTTGATGTAGGTAATATTCTTATCACATATTTGGTAAGTAATATAGCCAGTTATAGTCCTTTTGATCACTAGAAATTAAATCAAACTTCATGCTTTATCCACGACGAAGTTACGGGTGAGTCAAATAAGTGCCGTGATTCGCTTCGAGAAAAGAAAGAATGGTACGGCTGTGCTGGCGTTTGGCGGTTTGTCTGTTTGGCTCGGCTTGGCCGCCAAACTAACTAATTAACTACATCATGATAACTAGAAATTTTACCTCGTTTAATTAATCTGTGGAACAAATTCTCTGCTGAAATGTTTCTATCCCGTATCAAGATCAAGCTGTTAGTAATTAATGTTTTCTTGTGTTAGTCTTGATCGAATAAACTGAACCAACATTTGCCCCGCCCTTTTCTTAAGAAAGAACTTGGAATCCCTGAAACTGAAACAGCATAGGTAGGTATATATCATCATATTATATAGTGACATTGGCAACTCCGATCGCACCATTAAGTATGGGGAATCTTGACAAGTTTGTGGTTGCCGGGATACAAAAGGAAAAGAAGAAGGATTCTGTTGTTGCTAGGTTTTAATAAAAAAAATTCTAACTATACAAATTTAGAGTAATAGTAAGTCTCGTGGCAACGGAGCATATGTATTCCTGCCAAACGAGAAATTATTTAAAAAGGTTTTGATTCGTGGCAGTAGAGCATACTTATAGTGGCAAAGGGGAATAAATTATTCGTGCTTGATATTTCGTGCGAGCGGAGCATAAGCCGGATTGGGAAGCTATAGCAATGGAAAAAACAAGAGTAGGTACATTTTTCTTGTCATATTATATTTTATTTTCAATAATTTGCAAAGTTGTGAATGGCAGCTGTGTTTGTCATTACATAATTATTTCATTGTATTTTAGTACACTTTCTGATTTAATGTATAATATTACATGACCGTTAATATACCTAACAGATCGTGTAAGTATTCTTGTGTTCCAGGAATGTCACAGCAAATTCTCTTATTCCTTTCCTATTCTTTACCTTTTTATCCCACTAAGATATTGGTGGCGCTTTTGCAGCAAACTTGATTTTATTTATACACCGTCACATTAAATGGACTTATTCTTATTTACTAAAAAAAGAAAATATAGGTACTTTAGTAATAGCTATAGACTTTAATATGTACCTACTTAATTGTCAAAAAGGACGTGACAGTGACGTTTCCAATTAGGTTTTAAGTCAGGTGTACGTATATTTGTCTCCTTTTTTCTTTCTCTTAAAACGGAAAAGTCTTAGGTACTAAGTAGGTACCTAATTAAAAATTTAAACTTAGTTTTTAAAAGTTTAAACTTTTTCGTACTTAGCTAGTTATGAAACACACGTAACACTAATTGTAAAATACAAAAAAATCGAGTCAGGATTAAAATAAAAGATATTTTGGCTATTTATATACATACTTAACATATTTAAAGAAGCCTTAAAACTTTTTTAAATCTAGAATATACGCCAAAAATACCATTTTAGACACATTATTTTGAGAGAGACCTTAATTACGAGGGACATAAAATGTACTTAATCAAATAAAAAAATATATCTTCCTTTCATTTCCTCCAAGCTTTTAACTGTCCGTTGTCCCCTTTCTGAACAAGGTTATAAATTGATGTTTGATCATTATCTGAAGACACCGCTGCGTTAGTATAATTTATTTATTTTTACGTTATTTTTTTATAATATTGGTGCCGTTTATACTTTTATTGGTGATGATGGCAGACAAACTTGACCATCCGCTAATGTGTAAATGGCTATCGTTGCCTCGTATGCACAAGCAAGTTCTTCTGAAAGGGTTAGTGAACTGGCATCAGACAAGCTATCCAGTTTAAGATTCCTGAAAGTAATCCGCCCAGCCTATACTTAACTACTAACTTAATTAACTAATTAATTACTTTACTTATTAATCAGTTTACTTAATTAAAGTTAGTTACACATAAAATATTAGACATTAGGCAATAAAGTATCGTACATAACTTACTATGTAGGTACTATGTGTAGGTACTTTAACATTTTTTTTAAAGTTTCTAAAATTATTATTATTTAAGATCGCTAACATTTTTTATCTGGCTTAAGTATTTAGTAAAATTTAGTTAGATAATAGAATTAGGAATTAGCAGAAAGGGGAAAATAATTGTTTAAAGAATCAGTTACGGAAATATTTAATAAGTAATCCCAGAGTTAGAGCGTGTTTCGTTTCGTTCTTTTCAGTGCAGTGCAATTGCATGCCTTGTAGTTGCTTAAGTTTTTCGGCGACGGTAGCCACCATTTACCACCAAACTAGCAATTTAAAAAAAAAAACAGTTTTCTTCTTGGGTGTAGACTACTAAACGCTTTAAAGCGACGAAGGCTACGCTTATAAAAACGAAGAGAAACCCGGTAAGTAACTCGAGGGGTTCTCATTGATCCCTTGCTTAAAAGCGTGATATAACAGAAACATACCTTAACGCTTGGAATTAGAATGGATATTACAATGACCGCAATGTTTGTAATAAAACACCCGACTCTACCTACTTAAAGGGCTGTGTGTACGAGGCAAAATTGCGCGTTTTGTAATGTCGCCCTCACAATGATAATATTCCGAGAAGGAAACCGGCTTTTTGCAATATCTGTGCAAATTTCTATGGCATGCTTTGTGCTGCGCCATGTGGTTTTTTGGCGCCTTTTTGCGGACATAAATTAAATTTATTATTGTAAGAACAGGCTAGGACACGCAAATTATTAGACGTCATGTCCTTCTATATACCCATGCACATTGGGGTAAGCAATGATTGGAATCTATATTCCGATTGATATAGTGTGAGTGTTTTGATTTATAAAAATTCATGTCAAATGTTTGAACAAATATTAAAGTAGGTATATCTGTTAAAATAAAATTGTCTTGGTCTACTGGAGAAACAGAGACACATGTGAATGAAAATTTATAGAAACCAATGTTAAAGGTGGGTACCATTGTTATAACAATTCATTAGCATCTAGGTAAGTGGTGTTTATTTTAAAAATGTCTAGGTTTGCTTGTAAAAGAGAAAGACACTAGAAAAAAATATGATTAAACATGAATATATAACATAGGTAGGTAATTACTATAATATGATATTCCCTACTTCTAAATTGTGCCCGCGACTCTGTAAGCACTGTAGTTGGTTTTTTTAAAATCCTACAGGAAACTAACATAATTGCAGGATAAAAAGTATGTTATGTGATAATCGAGGTAATAAACTATCTTTGTGCAAAATTTCATCCAAATCCGTTCAGAGGTTTTTGCGTGACTGAGTAACAAGCATCCAAATATATAAACTTTGGCATTTATACTCACCTACTTTATTTATATTATTAACATTAGGATTCATATTATAACATATTTATTTAGTATACCTTTATAACATTATATTGTAACATAATACCTATGAGAAAGACACTAGACAAATCTTTATATAATATATATAAAAAAACAAAACATTTTTTCATACAAACCAGCTTAACAAAGTTGGTTTGTATACTACCTATATGCTTCAAGAACTCGAGAATGAGTAGACCTATTTTAATTCGCTTCTCACACACTGATTTTTTATAATTCTATATTTATAAAAACCAATTTTATGGGTCGTATACACACTAATTTAAAACACTTGTAGGTTTTATTTATTATAGGAACTTTATTTTTATTTTTACAAATTCATATAACACATCGGTTTTTTTTAATTAAATAATAAAAAAAGTAAGTATAAGAAAGTTACTATTAAAGTTTCCCTATCTCCTAGGATCTAGGTTAGGTACTAACCCCTTTACATATCTAAATTCGGCAACGTACTAAACTTGTAGCACCTATGAGCGTTGTTTGCGGTAGCCACCTACCAGCATCTAGGCGTCAGAGATTGTTTGGCAACCTTAACATTTAAAAAAAATGTAGTCCTTTACCTTTATAACCAATAATATCTGTTTTATACCAACCCATCTGATTCTACCTACATCGTGTTTATATAGATACCTACTACTTCGTGTGAGTTATATGTTCTTAGAGATTTCTTGGAATCCTACGCACAATGTGCATGAATCATGTCTCAACTTAGAACGACTGTCTTGAGTAGACTTGATTTTATGTACGAGTCTTTTGATTGGCGAGTCACACCACGGTTATTAAAAAAGAGATAATGATTGTTTTGTTTGATACCTATTATATATTCTTTCAATATTTTTAATATCGTTTACTGAACGATAAAATTTAAATAGAGTTTAATTTATGTTCTGGTGTTATTTATTTTCATATCTTATTAGAAAAAATGTTGAATTACCTGTTCATTGTGAGTTTTAATTTTAAATTTTTGACAGGCTATCGTCGCCTATAAGTAAGTATAATACAATGCCACAGGTTTCACCGACCATAGCAGGATTACAGATGTCATTAGGAAGGAAAAAGAAAGTAGGCTCTGACATCCCTTACTGACTTAGTGAAACACAACACTACACAATAAACGTCAAACCCTATAACTTCGGGAATATTAAAGAAGATTACATCCTTCCTTATTATATGGAAAGACCTTGCATAATATAATTTGAAGTCGCTTCCCTGAATGAACTCCTCGTAAACCACGCAACGGATTTAGATGCGTTTTTCACCATTAGTTAAATAATTTTTCATGGTAAGATTATATAAATAGTAAAAACTAATTTTTTTTTAAATAAGTAGAAAAACAATGTTTTGGAAGCAAGTCGCCGAGCCTGTCCGCCTCTGTATGTTTCTCTGCTAACTTCTCTAAATAAACTAGCCAACGGATTTTGAAACGGTCTTCACTTATGAAAAGAGGATGGACTAAGGAAACGAGGAATGTTTTTTTATATAAAAAAAGTCTATTATAAAATAAAGTCGCTGTCTGCTTCTATCCTTTTCTCCACTGACTTTGAAGGTTTGTATAATTAAAAAAAAGCATATGACCTACGCGCGAAACCAGGGCGTGTCACTAGTATAAGTATTTATTTTCGTAAAGTTGACGCGAAGTAACATACGACATCACAATTCAAAGTCATTAAGTAGGTATATAAAGTACAAGCTGTTGCACACGACTTCGCCCGCGTAATTTAATAAAATGTAGCCTATGTTACTCGCTGATAATGTAGCTTTCTATAGGTGAAAGAATTTTTAAAATCGGTCCAGTAGTTTTTGAGTTTATTCATTATAAACAAAAAGACAAATATTTTCTCTTTATAATAAAGTCATAAGCCGAGACAAATAGTATCGATGTTAATTTTATACCTTGATACCTATTATACCTATTATTTTGTTTTATGGACTGTATTAAATTAGTGTCTAGTTCGTTGATTAGATTAGGTTTTAGAAGCGAACACATCCTGATGCCCTATCAGTTCAATGTTAACAACTTAGGTAATTCATTTCGCAACCTTGTTTCATAATGGCGATAAATTTGAATGACGTCATTGAAGACCTGCACTTTTAATGAGCAGGTATATAACCTTCAACAGTTTTGTTTCGTCTTTTTTAAATCGACATTTGATATGGGATGGAACGACTTGCATAATAAATATAGTCGCGTTTGAAAACTCTAAATTTATGGCATGAATCTTTTTTTTTTGTAAATGATCTTTGTGTTTTATTTTAAAATCTTTTTTTGTCAATATTGGCATAAATTTTATAGTTAACGATTTTTATTTTTATGTGAAGACCAACTTTGAAGGTCCACTTGATGGTAGATAGTTAAAGCGCACATAGGAATATGGCCCTTATCCATATTCCTATGTGCGCTGCCTATAATAGGAATATGGATAAGGGACTTGGGGCCCCTATTGAATCTCCATAATATTCCCATATTGAAAATGGGCTTCTATTATATTTCTAATAAATTTTCTAGTACCTAAATCGAGTTTCATTTAAAATTATATAATACGATTAACTCATGAATAAAAAAATTCGTAATATAGGTACAGAAGAGAAGGATTTGCTTTAATTTTTTTAGCAGAATATTCTACAATTTTATTTATAGGAATATTATTTCTTATTTATTATCATAACTTTTTTAAATATATTTTTTTAATAATCATTGTTATCATATTGACCTCAAATGAATTTGTAATCAGTCGTGTTATATTGTTCTTGTTATACTAATATTTTTTAGTTCAAATCAGTAGTTTACCAGTAGTTAGTTCGAAGATTAGACTAATAATTGTTGTATATTCTACAGATAAAAATCAAAATCAAAATCAAAATATTTATTTATCAATTAGGTTTCTCACGAAACTCTTATGATCGTCATTATAAATTTAAATTTACTATTTACTAGGGTTTCGGAAAAAAAGCCAAGATGACGATCCTGAGAAGAAACCCCGAAAGAAACTCAGGATACTATTCTTTTTGTCATCTTTAAAATATAAAAATTACAATTATGTACACTTAATACAAACATAAAGTTCATATACAATACTAAGCAAAACATAGTATGAGCTCCGGATCCAAGCTCTAAATCCAGGCTTCATTGTCACTTAAATAATCAGTGACCTTATAGTAGCCTTTCGAGAGGAGTTTGGCTTTAATGACACCTTTAAATTTATTTATAGATAAGGCTCTTATCATCTCAGGTAGTTTATTATAAAACCGTATACATTGACCCATAAAAGAATTACTTATCTTGTGGAGTCGCGTCTTATGTAAATCTAAATTATTTTTGAACCTAGTATTTATATTGTGTACATCACATTTTTTATTAAACTGACTAATATTTTTATGAGCGTAAATTAAATTGTCATAAATATACTGACATGTAACAGTTAAAATCTTTATTTCTTTGAACTTTTCTCTGAGAGAACACTGCGGATCTAGTTGATAGATGGCTCTAATGGCCCTTTTTTGTAAAATAAAAATACTATTTATGTCCGCAGCGCTACCCCAAAGAAGAATCCCATAACACATTATACTGTGGAAGTAACTAAAATAGACAATCCTAGCTGTATCGACATCTGTTAGACGTCGAATCTGTTTAACTGCATAAGCTGCAGAGCTAAGCCTTTTACTTAATTTCTCAAAGATAAAGATTTTTGTACTGTCACTGTTCATGCTTCCACCCTAATGCGAGATTCCAAATGGAAGATGATTACCGTCGCCTATAAATATTATTATTTCGTTATTAGACTAATTATTTCGTATTATTATTTTAAATGTTAAGGTCGCCAGACAACCTGACGGTCCATTGTCTTGATGGTAGGTTGGCTACCGTCGCCTTATAATACAAGCAACGCCATAGGTGCTGCAATTGCGCTGCCGACCATAGAAGGATTAAGGATAAGGGATAAGAAAGGATGGGCTAATGGGCTCTGGTATCTGGCATCCCTTACTCACTCACCGAAACACAACAGCAACCTTGTGAAAACGTTTCAAAGTGAAGAATTATACATTTAAAAACGCCACAGCGAAAAATCCCGGACTCAGACAAAACGCATCCGGAATGCATAAGATAAAATTCATCCCTCTCGCTGTTTTAATAAAATTAGTGGAGAGTGTGCGGGAGGGTTGTAAGGGGGGTTAGGAGAGGTGAAGCAGCGGAAATTGAAGCCCGCGGGGCATAGATCCCCCACTCGGTTATCTGTGGGGAAGACACGTCGCACAGTTACGGGTTCAATGAAGTGTTCCAGAAATTGATGCGTTTCCCAACATGGGTTTGATAAAATGCAAAGTGATCGTGAAAGGATTGATAGAAGGGAAAAGTTTATCTGGCATTAAGTATACAGAAATTTTGAGATAAATACAAATTTAATTGGAATGCAACGATTTAGTTAAGTTAGTTACCTACCTATATAGGCGTAAAACAAAATATTTTATACTATAAGTGTAGATGCACGCTTTAACAACATGGTGCCTTATTAGAAGTAAGCCAGTTACATTTACAATATTATCTAATATATTCTTATATATACATACCTATCCGCATAACTATTATATATAGGTATATCTGGTTAGGTATATATCCAAACAAATTATACAATAAAGTCCCTCTCCGCCTCTGTTTGTTTCTTCGCTAACTTTTTCTAAACCACCCAAAGGGATTTTGATACAATTTTCACTAATGGAAATGATTGTTGATTTGTAATTACTAACGCCTGTTGCGTTTTTACTGCTAAAGTACAGTGTCGATATTGTTAAAATTTGGCTCAACACCTCAGAAAAGATATAGGCTACTTTCTAACCATATACAGGCCAAGCCGCACGTGAAAGCAAGTTGATTGCAAAATGGAATCCTGCATTTTCGCTTTCTCATACTGTGTATGTACAGTCGTAAGTTTATCAAACAAGCGAACTGTGACAAGCCGACAACGCACGCTATTGTTGTTCGAGTTATTACAGTAATGCATACTCCAAGTGACACGTCAACGACGTCCAGTTGTTTGAATATAAACCTTATTGCTATAGACATAAAGTGTCTTGACGTCGCAATTTCATATACTGCATTTATAGAGCGTTTACCGAGTGCATGACGTCAACCTTGATGTACCTAAATAATAGATGCGGTCTTTTATAGTACGTTTGGTTTTATTCGTTTTCTTCAGTCTTTTGATAAAGAATGAAGATTTGATGATAAAGAAATTAAATAACTAACAAATGCGAAAGTAAGTTTATTTGTTGGTTACACTTTCACTGCTCAAACTATCATAATGAAATCTTGCATACACGTTGATACATTAATCCTAACTAATACCACCTAATACTAGGCATAAAAATGCGAATGTGTTTTTGTTTGTTTGTTACACTTTCACGACTTAACTGCTCAAACGATCATCATGAAATTATACAAAGGGTAGGTACCTACATACTTTTCATCCACAAAAAAGCAGTTCCAAAAGATAGAATTAAATAACTTGTTATAATAAATGTAATTAATATCTACATTACTTTAAAATTTAAGTATAATTTCTCAAAATTAATTGTTATTTCTTGTAAGTTCTTAAAAGTGTAATTAATTAAGACTAGGTCTACCTGATAGTAAGTTGTTAACATTAGTCTCCTGATCGTTGCACAAAAGGATAAGGATCTTTTGTTTCGCGTTATGTTATATTTATTGTATACCTACTAGCGAACCGCTACTGGCTTCGCACGGGTGCATTTTTTTCTGAAAATTACATGAAAACCTTACTCGTTTAACGCTCTTTCCACTAGTGAATGCCGCATTAAAATTTGTTGCGTACTTAGTTCAAAAGATCTAAGCGTAACATACGAAGGGACAGACGGCGGGAAGCGACTTTATTTTAAATACTATATAAAATGTCTTCAATAAAAATTATTAGTCCTGATAACGCCTCTTCAAAATAGTAATATCTTGCTTAATGCATATTGATAAGATATCATAAAAGTAATCATAAATAATATCAATAAATCCATTATATCAATTTTATTAACCAACTGAACTCACGGATAACAGGACCTACGGTGTCCATTATTGCTAATACAACATTGAAAAAAATAAATTGTCAATAAAGTTCCACTTTCAACAAAATTGATTCGCTACAATGGGTGACATTTTTCAAAAAAAATGATCTACTAATCATTAGTAACTAATGCACTACAATTGTTAAGCGACTTTAAGTTGGTGCACTTTATAACTCATTTTGGAATTCTAGTTTTTTTTTTATGGAAAATTACATTTAAAATAAATAAACAATACGTCATTTTTTTAAAGAAAAGAACTGATATACTTTCTATGGTAGGTGGCTACCGTCGCTTATAAAGCAAGCAACGCCCCGGGTGCTGCAAAGGCGCTGCCGATCATAGTAGGAGTTAAGGTGGACTTTCGATCCGAGCGTCAGTGACGCCGGAGCCACAGCGTCACTGATGCTGCGTCAGTGACGCTGCCGCAAAGCGATCTGATGACTTTGGATGCCCGCAATAGACGCACATCTATCGTTGACATATTCAGTCGTTTTTGTTCTGTTATCGTGAAATGGATCTTGATCTAGAAGGATTAATTGAAGCAGAGCGAAAAGATGGTGATCTTTTACTTATACTAAACACACCGGCATATTTAGCGGAACACAAAAAAAAGGTCCATAATTAAAAAAATATGGTTTTATTTTAAGATCTACTTACTACACTTCTTTTGTTATTTAAAGTTTCATTTGTTTTACCTACTTAAAATGAGATCACATTAAGAACAGATTTTGCGAGTAAAGGCCATTTGTGAAAAATTGTACATTTTTGAACTTTTCATGTAACCGGGAAAAGTGAAAATTAATATTAAAATAACAATTAATTAAATTAGAAAAATGGTGATTAATATCGCGTATTTCCTCCACGTGCTCTTATTAAAGTTTCTACCCGTCTAGGCATACTGAGAATGATGTTATCGATGGTCTCCTGGGATAGTCTCCGCCATTCCTCAACTACGGCGATTCGCAGTTCACCCACGTTGGCAGGAGCTGGAATTCTGGACTTAACTTTTCTTTTCAGCAAGTCCCAAACGTGCTCTATTGGGTTCATATCCGGTGATCTCGCCGGCCACTCCATAACAGTGATATTCATATCATTAAGATAAGCTTGAGTTACCCGAGTGGTATGCGGCCGAGCATTATCCTGCATAAAAACAAAATCGTCACCGATATATGGGGCAAACGGTACGACATTTTCTTCTAAAACTTCTCTGATATAGCGGTCTGCAGTCAGACTCCCTCTGTCAATCACTACCAAGTCTGTGTGAGCTCCCAAACAAATGCCCACCCAAACCATTATTGATCCACCACCGTATGCAACTGTAGTTTCAAAATTTGTCTGAATGTATCATTCTCCTTTGCGTCTGTATATTCTTTGCCTGCCGTCAATTTGATTTAAGAGAATTCTGCACTCATCACTACTCTGGTACTACTCTGGTACTCACGCGGACCAACTTACTCCATTGGTCCGCGTTCCAAAGTCCGCGTTCCATGGATCGTTGAAACTGGTCGACGAAGATCTCTGGATATCACTCTGTAGGTTTAACCATTTCTTCGCATTTCGAGTGCCCTGGCAATCTCCGTTGGGGCTAAGTCAGGCATAATTCAGTCCTCAACTCCAGAAAGATACGCGATTAAAAAAAACTAACAAAAAACAGTATTTCAATGAAATTTTAAATCAAACTCAGAAGGAAGAAATACTCGAAGTTCGCTCCAGATAAGGTGTATTTGAATAAAATTAAAACAATTGCATAAAATGTGATGTTCAGTTGTTTTCTTAATTTGAAAATTTCTTTTTAAATTAAATGACGTATAAACCAGCCAGCAACCTTATATGATACTGATATCAAACCTTTATTTTATGTTCCGCTAAATATGCCGGTGTGTGTAGTTAGAGTCCCAAGTGACTCGATTTTTCTAAGTCGAAATGAAGAGGGATTTTAATCCAAAAACACCTAAATTCAAACAACGATATATTAAGAAAATTTTAGCCATTTATACTTATTTTCTTCTAGAACATATCAAAAAAGGTACAGTACAGTGCGAGCCCGGCACTGACGCGCTGCTCGGACGTCGGTCCATAGATTTTCATAGTAACTTATACTGTCGCACTATCTCAGCGTTAAGCCTGGTATAGACGGGGTCAGTAACAAGGCAGTACAGTAACCCAGTCCAGCGCTGACTTGCTACTGGGCTTGTATAGACACTAGTTTCAAGTCAGTCCAGTGTTGACTTCGCGCCCTCAAGTCAGTCCAGTTGACTAGCCTGCCTGTCTATTTTCAGGCCCAGTAATGACTTACTGGCGATCCCGTCCACATTATAACAGTAACTGGGTCCGAAAATTCGAGTCACTGGGTCTAGTCACTGCCATCGTGTAAACCAGGCTTTAGTATCGCGACGTTACTGACGCCGCGTCACTGACGCTAACGCTCGGATCGAGTCTCTTAAGAATTAGGAAGAGAAAATGGGCTCTGACATCACTTACTAATAAGTCAATGACACTAATAAGTCTTAATTATTTTTAAAAATGTGACTATAGTTGCTTAAGGTTTTTCCGCTTTTAATATGACCTCTCTCCTTTGATTTCTTGACAATACCTACAGTTATAGTTTTCCAACATCACAATCAGGTTCTTCAATATTTTCGACTTGTCTTGTTGAACTAAATCATAATAAAAACTAATGAGAACACTCATAAACACTATGTTGGAAATAAAAACTACTAACTAATAAAAATACTGATAAAAACTAGTATAAAAACACCCACTTTGGTTATCAAATCAAAAATAAATTATCCTTAAAAATCGATCCAAATATTAGATTCCTTAAATCGTAAGGCTAGAGCATAAATATCACTCGATTCCTTACACAGAAGACAAAACAATAGACGTAACTGAGATAAGGGTCGCAATCAATCATTGTTCTGTCGTTAACGCGTCTCGCGACTAAACAAATAAGTTTCTCATAAGTACACCTAATAATAATTTAAGCTAGCTTTTGTCCCCAACTTCGTCCGCGCCCCTTTTTCTTATGTGTTAAAACATTTATTCAATCGTTATTGATATTTTTTGTCAGGCGATGAATTAATTTAATTTTTAGATGATCCTTTAGAAACAGTGCTTTTTTCTGGATGAAAGATACTTTATGTCCTTTTTTGTACTCCTGATAACGAGTATACAAAATTTCATGATCGGTTTATTAGTTAAGGCTTGAAAGCTTAACAAACAAATAAACAAACACATGCAATTAGGATTAACATTTATTTATTGTTATAACATTCCTAACACAATTCAAATAATAAAAAAATTTATAATATTAGAAAGGATAATTGATTTGTTAGCCTATCTATTCTTAAGGAAGATGTCGCAATTAAATAAGGCTTTAAATCGAAATTTGAGGTGAGTACAGGATTTTTTGATATATTCTTCTTTAAAGTATTTAAAAACTTTTTTTCAAAATAAATTTTGTTCTGAACCCCCGAGAAAGGGTTGAAAAATATCATAATAGTTGTTTTTTCAAGATTACTCAAAAATGGTAAGTGCTAGAAAAAAAGTTATTAATAAAAATTGTAAAGCAGGAAATTTTACATAAAAAAGATATATTAGACTTTTTTCTATTATTAAAATTAACCGATTTGGGGCGGTTTGAAATTAAGGGATGAAATATAAAACTAAAATCATAGCGAGCTGTAAAATTAATTAATTTTCAATATATTTTTTTCTTTTACTCAGATAAATATAAATTTGTACCTATTTAACATCACGCTATGAAATTTATGAACAAGTAAAAAGAAAAAGTCAGATAGAGTGTATGCGATGCGGTGCCTTATTGTTGACAATGCTGACGCCCGACGGGAACCGAACATTACCGAGCATAACCGAAACGTTCATATCTATGTCGATTTAATTTAAGCGGCCGGTGAAACCCTGGGGCTAAATTATTTTAGGTATATTCTTCCAAGATCATTATAAAGTTTTCCTGATTATTTGGAGTAATATTACCTACCTATTAATAAATCGCTATGCTTCACGCAACGTTTGATTTCCTGTCACGCGAATGGTTTTTCAAATAAACCATTTGATTCATTGTGTCTATTATGTTCTCTGTAATTTTGTGATAAAAACGTTGTAAAAGAAAAAGATTTTTTCCTTTACATAATAATTTATATTATGTCGGTTAATGTCCATAAACATTATGTACAATATAATTTGTCCTTCTATGCTCTAACTAAATCGTTTGAGCAACCCTGTTATTAGTTATTGTATAGAATGGAAAAACCTCAAATACTAATGATTGAGATAAAATAACAGTCAAAAAGAGATTAACACCCTTTAATAATCGCAGATGCATTCTTTCTTCTTCCTATCTATGATATTTGCATACTTTCTTTCATAGCTGTTATTTATATTTTGACTAATTAATTCTTATTTCAGCTATCTAGCTATTTTTATTTAACCTATCTAGGCCTAAAATGGCAGAGGACTGTAGTCGACTGTCTTGTAGGCGCTTTACCGACATTACGTCCTTGCGTATATTCTTTCTCGTTGAGAAATCGCCAAAGTTAAGTATTTTAAAATTAATCCTATGTCGTAAAATGGCCAGTTCTAAAACTAACTAAATATTATACCGACATTCAAGACTAACAATTCAATCTAGTCATCCTAATTAGGCGTCCACAAATTGTATGAAGAACGGCTTTCTTATCTAATTTCTTCGAATTACGTCCAAGTGGCTCGGATCATGCGTGTGCGCAGCTCGTTAGCGCGCGTCGGAATCTCGACCAGTTCGACCAGCTCCGCTTCATTATACATATCTATCTATACATGTTATAAGTATTATTTTGTATACTGTAGAAATAAAATAAAAAAACGAAATGCGTTGCTCTGATAGAGAAATTATATTTTTTTATAAACAAAATAATTTTATATTTTCTGTTTTATACAATTTCACCGTACTAAATACTAATCTTACCTGAGAGAAACAACAAACAACAACAGCTATTATTTCTATATTCTTGTTTGCTTCTTTAAATGCTTTAAATTATTTATTATTTATTAACACGTCTCATTTTACAATCATATAATATTACTATACCTACTCCGTGTTATTCTCGCGTTGTAGGTAGACGCTTTTAAAATTATAAACAACTACCTATATACCTACTAAGAAGTTTACAACGCGGGAAATTCAAATTAAATGAAGTGAAATCAACTTCATTTACATACATTTGCAGCAAGTAAGCTGCAGTCACCAAATACCCAAACTACAGATCTCGACTTAACAAACATTAACTGTTCTATTATTAGTAGACCTACTAGCTGGTGCCCACGACTTCGACCGCGTTGAAGAATATTAAGTAGCCTATCCTGTGTCTCGTACTCCAAATGTTTATCTACCAAGTTTCATGAAAATCAGTTAATTCGTTTCAGAGTTATGGAGGAACATACATACATACATACAGAATAAAATTCTAAAAATCGTCAATTTAGTTTCAGTATAAAAACAAAGTAACAGTTTAAAACAAAGTAACTTACTCCATGACCGACCCTTACAGATTTATTATTAGTATTGATTATAAAACATTTATTCATTCATTCCTTTTTTAATGAAAAAATGGCAGAATCAAAATACACCGAGGTTTATTTTCAAATGAGAAATGGGAGAATACTGGGCAGCTCTACTGGCAGAAGAAACACCCTCTTACAGAAGATCATTGTGAAATTACTGCACATGCGTCGAGCTGTTATGTTTCGCTGAATGAGTGAGGGATTCAAGAGTTCTACTAGTCCTCCTGCACTTTTATGGTGATCGTAATCCATAAAGCAATGTTCGTGTTAGTAGGCAACAGTTACTCACTTACCCACCATATTTGTCGCCTTACACAAATAACTAAAAGGGGACGCCGTTTATATAGATCTAAAATAAAAGTTCGACGAAATACTTTTTAAGCATATTTTATGGTAATCTACTCTTGCGCATCTCACTTTTGATTTCGATATTGAAGCTCAATTAATAACGTACATTATCAAAATTCCGAAATACATATAAGTACTTATGTATTTACATAAGTATTATAAAATAAAATCGCTGTCCGTCTCTGTCTGTTTCTCCGCTAATTTCATCTAAACCACCTAACAGATTTTGATAGGATTTTCACTATGGGAAAAGTGATAAAAGAGGGAGATTTGTGTTATATGTATATAATTAGAGAAAAAAATGCATCCGCGTGCGAAGCGGAGAGCGGGTCGCAAGTTACTCATAAAAGGTAGATAAATTAGTAAGTATCAATGAACCTTTTTAATAAGGAATTTATTTCCTTTAAGATGGTGACAAAAGATCAATGAAACCAATTTTGTTCCTCTTTGGCTTGGCCATATGGCCGACATATGGCAAACCAACAACGAATTCCACGCGTCTTTAATGACAGCGTAAGAATAATTTTTAACTAAACTACGTAACAATACCTACTTCGTATTGTGCTCTCTAATTTGCTCGGAGGAAGTACTTATACTTACTTTAATATGTTTTTTTTATTCTATAAACCACTACTTTGTCGTTTAATTTATGTCTATTTCATATGACTATTTGTTTGTCGAGTCACAGAGTCACTTATTTTATTTAACTTCATGTTTATTTTAATAAAGTAGGTAATTGTTAACTATACTTTTAATGAGGAAAAAAACCCTTTTCAACGGACACATTGCCATTGCGGTATTGTACGAGCCGTATTAAAAGACCACAATTTTTGTTAATAATAGCTCGTTGGTTTATATAGGTAGATATTTGGCGGAATTAATACCAGTTTATTATATGTATACTTATGTAACTAGGTGTATATGCAGTAATTAATTACTTATATAATAATAATTAGTGTAGCTATACATATTACTAATTATACCTATAGAATATATAACTATATATATAAACATTGCATGAATAGATAATTGCTATTATGACTATAGAATTTGTAAGTTTACCTACTCCTTAAGAATCGATTTTGATATACAAGCCCGGGGTATGAAAATTTATGGGAGTAAAATCAAATGTCACACGTTACGCGTTACAGGCTACAATATGCTTCAAAGACTTCAATACATATTAATATGATATAATACATATAATATATTTCCCTCCGTCGCTGAATATCATATTCTCAAAAGACCACATTCGCAAAACACGATATCCATTGAACATTTATTTGTGAATTGAGAAAATTAACCAACTAATAAATCTAACAAAATGCATTCATATGTATATAAGCCCGTGGTATGTAAATTTATGGGATATCTGAAGTTTTATAGATATTGCGCCATCTACACAATATAATTTAAAAAAAGAACAATGTTGTTCTTTCGGCTTGTTCGAATTGAGAAAATTTAAATTTTATAATCGTTCGTAAGGAGTAACCAGGTGTGTCGGAGCTGGCACACTCAATTTTTTTTAGAGTAAAATAAAAACCGCAATTAGCTTTTGCCTGCGATTAGGTCTGCATTTTCTTTTTTACAGAAGACAGAAAACCTTTACAGAAGACTACTGGTAAAACAACACCTACTTACTTAAGTACTTACTTACTTGATTCTTAAAACTGATGGACCACCTAAATTCTGGTTCTGAAAGCTGTGATTCGTCATCACTATAGTTAGGTATTTTAGGCATAAACATAAAATTAAAATAAAATTACACACACAAAACAGAAAATAACATACAATAGAAAATATAAAATTAAAATTCAGTTAATTAAAATTTAAGCGTTAATTTTTTGCTCACGACTATAAAAGCGGAAGCAGCTTCTAATACCTACATATTTCAACAGGAAAAGGAAAGACAAAAGAAATACTCATTTTTAAGGACTTTTATCTAACTTGTGTAGGAATATAATGAGTTTACTCATTACTCAGGTAGGTGGGTAATATTCATTTTAGCTACTTGTTTTGGTTTAGGATCTCTACCATAATCAGTAGGTATTTGTGAATTTCACATCAAGGGTGGCCTAATTACAGTGTTAGCTTTTGTTCAATATATTTATTTTAAAGCACATTTATTTGCTGTTAAATGACTAGTCATTTATTTTGGACTATAACAATTTTAATCGTTAGGATCGCTTCTTGAAGATGATATGCGTAGGTAATTAACAAGAAAAAGTAGGTGCCGTCAAATCGGGCGATCTTGGTGACCGGTCTAAATCATCGCTTTTGGAAATTAGGCGATCAACGAAATAACGAAAGTGTGGGTTTGGGCTCCGTCCTGTTTGAACCAGGAGTTGTTAATGTCATGTTCAGCTAAAAACAACTCCATGAATGCGGGCTGTCACAAGCCGATCTGAAAATCAGTGTCAATGTTATATAGGTTTCCAAGTAGCTTTAATTGGGACACAATGTATACAACCTAAGTGCTGCAACTGAGCCTATAATAAGTGTCTTTTGCTGAACTCAGCATCGTATGAAACTATTTTGGGAGCTTTATTTGGTGAAAGGACAAGCGGCGCTGCAATGCGTCATGGCCGCCGTCGTGTGCTATCACTTGCAGCAATAACCTGTAGCCTATTTTGGTACTCACAGCAGAGCTCGCCACTTTTGTCAGTATGATTTGTTTCATCGGCCTTTCTCGGTAGTTTCTGCTGTGCCATATCAAATAGGTGTCTCAAATTATGTTTTTATTTACTTATATACTTAGTCTATTTTTATTTATTTATTAGCTGGTGCCCGAGACTTCGTCCGCGTTGAAAATTGAGAAAATATATAACGCTTGGCATCTTTATTGCTGTGACAAGGGTGGCGCCGCCACCAGATATTTTTATATTTTTAGATGATCCATCAGGAACCTAGCATTTTTCCAGGATAAAAAGTATCCCATATGTTAATACAGGTAATAAATAATCTGTTTCCAATCAAATCCGTTCAGTCGTTTTGGAGTAAAAGAGTAATAAACCTTCACATTTATAATATTAGTAGGATATGGCAGCGGGTCGACTGTGGATCCAGGCCGCTATGAATGGACCTATTAGAAAACTATGGGGGAGGCGTATTACTATGTCCAGTAATGGACGTTCTACGGCTGAGATGATAATGATAACATAGTCCTATTACCTAATTTAGATAAACCATTACACAATGCAACGTATTGCCGATTACCTACATTTTGTTGTTGTTGTAATTTTACGCAAGTAGGTAGGTAGGCAAGTTGACAGATAGGGTGTTTGTGACTTATATTTTTTCTTTGTGCATTGTTATAAGAATATTTTTTAAATAAGTTTAGTGACCTCAAAAATCACTGAATATTTTGTAAGAAACGTCATAAGTATTTTACAACTCTATAAAAAGATGAATGAAAAAAAAAACAACTTAAGAAACAGAAGTATTGAAAGAAAAGATTCGATCTTTGAATACATCGCGCACAACGCAGACGGTTCATAAAATCTAAAACGATAAATAATAAACAAACATAATGGATCGTTCCCACGTCACCTCACGACAAACGTCTTTATAAGCCGTTCATTCACGCACTTGACCCTTTCAGCGCCGCAACAACGGCGCCGAGAAACAGGGACGCGGGTCGCCGAGGCCGAATCAAATTATTAAAACGAATAAAACGTTACCCTCTCACGCTCGCGACATGCCAACAGCAGTCAGCACACATGCAAGCGGTTGATAACCTCGATCGCTCGTACGAGGCGTTTGTGAACACCAACACTATTGTCGCCTTCCCTCATCTCACACACACTAGCGCACGGAACGGTCGACACGGTTGTGTGGCTTCGAATTTCAAATGATTCGATGCGAGAGGCAGGCTTAAGTTGGAGTCGGCCCCGCGATTGCGCAGTGGTTTTCACCAATTGCCCGATTTGTCCGGGTATTTTTAGAGCTGATGCGGGTTTTGGTTTTGCCGAGAGCGTCGATATTTGCGGGTTAAGTGGCGTTACCGTTAATTCGATGTAAACGCGCTGTTTTCAATGTTCGTGCAATAACAAGCCACCCAAGCCACCGTTGGGCCCATCAAATTTTATGATGACATTTTGTTTTTTCTTTTATTAGGCAGTAGCTAGCATTTATAAACAGCTCATTTATGCGTTCCACATGTTTACATACAAGACGGTCGTTCGTGTGTAATGATTATTACAAGTTCATTTATAGTTTTATCGATAGATAGCACACAGATCTATGATTAAGATAACTGGGCATGGAGGAGACCGTAATTTTAGACATCTGTCAGGAACATTGTTGATATATCTTGATATTAAACTACGATTAGGTAACATTTCTTTCATTTTCGTTCATATGATTGTTAGGATTGTAGGTCTACTTATCACCATTAAACTTGCAGGCAAACCAGAGAGCCCTTAACTTCCCTTTCTAATTTTCTAACCTCCTAACCAAAGAGCCTTCATTTAATTGTAGCGAGCTCTAATCACGATAAAAACCCTTTCCATTTTGATTGTTGATATAGAAAATTCTGGAGTGTCGGATTAGAAAATCTCGCTTCGCCATGGTATCTCGCAGGAGTTTTAACGTTAAAAGGTTTGTTCAACATTAAACTTTCTGGAAGAACAGCTGAAGGGTTTTAAACAGAATTAAGTGGAACTGAAGGGTTTTCAAGAGAATTAAGTTACTTAATTTAAGTAAGTCCCAAATAACATAACGAAGATCAACCCAAAATAACATATTTTTATGCACTTACTTGTGACTGTGCACTAACTGATGCCCTCGACCCTTCTTTTAGCTTTTTGCTTAATTAATTGATTAGACTTATTTATAGATAGATAGATAGATAGATATACTTTATTGTACACAGAGTAACACAATAAAAAAATAAAAAAAGTACAAAATATGACAATGTACAATGGGCGGTCTTATCGCTAAAAGCGATATCTTCCAGACAACCTTATAACACCGTTTTTATTTTTGTTTCGCACTAGGTATTGAGAAAATATTGAACTTCTTTGGCCATTGTAATATAGATATGTAGCTATACTAATATTCATATATAAATATATACCTAATATTTAAGGGTGAGTGATGCACAATATATGGCTGCTTAAAGAACAGCCACTTAGCCTCTAATTACAAACTCCAAACCCACCTACTAGCGGTGAACCTTGTTACGTCGAGCAACCTATCGTTGAGATTAGGGTAACCAACCCCTTTTGGAGACATAGGTCGACAAGCATACGGGAGAATGGGGGTCCGAATATCTATATAGATCACTCAATTCGGAATCGGATGTCGGTCGTTGGCAGCAGGACGCACTGACCTAATATTAACAACACTTTGGTGCAGAAGGCAAGGGGAAACCACTGCACTATCTTTCCTGGAAACCTGCAATGAAGGTACAGCCAACAGAAAGTGTCGGAATGCAATTCCAGGTCGCATGGTGTTAAATATGCTACTGGCCTTACTGCAGTGACTCGCCAGGCGCAGTATGTAAAGCATGTTACTGGTGATAATACAGTTCCAAAACATCGAGCACAACTTCGTAAAAAGATCAGAATGGGAACCTGGAATATCCGAGGCATGATCCAGCCTGGAAAGAAGGAGATAATTGGTCAAGAGCAGAGCTGCTACGGCCTGGAGATACTGGCACTAACAGAGACGCACATGACAGGCTCAGGATACTGCGCAACCTCGGCGGAACACATTCTATATTACTCAGGCGCGGATAATGAAAGTAGGAATAGAGTAGCGCTCTCACTGTCTAAAGATATGGATAAGTGTGTTTTAGGATACGACCCAGTGAGTGACCGTATAATAATCCTTAGATTAAACACTAAACCATGTCGAACGTCGGAAGACGAGATTGATGCTTTCTATCGACAATTTGGAGACACACTAAGGATAATGCCCAGTAAAGACTTCACAGTAGTGATGGGATACCTTAATGCGAAAGTGGGCTCCACAAAGGACGACGATCACCTAACAGAGGTGGTGAGAAAATATTGACTGGAAGAGAGAAACGATAGAGGGGAAAGATGGCTGTAGTTTTGCGCGGAGAACTCCTGACCATAATGAATACCTGCTTCAAAAACCATCCAAGAATGCTCTATACGTTTATTTTATTAGATGGGTTTGCTCTTGGCCAACAACCAGCAAGGATGAGGCCTATGATGGAACGAGCTAACCCAGAAGATGCCTATTTATACTCAAACTTTGAAAAGATTTGGGTTATATGAGCTCGGAAATGGGTATGGGTATTATAAACGATGTTTTAAAGCGCTTGGTCCGAAAAAGAGGGATTTCGACAAGATGATGGTAAGCCGTCTGTATGTCCGATGGAAGAAAGGGGAAGGGTATTATTCACTGGTCCACAAGTTCAATGTCGTTCAGCAAGCTATGAAGCGGACTATGCTCGGAGATTTTTTGGTGGAAATTGTAAAATTCTCCGATGTACTATCTACTGAGCTTTTCGAGGCCACAAATTGGAAAACGCAGCATAAGACGCCCTATGACGAGGTGGACAGATTACCTGAAAGCCATCGCAGAAGATGGCGGCGTAAATCTACAGTGGAGAGAATTATAATAGGCTGATTACGATGAATTTTTTTTTTAATTTCTGACTGACTCAAGTAAAATAGGCAAATATACTTGCGATATTTTCATTCGGCAAAAGGACATTTGAATTATAATTTGTTTGATTGTACTCTGACCAAATGAAACTCTGACGAGTTGAAACTCTGACGAGATGGGACCAAACCATTATTTTTACTACCCCTGGTATATATTATAGATTGGCCTAACAAAAAAAAAAATATTTGGAGAAACGAGTAACAACTGTAGTAAGTTATAATAAGAAGCTACACTAGAAGTATCCCGTGATTTCTACTGCCTTGAAATCGGAGAGCATTAGAAAATTTTCCTTAAAAAATACATTAATATATGTGTTGACTTTATAAAGCCAAATGATTTTGAATTTATCCAATTTGGTATAGGTATCATCTTATCTCATAGGCGTCCACTGGTGGACATAGGAATCTCTCATAATTTCCACCAGTCTGACCATAATTCTGACCGGTCAGAAGTAGTCTGGCTCGACGCCGACGTGAATCGCGTCGACCCGCTTCCCTTTATCAGATCGTTATCCATATGTCGGTGGATGTCCTAAGCTGCGCTTGTCGGTCTTCGGCTATGTATCCAGAGGCCGTCGGCTCTGTAGGATACTATGTATCCTGCCCACTGCCACTATAACTTACAATCCGCTGGGTTATAAACTTTCGTTTATCTACGGATCTCCTCATTCCCGATTCCACCACGCAGAGTAATCCCGAGCAATAGCTCTCTGAGAGACGTTAAGCTTTCTTACGAGAATATTTAGTATATATGAGTAGGTATAATACTCAGAAGTAGTTACTATCCTTACATAATATAGTAAATATAGTAAATTTAATATAATTTAATATAGTAATTTTTTCTCTGTTTGTCTGTGTGTTTGTGCAGGCTAATCTCAGAAAGGGTTTAACCGATTTGAATGCGGTTCTCACTGATGTATTGATGACTACCTGGATTAAACTATAGGATACTTTTTCTTCTGGAAAAATTTTAGGTTCTTGTGGGATTTTCAAAAATTACAGCGCGTACAAAGTTGCAGGCACCAGATAGTATATAAATATACTCATAATTGGGCAATTTTTGGATTACTGTAAGAACATTAGTTTAGTCTAAAGTATTTAGCTGTCAGCAGCAGTCTGCCGTCAGACAGCCTGAACCACATTATGGAGTCAAGCTAATGTTCGTCGAAGATGCTCTGCCTTGAATGACAATTGATCGGCACAATTGTCTGCGTTATCGATGCACGATCACGATGGCCTCATTCACATTGAATTTCAACCGAGTCTTGACGCAGATCACAGCTCATCTGCATTGCACATTTAAATTTGTAATCAGATTTGCGGGACCCTCGCCTCATCCATCATTCATTGCTTCCACTCGTAAAGTTCGATTCCTATTAAACTCGAGTTTGAAACTGCCTTTGACGGTGCCTTCCTCTAATCAATTATGGGATTAAGAAAAAAGAAATCACCGATCCTGTATCTCGACTCGCGCCAGTAACCGCTCATTATTTCTTCTCGCACGTTTTTTATTGCGGCAACATTATACGTGGGTGTGGTTGTAATTTCCTTTCACCGACGTAAGGGCACACACGCAATCCTAAATCGGGGCCTTCCACTATCGACCCTAAATTAGATAAGTTTACGTTCCAATTTCCAACGGTCATTTATTTCCTGATGACAAGATTGCTGATAAAATATTAAGCCATCCGTCCTTTTCCTTCCCGTAGGGCCGTTCTCTTTTGCTCGTACGGCGAGAAATTCTGTGGATGTTTTTACGCGCGCCGGGGGGCAAAATGTTCGTTGTTTTGGCGGCAAAACGCTCCGGGGACCGCGTAACTCAATAACGTGAATGTTTCCAAAGGGATCGAAGCAACATGTTTTATTTACGGGCGTTTCAATCGAATTTAATGTGTTTTCCGCGATACTATATCATTGAATCGGCCTTTCTTGCAGACAGGACGTTATTGATTTATGTTAGTATTAGATAGTCACAAACCTATAAGCAGTTCGTTATCACTTGCGACTTACTCACTCACCGAAACACGACAGCATTCGTGCTGTTATCAACCTGGTCTTCTGTAATGTTTACTGCCGCCAAACGCAGCGTGCTTTGGCCACTACCAAAATCCTAAAGTGTTAATACTAAAATAGTTTTGTGATTTTTTTTTTTAAATACTGAAATAGTTTTGATATTTTTTTTCGAACTGAAAATACCAACTTCTTTTCATTACTATAACATTACTGGATTAAGTGCGTCTATAGTAAAGCTGGCTAACTAAAACAAATGGCTGCTTTGATCCTGCACACGAGACTCATACTTTATTAAAATCCCGGGCGTTTCATGCATTACCCCAATTTAAGCGCGCAATTAGTGTACGCAATCCCGGGGGGAGTTAGGGAGGGTTCTACCTCGAAGCTTCCCCCTCCGAGGGGTCGTCGGGTGAGGGGGTAGGACACCCGATGCTTGCGGTGTAGGGGGACACGACGGCTAGCTTTTGTGATTCCCTTTTGTGCTGGTCGACAACTCGGCACCCATAGCACGTTTGAGCGGAAATGGTATTGGAAAATTATTTGGCTTTTAGCTGATTGCACTGAGTTGCGTTTGTAGAACAATTAGTGCAATTAGTGTACGGTTAACGCAGGAAACGCATGTTACAGTTAGGTATAGGTACCTATGTTGGACACAAGCACTTACTAAGTATCTACTTAATCTATAATTTTATTTTATTTTGTTTGGACATAAACCCTACAATTATAATAATATTATAAAGTTCAAGAGTTTGTTTGTTTGGTTGACCGCGGTAACCTCAGAAACTACTGGTTCCAATTGAAAAATCATTTTCGGTTTGGATAGTCCATTTATCGCGAAAGGCTTTAGGCTATATAACATCACGCTGCGACCAATAGGAGCGGAGCGTCAATGGAAAATATTGCAAAAACGGAAAAAATGATTCCTTTTTGAGAGCTTCCGTTGCGTGCGCTGGTTTAATTTACGCAAAAATCATGGATGATGGAATTGTTCCTCTTTAAAAGTTCTAAAAAAAAGTTCCCGACAGCATACGTCTGTCATTTAAGATTGACTCACTATAACCTTTTTTATGGTAATCAAATTTGATCGAAATCAATGAATTATTTACGAAGGTGTTTTATCAACATGATATTAATCCTTATCCAAATAAATACGTCACTCATCACAAGTATTTAATTGTGAACAAAATTGCCCTTGATATCACTTGATTTCAATGAACATCTTAGGAGATATCATAATTTTAAAATAACTCCGCTACAAAATAGTTATGTTAACGTTCGGGTCGGTTCAATTCACGCACGCATCACTGGCCGGCCGCCGCCGGTAGCTCTGCGAGGTACCATGCCGCGCGGCTCAGACGCATGGCTCCCTACGGAACGGTTGTGCTCGGCGAACTGATTTTTTAAATTTGTTTTTGCGATATCTCATAGTATAATAATACTTTTTAAATACACTTTGATTTTGTAGTAGTTCTATTGTAGTAGTATTGGGTATTGTTTTGTTAATTAATTCTTTTAAAGGTTTTTTTTTCTGATTTAAGCAGGTATAAAATTAGTAGGTGTCACCTACATAATACTTTATATGTAAAGCGCGGCCGAGCCGTCAAACCACAGAGGAACAATCTTAATTCCGCGGGCACAGCTAGTGGTTAATGAACTTAAAGACAAGAAAGTTTTTACTACAAAAATATAGAATTACCTACTAATCTGTTCTAATGCAAAGTAGGTAAAACTTACGTACATTACAAAGTAAGTAAAGTACAAAGTACAAGTGACAAAGTAGGTAGGCACACTCCTATGTTATTTATTTTACTTACTGCACCTATAGCGTTGCTATAGGCGACAGTAGCCACCTACCGTCAAAATGTACCATCAAGTGTACCGTCTCAGCCTGATTGCCGATTTGTACCTATACATAAAGAAAACTCCTTAAATCTAAGTATGCTGCTGACTTTAAGAGGATAAAAGCTAGGGTATGGACTTTGGCATATCTTACCAACTCACCTAAATACAACAGAGTAGCTGTTGCAAGCAACTTCGTCCGCGTAACTATAAATTGTAGCGTATTTTACTCGCTGTTAAATGTAGCTTTCTATAGTTGAAAGAATTTTAAAAAACGGTCCAGTAGTTTTTGAGTCCAGTACTAATCAATACTAATAATAAATCTGTAAGGGTCGGTCATGAAATAAGTTACTTTGTTTTCAGAGATATCGTGTTTATAGGCTCTATACATGATACTGAAACTAAATTGTCGATTTTTAGAATTTTTTTCTGTATGTATGTATGTATGTATGTATGTTCCTCCATAACTCTGAAACGAATTAACTGATTTTCATGAAACTTGGTAGATAAACATTTGGACGTACGGGACACAGGATAGGCTACTTAATACTTTTCAACGCGGATGAAGTCGTGGGCACCAGCTAGTAAATAAATAAGACAATGACACTGTAATAACTCGGTCTTTAAACAATTTTTATTCTGTGTCAGGAGCATAGGTTACCTATGTTGTCTATCAGTGCAGTATACAGCTATGCAAGTCCTTAGAATCACTATGCAAAAACATTGATTGCAAAACGTAGCATTAGGCGAGCCAATAACTGTACTGGCCAGCGGTTTGCTGGAACGGTGTGTAATTTAGTAACATTAAACTCGGTTTATGACGATACTTAACCGTTGTCAAGCATGACACGTTAACACGTATGCCCATCTACGAGTGCCTCTCAGTAAACATAGTTTCGCATACAGTTAACACCATTAAAACAGACAACTTCATTTTGCTCTTGGCCAGCATCCAGCCGCGTATCGAAGATGAGGCCTATGATGTAGCGAGCTCACCCAGAAAATGCCCATTCACTCGAAATTTGAAAAGATTTGGGTTATATGAGCACGGAAACGGAACATAAAAAAAAAATAAAAAAAATGTTTGATGATTTAATAGGCTACAGAATCAGCTACAGAAGTTTCTGATAAAAAAGTGTGTGTGTCAGCTCCTACGCACGACTGGAGTTTACTCCATACGAACGATTATAAAATACATAGAATAAGTAAATGAGGGTAAACGAATGCATTTTGCCTGCTTTATTATTTTGTTAATTTTCTCAATTCACAAATAAATATCAATGGATATAAATATAAATATATTATAAGTTTTATATTATATTAATATGTATTGACGCATATTGTAACCTGTAACGCGTAACGTGTGACATGTGACTTTACTCTCATAAATTTTCATACCCCGGGCTTGTATATGAAAATGGATTGTTAAGGAGTAAACTTCAAAAAATATTATTTTAGTCGAATGATATAGCCTCTATGAACAGATCGTTAGATGTGTGTGGGTGACACAATATTAAATGAGGGGGTTTACCTACCCTCGCCTCTCTCGACCACCCAAACAACTGAGATTACAGTCATGTGTACGTGTAATGGGGTAGATATATGTGCAGCGTTGGCTGCAGGCGTATGAAGAATGCTTTTGTTTGAATATTTTCATTACGGATTAAGAATAACTGGTTTCGAAATAAGAAAAGAAGAGACTTTTGGTAATTGATGTCTATTTGGTAAGAAGAGAAGAGAAAAGTTTTAATACGATAAGGTCTGTATTAGATATATAGCAATGCTCGTAAGTCGAAATAAAATAATCTATTTGTGCAAAAGTTCCCAAGAAGACCGTAACATTTTTATTTTGGTCGAAAGTATCCTCAGATGAATGTTTCTTAATCAAAAATCAAAATTATATTGTATATCATGTCACGAACGCGCCAACGCTGAAATGCCGTCTGGCTTGCCAAACAACTGGCATTGCAACGTTAAACAGGCGAAGTTATGAGCGAATAGCGAATATAAATTAAAGTTCTTTATTAATTTATATTAAAATTGGCTATTATTCGTTGTGAATATGATAGGGAGAAACGATTCTCAGGAGGCGATTCTCAGAACTTCCGTTTAGTACTATTAGTAATATTTATTTACCTAGTTAAAGAACTCTACGAATAGAACTTAGACGGTTAAGTCTTGACAAATAAAAAATGAAGTACCTACTAGTAAGTAATATGGATGCTTAACTTGGATATTAACGAAAAGAGATCAAGAAACTTGAGATTTATCAAAATCACTTGGAAATAAGTGTGCTTAATATAAAAGTAAAGGATAGAATTAAGTTCTCAATCCTACTAATATTATAAATGCGAAAGTTTGTTAGGCTGTAGGTACCAGGATGAATAAAAAGTTCTCTTAGAATATGAGTAAAAAGCGTAGATCATATTCTTTACAGATCCGTCTACCTCTTTTAAATTCTGCTGAATATCACATAAAAAATTTTAAGAAGATAAGTTTTTTAGGCAGATTTAGTACTTGATTATGTTATTGATTACATTAATTATTTATTAATTATTAATTTATTAATAATTACATTAATGATTACATAATTGATATCAATTATGAAACGTTTTACCAAATCTTTTTACAAAATAATTAACAACATAGAAACGAAAAGATACATAAGTGTATTAATGACAGATTAAACTAAAAAAAAAAGAAATTATGACCAAAAATGTTATAAGTAATACTAAGTATGCAGTTCTAAAAACTTTTTGACTCATCTTCGAATGGATGTTTGTTACTCTTTCACGCAGAAACGGCTCGACAGATTTGAATGAAATTTGGCACACAGATTGTTTATTACCTGGATTGACATAAAGGGTACTTTTTATCGTGAAAAATGATAGGTTTCTGGGGGATGGTCTAAAAATATAAAAAATTGTGTGCCACTGCCGCCGTGGCGGCGTCACCGTCGTCACGATGATAAAGATGTCAGATATATTTTTAAGACGTTACCTACTTATATTTTTCATTTTTCAACGTGATAATAGCGGACACCAGCTAGCTTATAATAATTTTATCAGGTATCAATATGTCGGTGCACTAATGAATTTGTAAAGAAGGAAGTCGCATCAATGTTCTAAATTATTAATATCTGTGTGAGTATTAAGTCGTTTGGTAAACAGTAGCAACGTGAAGCAAGGCTGTCGGCCATCGGTCGGTCTAATTGGCCGCAGTCTGGCCGTCGCATACTAATGGACGGATTAAAATAGTTTTATGGACAGTAAACGTTGCTCCATACTTCTTCACTGAGCTGACCGGATACTTTGCCTTGTCTGAGCAATGATTATAAGGAATCAGAAATTACGTTACCTGGTCCACATTTACAAGAATAAACAGTTGGCGATTTGTCTGCATTTTAACCTAAATGCCAAATTATTGAATTACAGCTTGTATTGTTATGCATCTACCTATACTAACTTAATAAATCAAAGCTTAGAAAAGTCCTTGGATATTTTTTTAATTATTAAGTTAATAAGTTGCCATTGGTATATAATATGCAGATATACCTATGTAAAAATATATAAGATGTCTACTAGCGGGTTTAATTTGTATATATAGGTAGTAATCCTATCAGTACTTACGTAATGGATATTTGCACTGTGGAAAATGAATATATTGAAGTGTCTATATTTTATACTCATTATATTAAAAGGAAAAACTTGTTTCAAAACCTTGCTATTAAAAACTAATACTTCATTAGTTTTTAATTTAATGCTCGTGTGGTAATTAATAAAATTTGGAAACATTTACGTATACATATTAATGATGAAAATATTATTACCTACCTATATTTAATTATTTATTACCTAATGTTATTGTAATGGTTAAGTATAGATACATCTTTTTACGCTTTACTGTACCTAAAGGTAATTTTTGTTTTACTACTGGAAATTACTGAATAAACAAATACATAGATTTTTCATAATAAATACTCATCTAACCTTACATCTAATAGATTGGTCTTTGCATTATGATGGCCTTAAAAGCAATGATGGATAATTATCTGAACGATTTTTCCTATTACCTACTTTATTGACTAAATATAGGTAAATTTGAAATATTTCTATTTTTTCTCTACCAGTATGCTAAGTAGAGGAGTATCTCAATGATATTAATATTATAAATGCGTAAGTTTGTGAGGATGGATGCATGAATGTATGTATGGATGTTTGTTACTTTCACGCAAAAACGGCTGAACGGATTTGGATGAAATTTGGCACACAGATAGTTTATTACCTGGATTAACACATAGAATGATCTTTATCCTGGAAAAATGTTAGGTTCCCGAGTTTACTTGTGTTGTTAGGCGACGGTACCCACCTAAAAGCAATTAGGTAAGTAGTGAAACGAATGCTCTTGATGCATGACCTTTTAAACAACCCTTTTAAAATTCGAATTATTGTAATCAATACAAATTTCTTTCTCTTGGAGAATTTTAAAAACTGACAACTGCCCATAGAGCGCATGCGCGGACGATCAAAAAACTCGAGCGCGGCCGCCACCAGTCCTGTTGGACCTGTTTTGTTCTTCGCAGAATCCGCAAACTGTACAAAAAAAAAACAATTTGCCACTTAAGTTGCGGCCCGAGTCAAGCCGTCAAGGCTTTCAACTTTTCAATAAATATTTATTTAAATTTTATTACTATAAACTTTAGCCTTAATTGCTATCAGAGGATATAATATTGCGAATGGCCACAGGGTACGATTTATGTGCTGCAAACTCATAAACATGGATGTATTTACACCACAAGATTAACATAGTAATGTTTATTACGTATATACCTACGTATATTAGTATGGCCGCATGGACACGGCCGTGTTTTACGTGATACCAATAATATTTTCTTTGAACGTATTATTGTATGTCTAAATACAAAGAAATCGAATATACCATATATATCAAAAAAATCTTTGATCATTTAGCTATCGAGTGGTGTAATTTAAGTAGCTACAGCATCAAACTGTAGATACGAGTATCCTCCAATTTTGTTATCACAAACTTTTCTGTATTACCTCCCACTATGGAAGCAAATTTAAATACACGTCAAAAGATATTAGGTATAGAAAGTTTACTAAGGCTATATGAATTATTTTATATTGAACTAGGTTTTGCTCGCGACTTCATCCGCTACCAACTTCACAGGATCACCCGTTGTACTAATCTGAAGATTGTCTGAAAATTTCATCAAAATCGGTTCAGCGGTTTTGGAGTCCATAGGGGAAGATTCATACATACATACACACATTGCCTTTTATATATATAGATAGATATAATATAATTTTAAAAATATAAAGTTCATCCCACGTTTAAAAAGTCAATAAATCCCAAGTCAATAAAAGTCTTTTAAACTTTAATTAGGCGAGATATTCCTCTGATAATCTTATCAAAAAACTAGCTGGTGCCCATGACTTCGTCCGCGTTGAAAAATATTAAGTAGCCTATCCTGTGTCCCGTACGTCCAAATGTTTATCTACCAAGTTTCATGAAAATCAGTTAATTCGTTTCAGAGTTATGGAGGAACATACATACCTACATACATAGAGAAAAAAATTCTAAAAATCGTCAATTTAGTTTCAGTATCATGTATAGAGCCTATAAACACGATATCTGAAAACAAAGTAACTTACTCCATGACCGACCCTTACAGATTTATTATTAGTATTGATGATGATTACAATAGCGTTGTCACGTTTAGTTTTCTACAATAGTACATCAATGCGGACAAATATTATATTTCGGAAGACAATGACACATTCTCAAGCCAGAGGGAAACGAAGAAAGAAGAGAGAAACTGAAGACTTCCGCGCCCCTTTCTGTGGTCCCTAAAGCTATCAGTCCTATTAAGCTACTAGGCGAGGAGGGTCCGTAAAGCTATCAGTTTGGGAGAATTTGCGAGGCACAAATATACTTGTATGTGTTTTTGTAGTTTGTACGACATTCAAATTATTCTTAGAATTTTTAAAGAAATTTTATAGAATAATAAAAAAAATATTCGCTTTTACGATATGTACATTTTACGATTTGATATAAAATATTCGATCTCAAGTAGGTTTTCAATAAAATTTTATGACTATACACTACTCTATATTTCGACCATTATCTTACCATCTAATGTACCTAGATTTACTACGACATAAGACTAAAATAAGACTAGATTAGCATCAACGAGGTATCGTAGATGCTTCTGTAACGGAAATAATCCAGGTAGTAATAATTTAATTATGTGAACGCGGTTTGCAGATAATAATTCTGAACATTTGCCAAAGGTTGTGTAAAATTCGGTCTAGAATCTAGAAAAAACCCTGATAAGTAATACTATCTAAATACTTTATTACTAGTTGCCTACTACTTACAATTTAATGAAACGCAAGTCATCGCCACGACACGACAGTAGCCCGACTTGCATCTCACGCATTCTAGCGCTTCTGTTGATGACTCGACTTATTTTATTACATATGCGGGTGGTCGCGGTTGAACCGTGGTTATTAAATTCTCTCTTTTTATTATGGATGGAACAATTTTTTCTTAGTCATTTAAAAATTAAGTTGGAAACAATTTTTTTCTTAAGTTCAATTTCTATTGAGTTTGTGTGTTTTAATTTAGTCGATGAAGTATACAATTTATAATGTTAATAAAGACTCGAATCACTAAATCACGTTCTACTATCGACGTAAAATGCAAACCTTTAAAAATTTCCATAGAATTTCTAAACTGTTTTAAAAAGAGGATTTAAGCAAGTGTAACGCAAGTGTATATAATATATAATGTGGGTGAATAAATAATAGACGCCACATTACTATTTACATGATTTATATACAGGGTGTGGCCTGTAATAAGAGCAATAAATTTAAACGATGACTCTATAGAGTATACACAGTTACCTTAACCTAATCATAATGCTCCAAAGTGCTTAGGTATAACCGAAAGTTACAATACATTATCAATGAATTTCATGATCGCTAAATTGTCGGTTATCAGTCGTTAGATATCTTGGTACAGGGTACTGGGGCGAGAACGATCGTAAATGTCATTGTCAAATACTCCGACTTATATTATGTCTGTAGCAGTACGGTGGGAGTAGAAATACCTTCGTCAGTTTTCAAATTCATTTCTTTATTAAGTGGTAGACTTAGTACCTTTCGAAATTAAGCACTAAGCAGACAACTGCATATGAAAGTAAACTTACTAGATATGATAACAAGGATCAATATGGTTACACCTCTGACCAATAAAATAGTTTGATGTAAACATCAAACCTTTTTAATGGTTTGTCATTGTGAATTTATTATTGTCATTGTGTGTCAGTGTCATATAATTATTTCTTGTATTTCATAAATATTAAGTAATTAAAGTGCCGAGGAATTTAAGTATCCATGAAAGAGCTGAAATTATTGCAGATCATGAAGTTGGCTATAATAATTAGCGAAATATCTGAAAATCTTAATATTACTAGAGACGCTGTAAGGTTCTGGATGCAGATGAGACATGCAGATAGGGTAATCACCGCCATACCAATTCTGGACGTCGCCCGAATCTTAACCAAGAACAAAAACAACATGAGACGACAATATGTAAAAAATGGTTTTATATAAACTAGTTATTTTGTCGAAATGTTTGACGTATCGCCAAGAGTGATAAGAAATGCATTGCACTTTATGGGACTTCATCACCGACGTCCTGCCAAAAAAGTGGCTTTAACTAATGCTCATAAAGCAGAACGCTTAAATTTTGCCCGATCATATTTGAATTTCAATTGGAGCCACACTATTTTTACTGATGAAAAGAGCTTCCAATCATCCCAACATGGGAGGCCACACTTGTCGAGAATAAACGGGACGACATATTCGGAGGACCACGTTATGCCAAGTTTTAATTCTGGTCTGGGCGCATATCTGAAAAAAATTGTGGGATTGGATCTCGGCTGATGGAGTAGGCGAGCTCGTTGACCTTCCGCCTAGGACAAATGCAATTATGTAACGGTTTTGGAGGATAATATGCTTCCAAGCGTTCGTACTTTATATTCGGCTGATGAACTAGCAGTTCAATTATGTCCACGATCGTGAACGAGTGGTTCCATCGAACAGAAGCAGCTGTTGTAGAGCATTGCCCAAAGTGTTTGAGAGAGTTTCAGGGGAACGGACATATGCTCTCGCCTTGTAGGTTCAATGTGAACGCAATTACAATCTGTGATTGATGCGAATGGCGGATATACACGTTTTTTATTTAGTTTTGTTTATTTAAATAAATTTTACCATGATTCATTTAATTTCTTTAAAAAACAATATTAAATACTAGCAACCCGATCCAGGATTCGATCGGGGTGCAATTTTCGTATATAAAAGTCTTCCTCGTTTATCCCTTTTTCCATAAGTGAAATGGAATTAAAATCGGTCTATCCATTCTCGTCTTATCATTTTATATTATATGTACCTATATAAAAAAGATTTAATAATTTAATACCATAATTGATTGACATTTCCTAGTTTCTTAGTTTTCCCGATGACAAAAAATTATTCACCTCCTTGTGAGTATATAGTGTTATGTGTTATCTACATAATATATTAGTTGACTTATCACTCAACTAGCCTATTGCAAACGTAAATTTGATATTCTGTTTTGTTTTGATAATTGCCCTTGTGCAAGTAAATGTCGACTTTAAGGTGACGAACCGATTATTATCGTGACTGTACATTGCTGGCTCTATATTTTAATTTATTGCTCTTATTACAAGTCACACCCTGTATAATTACCTACATCGCGCGGTTAAATAAACATGTCATGCAGTAAGTACGTGCTTTCTGTATCTGAGTCGGAGGTAGGTACACTCCTCCGTTTTCGTGTTTCTTTATTTAAAACTAGCTGGTGCCCACGACTTCGTCCGCGTTGAAAAATATTAAGTAGCCTATCCTGTGTCCCGTACGTCCAAAAGTTTATCTACCAAGTTTCATGAAAATCAGTTAATTCGTTTCAGAGTTATGGAGGAACATACATACAGAAAAAAATTCTAAAAATCGTCAATTTAGTTTCAGTATCATGTATAGAGCCTATAAACACTATATCTCTGAAAACAAAGTAACTCACTCCATGACCGACCCTTACAGATTAATTATTAGTATTGTTGATTGATAATCTAAAAGGAGGTCGCCACAATATAATTATACCGTTGTATAATTATATTGTGTAATATAAAATTGTAATGTTTATTTTTGAAAGGTTCAAATATTTTGTTAGTGGTGCAATATGCCAATACGAGTAAGTTAACAATAAACCACCATTGCATGGTGATCTAAATAATACTCCACTAACATTATAGAAAGTATTAGTTTTATGAATAGTTTGAACGTATGAATGGTAATGTAGCTGAAAACTTGTCCTATAACTTCTATAATACCCTAACACAGATCTACAAACCTGGCTGGGGAGTAGTGGGACTAAATCGGGACAACCCTTATATTTTCAGTTGCGATTTTATTTTGCAAAAAATGTCCTTGAGGCAATCTGAAATTTTTATACTTTGAAATTGAATATTTAAAGAGTAAAAAAAAGCCACATTATTAGTAGGATCTTTAACTTTGCCAGGCGCTTGTAAATCTATTAAAAAAATAAACAATTGTATTTGAGGCAAGTTGAAATTTTTATTTAATTAAAAATAAATATTCTAAAAAAGACAGATCATTTTGGTGGGACTTTCTACTTGCCAGGCGATCAGAAAATAATAAAGGTCGATTTAGCCCCACTATACTCCCCAGCCAGGTCTGTAGTTCGGCGTTAGGGTATTATAGGAGTTATAGGACAAGCTTTCAGTTTGCCTCAAATACCTACCCGGAAATGTCTACCATCTCTCGGAATGTGTTATGAATAGAAATGATAGAACCCTCAAGCTGTTTCGATTTACGTGTTTTCTTTGCTTATCATCTGAACATGCCATTGACTCACCTCTGAGTCACTGAGTCGGTAGCTAGGATGCTATCTACAAACCACTAAGTTTACCTGCATTTATTATTATTTTTTTCATTTTTCTATCTTCACGTTCAGGCTTATTAATGCCCTAAACAGTCCAAGCCATTACAAGGAAATTTTGTAAATGTGTAGGTAATACGAATACCTATGTATGGTTGGATCCAGCTCGAAAGATAGTATTTAATTTATAAAGATACGTAGACGAAATCCCTAGCGAAACTAGTATTTACATAAATTTATACTACATACATCTTATAATGCCACTTTGGTGCGCTGCCTACCCTGTAGAAATTTATCTACAGCTCGCTTGAAGAAGCCCATATTGTAGCTAGGTGGAAACACCGCAGAAGGGAGATTGTTTGGTGTCCAAATCGAAGACAGACAGACGATTTAATAAGGGCCGGGTCCATGCTAGATTGAGGCTGGTTTGTATCGGTTCTACTGGAAAATTATGTGGGAGACCTATGTCCAACAGTGAACACCTTCGGCAGAGATGAGAGGTTTTCGGTATAACTTTGGTATTTCGGTATAACTTTCTTGTCGTTCACCCATTGGCAGGCCGATTGGCGGCAGGGACAGCCGTTTGTCGATTCGCATAAGGACAGATTCTCAAAAAGACAAGAGTATAACCACTCACTAACTGCTAACTACCGTGAAATAACAGTAGGTATATGTGCTGTTGTTTCGGTGAGTGCGTAAGGGATGCCAATGCTCATTTCCCTATCCCTTCCTAATCTCTTATTATCACTTCCTAATCATACTATGGTCGGCATTGCACTTGCAGAACCTATGGTATTGCTTGTGTTATATGCGCCGGTTATACATACCTACCTACGTGGACCGTCAGCCTGTCTGTAGACCTTAGTATAAAAAAATGCCAGAACACTTTTCAAGCAAAAGCGGACAGCGTATATTTTATAATAATAAATAATTAATGATAGATAGATACTAATAGCTATGTGAACAGTCAGATCAAAGAGTTTTCTTCAGATACAAATTGAATTATTTACAGAAAGCATTTTTTGGCATTATTCTTTAAATATTTCTACTTCGGCTATCTTCAAATATTTTCCAAAGGACTACAATAATTGTGATAGATAATATATTCAGCGGCTTGTATTGCAGCTGTGCGCATGAACCGGATGGCGATAAGAAATATATCGGCACGCGATACTGCTCTTATCGCGTACCTATACTCGTGCTTACTGATACCTAGGTTAACATAATTCACAAAGCAGTTAAATTACATTCAAACTTAGCACGAATCATTTGAAAATAGCTCCTTTCTAAGGTAGGGTACAATTACTATGAAGTAAGTATTTAACCAATCATCACATCATTATCAACAGCCTGATCTCTCCACTTTTGGATAAAAGCCTCTTCCGAAACTCACCACCACGCAGGGTTTCTGTCCTTTGCATCTACCAGCCGTTTCCTGCGAAGCCTCTCAGGTCGTCTGTCCACGTGACCGCAGGGCGTCGCATGCTGTGTCTTTCAATTCGTGGACTCCATTTGAGAACTCATCTACCTTATCTGCGACAGATGTGATCGACCTATTGTCTCTTCAGCTTGCTAATTCTCGACAATTTTGTTTTCAACCTTACTGGATTTCATAGCTAATAGTACCTAATTAGTAACAATGTAAATAAAATTCTTGTACGGAGGGGCACATTGAAATGATCGGGAATAGAATATTTCGGATTGAGTTACAATAAAACCTTTTTTAGAATTTGAATACTGGCCTCTTAGAATCTTAATGACATTCAAAAAATTAAAAAAAAATGATTAAAAACAAAAACTATGTTGGTTTAAAGTTGACACGTCGTTAACAGAAATGGAGCTCACGCGTGAACATTTCTGTGCCATAATTTATCACAATTTTCGTCGCGGCTTATCTCAAGATTATGATTATGATGTTGAAGCACCGAGTCAAACGACAATATACCGCTGGTATGCCGAGTTCTGGCGCGGTCGTGTGTCGCTCAGCACTGTTTCTTCTGCAGGTCGACCAAGAATAGCGGTCACGCCTGAAAACATCGCAGCTGTGCGAATTATTATATTAGATGACCATCATGTGACATACGAGCAGATTCGGGCTGTTATCAGTATCGGAATGACTGCAATTCAGTCGATATTACATAATGAGCTGTGTGAAAGAAAGCTAGTTTCCCGCTGGGTTCCCCACAATTTGTCCGAAGAGCAAAAGGCGGCTCGTGTAGATTGGTGCCGGAATACTCTGAAACGCTTCAACGGAGGGAAGTCAAATGCCGTTTATAATATCGTTTCAGGTGACGAATCATGGATTTATTCATACGAACCTGAAAGAAAACATCAGTCAGCAGTTTGGGTCTTCGAAGACGAGGTCAAACCAACGAAAGTGGTTCGCTCCCGCAGCGTGTCAAAGAAAATGGTCGCTACGTTTGTCTCGAAAAAGGGGCATGTTGCTACAATTCCTTTACAGGAACGCAGAACGGTTACCGCCGAGTGGTATATCACGGTTTGTTTGCCAGAAATGATAGCCGAACTCCGAAAAAATAACCCGAAACGTCGCATCATCTTACATCACGATAATGCGAGCTCCCATACGGCTCGGAAGACAAATGAATTTTTAAAGCAGGAAAACGTTGAGCTGATGAGCCATCCTCCGCACAGTCCTGACCTGAGCCCAAACGATTTCTTTACATTCCCTAGAATGAAAGATTTATTACGCTTTCAACGGTTTGAAGACCCCGAAGCAGCTATGGAAGCGTACAAATCAGCCATTTTGTCAACATCAACTTCAGACTGGAATTACTGTTTTAATGATTGGTTTGCACGAATGGAAAAGTGCATTAAGTTGAACGGAGAATACTTCGAAAAACAATAAAATACAATTTAGCTATACCATGCATGTGGTTTTTCTTATTCCCGATCATTTCAGTGTGCCCCCTCGTATAGGCAGAGGTAGAGCACATTGCGTTCGTTTTTACAAAAAGATCTCCCTGAAATAACAGCATGTAGAATTGTTTGATGAGTGCGTTTTTTTTATTAGAGATGTGTTTGCTCTTGGCCAGCAACCAGCTGTGTAACAAGGATGAGGCCTATGATGGAGCGAGTTTACCCAGAAGTTGCCTTTTCACTCGAACTTTGAAAAGATTTGGGTTATATGAGCTCGGAAATACAGACGCCGGCAAGGAGTTCCAAACCTTGGCAGTGCGCATTATGAAGGATTTTTTAAAGCGCTTGGTCCGAAAAAGAGGGATTTCGACAAGATGAGGATGGTAACCAGCCGTATAGTATGTCCGATGGAACAAAGGGGAAGGCGGTATGAGCTCATACAACTCCTGAGCACACACTCCGAAGTAGGTACATCTTATAAAAGACACATAAGACTGGCAACTTTGTTTAACAATTTTAACACGAATGTAAGGACGTAAGGACAGACTTACCTATTTATATTTTAAACTATTTAAATGCCATGGACATATTTATTAGAATAATGGGACTAAAATGCCTATGCCGAAAGAGTCTTTAATTACATTAGCGATCAGCTTTTAGCTTCGCAGCAATGCAATTTTTTCTTCAAATTTCTACTTTTTATTCCTTCTATTCCTATTATACTTGTAAAATGCCTCAATAGGAATGACTTCGAAACGCAGTATGCCCTGAACTTAATAATAGGTATATAGCCTAATAGTGTATGCCCTGAACTTAATAATAGGTATATAGCCTAATAGTGTCTAATTACAGTTCGCCACGTCCTTATATACCCGTTACATTACAGTACTCAACATAAAACTTTGGATCAGCTTTTTGATGTGTAAACCCAAGTAGCTCTGTACCTACCTACTTGTACTTGAGTAGAAAAGTGATACATATAGGTACCTATTCATTATTTACTAAGTTAGGTACCCATGAACCTATTATTAAACTTTCTTCAATCTTATAGTTCTATGCAATTGCAAGCGTTCTTTAAGTAAGTATTAACTGGAACTTAGGTATTTTAAAACATGAAAATGATCGTCGCTTATTATAAATTAAATAAAACACCTTAAAAACAATGATGAAGGAAAATAGCACTCAACTAGTAAATGCTGATATCTAGTTGAAAATGAGGTCGTACTTAGTATAGTTTCCGATTAACACTTCATAAATAGAGTTCATTTAGATACTAAGGTATAGGAACTTTATATATTTTTTACCTACTTTTACATAACGAAATGAATTAGAGAAGCAAGGAGATATTCGTGGTGTTACAATCTACCTATACCAACGTTTGTTTAGTAAAAGAACGCCGTTCGAAGTCAATGACTGGCGCAGGCGAGATTAGACACGCGCCGCTTTCTATTCGGAGGCGGCCTTAATGTAGACACTTTACGACCATGCTCTGCGATGTTGCCAGATCGACTATTTTGACTTTTGATCGTTGATGCAATCAAATTGAACTGCGTAATTTCATGCAGGTAGTGCTAGCAAACACAGTCATGACTAAGGGTGTTTGTTCACCGCCCTACTCAAGATACAAATACTTAGGTCTTTACATTCTATTTTCGAACATCGGTTGGATGGACAGTTGTGTTGTCTTATTCTGATCAAAACAATACAATTCATGATTCGTCCTAGGACATAGGTGGACATCAATGTATCGTATAGACGTTTTTCTAATTATTGGATGTTATCTAAAAGGCTAACTTACTTTTACCTAAATATTTCATTGCCTCATATTTACCGATTCAGCATTGACTACAAAGCTTGGCCAGCGTCTAGCCGTGTAGCGAAGATGAGGCTTATGATAGAGCCAGTTAAACCAGAAGCTGCCTATTCACTCGATCTTTGAAAGGATTTGGGTTATATGAACTCGGAAACACAGACGCCGGCAGGCAGGTTTGGAACCTTGGCAGTGCGCATTATAAAGGATGTTCTAAAGCGCTTGGTCCGAAAAAGAGGGATTTCGACAAGATGAGGATGGTAACCAGCCGTACGTCTGAATGTCCAATGGAAGAAAGGGGAATGAGCTCACGCAGTTACTGAATAGTTTTGAATAGTAAATTTTTCCAGTTCCAATAGTGAAAACGACATTAAAATCCGTTGCGTATACTTCAAAAGATCTAAGCGTAAGTATAGAGGGACGACGGGAAGCGACTTCATTTTATACTATGTAAGATGGTAAGATGAACTATATTAGGCACTGAAAGTTTTATTAATATCCGATCGGTATAGTTGTTGCGTAAAGAACAAGAAACTCACTCACAACAAAATCATAGAGCTCAGTCACCGAAACACAACAGCGGCACACGCTGATATTTCATGGTGTAAGCTTGTGGTTTCTGCCGCCAGATGAGCAACCCATTTTTTGAATTTAGAGTAGGATAAAACATAAACTAATCCGTTACCTGAGATGATGTTAAACATTATACTTACTTAAAATTAATATTTATATACCTACCTAATAGTCCTTACATCTTTACCTGGAACGAGTCGCTAGTAGTACCTAGGTACCTACTATAATTGGAAGTCGGCTTCCGCGTCTATCTGTTGTATAACCGTTAACTCCTCCTAAACCTCGCAACGGACCTGATATGAATACGGTTTCAATCATCAGATAGAAAGTTTTTCATTGATTTTTTTATATAAAAAAACTACTTAATCAAGATTTTACAGCGAAGCCGGGAGCGGGTCACTAGTAGTACCTACTATAATATGAAGTTTTCTAGACTCTAGTTGTTTTAGCTGTGCGCTAATAGTTAGGAAAACAAGTTTCAATTATAGATTTCGGTATTTCATGACTGAATTTTAGGCTTCTTTTTCTTTAAATTGAAAATTGAAAACAGAGAAAAACTAGGTAATAGCATAATTGGGCTAATTTGCTCATTTGTAGAAGCTGAAATCATGCACTAATAATAATTAATCAAATTCTTTCAGTTGTGAAATAACTAAGTCCCTTTCCTAACTTAAATCATGTTGGAAAAACGGTTTAAGGTAGTAGGTTCAGAAATTCAGTGACAAGAAAGTAACTTCTCCTTGTAATTTTAAAATTTACTTAAATATCCAATGTCATATATAAAACTGCATACCAAAACGGCGTATGTACACCTACCTTAATAATTTTAATTATAGGTAGGTACTACCATTAATTCCCATGAGAAAATAATGTGTTTCCGTAAAATAAAACGTGTTACTGTTGGTCTGATCAATCATTTTAATTGGTTCCCCCAACTGCCTACATAATTTGTAGGTACTTAATTATAATTATTCATAAATTCTTCATTTATTCGCACAAAACCTTCAATGTAATTACTAATTAATTATTATTTATGAAACATGCAAGTCCAGCTTAAGCCCGCCGCGTGTTATTCAGAGCGCGTATTGAACGGGCCAAACGACCTATACATAGCCACCTGGACGGTCACATAGAAAAACATCTTACAACTACACAGTTATTCCAATTTCTATACCGTTCAAAAAGAACCTTATCGCATCAAGTTAAGGTACAAATTAAAAGAGTGGCAACGATTAGAACCATGTCACCCTAAATATTCGTTGGTGTTCTGTTAGTATACAATAAATATTCGGCGCCAGTTGTGCCAGAACACACATATACATAGAAAAGCGACGTTGCTCGCCAAGAACGGCAACGTAGCATTTGCTTTACCAGCGGATTCCGAGCTTGTTTAAATGTAGTCCGTTCGTGAAACATGGTCCTTACTCTATGAAAATAATTTGATGTCAACTTTAATGCCAATACAATTAGGTTCTAAATTCTAAACCAGAATCAGTTACAACTTTGTCGAATTAAATTGGGTATGCGGTCGCACCGACGAGGGTAGCGGGACGCGTGGTGATGTCGACGCATTGTTCGCTTTTTCAAGCCGCAATAGAATCGATGTCAGTTGGCAGATTTTTTATTTTACCGTTTTTTGGCCTTGTTCTGTTGAAATAGCTAAACATGGACAATAGCGTTGCAAAACTAGCTTCAGCACAATACTGTGAGAACAGTAGGTATGTCGAGATGTTATTATCTTTGTTATTATTTATTTAAAATTGATTAGAACACGCCTTGACCATCTCTTTAGTTAAGAAAGCTTAGGGGATTCTACTTTAACGAGTTACTTAATACCATAAGGCAACCAAGTCAAAATAAATATTCTATTACCAACACTCGCTCAATCACAATAAATTATAATCTAACAAAACCTATATGAACGTTACAGTAACTGCATATCATGCGTAGTTGCGTACCTTATATAATATTTAACATTAAAGTAAGTAGGTAGGTATGCAATGATATGCAATAATATTTAAGCCTATAATGTACTTACTAGACTGTACTCAGGACAAACGGTCCAATTAAGTAGAGCCTCAGGTAGAGCCAACTTCGAGAAGGAGGTCAATCCGTCGAATCCAGCCAGGCAGCGTTTGGGAAGCTGTGAGGCATCGAGACATGAAGCTGACGTTCAAAATTTCATCAGTGTCTCAAAACAAAAATTTTCGACAAGTGATGACACCTTATGGCGAATTATGGGCTTCCTAAGAAAGCTCTAAATCGCTCAACGAGCTACGGAGAGGGCTAAGCTCGGGGTTACATTGCGAGATCGAGTCAGAAATAAGGAGATCTTCGGTACGAAGTTACCGACATTAAGCCGGCGGATTAGTAAATGAAAGTGGCAGTGGGCAAGATACATAGGAGTGCCGACGACCGCTGTAGCCGGAAGGTTCTGGAGTGGAGGCCATGTACCGGCAAGCGCAGTGTACCACGGCCACCAACAAGGTGGCCGGACGACCTGATAAGGGCCGCAGGTCGACGGTGGATCCAGGCTGCTTCTGACCGGTTCTATTTTAAAGGCCTTTGTCTCGCAGTGTACGTTCTGCGGCTGATACGATGATTTTGATGATACTAACTAGATGTACCTACCTATTCTTCTTCTTGCTTCTTGTGACTTCTAGCCATTAAAAAACCACGGTGTTTTCTCGAGTCGTCTATGGGCGGGTGCCAGGGATGTGAGACACGTAACCTTCTCCCCCTGCTAGACGAGGGCCGCATACTTGCGTATGGTAGAAACACATAGCACGTCTTCCCTCGTTGCCCGGTGTTTTGATGACGGCGCCCATGTCACATGTGCTTCGATGACCCCATGTCCGCCGCCCCCGGACGAAGCGGCGGGCAAACAGCGAGGGGCTTCACTCCTGAAGCTCAACTGCCAACTGCCAGACGGTCTTTCCTTGCCGTTGATCTCCGTCTTCGCGTACGTTGCCCAACAGAGCCATCCGAGAAAATCCGCCCGCAGCGACTCGCGCTGGTCTTCGTGCACAGAACCGAGACCTATGTCTCGGTCTGACACACAAAGACCGGGAGTGCTGTCTCTTACTAGCCGACGACGCCCGCGAGGGCCAGGGATCATCCTAGCGGTGACCGGTAAAGCAACAACCGACAACTGGAACCACCAAACTGACGCTCCGATAATCGAAATTGCAAAAATTAATAATTAATACTTAAATTGAGAATTAACAATTATAATCCATCATTAATTACTTAAACATTTAATAAACTATATTAATAATATTGCTTATTAAATTTTCTTCACATAAGTACCTTGTCGAATCTAGAAGTTGTCTAATTAAGATTCTGACGAACTACGAATTTGTCCAAAAACGAATCTGTCGAATACAGAAACAACCAAAATGTTAAGGAAAGTAATGAAAAAAAAAATATTTAAGGAAAAATAACAACTACAGTATAAGTAAACATAAAAAAATCAACTTAAAAAACATGAAAACTGAAAAATATGATACCACAGAGTTCATTTCTTTATAATTCTTGTTGGTCACTGCACATTCTATTAATTAGTTCTTCATTTGTTAATTTCTGTTAAGATTCAACCAAAAAATGTTATTTACTAATAAGTCGTTACATTGTTGAATGTTTTAACTTGCCTAACTTTTAAACCTCTTAACGACTCTTAACTTTTTAACGACTCTTACATATATATTGATTTTTAATTGATCAATGAAGTCATGAAAAATACTTGCTTACCTTCAACTTATGAATGAAGATGACGTTCGGTTGTAAATAATTTGATTGCGAAGCCACAACAATGCCAGAGTTATTTCCTCGGTTGCAATATTCCGCCCATTGTGTCGTTCGAGGAAACGGCTACATCACCTCATTAGAACCGCAACAGTTGCTTCACAACACATCGTTGACGTGTTCAAATATTGCAGTATTACCTTCCATTATTTAATTATAATAATGTAAATTTTTGTTGTTTTTGAAAGATTTCGTACAAGCATTCCACGAAAAGGTGTAAAGCAACGGCAGAAAATCAGTAAACGCTCTCACAAATCACCAGCGTGAAGTAACAGCGTGTGCATTTTTTGTTTTAGTGTACCTACTCAAAAATCCTTGCTAAGGATGCCAGTAGGGCTCATTTCCCTATACACTCCTTATTTACTAACCTTTCATCATCTCTTGGTGTAGGTGACGGTAGGTGAATCCGTCGCTTATAAACACAAAGTTTTTAAGAGACGGAGTCACCTACAGTCAAGTCAAATGGGCAGCCTGTCTGCAGATCTTCAGACAAAAAATACCACTGTTATGTATACTGTTACTATAGGAAAATTAAAATTAAAATTTAATAGATAACTATAGACACTCACTCATTGAAGAAACGTTTATAACGCACGAACAGTAATTAATTAGTGTAGGATATTTCAGAGTGTCAATAAGTAGGTACAGTGTCACAAGATGTGAAGATGCTTAAGAATAAAAAGAAAAGTCCTCTGATTAAGAGAAAATTATTACAGATATTATAGCTAGCTAGATATACCGCCTTCATTAACATCCGAAGCATACAAAATTTCGCATTTATAATATTAATAAAATAAAAAAGTACTTAATAAAAGTATTTTTATTTTATTTAGACCCATACCCATATAAGTTTGTTTGTATGAGGTAATCTCTGACCTACTCATCCGATTTAAAAAAAAATACTGTATAGGTATTCGAACTAAGTAGGTACCTACTTATTCTACATTTAAAAAATATTATTTAAAAAACTGTAGGTATAAACGACCCAATATTAGGTGTCGAATTTGGGAAGAGTAACAGGTATTAAAAGTAAGTTGCTTTTCGTATTTAAATGTCTGTATTTCATAAACTCATCTTCTCAGTGAGAAAAAGATTTTATATTCAGCCAAGGGCGTAGGAACTAAATTATTGTGGCCCTACCATTGTTTATAGGATTTCCGTTTGGTTGGTCTTATTTCAGTCATGGATGACAAAATTATGGTCTTCTGTTTTAGAGAGACGGCGGCCTGAATACATAGTATACTTTTCCGAGGCTAAAGACTCCCTATAAAGCATTTTTACGATCCATTGTAAGTGTTTTACGACGACAAAAGCCACGATTGACTTCTGACCATAAAATAGGTTTTCTTAGCTGCCTTTGATTTTAGAGATCCCTATTATTTTTACTGTATCTGACGAACATTTCAATGTTTTATTATTTTTGAAAATTAGTTAAGACCAGCAACATTTTTCATTAATTTTTCTAAGATGGTAGGTGGCTACCGTTGAGTAGGCCACCAGAAACACAGGGGAAATGTAATTTCGCTGTCGGCCTTGCATTAATAAACTGGCAAGTAATTGCATAAATTGGAAAGTAGGTACGAGTATTAGTGGCACGTTATTTCGGCAGCCTGTCTGGCGGTAGTAAGCACCCGCTTATAGAAGACCACCGTGAAATAACAAACAGCACGTGTGCTTTTGTGCCCCTATCCCCTTTCCCAATCGCTAATACTTAATGCTTAATATAGTCTGTAGCGCACTTGCAGCAACTGTGGCGTTGCTTATAAAGCAGCGGAGGTTATAAAATCGTTTGTTCTGGCTGACTATCAACGGATAGCCAAAAATACAAAATCTATCGAAACCTGAAATTTGGAACATAAGTTTATTCTACTTATATTACCTAACCCTAAGCGTTCACTAAGAAATAATTTTTGAAAATTTCAACTTCTTGTGAATCCGGAGTTGCGACGTTAGTTTGATAATATGTATAACTACCTAATATTATATAGATACTTACCTACTAGGTAACAATACAGGTAATAATTAAGAAATCATTAAAATAGTGGTATGTTAATTTTTGTATATTATTACGGATCCCATTTGATGATGTAAGATGCGGCTTTACACGTACAACCAACTTCTGTTTAACCGCAAATGGAGACCATGTGTTGCGGTGAGGTCAACATAATTTAAGGACATGCTTCACTGTACAGCCATGCTGGTGTTTATTAATGACACATTACTTAGTTACTGATAATCTACACAGTTTCAACGATTTCTCAGCGAAAACATTCTACGAGGGGTATTCAATAAAAAGTCAGAATGACAAAGACGCAGTTATATTTTAATACAACTTATTTTATATATAAGGTAACATGTCACCTTTTAAGTTAATTCACTTGATATATCTAGACTAAAATTCCCTTAGTAAAAAACTCTTTATCCTGAGTCTCTAAAAGACCTTGAACTGCGGCGACTACTGCCTCATCGTCTTCAAATTTTTGGCCTCTGAGGTACTCTTTCAACCGCGGAAAAAGATAGAAATCACTAGGGGCAAGGTCCGGTAAATATGGAGGATGTTCCATCAGTTCAAAGCGAGCATCTTCAATGGCAGTTATCGCAACGTTAAACTTGTGCGCGGGGGCGTTATCTCGGTGAAACAAAACAACTTTGCCACGCCGTTTCTCGCGTATTTTGTTGCGCATTTTTTTTATTTCTCCTACATATAAATTCCCCGTAATAGTGGCTCCATGATTGAAGTATTCGATCATTACCTTGGCTATCCCAGAAAAGAGAGCCCATGATCTTACCTACGGATGGAGTAGCCTTAAATTTCTTAGGAGATGGAGATGACGGTTTCTTCCAAGTCATACTCTCGGCGGCACAATTAACCGGCCACCCTGATTTTCTTGTTTATTAAAAATAATATTGAATAATTTACAAATATTATTTATAGGTTGTGTTTAGGTATATTTTAGAAATGGAAAAAAACATATTTTTTTGTGAATTGCTGTTATTGACGAAAAACAGTACAAAAAACACTAAATCGGTTTTCTAAGAAAATCTGATTTCTGTTGTAATCTTAAAATTTCAATGCAACCTTACCCTTACACTTAAATTTAATAACGGGTGTTACCCCCCCGGGCTCTGATGACTTCCTGAAGCCTATTGGGAAGGCCATCCATGATATCCTGGATATCTGACTGCGGGATGTTGTTCCATTCCTCAATCAGGGCGGATTTGAGTTCTCTGAGGGTAATGGAAGCTGGTATCCGTGTTCGAACCCGTCTTTTGAGGTTGTCCCAGATGTGCTCGATAGGGTTGAGGTCAGGGCTGTATGCTGGCCAAGGTAATCTTTGAATACCGACTTGGTTTAGGTATTCAGTAGTCAGGCGGGCGGTATGAACACGCGCATTATCGTGCATTAAAAGGAAATTGTCTCCAATGAATGGTGCAAATGGAACGACATGGTCTTGAAGAACCTCTTCCACGTACTTCTGAGCATCCACATTACCTCTATCAAACACAACAAGATCAGTGCGAGCCTCGTAAGAGATGCCGCCCCACACCATCAATGAGCCACCCTGGTATGGCACTGTTTGCACCACTGTGCATGGAGCAAACCGCTCGTTCCGGCGTCTGTAGACACGTTGACGTCCATCTGGACCTCTTAAAGAAATTCTGCTTTCATCTGAGAACAATACATTCTTCCACTGCTCCATAGTCCAATCAGCGTATTGACGCGCAAACTGAAGTCTGTTTCTTTTGTGCGCTACTTCAAGTTTGGGGACCCGTGCAGGGCGAAATGCTCCAAGATCTTTTTCAGCTAATCTTCTTCTTACCGTTCTTTCACTAACATTAACATTTCTCACTTCATAAAGACGGTTACGGGCTTCAACAGCTGTACAGAAGCGATCCCTCAACACATTATTGACAATAAAACGGTCGTCTCGAGCAGAAGTACACCGATGTCGACCTTGACCTGGTCTTCTCGTGTAGGAACCAGTCTCCCTGAACCGCCTAATGGCTTCCTGTACCGTAGTTCGCGGTACACCAAGAATGCGAGCGATACGACGTTGGCTGTATCCTTCATCAGAAAGAGCTACAGCCCTGGCTACTCCGGCAGCGTCCAGCGGCATAATTCTCACTTTAAAATGATGGAGAGTCAACGTGAACTTGCAAAAAATTGAGTTTAACGTTTAAAACCTAAAATTAACGTTTAAAACCTAAACCAATGAAAATTAGAGCGACGGGAACACAATCACTATGAAGGACAAATTTCGACTAATTCACTAAAAAGCATCAAACACAAGGTAGGTACTAAAAAAGTTCGGGTTTAAAGTGTTTCACGTATGTGTAACATTACCCACTTAACAAAAATATTCATCTTAACATTCCTCATAACTTGTAAACAAACATAGTGGCACTTGATAAAGGTGGCCGGTTAATTGTGCCGTTGAGTGTAGACTGCTGTTTCGTTTCCGTGTCATAATGATTAAGCCATGTTTCATCCATGGTTATGAATCGAGACAATAGTCGATCTTGCTGCAACAAATCCAAAACAGCTTCGCGAAACCTTAGACTGGATTGTTTCTGCGCGTCCGTAAGCATTCTCGGCACCCAGCGCGCGGACCCTTTTTTCATGCCCAAGTGGTTGTGCATAACGTTATAGACACTCCCTATCGAAATCTTCATTTCTTTAGCTATAAAACGAACTGTAACACGACGATCCGCCAAAACATTTTTTTTTTCAACTTTTTTTATAACTTAATACCGTCGCAAGGCGCCCCGAGCGCGGCTCATCGTTGGTGGAAGATCTTCCTCGCTTAATCTTAGCACACCAGCGAGCAATTGTAAAGTATGGAGGAGCATGAACCTTCCAATGTTCCATGCAAGTCTTGATTTACCTGCTCCATAGTAAAAAAAATTAAGCAGAGATATTTAATTATCGCGCGAATTTCAATTTTCTCCATTTTCGAGAACACGTTCCCAAACGTAGAAAACAAATGACTACAATTTTCAAAATACAAATGTAAATCGAAAACTTTTTAAATTATTATTATAACAAATGTCTAGGCTTTGCCTGCCAGTGTCAATTTTTTTTCTTACCAAGGTGTATCTATTCTCGCTTTAGTATAATCATCCTTTAAAGCTAAACCAAGCTTTGTGTTCTGTTCTTACTGGGAATGTTGGAAAACTCTTGTAAAGTTTAAAATAAATTATATTAATTAAGTTTTTACTAATAAAATAAAATAAATTAAATATAAATCACATATAAAAAACATTTATTATTAATTACAAGAGTTTGGACTCTCCTTTTAAGTTAACAGATGTTAAAAGGAGTTCTCCTTTGGGAGATGTACGCTCCGGTCAATGGAGCTCGTGGCGGAGTGCACCATAGTAGAAGAAGGCCAACCTCGGAGGCTGGGGTGGGACAAGTATCCCTCCCCTCTGCTTTCTCGCCAGTGAGTTAGGGATCCTGGGAAACCTGGGGGTGGACCCAGGTCCCTGCTCATTCGCCGGAGGTATTACCGACACTTGGGTCAGCGAAGAGATCTGTGGGCTCCCAGGTAAATCCGCCCCCCGAAGACAGCCTCATACGGGGTCGATCAGCCGTCTTGGGCGTCAGAGTAGGTCTGACGTCCGAGACTTGACGAGAGGTGTGGTGGCCCATTGATGTTCCAGTAGGTCGCCGCAGGAGATGGGTCCGCGAGGACATGGCGGCGTATGTGCGGCCCGGGGATAAAGCCTCGCTGTGATCCCGGGTCTCATATTGGCCGCTGATGGTGGAACATGGGGGGTTTTAGTGCGGTATTCCCGGTGATAAGTCACTTCGCCCGGCGAGTCCCACATACGCCGAGTGCCCTCGTCGGTGAGGGACAATCCGTAAATGTGATTTCCTCATTAAAAATGGGAGAAGTACGCTGCGAAAGGTCCCGGGGTTCATATCCCGGAAGAGCTCAGTTTGAAACTTGGGAGAAGTACGCACTTACATTTTTACTTGCCTTATTGATTCATGACATAGTATTTAATCATGTCCTTAACATAGGAACGCCCACAAGTTAAGTTATAGTTCTGCCACCATATTGTTACACCATGGAACAGAACCAACTGTGATTGGTTTTCAAATTTGGCCCTGACAGCGCTTAGATCAAGATTTAAAAAAAACCACTCGACATTCATTGCTCAAAATGAAATATAAAATTCGATTAAGTTAACCCATTTGTTTACCGCTATTTTCATAACAGCTGTCAAAAACCTAAATTTTTCACCCACTTGACAGTTGCTAGTGCCACTACAGTGAAGTAAGTGCGGTTTATACAAACAGCGACTTGTTTATGAAAAAGTATCGATTGCGTAATGTCATTCGGCCCGGTCGTTTGTAAGACGACTTAAATATATTATAACTTTGGCACTGACAGACAGAATGAAACTTTGATGGCGATGACGATTGATATGAAATAGACGATTCCCACGAATGGTCCCCAGCTAAAATTAAACACACATCCATTTTGAATTCAGTTCATTTATCGAAGTCTCATAAATCAGACCACATTTTAACGAGAAGACGTTGTTGACGTAACATATTATTATTAAAATAGATTAGAAGATCTCCTAATAGATTAAGAGAACTTAGAAGATCTGTCTAAGCGCTATTTTTCTTACAAAAATTGACAATTTTTTTAAATATGTGTAAGTAAATATTTTACCCGCGACTTCGTCCACGTATTTAATACGTATTTGAATATAAGTCGGCGAACGATCGTATAATCCGGCAGATCGTGATATGGCGCCGACAATATATTGGACTGTAAAGTTTCATCAAAATCCGTTTAGTAATATAGTTTTTGCGTGAAATAGTATCAACCATCCATATACCTACTTATCCATCCGTATAAAATTTTGGTTTATAATATTTAACTATTTATATTTAGATTAGAATTAGATAAGGAGCTATATATTTTTAAAATTATAAGTAACTGCTGTGTTAATCAGATTCTTAAACTATATTACCTACCTACTTTAAAATTTCTACAAAATCCAAACAGTAGATATTGCGTGAAGTCTTTCGCATTTATTATGTGTAGGTAGGTAGGTATATATAAATGGTATACACACTATGTTGGTACATAATGTCAATGTTTGGTCACCTACAAAATATCTAGGTACCTATAGGGTAGGCCAATCGTTCAAACTATTTTTCTTACTTTAAGTTAGCAAAATTTTTTTTGGAGATATTATATTAAACATTCTTATTTTTAAAGAACTTTAAACAATGTATAGTACCTAGTATCCATAATAAGTGTGTGATAATAATTTACCTACAGATAAAAATATCATTATTTTGATAACCTCAAGGCCTCTGAACTAACGATAAGTTCACACAATAAACACGCCACAGCGACTTAAGTATAATAACCATAACTTATACTTAATTACTTTTTTTAACGAGGAGAAAATCTTGCATAAGATATCCTATGTAGGTATATAACCTACATAGGATATCTTATGCAAGATTTTGTCTTTTTTTAAAATTAAATCAAGGTAGCGCTTGACCACAATCTCACCTGATGTGAGGTGCAGATGCTGCCGAAGGTGGACTAAGCTTAACTAGTGAATGCCCATTTACCCTAGTTTTGAAGACCCCGAGGTTATAGTGCATATGCGGATGATGAAGCCCAAGCCTATAACTTACAATACCTACATACTTAGTGAGCATATCATTTAAGAGTTGTGCGAGATTCTTACTCATCAAAACCTCGTTTTTGGTTTGAGAAATCACCGTCGTAAGTACCTAACATAAAATACTGTATTATTCAATTTTACAATTATAATGACATAACGCTTCAATTACGAGAAAACTATTTGCAGTAGGTACCTACTTGTGTAAATTTACTCTTTTGGATTGGAAATTAAAAGTTTTGTATGATACATCTAGTGGCGGCAGGACACTGTCATTTCTCGAGCTGCCGCAATTGCTGTATAATGTTAGGACCCCCTATAAGGTCGCCCACCCATAATGCCGTAGAGATGAGTGGGGCAACACGAGCAGGGGTTATCCGAGAGTTTCAGTTGGAAGCGGCCTCCGACTCTACGGTAGGTTGACTTCCGGTACAACACCGGGTAACGAGGCGTGACGTGCTGTGTGTTTCCGGCACATCTGCGGAGGTCAAACTCCGCAAGTCTCAGGGTTTCCGGGTTCCATTCCCGGCAGGGTCAACTTGGATAATAAACCATTCAAAGTTGGCTCTGGTCTGGACCTGAAAAGTAGTGAACACCGCGTTTCGCAGTCATCTTTCGGCTGTAATCACCCTTACACAAGACCACCGTGAAATAATAACACGTGTGCTTGTTTTGTTTCGGTATTTTTAAAGGCTCTGAAATCAGTTGTGTTTGAAAGAAACGTTGATATATTTGCAAAATAAGTGCACAGAATTTGTGAGTTTTGTAACAGTATTTGTCATGGTGAGTAATTTCGACTTGTATAGTCTTGAACTCCGTTTAAAATATGATCCTTTAGATACGAGGTATACGTTATTAACTTTCTATGCGCCCATCGCCACCTAACATGGTTATCAGATAGATCACCAGTCACTAATAAGTTAAAGATATCGATTTGAATATGAATAAGCTTCAGACCTCACCATACAGCCTTCAGCATTGTTCATCAAAATCAAATCAAAATCAAAATAATTATTAATTTATCAATAGGTAAGGTTTCTCCAAGAAACTCTTATGATCGTCATTATAAATTTAAATTTACCAGGGTTTCGGAAAAAAGTGTGTGTGTCAGCTCCGACGCACGACTGGAGTTTACTCCTTACGAACGATTATAAAATATATAGATTAGTAAATGAAGGTAAATGAATGCATTTTATTAGCTTTATTAGTTTATTAATTTTCTCAATTCACAAATAAATGTCAATGGATATCGTGTTTTGGGAATGTGGTGTTTTACGAATGTGGTCTTTTGAGAATATGATATTCAGCGACGGAGGGAAATATATTATTATATGTATTATATTATATTAATATATATTGAAGCCTTTGAAGCATATTGTAGCCTGTAACGCGTAACGTGTGACTTGTGACATTTGATTTTACTCCCACAAATCTTCATACCCCGGGCTTATTACTAAGTCCTCGTTACCTAAGTCCTTAATTTCCTAATTTATCATCCAATATTTAGCTATAATCGTATAAATCGAATACGGTTCATGAGCTACACACCGTAATAAAATTTTGTAATAGAAGTGAACTGTGCATAGTAATTATCAACCTTCGTTACATGTTCGTAGCGTTACATGAATGAATGCCTTGTGTCGTAATGTGTTCTGCTAGGTAATTTAGTTACAACACCCTCCCCTTCAGCTGCATTACGGAGGCGCTCCGGTTTCACCGGTTGCCCGCGTATCTCCAGCTGATTGTCGGAGATTACCTGAGGGATCGAAGGATCTTGTGTCCCGGCCGAAACGGGACGGTCCTAGAGAGGACCATGTCCTGTGGCGTTCCGCAGGGGTCGGTCTTAGGACCGCTCCTGTGGAACATTGGATTTGACTGGGCGCTGAGAGGCGCCCTCCCGGACAATGTACATGTCGTCTGCTACGCCGACGACACGCTGGTCGTCGCGTGTGCAGACGACTACAAGGAGGTGACGAGCTTGGCCACGGTGAGCGTCGCTCTCGTGGCCAAGCGTATTGAGCTGTTGGGCTTGCGGGTGGCCCCCGAAAAATCCGAGGCCATGCTTTTCCATGGCCCCCGGAAGGGTCCACCGCAACAAGCCCACATTAAAGTGGGAAACGTGGACGTCGCCGTCGGAGTGTACATGCGCTACCTGGGGCTCACCTTGGACTCCAGGTGGCGATTCCATGAGCATTTCCGGCGGTTGAGCCCAAAGTTGATCGGGGCCACCTCGGCGTTGGGTAGCCTCCTCCCAAATCTGGGCGGACCGAGTGTCGGCTGCCGCCGTCTTTACACGGGGGTGGTGCGCTCCATGGCGCTCTACGGCGCGCCTGTGTGGGCGGACGCCCTGAATCGCCACAACGTCACGCTCCTGAGAAGATCTCAGCGAGTGATGGCGACCAGGGTGATACGCGGATACCGCACCATATCGTGCGATGCCGCGTGCGTGATGGCAGGTACCCCCCCGTGGGACCTGGAGGCCGAGGTTCTGTCCTCGGTCTACGAAAGTCGAGCGACAGCTCACACTCGGGGCGTTGCTGGTCCCCTGCCGGAGGAAGTGCGCCGCACGGCGCAGAGAGTCGCACTGGCGCGGTGGGCCGAGAGGCTCGCCGAACCTACCGCCGGCGCTCACACTATCCGGGCCATCGCTCCAGTCCTGGAGCAGTGGTGCAAACGCAGGAAGGGTGTGATCACATTCAGGCTTGCACAGATTCTGTCAGGGCATGGCTGCTTCGGCAGATATCTGTGCAACATTGCTAGAAGAGAGCCGACACCCTCTTGCCACCACTGCGGTGGCCCGGAGGATACCGCGCAGCATACGCTGGCAGAATGCCCGGCATGGGACCGGCAACGGGGCTACCTAACGCCCTTTGTAGGAGGAGACTTTGCGCTGCCGGCCGTGGTTCTGTCCATGGTCAGCAGCGAAGAGGCCTGGCAGGCCATGATCTCCTTCAGCGAGGAAGTCCTCTCGCTGAAGGAGGCGGCGGAGCGGGCGAGGGAGGATGCCGCCCTCGCTAGCGACATCCGTCGCAAACGACCCGGGAGGCGGAGGAGGCTGTACGGCCGACTCCAAGCGCCCCCGTGATCGGCCGGAGGGTGAGCGGATATGGGGATCCGTTCACCTACTAACCCGGCTCCGGTGAAAGACGTGTCCGTGTTCCGGCACGTCTTCCCACACCCAGCCATCCGGGGAGGAGGGAGTCTACCGCCCTCCTCCTACCGATGAACTTTTGTTGGCGCCCAATCGGGCGAACGCTGACGGGAGAGCAGGACGAAATGCTCGCGCTGACACCTCTCTCCCGTCCCACGCGCGCGTGGTAAAGGAACACCGCGGGGTTTTAGCGGGTAGAAGTCCCGCATATCCTGCCAGCGCCCCATTGCTGGCAGTCGAATCAGGGTTGCTGATTTCCCCGCGTCAAAAAAAAAAAAAAAGGTAATTTAGTTACCTACTATCTAATCTAAGCGATATCAGGCGATACGTCATTAGCAAATTAATTCTAAGTGATAAGAGCCGGTAAGGTTTTTTACGTAAAAGGTAACGTTATTGAAATTTTTCATGAATTAATTCTTTTTTTTAGAGATGGGTTTGCTCTTGTTTGCTCTAAGATGAGGCCTATGATGGAGCTAGCTCACCTAGAAGTTGCCTTTTCACTCGAACTTTGGTAAGGTTTGGGAGATTAAGATGTAAAAGTATTTTAGGAGATTTTCAAAAAGCAAACTTTTTATTTTTTAAGATCGTAGGTATATGTTAACAACGCAGAATAATAATTCAGAAAATAATTTTAACTTCAAAGAGACCGCACTAAAAGAAGGGAAGTTATGAAAAAACCTTTTATTTGTATGAGTGTGCTAAATATTTTACCTTGAAGGTAAAGTTTATGTTGTTTTGTTTTATGACCCGTGAGCTAAAGGTCTTTGCAAAAAGCTGTTATTTTGAAAATCTGTCTATGGAGTTATACAATTAATAAAAATTAATTAATTATGAAATTATGTGAAAAATACAACCCGCTGTTAATCAGGTTTTATTTGCAATGATATATATTAGTTGAGATATTTTGCGATTTAGATATATTACCTAACAGAACACAATTAATATTAATGATAATCACCGCTATCATTAAAAATATCTTGATGACGCGCAGTTTCGATTTAGTAGGCCTTTTTAAAGTACGAAAATCAGCAAACCGCATTCTCGCCGTAGGGAGATAGACGACCCTATCTCCCTACTTTACCCACTAAAAAGTGATACTCTACCCATTAAAATCTCATGGTGTTTCCTTCTCTCGCTTATATAAGCGGTGGCACGCGGTAGCTCACATCATTTCACCGCCGGCGCAGCCCGTGGTGGCAAAGCGCATGTGGCTATTAGGTGCAGAATTATACCTCTGCATATTTCACCGAAGGGAACGCGCTGGAAACACGTAATACAACACGCCTCGCATAGCTGGTGTTATCAGAGTAGCGGACGACTTCGTGACCGTCCCAGGAACTTTGGCATAGATGGTGCAGCTCTGTATAGCGCCCAATGGCAACTAATTGCACCACTAAACCTCTTCACGATAAGCGGCAGAATACCCACTCTGCGGCATAAGCTACCTCAGAGACGGGCCCTAATGCTCTCGGGATCGATCGACATCTGCCCGCCGCGCCGCCCAGTGGCGTAGCTAGGCGTGGGCGAAGTGGGCCCTCGCCTACGGCCTCGCACCGAGGGGGCCACGCGAGGCCTCTTTAAATGCGATGCCACCAGACATAAAATCCCCGTTTATTTCTAAATTAAATAAAAATCTAAAAAATATTGGCCACACTCGTCACAGACTGGCAACACAGCTTAGCTTTGCAAAACGTTTCTTTACACGCATACTTCATACAAAACAGTGAAGGTGGTAAATTTTTTGGAAAAAATTGAGGATTTAAAAAATTCTAGAAGTAGGTAGTTCAGAATAAGATAGTTTGTCTGGTTTAGCAATACTCTCAATCGAAGCAGATTTAGCTGCAAAAATTAATTACAAATCCTTACTAGAGGACTTCAGTAAAGCAAAAAGCCGAAGAACATTACTTTTGTGAAAAATTAAATCACTCAAGTTACAAAATAAAACCTTTTTTCAAATCTATATGCTATGGTAAGATAAATTTAGTGAGTACATCTTGGGAACGAAAGAAAAGGGGCCTCGCTGATGCGACTTCGCCCACGTGTATATTAGTCCACGCTACGCCACTGCCGCCGCCACCCTTTCGACTGATGGAGGTTGGACAGAATTGGCCCTGACTACTAGGTACCCGATAGCAGAACCGACTTCTGTCCATTCACCAGATAGCAGCAGACAAAGCTGAGTTTGTAGAACTTAACCCCGTCACCGTAATGAAGCATCTTTGAGCTCACCAGGCTTGCGCCTGTGAAAATTTAAAGGCGCTAGAGGTCCATTGGCTTTTATATCTCTCATCGCTAACTTCTTCAAAATTACCCAACGAATTTTGATACGGTTTTTCACTAGTGGAATGAGCGATAAACGGTAAAGGTTTGGTATACATAATTTATAGGTTTGTGTATATAATTTGCAGAAAAAATTGCATCCGGACGAAGTCAGCGACGGGTCGCTAGTAGATAGATAGATAGAAAACATTTATTTGCATACACATGACACACACGAATACATCTAAAAATAACAAAACAAATAAAATAGATACATTTTTTTTACATTTAAATGACTATACATACTTAAATAAAATCCCAATGAGTGTGCGCCATGGCAACAAAAAGGCACAGCGCTGATTTTACGCCAGTTTGACGCCGACGGAATACGCGTCGTTACAGCGGTATTGTTATCTTGCAGGAATTGACTACATTCTATAAGAAACAGTACACTACCCCTGATTAAGTCTTCCCCAGTTATCGCTCATACCTTAAAATTACACTTGGCTCAAGACCTCATTCACTTTTTTGTCTCTCAATTACCTAGTAAAGCAGTGTATTTATTTTTAAAAGCAAATTTAGACTTGAGATCACGAAGTAGGTAATATAGTATGTAAAATAAATAAATAAAATTATATTTTAGTACATTTTTATTAAATTACCACTTTGCACTATTCATTTTATTGCATTTAAAATAAATGTCAATTTATTTATTCGTTTTTGTAGGTAATATTTACAAACAAGGAAAAATAAGGAGTCATTATCATCAATCATTTGATTGCTGAAACCACTTTTGTATTAATATTCTCTATTTCTTTATCTATTTAGACGTTAGTACTATTTAGTAAACCGAATACATGTAAATCAGCCCCACCATGCACTATTACATTTTCTCTTACGCGTGTGAATGCGATTCGCAAATATGTCCGCTATGCCGCTATGTAAATTGCATATTCAAATTATCCTCCATTGCAAATAAAATAAAGAGAGAAACAAAAAATTACGACTGGCACGCTTCATATTAATAGCGCCCCACCCGCTAGGGGGAGAATTTTCTATAGATACTTGGGCGCGTCACCCTTCGCAATCAATTACATCCCTCTTCTATTGCTTGCAACTGTCCTGTACTAGCACGTCATAGGGCACAATTAGCTGTCTCTTTCTAACCCCCGAGGTAGTTCGGAAAGAAGTTACGAACTGCCTCGGGCTGCGTTGCGGGATTTTAAAGTTTTTAAATTAAGCTGTTACTTTGCCTGTGTTTTAGATCTATCAAACAAAAATAAGTCCTGAATTTTGGCCATAACAATAATTGAAGACAATTTTCTAATAAGATTTTTTTTTCTAAACGTATTTTTTTGTATGATGTATTTCGATGGTGTTATTAAATAAATAAAGGCTAAATCAGTTTTTCTTTTTTTTTTAACCTTATTTTTGACAGTCTTTTTGTTGGCCTGTCAGACTTAATGTTCATATGCTAACAGGCCTTGCAATAAATAGATAAAATGATGTTTAATATACCCTACAATAATTTTTTAATTATCATTAATTTCATAAAACTTTATTTAGTTTTATTCTCTATATCTGAAATTATTTTGTTCACATTAAAATCTACTTATCTTATGTTTATAAAAATTTCATTTTGGCCTTGGCAAACGCTTAGCGCCATTGCTCGTACCTCGGCCGGGTAAATATTTATTCCAGAATATTAATTAAGTAGTTGTCCATTTACATAAGAATTATTCATAATAAATTTACGCCTCTGTAAGCGAATTCAAAAAACTGAAATTACTTTAATACGCATTCTTAAAAATAGAAGTTTTGTTACATTGAAATAAGCCTTTTTACAATGTAGTTTGGCCTATGTTTTTAATTTATAAACTACGACTTAAATGTAGAAAAATAATTTTTTCCATTCCATTAGTACATGTGTGAAAATTCCATTAGTACATGTGTGAAATTCTTGAAATACCTTACTGCTAAGTTGGCCGGCAATTATGTTAAATAGAAAATTTGTATTTATAGACCACCACAGCAAGGTGTTCATGCAAAAAGCTAGGAAAGTTTAGTTTAGCAAAGTTTAGTTTAACAAATTCAATTTGATGACTTTTTAAAATAGTTTTGCCCTAAAAATATCTTATTTTTTTTTTCTGTTAAACAGCGTGAGGGGCGCTGCACCAAGAACGCACCGCCGCGCCAAACACCGCCGCGCCACCTCGACCGACACGCAAACGATCCCAAGTACTAGGAGTACATACACAACAAAGAGGAAAAAGAAATATTCTAAACTAGTACTGTTTCACTCGCACCTATGTCTATTCCCATTGGATTGAATGAGATAAATGCTTGTCTGTATCTTTGGCTGCATTGAAATCCGTCCTATGCGCTTTCACGATAAGGTTCGTTATGGATCACATTTTTAGAATAAGTCGTAACTTCCTGTTTTTGAAATCCATTGTAGATCCAAGTTGTTTTCCAAAGCATGTTAAGAATTTGTACCATATTTCGTAAATTTATGTTTTCCTAATAGACTTGCTGCTTAAGGATCATTTTAGCGTAGTTGACATTCCTTTTTTTGGTTTGTTCGTTCGATTGGTGTTTGCGGGTTAATTTATATAATTGAAATTCTGGATGAGACACCCTTACCACACACGGATCTTCTTATAAATTTCACAATGGCCCACAATATTTTAATTAAATAGTTCTTTCATGAAATATTTATTAGTTTTAAAATAATTTTACCTACGGGATAATATGCGCAGAACTCCGTTTACTCTCATTCTCCGTACGTTCTCATTCTCACAACATGACTTTTAAGAACAAGTTTATGTCGCGGAACCCTAAAAATAATAGAATTTTTCATGATTTTTTTACTTTTAATTATTGCGAGGAATGAGATTCATTCATTCATTAGAGGTGTTATTTTTTTTATTTTATTTTTTAAATTATACAGGCCTTTAACGTTGGGAAATCCTCATGAATACCAGGCAGTGATTGATGTAGGTCAAGTCTGGAAATTAACCATCAATTAGACCATTGAACATGAAAAAACTTCTCCCATGTTCATCATTTCCATTAGCTAGTTCATTCACAATGTTATTATCATTAGCAATGATTATCAGGAATATAGTCTTTTATAAAATATGATATGTTGCTAGGCTACTTAAATGTCTTTTCGATACGTAGGCCATTTTAGGGCCTAGGTTAAGCAGATAGGTTTTGCAATGAGACTATACGTACTGAAAAATTGAAACGGTTTTTTGTACGATAAAATTTTGCCATTTAAATTCTTGGGCCTATGCACTGCATAAACTGTGCGGTGAAAGCATTTTGTACTGCTTGCGAAGAAAAAAATCCGTGCAAAAAAATAGTCGTATAAAAATAGTCGGTTGAGCGAGGTCCGGCCGATTTGGGTCCTGTACTTTAAAACAAAATCAGCCCTATTTCACTTTATGGATAACGCAACCGTTATAGACATAACCTTTAAAATCAATTATGTATCTCAATTGTGAAATTTGATTTTAAAGGTTTAAAACGTAATAACGCTTGAGTAAACCTTTTGAATAAGAGAAATTTCTAAATTCAAAATGCAATCGGTTTCTTTGAATGGATGGAAAGAAAGATGGCGCGTGACGCCACATAGCGGACATTATTATCAGGAGGCCATAAACAAAAGAAGTTCTATCTGTGAGTTCTAAAGTGGTTTCCTATTTGAGAACAACTTTGCAGTGTCTGGTTGGCGCACCGCGGCGACACCGTAACAGCTGTAAAAGGGTATAAAAGCCATATCATTAATTTTGTACGTTATTACAGATTTATTAAAGTTGATATTGGTTATTAGTTTCGAAGTCGCCTGCAGTCTGATTAGGTTTTAAGTGAGAGCACAGGCGAGGGGTAATGTATGGAATACCTTGGCGTAGTATGATATCCGGGTAGGTAGCGCGCACTGCGCAACTCCCCGGACACACGACGTCACACACTCCGCACACACGGCTGCGGTCGCTTGATCCCTCTCTTCTCTTCCCCCGAATCTAGCGCCCCGCAAGCCAAAGCAAAGTCCATGCTCGCCTTTGGCCATTTCATATACTATTTTAAAAATTAATTTAAAACAGAACAAAATTTTGTAGTTTTTTTTAGTTTCATACATAATTATTTTTTATCTTACATGAAACGCCATTTCTTCAATTAAGTCTAGGCACCTCGCTTATTTATAAAATCGTTCTCTTATAAAATACTTAACGCACAGCAAACTACTGAGGTGTCAGAAAACTACACAGCAAACTACAAACTACTTGGAACCAAGAAAATATTTTTGAAAATATCAACTCCGTGTGAAGAGAGGAGATGGCGGTGGCGGTGAACTATTTTACTGGGGGAAATATCGTCCAAGTGACAAATTAACAAAGAGCTCTAAAATTTAGTTAATCCCGCGTTGCATTCGTAGCTAGCCGTGTGTCAATTTAGTTTGGACGCTGCTTTGTTCAATTTCTTGCTAGTTATGATTTCCTAGTACATGGCGTACAGTGTGGCCGTTTTTGGTCGCTTAGGAAACCGTGGCGTACCCACCCGAGTTGCGCGATCGGCGCGGCGTTCTCCGATCCGCAAGGGGGACAGAGGAGGAAGAAGCGAGAAGAGGGGTCCTAGTTTGTTTATTTACTTCACGATACGCTACCTAAAAAATAGGGTTACTCATAAATATTTTTTAAATGTGTACGTACCGTCAAGTAAAATTATTTCTTCTACGTTTTTTACTACATCCAATTTAAAGTACCTATCGCATCGAAATTCACGTCTATTTTTTGTTTAGCGAATGTCAATTGCCTGATTTTACTGCCTAGGCTGTGTGTGTTTCAGCACTCCTAAGGCCAAGACTAATTTTGCTCTAACCGCCGTTCCAGCACTGCATTCCAGCACAACTTGATCCGGACAAGATTACCCATACCCGTTCCGGGTGATCAGCTGTCAGAGCTAATTAATGTTCTGCCTGGTAACTTTTGAATCGGCCATTATTTGACATAAATAAATTAAATTATTTATAATAAAATCAAAAATAAATTATTATAGGTGTAAATATTAAATAAATAATTTATTATTTTACCGCCTAGAAACACTGCTGTCAAACTCAAATTCTGACAAATTCTGATAGGTCGTTCCAGCACCATCGAATAAATATGGCTCGTGCAATATTTATTTTGTCCAAAGGACTGCTAGAACACGCCCTAGACCTGCCATAAAACGGACCTGCCGTTTGCCTGTCATGGCGATTGACGTAGAACGATACTTTTTTTACAAAACAAAATCAGGAATGCTAAGAATGCTGAACCAGAAGTTATTTGACGGTGGTCTTCTTTAAGAGTTCACTTGAAAACGGGAACTTGCTTACTAGATAATTATAGGACATAGCAATACATAAAAAATATAATACCTATCAGGTTTGATATAATATTTACAAAAAACTGAAGCGAACAAAATAGTCAGACGACGCAGGGAGGTCGACGGTGAATCCAGCGTCGACCTGCTAAATGGATATGGAAATATATATCTATATCAATCTTCGCTACATCCGGACTGGTGCTCTTGTTAAAACATAAGGTTTTTTGTAATTTTATACGTGATTGTGAAGTTTATAACTAGTTTAGACCTCAATTTTATAACTAAAAAAGTGTGTGTGTCAGCTCCGACGCATGACTGGAGTTTACTCCTTACGGACGATTATAAATTACATAGATTAGTAATAGTCCGGGAGGCACCAATCCTGAAAGCCCCGTGATAACGGATACTAAAAATTTAAAAAAAAAAAAGTTAACAGACGAACAAGATTTGCTTGGTCGGCGTGGATTTGGTTGGCCGGAAATATTTTAAATAAATTATATATTATTAAATTTCCATAATTTTTTTCCGTCATCACGGATTTTGATCAATCTCATCAAGAAAAAATCCGGCCGACCAATGATTTTTAGCCGGAAAGGTCACGCATACCTATTTGAATGGTGATAGGGGGTAAAATTTATCCATTATCACAGAAACTTTTTTTTTTTCATTTCACGCATTTCAATGTTACATTCATAATTATCTTGGTATGCGTGCTTGCAAACTGCCGAAAGTATCGCGCATACCAGATTTTATTGTGTGGGTGAGGATTATACTGTCATAGATTTTACTTACTTGATGACATTTCTTTTGGAGTCTTTTTTCTACCTCTGGTCTCTTCCTTAAGTTTTCAGCTATTTATTATATAAATTAATATGGAAAAAAGGAAATACAGGAAAATTTTGCTTACATTGTCTTGGGCATAAAATGAAAATACACGTTTCGTGACCGAAAGCGGTGAACTAGAAACTACTGCGTCAAGCATCCTGATTTCGGTCGTCGTGGGTTCTCATTTCGAAATTGTTAGCTTGCTGTCCCTTTTTCACACAATGAAAGGAAAAAAAGAGTGAGAGAAACAGCTGCTTGCCAAGGGACAGGGGCTCGCGAAGGGAATATTGGCAGCTGCGTTGTTAATGGAGAAAGAACTGACTTTTACTAAATTAATATTTGTAACCGAAACAACCTAATCCTAGTTTAGGTTAAATTTTATTTAGTTTTATTTTAAGGAAATTAAAGCAGAAAGTTTTTATTTATGGGTAATTCAGTAGTAGTTCATTAAAACTTATTTAGTAACTAGCTGGTGCCCACGACTTCGTCTGCGTTGAAAAATATTAAGTAGCTTATCTTGTGTCCCGTACGTCAAAATGTTTATCTACCAAGTTTCATGAAAATCAGTTAATTCGTTTCAGAGTTATGGAGGAACATACAATACAGAAAAAAATTCTAAAAATCGTCAATTTAGTTTCAGTATCATGTAGAGCCTATAAACACGATATCTCTGAAAACAAAGTAAGTTACTCCATGACCGACCCTTACAGATTTATTATTAGTATTGATTTAATTTTGTATTATAACAATTTTATTAGGTAGGTACAGTAACGACCCGCCTCGCCTTCGTATTGATGCAATTTTTTTCTGTAAATTATATTCAGGTCGGCCAGTTTTTTATGCTGCTAATTGAATTGCATCTTAAGATAGGCTTGTTGATGAATTGTAATGTTCTCATAATGTGTTATAATTATTACTTGTAATCTTGTCATGGTGTGACCCGCTTAACACGAATGCAAGTTTCCCGGAAATTAAAAAAAAAATCCTCCGACTTCAACGAATCATTGAAAAAAAAAGGGTTACATATACCTACATCTGACAGTTATCTAATACGACTGGTGGGTTATGCACCAACGTTCTAAATATTGTTTGAGTATTATTTAACCGCAATTTCTTATTTAAGTTCGAAAAACGTCTTGCACCAACCGCTAAACACATTTAGCGATCTGTCAAATTTAAATAACCAAAATTTGCTGTTTAACAAGGTTAAATACGATTTAAATACAATTTTGACATTTGAAGGATCGAATTCAAATAGGTAATTATTTGCCGAAATGGATATATGGGATTTATATTCGGACGATTACATTTTTTGTGTTTGCATTGAATAACTCGGTAATTTTCGCCCAAGCTTCTTGCTTTTGGCTATGTTTAATAGAATCCGTCTTTTTGTTTTCGATTATATATGAATACGGATCTAACACTTCAAGGAGCAAAAATTCGTCCTCTTTGGTAAAGTTTGGTGTCCTAGTAGATTTCGCCATTAATGTATTTATTTTTATATAGATAATAAAACGATATACTTATTAAAAATTTTGAAACAAGCTCTATTTTAGTTAGTTTAGGTTATGTATTCAGCAAAGAATATATGAATATAGTACTCTCTAGCTGTCCCTAGTTTGAAAACATTCTAGTTTACGCAAGATTTTTTACATTTCGTTACGAAATCGCTACAAATAGTTGTCTGCATTTGTCTTGCCGTAATGTGCACGTGTAACGAAATGTATACGGTAAATTTGCCGTCTTCTTAAACGCGTTTAGCTAAACAAAGTAACAATGAGCTTGGTGCAAGACGAGCTTAGACGAAATTAAAGTAAACACATTTAACGACTTAAATCAATTTAGCTAAACGTGTTTTGTGGATATTTAAATGACATTTGGTGCAAGCCGCCCTTAATTTGCATCTTAATAATAAGTAAGTTACTAGTACCTACTCCACATGAGTTTTATTTTAAATTATTTTTAAATATAAAAGCTAGATAGGCATAGGTATGACAATGATGTCATTTTCAGACCTATACTACTGATGATTTAGGTAAATAACCGAACTATTAAAATTTCAAAAATTTCACTGGGTATACTCATTAGGTACTCAATAATAGTGTAATCAATCAAGCTATGTTATTCATTCAGCTGAATTGAGAATGGGCGTGACATATTGTCAAGCACAAAATGGGCGTTTTGTTAGACAAATATTGAAATTCAGGGCTTTGTTCCAGCAGTCCTTGGAAGAATTTATTGCACGAGCTAGATTGATGAAACGACATTATAAAATAATAGCTACGGTCAGAATGTGAGTTTGACAGCAGCATAATTTGAGTTTGTTTTTTAGGCGGTAAAGTTAATTACTTTTCGAAAGACTCATCATTTGACAAAAAAATCTGTCACACTTGCAGAGGCATAATTATCTCTGACAGGTCGCCCGGAACGAATATGATAAAATTTTGTCCAGATCAAATTATGTGCGAATAAAGTGCTGAAACGGCGGTTATAGCAAATCCTTTACCGAAGGAGTGAACACCCCGTGGTCTGCCTTCAAAGGAAATACAAAAATACAAAATACCTAGTTTATTATCTCTCTTAAACCTAGGTACAAAAAAAGTGTAGAGGCACTCTTATTAAGTATGAAAATACTTGTCAGGAGACCCCGCTCCTCCATCAACGCACTTAAAAGTTAGACTAAATTAGAAAAAACTATGTAGAAAAATAAAATAAAATTTGTAAGTGTATGTGTGTGTGAATGTGTATGTGTATTGTAAGTAGGTACCTAGCATTATCATTATAAGTTAAGTGTAGCTTTTACATGAGTCCCATTTCATAATTAGATAAGTGTTTAGTTAATACATATACCTAGTTAAGTAATAGTCTTTAATAAAGATTCGGTTTCATTATACTTTAGGGTCTTGAGCCAGTCTGTCAGGGCCTTTTTGCAATTATAGTGTGTAATAGGATAAATATTCTTATTTTTTTGTTATATAAATAAGAAGTTTGGGTAATATATTGTCTTCGAACAAATGCGGTCTTTACCATTTTTGTTTGAAAAACTATTTTTTATTTTATTTTATTTTATTTATTTTAGGGAAACATACAATATCTCGCTACACATTATACATATACATACAAGAAGAACATAAATCAGCAAAGTTTCCACTAAATTACTAAAACATATAAATTACAAGTCATTACGAGCTAGGAGAAAACACAAAAAAAGCAAGAAACAGTTAACAAATACCATATAACATACAAAATAAACAAATAAACTGGCCATAACAAAAAGGAGACTACACAACTATATTTTCGAGAGCTTGTTTAAGGCTTCGTTTATAGGCTCCTATAGGATAACTGAAAATATCCAGATCTAGCAAGTGTTCGTTATAAAATTTGCAAGAGCGATACAAAAAGGTATTACTTGTATAATTTCTTTTGCAGAACGGAATGTGTAACGAACACTTGCGGCGTGAATTTATTCGAGGGCAACTCAATCCAATATTGCTTAATAAGAATGGTGAATCAATATAATTATTCATAATCTTATATAAAAACAGTTGATCTTTCTGAACACGTCTATGAGCAAGGGTACATTGTTAAACTATATCATTTCTTCTCATTTTAATTATATTAGTCATAATTTAAGGATTTGTGTAGTTTATTATAATAGTGTAGCAGTTGGCAAAGCATTAAAGGAGCGGCCGGCAGTGGAAGGATGCGGATAGCAAAGGACTGAATGATGACGATTACCTAATCCTAGGATCCCATGGGATCCTAGACATGGAAGCCAAGTGGAGGGAGGCATTGAAAGACGGTTTTTCAAATGTGGAAGTAAATTCTTCTGACGGTTTTACCCATGTTCTATCTCTTACCGGTGGTTGGCTATCATAATCGCAATTTGGACCTTGTCCGTAGCCGCTCTAAACAACGGTCGTGCGCTCGCTAGTTTTAATAGTTAAGTCTAACACATTACCTAGACATAACGTAGAAATGCAGTTTAAAATTAGCTTTCTTTCATTTTTTTTTATAATATAAAGGTGGCAGACAGGCTGGCGGCTCACTTAATGGTAGGTGGTTACCGTCGCCTAAGGACACAAGCAACACCAAGGGGAGTGCTAGAGCGCTGTCTACCCTGTAGGAGTTTATTGAGTTTACAGCTCGCTTGAAGTAGCCCATATTGTAGCTAGGTGGAAACACCTCAGGAGGATTGTTCCAAATTTAAAATTTCTACTCGGGCTACTCCGAATTTCTATTTCGGGGTAAAATTTCTACTCAACTGGACTGTGCAAGTTATCCAAGTTATGCGGATGAACTCCGCATCTATGACGCCAAGTACGGTGGTAAAAACTTGGGGTAGGCATTAGTTGGAACAACTCATTAGAGCACTCACCATTTTATCAGGCTTTAACTCCATCTGGAATGTCCTTAAATAGAGAATATACCTACTTAAGTATATTTATCATAATATGGCGACCTCTCAGATTAAAAGAAGAAGAATATGACGATAATTTTTATCAGTAGGTAATAATAAAAATAAATAATATACTGATATTTAATAGTAGCGTACAAACTGCAACGGCCTTTGAAATCAGTAATCAGTAAAAGAATAATAAAATATTTAGTAAAGAAAAACCCTTTAGATATTTTCAGTCTATATATACTTGACGATTTCTACTGTAAACGAAATAAAATACGTCCAAAGTAAGGCTGCCTTTCACTCCCTTGTTATTATTAGTGGAAATAGTAGCTCGAATAATCCCGGGCCGAGGGTTGGGGGTCGGGGGTGGCAGTGCGGCAACATCGCACGCTCGTTATTGATCGCGGCATAGAGCTGACAGCGCTTCAAGCGATGTAACATTTAAATGCTGGTTGAACGCTAACTTAAATAAAGCGACTTTCATGGCTGTATTTTAGTAACGGTATTCCAGATCCATACCTATCTATACATGAATATGTCTATACATTCTCGTGCACTGTTTGCTGAAATTTGTATTGGAACACAAAGTGTTTTCAAGTTTCGAATTTAATCATGCCCAAAATCCTATATATAGGTTCAAGATTATACTGAAGCGTAAGGCTAAAGGCTATAGGAAGGCTCAAGGGATTTTGTGACCGTCACAATGTAATGATGGTACATTTTAATTCATCAAAACTCAACTTACAATTTTCATACAGGCTCGATGTCACGTTGCAATAGCTCACACTCAAAAATTGTTGTCTTCTGTTTGAATTTGAGTAAATCCTATAGATGCTAATTTGGTGAGAAGCACACCATCGTCTACCACATTATATGCCTTTCGTACATCAAAGCACGCCGCATCGACTTAAGAACTAGGGGCGTGTTCCAGTAGTCTTTTGGACAATAAATTTTGCACGAGCTAGATTTGTTCGATAGCTACTGTCAGAATTTGAGTTTGACAGCAGGGTTTTTTAGGCGGTAAAATTAATTTATTTTCGAAAGACACATCATTTGACATAAAATCTGTTACATTTAACAGTTTGCCAAGATTATGGCCAGGCAGAGCATAATTAGATCTGGCAGGTCACCCGGAACGGGTATGATCAAAATTAGCCTTGGCCGAAGACCGTTACTGATTCACCATTACAAATTACATGGGCACACTTACATTATGAGGGCATAGTTAAAACTTCAGGGATGCAATCATCGACACTCCCCTTAGCTCTTTTACATGAGGTTTGATCCCTCCGCAAAATTATGAAGCAACGCGAAAGTACCACGGCATCATTGCTAGGCTCGCATTTGCGGCAGGTGGTCTTCTACCTGTCCGAAGCGCGATTGTAATTCACATTCAAAGGTAAGTAATGCTGTCATATTCCACCGGAATAATGTTGAAAGTAACGTTGGCAGGCTCAATTGACTTCGTTTAGGTAATTTTCTTCGGGAAATTGAAGGCTCTGTCCAAGTTTTGACGAAGTTAATAAGATAAAGCATTACCGTCTAGCATGCCCATCACTGAGACACTAGGAATATTAATTATTTCAAGGCTGCAAGGCGTCAAGAGGACCTAGCTGCTATTTTGGCTCGCCAGCCCAGAGATGAGAGCTGTACTAAGTACATTATATTGTGCCGGATCCGCTATCTCGCCCTATAGAGAATTAGAAGAGTTCTGCTTAGGTCAGATCAAGTGACTTCTACCTAATTTAGCCAACAAAGGTATATCCCTCAATCGCAGTTTAGGGTTTCTCACTAAGTATCTGTAAAAATATCTAAATTTTCTCCAAAAGGTTTCTCTGACAAGTTTTCTCTAGCACACGCAACTCAACAAAAATGTTTTTTCATTCACTTTAAATACCTCTTGTGGATTTATCTATATAAATCTTATCGATTTATCATCCGACTTGTACCTACTATAACTACTAAAGCATTGTTAATAAACATAATTATGTTAAGTCGCTTTAACTACCTTAATTAACGATATTCTGCCAGCCTATTCGCATAGAACCGAAAGAAATAAAACATAGAAAGCTGATTAAAAATATGCTAAGAAAACTATATCATCAAATAGCCATGATAAAATTGAGACATGCAACTTCATTTTACGCAAGAGACCTTGATCGTCAACATGCGTAAGCGCAAAAAATTCGATACATATTATATACTTGCATTTCAGATACAAATAAAAAACTAAAGGAGTTTTTGGTAGGCAAAGCATATTATGCTCTGGATGAGTTCTTAAAGGACACGTTTTTAGAATAGTGTTCTGATGCATTTTAAATTTGACTAATGTAATAAGATGTAATAATTTTATGTAATAATTTGATTTAGCTAACTGAATTGACATGTATTATTTTGCACACCAAATATGGTAGTATATGGTGGGACGTTGTTTTATCTATGGTATCTGGTTTTACATCCATGTACATGCAAATAAATGATTTGATTTGATTTAGGTTTGTATATAAAGATACTCGAACTGTTTTCATAAAGGCAAAATACATACTAACTATTATACATATAACTAATAATGTATGTAGGCGCATAAATTGAAAGTGTGGTGCATATTAATCTATAGTTTGCATTACAAATGCAACATGCAATGATGTTTATGGTCTTCCTTGTCGTTAAGTACCGGTTTAAATTTTATTAAAGGGATAATATGTTGTTTCTATTTCAGCCTTACACACCTCATCGTATCACTCATTTGCAAAGCGGGCAGTTTTGCAAATCGTATACCATTTCTTTATTCAGTCAAGATCGAGCCGTGCCAATAATAAAGTGTTAATTTTGGGACTGGCAGCAGGGATAAGGACAATAAGGTACCACCCAAATTTTTCCTGCTTGAAAAAAAAAACTGATTCATACACTACAAAATAGGTCATATCATTTGAATATGTTACTGGCCGGTTAAAAAATGCCAAGGTTTAAAAAAGTACGTTACAAATTAAAAAAATTTAAAAAAAGTGACACTCATTCCTCAAAAAAAACATAAAGATAATTGAATTGATAATCAATTGATAATTGATAATCATTGTTTTGACATTTTAAATGTCAATTTAGTCAAATTTGTCAAAAAAAATATTGCTTTTTACGATCTCGAAAATCGAGGCTTTTATAATTATTATAAAAGCCAGCAAAATTATTGCGCTATTTAGAGAATATGGAAAGAACGAACCATGTTTCTATTCGAAACACGTCCTGATTTTTTAATACGACTTTTTAGTTTGTTTTGTTTTGTTAGTTTATTTTGTTTCACTTGCTTATGACATTTTGCTTTCAATTTTAGAATTTGAAATATTTTTTGAAATTTATAGTAGTTGTAGAATATCATAGAAGTATGAATATGCGCGCTTAAAGGGAAGCGTATTCGTACTTCTATGTAGAATATACATAGATAAAACTTGTAAAACCATTCTATAGCCCTGCAAAATGTAAGTAAAAACAACTGGGGAAATTAAATACCCCTGATTTACATTACAAAGGGACCATTACATCCCTTTGCCAATGTTATGTAATGGTCGTGGCAGGAAATAGCATCCTAATTGATGGTGGTTATGTTCTGATGTGCCTCGGATCTTCAATCTTTCTGTTACCCAAATTTATCTATTAAAAACTAAGCCATTCAAATAGAAGTGTAATTTAAACTTTCTGGAACCTTAACCAAAAATATCCGATAATCACATGATTTATGTTTATGGCCTGCAACTATAAACACCAAGAGGGAAACGACATTTCTAATTAACTATAGCAACCCGCCTTCGGCTTGGCATGGTGGAATTTCTTTTTTTTGGAAATTATTTACACAAACCTACCTCGTTTATCGCTCTTTCCATTAGCGCAATAACCGTATCAAAATCCGTTGGGTGGTTCAGAAGAAGTTAGCAGAGAAACAGAGTCAGACTGCGAGTTTATTTTATACTATTTATACCTAGATATAGAAGATATAGATGACAGGGACTTAAAAAAAAGGTGGCAAAATGGTTTACTGATTTTCTTCGTTGTGTGTTTTAGTGGGAGCTAGTGAAGAAAAAACACAAGCGTACAGCAACTTTATTTGATAATATGTACCTATTTGTATAGATGTTATAGAACGTATAGACATAGATGACAAAGACTTTAAAAAAAGAATTCCGAAATTACTCCAAAACGGTAGCAAAAGGTGACATAGACAAGTTAAGATGGTTGTTATTTTCTAATAGACGATAGTAATCATGTTAATCTCCATTACTTAATCAATAATAACACGTTATTAAAGTGGCTAAAGGATATAATATGGTTAACTTGAAAATCCACTTTACACTGTATTCTAATTGCTTTGCAGTATTGTAGATTACGTATCAGGCAGTTTTGCAAGTAAAATACAGCCCACGCAAAGCCCTTAGGTACCGACTGCCAGATCGAGATATAAATTATCGCTTTTATTGCTCGCCCGCACTGGAGAGCGCTCACGCTGGCCATAAACACGTAAAATGCATGACCAATCAAAATACCATAGTCGGGTCACACACACGAACCGTCATATGCCGCCAGTCCTGTATCTATACGGTTTCACCAAAGTGTGTGTGAAAAATGCATTAAGTTTTGCTTGTGTGCGTCGACTCACACAATTACAAAGTCCGCTGAGATGGAACATTCGTTCGAGGGATAACGGAGGGTTTACATCTATTACACGTGGTCCTAATATGGACAAGACATAGGATTAATTCAATATTAAATATTTTGCTCAGTCATTTTGATTATTTTGATTGTCATATGGCAATCCGTACATTCTTTTCCTTTCTACAGCTAATTCCGAATTTACCCGTCCGGTGGGTTAGCTTATTACCTACTTATTGAATGAAATCCTGGTCAAAATGATTATTAATTATATGTTGACCCATTTTAATAGTTGTAAATTCCAAATCCCCAATTCGTTTATTACTTAAAAACCGTCATATCGGATTTCCTTTAATATCTGAATAATCAATGAACGTCATATTGTGCAATTAGTATTTAATGAGCCCAAATTAAAGATGATTGCGGTATTTACAACAATTAATGATTATGTAAACAAAATACTTAAAACAAATAAGTTTCTTTGTTGAGTCCATTCTTTCAGCACACTAGCAGCACAGAAGATGACTAAGTTAAAAGCTGTTATAAGCTTAACAAATATATCATAACAATGTTATTTATCTATATCAAATTGATCTAAGTAGTTTAATAATAATTTATTATTGAAATACACTAACTGTTTTAAAATGTATGTTTACCACAATAAATTTAAAAACTACATAAAAATATTAAAAAGGCATGTCCACACTATCCAGGGCCAGGCGTCTCACACTGTGAGCCCCCGCCCACATAAAAAATGACATCTAAATAAATCCATTAAGTCTCGAGCTGCGGCAACGGCGCGTTCTTCCTGTCTCTAAGCCCCTTGGCATTTGATTTCCTCCGCTTGTCTGTTGGTGCCTTTATTTGTGTTTTGACAGTGGCTTTTGTAGCTTCAACTAAATGATATGTGATGAGAAACATATTTAATCAACACTGTTTTATAGCCCTGCATAAAGACGTCCCGACGGGATGATGTTATGAGTCGGTCCTTTGTTGGCTCCGACTGTTTATGGATTTAATGCCTTTGACGTCCTTATTTGTGATCGTATTGGAGTATTTTATGTTTTAAAGGTAGAGAGGGCAGTTTAGCAAATTTGTTTTAGTTAGACAACACAAGTTACGGTCAACGAATTTCAACCTAGCTTCTTTTTTACCACACAATTAAAGCCACTATTAAAGAGTGAAAGATTAAAATGGCAATCACCAAATATACTAACAGGATAAATTACCAGGCTCATGTTGTTAAATTTCCTCTTTATCGGACCAATAATCTCATAAACGGCTTACCATACCGACTTGAATGCGGTTTTCACTAATGGAAACGATAAAGGACGAAGATTTATGTAGGTATATAATTTGCAAAAAAATCTAGGTATCCATGCGAAGTCAGCGGCGGGTCGCTAACGCTAGTCATTTATAATTCGGAAAAATTAAAAATTAGTTCTTCGAAGAGACGAAATTGTAATTTGTTACAAATGATCTTTTATATATATATTTTTACAGAAGACCAAACTTCACACAAAATCTGTGTCCAGAATTTGAAATTGCGTCTGCTGTTTGGCAGTCGAGCGTTAGCCCTATGCCTACTGAATATGAGAATACCTTATTTGGTTGGTCCATAATTAACTTGACACTGCGAACGAGGTCAGTGTAAATGTGCAGCTAATGAATTTGACCATGCGTTCCTAGTAATGAGCATAGTACTATCCATTGAGTCTAATTACTCACTAGTTAATATTTTAATCACGACTTTTTAAACAATACCAGATAGATGCAACACAAGTAGTGGTAGTTTGCTATTCTTAAGATTATTTTAAGATTTTTAGATACGAGTATTTAAGATGAAGATTATCTTAATCTTAGGTACTTCTTCATAAATATAGGTATTACCATTATAAGCACAAAATATTTCAAACATTTTACCCTTCTTATGGGTCCCAACTTCTTCCTCTTCTTACGGCGCCATCTCCTCCTGAAGTTTGGCGATCAACATCACAACTAACTTTGTCCGCAGCCGCTCTGAATGATGATCCTTTGCTCTACCCAAACCGTTCGCGGAGATTTTTAATCATTTGCAAAAGCTCGTATCTTTACTGTCGCTACCAACTTCACCAACCTACAAATTTCAACTTTAATTCCAACATATCTAAATATTGAAAATCGTGACGTAAATACTCGCGACAGCCTACCGAATGACGGTGATGCTGCCTTTCCTACCTTAATGGTATTCTGTATAAATGATAGGATCCGAGTCAATAACCTCACCTTCTTTATGGTAAGGTTAATAGATAGTTACAGTTAGTCTTTATGGTAAGTGGCTGACGGTCCACTTTATGGTAGGTGGCTACAGTCACCTACAAGACAAGCAACGCCATAATTGCTGCAAGTGCGCTGCCGACCATACAAGGATTAATTATGAGAGATAAGGAAGAGATGGGGTAATGGGCTCTGGCATCGCTTATATATTCACTCACCGAAACGCAACATCACATATGTATTTTGTTATTTGACGGTGGTATTCTGTAAGGGACCATACCATTTTCTCCCTTAATTTAATCTGCGCCAACTTTTATGGTCGGAGCATATTCGAATTTTCCCACATTGTATGGATGGATACCCATCTGGTCCCACTGGTCCCTCAAAAAAGATAGAGTAAACACATGAAACATTATCAGTGTCCTTGCTCTATCCTCTAATTAACTTAAAATTTCACAATTGATTGACTTTACAACAGCAGATTGCCGGTCAACTGATTTTGATTTTGGTGATTCAAGCACCATACTAAGTCATCATTGTCGTAATGACACGTTTATAAACGAGTTTCGTGAAGTTCGATCAAAATCGATGCCTTGTTTAAAATAATGCAGATCATTTTTGTTCCAGATTCATTGTTTCAGAGGCAGGCTTGGACATTTGTATTAAAACTGAACGGCAAAGAGATCTATTCGCGTTATGTACCACAAAAAAGTCTCGTATCTATTGCTCCGAAGAAATGGTAGAAATATAAGGTCGTGGTGGTTTGAAGATGTTTATAAGATCGTGACAAGTAACGAATAATTTTATCTATTTGTATAAATCTGAGACTAAAAATCAGTCGACTCAAACACAGAACTTGCTCGAGCGCAAAGTATTTCGAAATAGTCGCCTTTTTTTCGGGAAAACTGGACCTGTGCTAATTTTGAATGTCAGTAAGCCATATATCACCATATCCTTACCAGAGGGCCTAGTGTGAGTTTTACTCCATCAAACGTGTCGAACGCGTAAACGTCAATTTGTATGGCAATAAAGCAGCGCCACCTAGTGGCTAACGTAGCTCTGCTTAATTCCCATACAAATTGACACGCGTTCGACGCGTTTGATTGAGTAAAAACTCGCACTAGGCCCTCAAAACTATTTATAGATATGAGGTTAACCAACCGCCAAAGTGGTATCATTTTTCCCCAAAGCAATGCGAGCTGCGATCTCTCAAAAAATCACTCTCAATAATATGACTTTTTGAGAACTCAAATTATGGAATTAATGGGGTCATCAGACAAATATTAAAATTGTGAGATCAACATTGAAGACGCATATTTTGATTCAGTGGTAAAGGTAAAATCGTTCAAACGAATACAAATTACAACTTCATTTATATCATAAGTTAATACTTATGTCCATTGTAATCCTTTTAATTGTAATACCATGAAGTCCATGAATAACAAATATTTCGAATAAACAAATGAAAGTTAAGTAATATATTTATATAATTTTTACAGTATTTTAGTTGTTCCTGTTTTCTTTGCTTTGCTTAAAACAAGAACTTTTTCAGACATATTTTAGTTAGATTTCATGATTGACATAGCAGTAATAAAAATACGAAGGACATATATGTGAAACCTCAGAAAGTTAGACACGTTCGCGCAATACCCGCTAGTGCTAACGAAGTCACTAGTGTACGGTGAGCTCCCTCTCCTTTCGTGTTATTCGCCAGGGCTGGCAATAGAAGGGTGAGTGGTGCAGTGGAGAGAGTTCTAGACGTATTGGTGGCAATAGTAGGTAGTAATCTAAGCGCATTAGAGCGCGCGCCGTCGCGTGACGCGCGGTACATTGACCGCACCGCTCACTACAGCAATTGCTGCATTTCTAGGGCTGCCACTTCATTTCTTTTGTGACATTAATTTTTAATTTTTTTTTCAGTTGTAAATAACAAACTTTTACTGTACCTTTTTTAGAATAATTTCCCAACAACTTTTAAGTAAGATGATCTAAAAAATATTAAAAGTTATTCAGTTTTATTTTCACTATAATCACATTATATTAATAATTTAATATTATCACCTGTCTCCTTGCATGGTGCAATAGTTGTTAGATCACATTATGCTATTAGGTATTTATATTATATGGTTTTCTATTTTATTAGTCATTTATGACTTAGTTCGAGAATTGAAATGAAGTAATGAACTAAGTCCCAAAATGAAGTAAGTCTTCGTGGCAGCCCTGAAGCAAAAGCAAAGGTAATTTAAAGTAAAGTGGGTGTACAGGTTAACGAATATCAGGTTGTGTTCCGGTCGCAGCCCTGTCCATTAGTCGTTCACCAAATCTGGGAAGTGATTTGTCCGCTCTCGCTCCGCCAATCTGGGGCCAATGACCGTCGCCCGTGCAAACCCAGCGGTACCAGACCAACACTCAACATTAAAGAAATAGTAGGGCATACCTACGCGTACACGAGACCAGAACCGATGGTCTTTTAGCGATTACTATCTATATGTACTAATAAGATCTAAAGAAACACAATGGCGTTTATTACACCGACCCGGGGCGGATCTGACTGCCACACGTTCTGAAATTACTAATTTGTTTTTAATAACAATAGAATTTCTAATCGTTTTATTGCTACATGAAAAGTATAAATCTTTGCATATTATAAAATAAACTCCCTATCCGCCTCTGTATGTGTCTCCGCAAACTTCTTCTAAACAATCCGACGGATTTGGACATGGTTTTCGCTAGTGAAAAAGCAAATAAATTTCAGAAAAAACCCTGGAGCGAGTAGCTATCAAAATATAACATAGAATCAGTCTACAATAAAAGCAAGATTAAAGATATAAAATTTTCATAACCATATTCTTCGATAAAGCCATTTACATATAGTTTACACGTAACAGAGTATAAAGAAAGTAAAAAATAAAAGTGTGGTATTATCTCTTTCACCACCGTTTTGCTGACGATATAGTCATTTTGACACAGTCGCTGGACGAACTCAGAGGGATGTTGGATAGCATCAATGTTGACTCTTGGTGCGTAGGACTTGGGATGAATTTGGATAAGACGAAAGTCATGTTCAACGAGCATATTTTCCAAGGACCTGTTACCGTATTGGGTGTGACTCTTGAAGTTGTGCAGGATTGCGTCTATTAGGGACAAACGATTCAGTTAGGCGGAAACAAAGGGGTTGATAGAAGAATCCGGCTGGGTTTTCTGCATTCGAGAAGCTAATACGTCATCTCTTCTCGTCACCACTGCCGCAATGTCTGAAAATCAAGTTATATAATCAGTGCATCTATCGTATATCATTGATGACGTGTACAGCCGAAACCATGTTAATCCTGGTAATAATTTGTTTGCCAAATTTCATCAAAATCTATACGTATACGTACATACATCCATTCTCATAAACTTTCGCTTTTATAATATTAGTGGGATTAGAATCCTAAAAGAAGAAAACTATTACATAATATTTAATCAATATGAAAGAGATTCTAATAATATTAATAAGCATTCTTTTTGCATAAATGTAACCTACTGTATAAATTGATGTAGGTGGTTCGAAGTCACCGCTCCGGATCGAACGTGCTGTTATTTTGATGGTCGAATGCTATTAGGCTAATGACTGGCAAAGTTCTTAATTGAAAACAAACATAAAAGAGTGAGTAATTTTGGAACAGCTAATCTAGATGGAGTACGCTTATGGCAATATTCTGAGCCCATTTCCATATCCCATCCTAATACCTGATCCTTAATTCTACTATGGTCGGCTGCGAACTTGCATCCTGTGGCGATGCTTGTGTTATAGGTGACGGTGTTGATTTTAGATGTACCTAGACCTACAATCAAGTGGATTTGTAGTTTGACGGCCTTTATATAAAACTAGCTGGTGCCAGCGACTTCGCCCGCGTGGAATATAATTTATAGATGTCATCCTGAATAGTCGTGAAATTCCTGAATACATACCACATTTCTGTTTGTGTACCTATGACATAGTACATATTAATATTTCAATTTTACTTTCATACTGTAAGTTATATTTTTATTCCCTTGCGGTATGTAGGTAGTTACTTTCTGATAATGAGCACCAGCCCTAAGAATATGAAATGAATATGTGGACGCATGCGGTTACAGTAAACTCACAACAATATATAAAAAATGTGATAGTCAAATGACTGTCGAGCTCGATGGCTCGATTTCATGTGTATTTGGAATTGATATATTCTTATTTATTATTAGGATCTTTCAAGATCTACTTCAGAGATGTCTTCAGAGCTTTTATTTAATTGTCAAAACAATCTTCACAAACAGGCCTATATATGTATGTAATGTGATAGGTCCAATATACATATAAGACCAGCGCGATCCCGATGAGCTATTGCTGTGGATCTGTCTTATAGATGGAACTAGAAATCAGAATACCAAGGTATTTACTCTGCTTCTAAGCACACGTGGTGATTATTCAGTTCAGCTTGGGCTGTAACTGTCTCTATATTCTTTCAGCATTAATATCCGTAAACTGAAGAGATTGTTATTCCACATTTAAATTACAAAATAAGTGTGCGAATTGAAATCACCAGCTAGCAGTCTTTGATATTGCGGTCACATTTTTGCGTTATGTGTAGAGTCGAAGAAACACGATGCAGACGATGCAATCGCGGTCTGTCAATTGTACTCGTATCTGCTATGTGGCAATTTATTTTCGCGTAGCATAAAAAAATACTGAAATTCAATTAAGTCAGTTTGTTTCATTAATAAATTCTAGCATCCCTGCTTTCATGTTGTACTTTCACGGCGGATTTCTATGAGAGCGTGGTTACTGTCGTCAGACGGGATGCCCAAAATATGACTGCATAACGCCGTGTAGGAAAACCCCAGACCAGAAGTTTGAAAAGTTCATTTTCAAAGTTGGCCCTGTCGGGAATTGACTCGGGACCCTCCGAGTCTATTAGTGCACCAGTCGTGTCTTGCATTGGTGACACTGACTTAGTATTTACTTGTAAAGTTTGATACATTTCGCTTTTGTGACATTTTGCGCCGCGACGAAATTTAGTTTTCGCAAAGCATTTACCTATGTTTGTTATTTACCTATTACTGTACTGTTACTCATGTTAGGTACCTACTGCTGGTTAACTGTACTATTACCGTTGTCTCTATTTTGAAGATGAACACTTTTATGTCTAAGTCACTGCACTTATAAAAATACACAATATTTGAAATAATTAAGTAACATTTTTCGCTAACTTTATTCATCCTGCCTATATTGAAAAAGAAAAAAGTCGCTTGGAGCCATATCAGGGAATACGGTGGTTGTTCCAAAAGATTTATTGAGTTTTTGGCCAGAAATAAAATCCATGAGTTTTCTTTCCACAAATCTGGTATTTCTCGACGCTCTCAAACGTTGAGTAACGCCCACCTTCTCGCAAGAATTCCGAGTACACGACACCGCGATAATAAAACAAATTGTCATATGCAAAATTTAAGACAGATTCTTTGTTCGATCCATTTTAAAAATCGCAAAACACACTTGACATGAACTGACAAAATAGCGCTCTGTAAATAAACTAAATGACTTATATAGAGGATAGTTGTGCCGACATAGCGACAAACATAATTTCGACGATCCCTTTAAGTGGGCTTTTTAAATAATCGATTCCCGGTACTTATTTCACAGAGTGTACAGTAGCGATGGGTTTTATCTCTCTTCAGAGGTATCTTTCTTCTGCCTACAGTAAGAGTTTCTTCAAGCAATCTCTAAAGAAATTCTTGCAGAGTTGACAGTGCACCTGCAATTTCCCTAGTGTTGCTTCTTGTTCTTGGTCGCCATTTATCATCAAGTTACCTACCAGACTACTGGTCACCCTTTATAATACAGCCTGATATGCCTAATATGAAAGGGTTATTGTTATTATTATTATTATTATTATTATTATCTTAGTGGCTATTTCTGGTCTGCTAGAGAACCAGTATCACTTCGTTCATTGCTGAAATATTGTGATCGCCACGTAAACTAAAGCTCTCTACCTAATTATGAAAGGGTTAGTTAAGAAATTAATATTTGTAGTTATATATTAATGAACTAGATAAAAGTTACTTCAGGAAACATTAAGGTAACTTACTACGTGTAGATATGCTAACAATGGTATGCTGGATAATATTTCTTCAAGTCCGGAACAATAAGCCTCGCGGCCAATGTAAATTCTATACAAACAGAGATCAAACAAACTGGACACGTAATCTGTCATAGCGACCTCGGTTGTTGCCGCTCTTTGTAGAGTGAGATAGCGATATATTGGATCAGTTAATGTGAAAAGGAAAGCTAATGTAATATTGATACAGTTAAATGCTATCGAGGACAGATTGATCTCTCAGACGGACCTTTAGGGAACGGTTTTCGGATAGATCCATTTCAAATAATTAGAGTACCTAATAATAAATAATAATAACTCTTTTGTTTTTATTGTTTGTGACGAAAATCATTTGATAAGAAGAAATTTATTACTTTTAGTTAAGTATCTCGAATATTTTATTCAAAATATTCATCCTCTTATAAAGAAGCGAGGATCTAAGTGTGTCTCATAATCTCATTAATAAAAAATGACAATAATTACTAACATACTACATATAATGGTAATTACTGATATTAGTAGTACCAGGCAAAAGTTCATCACAGTCCAAGCTATTTTTGTGTGAAAGACTAACAAACATCCATCCTCACAAACTTTCGCATTTATATTAGTAGGATGGATGTTTACTTCCTTATTATATACTAAACTAACATTTACCTACTTATATTCTGACTAACGATAGCTGAACGAACTTGGATGAACTTTTGCCTGGATTAACAATATTCTAATACATTGCTAGAAATCTCTAGTATCAGATTTCTAGGACCCATGAGATATTTAACCATGTAACCTACTTCTATATTTTTCTATAATTTTCTTCTGTAATCTTTCTTGATCTCCTATAATTTTTCTAGTAGGTATAAATGTGTGACAAAATGTTTGTATACTCGTATTTTCAGCTGGATTTATGTAAACCTACCGTAGTGCTAGCTGAATGTCTGCGCGCGTAAATCGAGGCCCGCCGCACATGCTCACACTCGTACTCGTTCACGACACTGCGCCAATGTCGCATTGACATTGGTGGACACGTGTGTGTCCGCAATTGCTTTCACGAGTCGTACATCAGTCAGTGTCTCTACCATTCGTAGCAGGCAGGCGCAACTCAAAGGAAAGAAAATGAAGTATGAAACAGAGGAAATTTTTAATGGCGGAATAACCCGACTAAGTCAAGGCGATTGCGAAACCCATTAAGTTATTAAGGACATCGCCGATTCTCTAGTTTGGCCGTATTATACATCAAAACCACAAACAACCATCGGCGCCATATTGATGTGTTGCAATATGGCGTCTTTCATTTCAGCTGTGTTTGTTTGTTGTTTATTTTCGGATTTTTCGGCAAGCAGAGTATTGATTTTTATAAAACTTGCCAAAATGTTTGTGTTTAAATACTCTTTCTTCGTAGTGTTATATTTGGTGTATCGTGTTTAGAGTTCTAGATGCCGAAAGTAAGCTGCGAAATATGTGGCCTAAGAACGAGTCGCATTGATAATAAAAAACGAATATTTTTGGCCCAATTCCCGCTGGATGAAGATAGGTTAGTACATATTATATCTTGCTGCTGTTCTAAAACCATGTATGATATAGTTTATTGGGACTTTAGTTCAAATTTTCGAATAAAATTGTGTTGCATATGTGTTGCATGTAAACAATAGTGCAGTGCCATTTTTTATCGACAATCGGCAAAAATTTCTTTTTTATTTTATTGCACTGAATGATAAGAAATGGACACATGTATACACCCCAATGTACCAATTGGTTTGTTTTAGTTTTATTTCGCCTTTCTTTTTTATTTATATGTATATTTAACTAAAAAATAACATTTATTATTCATTTACTTTCTAGGTGCAGGCAAGACTTTGAAAAGAAAAAAACAACAAATGAAATGCTGTTCCATGTATCGGAATCTCTGCCAATCCATTGAACGATGAAGTTTTCAGTGAATTCGCGCTCCATATTGCTAAAAATGCTGTAAGAGATGTAGGTACACATGCATACACCCCAATGTACCAATTGGTTTGTTTTAGTTTTATTTTGCCTTTCTTTTTTATTTATATGTACATTTAACTAAAAATAACATTTATTATTCATTTACTTTCTAGGTGCAGGCAAGACTGAAAAGAAAAAAAACAGCTGTACAAAACATTAAATGAAATGCTGTTCCATGTATCGGGCCAATCCATTGAATTACTTTATGAAATTATTAATACGTTATAATAATCCAATTTTTATGTGTGTTACAGAACCTTCAACGTCGACCTTGGATACTGCCGTAATTAACTTAAAAAATAAATAGATCCTGCAGTCCTCAAAGATTTTATGTGAAGTTACTCTTGTGGCTAGGGAGCTGGGTGCCAATCGGCGATAACCGTAAACTGTATGATAGTAATAAAGCAATGATTGTAATTATTTGATTTTTTATTTGTCAATAAATAATATTTAAAATTATGTAAGAGTTTTTTTTGGGATTTTCATAAAACCATAGACTATAGAGTCAATTATACTATCGACCTCATGTATCGTAACAATAGCACATCCTTATTTTTTTGTTCGTTATGTTGGCAGCATCGTACTTTTTAATTTTGGTTAGGTTGGTACTGGAGCACTTCCTTTTCATAGAACAGTTAATTTCATTTTCATTGTATGGGAGTTCCGTCTCTGGTAACGTAGTGATTATATACTCTTTGATTCGTAGACTAAAGTTGAAGCAAGATGGACGCGATTGATTTAAGTTCAGAATCCGACAGTGATAACGAGTTTTTAAATAGATTATTGTTAATAAGAAAATCATCCGGAAAAAAAATATGGAAGAGCTCTTACATGTTCAAAAGGAAAACACATGGAGAATTCAAATTAACTTCTGAGTTTTCAGACGAAAAATTTAAAAATTATTTTAGAATGACTAGGAATGATTTTAAAGAAGTACATGCGATGATTGCTTCAGATTTAGAAGATCGAGGATATGGTGGTCATGAACGAATAAGTACTGAAGAAAAATTGGCCGTTTTTTAAGGTAAGTTTATTATGTAGCTAACCAATTACAAAAAGTGGAACTATTCAAAGCACCATAATATTTTATAAATTTAATTTAAAGAGTTTGACGAGTGCGCAAACATATTTCCAGAACTGTCAAGTTGTACCATGTTTCCAGAACTGTCAAGTTGTACCAAATTCAGTTCATTACCCCGAGTGATTATAATATTTGGTGTCCCACCTTCCTGTGGCTGTTGTTCTATTCTATAGGAGAAGGCGTATATGATGAATAATATGATGTTGTATCACTATTCTGTGAATAGGAAGAATGTCGACGAGGCGAATTTTCCACCAAGTTTTTACATTCTTCTTGGGACACCAATGAAAATATGTTTGTTTTAATATTGTGTTGAGACAGTGGCGGCAATCTTTTTGTAGTCTCGTACATACTAATAAAAAAATGAAAAAGTGGATCATTTTTAACATTGCTTATGGTGAAATCATTATTGGTGTTAGTAATTAAGCGCTCCCGTTCTTGCTGTCTTTTAGCTGCTCTACGTTCATGGTCCTCAATCGATTTATGTAGTAAGTTATTTAAAGTGTCCTTTTTGCGTCGTCTTTTATTTTCTTGATCAGCTGTTGTACCAGTAGATTGAGATTCAAGGGTTTCATTAGTTTCTTCAACTCCTGATTCATGAATAACCGTATCATTAAAATTTTGTTGAATGTCATTTTCTATAGTATTTGAATTACTATGAGATGATTCGTCATTTAGTATGTCTTCATTAACATTGGTGTTACTTGGCCTATTTGCCATATGCGGGATTAAAAACGCCATATTTTCTTGAAAGCGCCATGACTTAATATTAACAGCCCCTGATCCACTTTTCGGTTTGGAAATTTTCTGCCGACGAAGCGCATCTCGGTGATTGTTTCTCAGTTTTTCCCAAGATTTCTTGGCTGCACTTCCTGCAATAAAATAAGTCATCATTAATATAAAATATAATACCTAAATGTATTTTAATGAAATATATTTGATAATTGCATATTAAAGAGAAAAATGATGAACAGACAGCTACATCTGCCCGAGCCCAAGGGTCTACCTGGAAGAGAAGACATAGTTGTGCCTTATGTTATTGTTGGTGACGCGGCATTTCCTTTAATGGAAAATCTTATGAGACCTTTTCCTCAGAGACAAGTGGTAGACAGTTATAGAAACAAAGTTTTTAACTACAGACTCTCAAGAGCAAGACAAACGGTTGAATGTGCATTCGGCTTATTGAGTTCCCGTTTCAGAATATTTTTACGGCCATTTGAAATGAAAGTAGAAACAGTAGACAAAATTGTTATGGCGAGTTGTGTCTTGCATAACTATTTACGCACAAAAAGTATAAGTAAAAATATGAACGATGACCTGGACCTGGACCTGGAAAATGAAAATTTACCAAATTTTTAACAATTACTGCCTTTGCCTCGATTGAGAGGACGCGTTTCAAAAAGGGCATTTGAAATAAGAAACCAATTTACGGATTATTTTAACTCCGTAGAAGGACGAGTGACCTGGCAAAACCACAGCGTGCAACGGGGCGCGTATAGATATCTTTCGACAATTTATTCCACAATGTATATTAAATAAATGTTAAAATAGTATATTAAATAAATGTTAGAATTTCATATCTTTCTACACAACAGTTTCAGTTTTTGTTACCTACCTATTTTAATACCTTACAAAATCTATTTTATACAAATACTAGACTATATTCCATATCGTGAACAAACAATCATCCATACTTTCACATTAATATCAGTAACATTTATACAAATAATACTTACCATCCTTGAGATTTAGCGCCTCTGCGATTTGTTTCCAAATAGAATCCTTTAATTTTGTATTCATATAATCTGGGTGTTTTACGTTGTATAAACATTTTTCAATTCGAACAGCTTCAATGAGTTCCTCCATTGTGCAAACACGTGCCACTGCCACTCGAAAACGCTCATGTACGCATCATGTACGTGCCTGCGTCGACACGTGAGAGCAAATGCGGAGTTTGGTACTGACTGCGCCATAGGTTTTAAATACTGCCACTCGCACTCGCTCGGCTCGTGACGGCCAATGCGAGTGTGAGCATGTGCGGCGGGCCTTAATGGCGCATGAAATTGAACACGCTTTCTAAAATTCGATTTTGTGACAATTTAGTCGGAGAAATAACTTGTACGTAAATTTATCGGAAGTGTTTTATAGAAGACTATAAAAACGGGCCCCGGATTCGGTCTTATACAATGAGGAAGTTAGTATAATTTAAGTACAAAAATAACATGATTTCTAAAAAAAATCCCACCGACTAACTATAGTTGGTCCGTGGGTAATGAGTTTCGTTTAATTTGACAAAGGCCTTCACATTTCGGTTCTTCTCAGTAGGTAATGATTGTTTCTTGTTGGAGCGCCGCTCTCAGCCCCCTGACCCAACGAGTCGCCCTCATCACCCACACGCGCTATTTCGCTTAGCGTTCCTTCTGACCGTTAACGTTATCCTTTTTCTTTCTGATCAGTTTCTAATCCGACTGGTAGTTCCAGAGCCTAGAGATATATGATAGATAACTATAGCTCCTATTAACACAAGTCTTATAAAAATATCAAGAGAATGTCGCAGTAGTCTTATTCCCGATGGTCTTGTTATTACTGCTGCCAGTTTATGATTGCGGAACGCAGTGTGATTTGATTTTTACCCTTTGGCCGTGATTTCATTTGAACGCTTTTTCTTAGGTGTTAAAATTTTGACTCAATCATTATTCTTTTAGCAATTTTTTTTAAAATAAATGCAAAGGCCACGGCAAAGGCACACTAAACTTGATTGTAGTTGGCTACCGTCTCTTTGATTTTAGTAACGTCAAAGGTCAAATAGGTATTTACTGCAGCGTCATGGATAAAAGGTTAGGAGAAGATAAGAAAATGGGCTTTGGCATCCTTTACTTACTCATTGAAACTTACACAAATGCTACTGTCACGGTATATAGTCTTTTGTAATGAGGTGGTTCTGTGATGCTGCCAGACAGACAGCCTCATTCTCGACTACAAAAAGCATGTCACAAATAAAAATTTTCAATTAAATTTTTGTACCATTCCTACAAATAAAATTATGTAATCAAGTCTCAAGATCAAGGACTTTATCGAAGCAAATTAATTACAATCTGATATTGAAAACTTATGTTCAATTTGCACGAACACATTTTCTATCCACTTGTTTAAATACATAAGTCAATAATAATGGCATGACAATTTTAAAATGACCTCTCTTGCATTTACATTGTCCCCTCGGAACACCACATTGGTTTCACAGCAAGAGGGGTGCGGTGTGCCAAGTAATGTTGGTTGCGTTTGAGCCTTCATGCATGCGTCAGAGCCACCGAAGTAAACATGATAAGAACTTAGCACCGCATTGTAGTTGATAAGATATACCTAACTAAACCAATTACAGGCACGAACAGAGCGCATGATAGAGATTATTTATCTATTGCTTTGTTAAACAACAATGTCTTTACTCACTCGCTCACTCACTCGAATTATTCACTGGACCTTTAAAAAGATTTGGGTTATATGAGCTCGGAAACAGACGCCAGCAGGGAGTTCTAAACCTTGGTAGTGCGCATTATAAAGAATGCTTTAAACGCTTGGTCCGAAAAAGAGGGATTTCGACAATATGGGGATGATAACCAGCCGTAAGTCTTAATGTCCGATGGATGAAAGGGGAAGGCGGTATGAGCTCATGCAGCTCCTGACCACACTTTCTACATCTTATAAAAGGCACAATAGACAGGCGATTTTGCGTCTATGTGCCAGGCTCTATATCTTAATTTTTTAAAACATACTGCCTCCAATGAACCTCCTAAATCTGCGATGTCTGTTATCTGATGACTGTTGTCTAAGATGTGATTTCCTTCTATTTAAGTATTACTTTTATTTTATTTTAATCGTAAACATATTTCAAATTAAAATACATGCTAGTTTCGAAGAAAATATATAAAAAGAAAACTTATATTATTTCTATTAAGTATCTGAAGTGATAAGTTAGGCATCTAGTTTTATTAAATATACATTGGCAAAGTTGGCTATGGAGACGAGGGTCCTACACCTTGATTACGCCGAGAAGAGGGTGTGACACAATATACTTTTAAATGACCGTCTCATTACGCTGAATTTAAGCAATTATCGAATATTTTATTTCTAGAGACTAGTTAATTTATAATGAAAAAATAAAAATAACAACAGTAAATAAACATCAGAAAACAAAAAAAAAAAAACAAAACACACGACTCAGCCGTGTGTTTTACGTGTATAGGTCACAAGTAATATTTTCTTTAAGCATATTATATGTAACTAGCGACTAGTTCCGGCTTCGCCCGGGTGCATTTTTTTACGTAAAAACCTTCCCTGACTATCCCTCTATCCATGAGTGAAGACAGAATTAAAATCGGCCCAGCCGTTCTCGGGTTTTGCGCTTAGCAACACATTTAGGGATTCATTTTTATATTATAGATATATCAACGGATTCGAATAAGCCATATATACCAAAAATTCTTTGTTCCTGTAGCTATCGACGTGTTGGATGTAAAATGTATACCCCGATTTTGTTATAGTATTCAGTTTTCTGAATGCCTCCTACTATGAAAGCAAATTTAACACTGACATTTATGTCCTATCTGGAAATACTACGGTCGTCATTTTGACGCTACGATATCCATTGACGTTGATATGTAATTATTGTTAGGTTTGATAGAGTAAAACATGAGTACTATTTGTTAAAGACGTATTCACGTCGAAATATAACAAAGTATTATATTTACCTTGTCTTGATGTATTATTTTGTATTGTATTATATTATTTTATTTTTAATATAAATAATAAATCTAACTTATTAGCGACAAGAAAACATAGATTTTTATAATCGCAATACATATTTTTTTTAAACATAGACATTATTTGAAAATTAGCTACTTAACTTTAAATTCGTCGTAGTTAGACGGCACCTTTGTTAGTATGGTGGTCCCCTCGCCCTATTCGTAAATTCTGCTTTAAGAAGGGAGCCTGTAATCTGATTTAGTGATAGTTAGCGACAGGTAAAGTGCTTTTTACACGCCGATTTAAACTTAGTTTATTGGCGATACATTTTGTGTGATTATAAAACTTTTGTCACATTCTTTTTATGATACCTACTAATAATTTTTAGTAGGTATACGTGACTTTTGTTTTCTAAAATTTTACCCATCTAAAAGTACGTAAATAGGTAATTACTTTCCCCAAGCTTTAAGTTTTTTAAAATTCGGCTCACTTGTTTAATATAGGTAAATGAAAACTTTACATACAGAGCAACTTTCGCGTTTACGAAATTAATATGGAAATTAATTTTTTCACTTGCCCGAAGGGCACACTTACTTACTTACTTATATACACTTTACTTATATATATTTATATGTATAAAAAATATGTTTGTTTGTTTTCGTATCTTATGCGCTGCCACATCAGCAACTAACTCTCCGGGTACACCCGCTAGAAGTAATAGGTAAATAATGAGTGCTAAAAGTCGCTCAGATACAATTGTAGGTACCTAAATGGCTAAAAATAAAGTAAGAAAAGTTATTTTATTTTTATCCATGTAGGTTTTTGAGTATTAAAAAAAAAATCATGAAACCTTCAGACATCTGTTATGTGCATATTAGTATTTTTTTATATTATTTTATTTCCGATTTGTATGGTAGATAATAGAGGTTGCCAGATTTTTCTTTCATTTTGTTTATTATCTACTTACTATTTTATTACGGAAATAGCTTGGCAAATAGATCTAACTTACAGTTCGGTACTTATTTAAAATTTCGTGTAAAGAAACCGCTTCAAACAACCAATAACTTAATACTTAAGTATATAAATTTATTTATGCGCGTACCTAAACATCTAAATATCGCTATAACCTAGCTAGAGTATAATTTGTAAAATAAAACTGCCCAGGATTTCCTCTTATATACATATTGGCAATCGCTTGTTTAAGTAGTGTTTCCTTGCGTGTAAATACACTTTTTTTATTTATGGTGTATTCCGAGTAAGTTGGAGATAAAGTATTTGTGGAATCAAATTAAATAAATCTATTTAGAGAACTAAATTTAATATACCTAGATTAAAAGATCCTTGATTATCTGGTTATTATATTAAAAAATTATAATTTATTAATGTCGATAATATTGATAAAATTGTAAATGAAAACACTAAATTATAACGGGTGATTCATTTGGAGGTACTTTTTCAAAACAAAAAAATATATTAATAAAAACAAATTTATCGGGTAATTTTTATTATTATACAAAAGAACTATTCTTTACATTTATTATTTAAAGATTATTTCTTTCAAATGTTGGCCGTTACTCCGGTTAACATAGTCCATTCTGCAGTTCCAATTTTCGATGACGCGTCTAAGCATTTCGATTGGTATTTGGCGAATAACGCGAGTAATGTTGGCTTCCAGTTGCTCAATCGTACCTGGCTTATCAATATAGACTTTGGACTTTACATAGCCCCAAAGGAAAAAGTCTAGGGGTGTGATATCACAGGATCTAGGCGGCCAACTCACCGGTCCGAAGCGCGAAATTAACTGTTCACCAAATTGTTCACGCAATAAAGCCATGGTTTCACGTGCTGTGTGGCAAGTGGCGCCGTCTTGTTGGTACCAAATGTCCTGAAGATCACGGGCTTCAATTTCAGGAAACAAATAGTCTGTTATCATGGCACGATAACGGTCACCATTGACAGTTACGTTCTGGCCGGCCTCGTTTTTGAAGAAATATGGACCGATGATTCCACCGGCCCATAAACCACACCAAACCGTTGTTTTGTCTGGATGTAATGGCAGCGCTTGAATCTCTTCAGGTTGCTCTTCGGACCAAATACGGCAATTTTGTTTGTTGACATATCCGTTAAGCCAGAAATGTGCCACATCACTAAACAAAATTTTTGACGAAAACAGTGGATTTTCTTTAAGCTTTTCAAGAGCCCAAAGACTGAATTGGTGACGATTTGGTAGGTCAGTCGGCTTCAATTCTTGCACTAGTTGAATTTTGTAAGCTTTGAAACCAAGATCCTTACGTAAAATACGCCAAGTCGTTGCATATGACAAGCCAAGTTGTTGCGAACGGCGCCGGATCGATTTTTTGCGGTCATCGCGTACACTCTCAGCTACCGCCGCAATATTTTCTTCGCTACGTGCTGGATGTGGTCTTTTTGGTCGTGTATTATCTATTAAAGTAAATTGGCTCTCAAATTTTTGGATGGTATGGCGAATCGTGCGTTCGGTAGGCCGATTATGTGGACCATAAGTTTCTCTAAGTGCACGAAACACATTCCTCGCTGAACGCTGATTTTCGTAATACAGCTGTATTATTTGTAGACGCTGTGCGGGGCTAAGTCTTTCCATGATGAAATGTCAAACTATACAGAACAAAAATACCATAAAAGGTTATCACGACTCACGCTTCATCTGTCAAAAAATCCATAGACAAAAAAGTACCTCTAAATGAATCACCCGTTATTAGATGAATGTTATCATTGTAAAAAAAAAAGAAAGAAAATAAACTACTCCTGAGGGTGGTGTAACCTTTAAGGGAATAATTATAAACTAAATGTTTTTGTAGAATGAGCATGACAAAAAAAATTCGTCCCATTACTTGCGGCTAGATTTTCCTGGAGGCGCTGTTGTGAGCAGACAGTAGTAATTGTCGCCTGACGGTTGGAGGGTTGCTTTGATCGGCTGGCGGAAACGCATTTATGGAAACTATTAAGTATAACTCGAAAATTATCCAAGCCTGTGTACCTAAGGTTTGGATAATTTTCGAGTTGAGATAAATTCATATAAATTCACGATATTTTTTTAATTATAATTACATATACCTATTTTATTAGATACTTAACTTGTCACCATCTTATAAATACTTTGAAGTTTGATCAATAATCCCGTTGCTATAGTGGAATATTTAATCAAAAAATGTTGATGTGTAACATATGCGTTAGATTGAAATACGTCCCCATTTAATATCTTTTACCATTTAGGTAAAATATATTTATACAAATATCGCATTCGTTACGACAGGGGGACAGTTCTCTAGCAATGACTTCCCCTTTTTTACTATTCAGCAAATCATCTCTCCAACCGGTGTCGTTTGTTTAAAGAAACATAATTGGGTTTTTTATTAAACGTCAATTTACGATAGAATTACTGCAGTCACACCGCAAAGTATCCTTGTCACGCAGCCGTTTAATTTACGGAGCTCGCCTCAATTAATCAGGTCTCCCCTCGGATAATCCTTGTACCTACCGCGGTTTTCCCTTGACAGTTATACACTGCTATAAATTGGCTTGTCTTCAAATAAAAAAAATAGAACTGATGGCTAAAGATAGATTGGAGAAAAGACTGCTGCGTTTGAACTTTGAAAACTTACCTAATGAGAACAGTAGACTCTCCCAACAGCGAGGTATACGGGGCTATATAAGAACACTTGCTAAATGAAGCCCCCATAATAAAAATATGATACATGTACTTACGTATAGGTACTCTCTTAGACCTTAAATTATGTAGTTTAGAATGAAAATCTAAACTAGATACCTAAATTATATATAATAATTACGCAAGTACGTACCTACTGTATAAAAATAATGGAGGAGGTATGTGATCAATTATACCCGAGATATTTTGACATACAAGCAAGCGAAGCGAGCGAGGGCACGCGAGGGTGCTAATGATAGCAACGTTTCAACATGAAATTTTCCTTGTGGTTAATTTCTTGCGCACGTTTCTACACAGTTTCGAGCGATTGTCACCGCAATAGGATGACTTTAAAAATAAATGTTATTTATTGATTTTTGTATAATTTTATGTAGTTCCTTTGAAATTAAATATAAATAAACTAGGCTTAATTCATATAATCGTCGTAATATCTTATTTAAAAGATGATTTTCTTGAAGATACAAGTTATTCATCGCACCAAAGATAACTTAATTCGTACGAACACTATTCGTAAGTTTACATACGATACAAAATTCGGATCCAAAGAGAGCAATTAGTCTGCAAGCAGACGTCCACTTGATGGTAAGTGACTACTATCGCTTATCAAACAGCACACATAAATGCGTTATTTACCCTAGTATGATAAAGGATGGAATAGGAAAAATAAAGGATCTTAATCTCTTGGGAATAAGAGTGGACGAGGAAATAAAAACACGGAGAAAATGTTTTTATGAAAAACTCATTTGCATTTAGAACCCTCGCCGTAGGTCGCTGGCGACTTGTACGCTACAAATATCTGCATACATAATTAAGTTTGTACCGCTGAACCCTCAGGGCACGCGTTTTAACTCACTAATTGTCAGAGGGCCTAGTGCGAGTTTTACTCGATCAAACGCGACGAACAAGTAAATGTCAATTTGTATGGGAATGAAGCAGACTTACACGTGATACACCAGGTGGCGCTGCTTCATTCCCATACAAATTGACATTTACGTGTTCGTCGCGTTTGATCGAGTAAAACTCGCACTAGGCCCTCAGGTATTTTTTCTTTCATGGCCACTAATAGATAACAATTACAATTCTGTGACATTTTACTGCCCATTAAAGAATTAATTTACTGCCCATATATGAAGAACTTTCGAATGAAGTGATAATTTAAAATACAACATCTGTTAGATTCCTATAAAAATCTACATTCTTTTAAAATTATTGTTTATTGCTTGTAAAATGTTACGAGTTGGTAAAAGCGAAGCATATAACATTATTTTTATGCTGCTATTTTGCATTTATTGTATTATTTGCAATTATTGCATGAACAACTTTGCTAAATCAATTTGAAAAGGATTGCTAGTTAATTGCTGGCGTTAACATAAAAAAAATATTAATGTCGACAGACAGGCTGAAAGTTCACTTGATGGTAGGTGGCTACCGTCGCCTATACCTAACACAAGTAGGTAGGTAATGCCACAGGTGCTGCAACTGCGCTGCCGGCTGCCGGTCATAGTAGGATAAGGGATTAGGAATAGACAGCACAATCGGCTCTGGGATTCAGTATTCACTCACCTCAGCAACAGCACACATGCTGTTATTTAAGTTAAAAAAACAAATTTAAAATACCATAGGTACTTAAAAATATTGCTTTTAATTTTAACGATACTGAAAAAGGTATTTTTTTTTATTTATTAAAGATGGGTTTGCTCTTGGCCAATAACCAGCTATGTAGCAAGGATGAGGCCTATGATGGAGCGAGCTCACCCAGAAGATGCATATTCACTTGAACTTTGAAAAGATTTGGGTTAATATGAGCTCGGAAATACATACGCCGGCAGGGAGTTCCAAACTTTGGCAGTGCGCATTATAAAGGATGTTTTAAAGCGCTTGGTCCGGAAAAGAGGGATTTCGACAAGATGAGGATAGTAACCAGCCGTACGTCTGTATGTCCGATGGAAGAAAGGGGAAGGCGGTATGAGCTCATGCAGCTCCTGAGCACACTCTCCGAAGTACATCTTATAAAAGACACATAGACTGGCAACTTTGCGTCTATGTGCCAAGCTCTGTATACCTATTAGTTTTTAAAAGTGTACAGTAGATAATGAGTTTCCTAGCTCTGCGTTCCACCGAGTCGAGTGCGGCAAGTTGGTATTTGCCTGAGCCATCCCAAAGGTGGGAGCAATACTCCATGCAAGATCGGACTTGCGCCTTGTACAAAGATAGGAGCTGTCCAGGCGTAAAGTATCGCTTCACCCTATTTAAGATGCCCAGCTTTTTGGCTGCTGTTTGGGCTTTGGACTCGATAGAGGTGTCGAAGTTGAGGGTTGAAATTAATCTTATGCCAAGAAGCTCAAGATCATTGGCGACAGGTATTCCTGGAATCAATGTTATTGTTCTTGGACAAGAATTACCATAAGATTAGACATATTTTAATAATTCTTAACGACATTTAAACGTATAATTCCCGTCCTTTAGAATATTGCGCCTTAAAGCCATACAGTGTTATTAATAAACGTAGACTAACTTAGAATTAACTTTAGCCGGAGGTCTAACGGAGTAGGTACTAGTGAAAATCGGAATTAATAAACAAGAACTAAGGAAGGACTATAGAGTAGAGATATGTAATGAAATTTTAGAAGCAATTTATCATGAAAAATATATATATTTTAGCTTCAATATGCGAATATTAGGAACAGAAACAATAAAGACGAAACATTCCTTTGTCTTTGATGCCAACGAGCACAATGTTTTTTTTTCATTCCTGACTAATTCCTGACTAATTCAATGGACTGTCAGAAAAAATGTTTAAGCTTGTCTCACTGCCAGAGCATTTCTTTAGGAATTCCAATGTATAATAAGCTCAGTGACGTATAAAGAATGACATAAAATAAATATAAAATAAAAAAAAAAACTATTATCACACCAATATGAATGACAGATGGGCACTTTTAATCTAGATAAAATAACAATGGTTATGCCCAACTATATAGTATTAATAAGTTATTGTTCATAAGTTATTAAAAATGCTCATACATATATCTGGGAAGATATTTTTAAGCAAGTTCGCTGCTGACCTTCAGAGGACAAAGGATAAGAGATAAGGAAGGGAAAAGGGAGTGTGTTGAGGCATCCCTTATTCACCGACATATGTACAGCAATAACAACCTTCCTGGGTTGTTACTGTCAGTCGCCCAAAGTCTGGCTGTCAATTTCGTGACTTAAGAACGCAGTATGCTACTAATATTATAAATGTGTAAGTAACTGTCTGTTCTGTCTGTCTCCGTATGAAATTGCATAATTTTTGTCAGTGATACAGGAAAGGACATAGGGTACCTTTTTCATACAGAAAAAGTATCAATAAAATGGTTCTCGAGAGACTCGGCGCCACCGTCGTTACAGCAATAATAATGTTATTTAAATTTTCTCAGGAATTACCTATACATGTTATTTTTCAACGCAAATGAAGTCGCGTTCTCTGAAGAATTTACTTACAAAAGCTTCTCCATAATTTATCATCGTAATTTGTCCAAAATTCCAATGTTTGAAGTGTTTATTTATATTTTTTTCTTTTCTAAATAAAATTGAATGGTTTAAGTAAGTGTTGAATTAATCAAAAACCTCATATTAGGGTCATTTTTCTGTAATTCTAACCTAAATTGGCCCTTATCCTTTTGGATTCAACAGCATTCTGGTATCTCCCTCTGTTTGTAATTTACTGTAGCCACCTACGAATATCAATAGTGCCGTCAGATTGCCTGCTACACTTTCAAAAATAATATCTGATATCATTCCAATACAAAATCAATTAGTATCAGTTACCTAACTATAGTAATATCCCATAATATTTTAAATTAAAAACTATTTCTCTAATGCTATAAAAAAAAAGTGAAATACAAATTGTAGCGGCCTGTACCTTAACAGAGCGTGTCGTCTAAATTTGAAATTGAATGAACGTCAATGATTCCAATCATTCCACCGCTTTCCACAATGTTCGTTCACACAGTCGCACAACTGGTTATCGTGGGTGTCTGTCTCGAGGTATCGATTGATGTGGAAACGAGACATCAACAGCGCGACCGCCGCAAGAGTGAGCAGGACGGCCATAGGGCCTTCCGAGAACAAAGATAGCATCAAGAGTTACGTTGGGAAGAAACGGGACGACGACGCTGGCGCACCATCAATAAACTTTTTTCTTCAACTTTTTTACTGTTTTGTTAACTGTTTCATTATTCATAACACCTTTGTCGGTTTTTTGTCGCTCATTAAATGGAATTAGTTCAAACAGGCATGCAGTCATCATTGTGATAATATTTTTATTACCTACCCCACGTCTTGAATTTTAAGTAACTGCGGAAATAGGTACATTAATTAGTTTTTATGAGGTCTAGACTTTGTAAAACGATGTAGAATCAGAAAAATTTGTTTGCTGCAAATGTTAGTTTATAAAATCCTAATATTTTAAATTATTAAATTATTAAACTAATAAGGCTGGTGCTGCCGCTTATAAAGCCGAAAATCTCAAGCGGCGCAAATATGTAAACTTAGATAGGGGTTACATGTTTGTGCCGCTTGCGGTAGAGACCATGGGTCCGTGGGGGCCAGCTTACAATTTTTCATGAACTTTACAAGGAGCTGGCAAAACGGTTGGTAGACGCGTCGGGTGACAAGAATGCTGGCTCTTACTTTGCCCAGAAGATAAGCATATGCATTCAACGGGGCAATGCCGCCAGCATTCTCGCCACTTTTCCGTCTACCAAAGGCTTAATAGGATTAAATTATTTATAAGTATTTTTTGGAAATAATTAGTTAGTTTTTTTAAGTTTTTGTGTTAAGATTGTAAATATTTGTTGTTTTTTATTTAATAAATTCTAGGTGAAACAGCCCAATTTTTACTAACTTCATAAGATCATATGTTCAAATTAATAAATAACATTTAAAATTAAAAAATAAAAAATAAAATAAAATCCTAATTAAATAAATACACATTTTAAACAAAGGCGTAAGTTTTTTTATTAAAAAAAATAAAATTTGTATAAAATGTCAAAAAATTATCAAAAAATAATACAAAAAAGCTTACTCATGAAATTCAGTTTTAATTTTTTTGTTGGTTAATTATACTTCTTATAATTATCCTTTAATTATTTTGTTATACCTACTTTAGCTAAAACCTTTTTTACGTTAAGGTAGTCAGACAGGTTGACAGTCCACTTGATAGTGGGTGACAGCCACAAGAAGTGCTGCAAGTAAGCTGCCGACCGTAGCAGGATTAAGGGATAAGGGATTCCCTTACTCATCCCTTACCCACTTACCGAAATACAACAGCACACAATGCTGTTATTTTACAATGGTAATCTCTAAGGGGTGGTTACCTTACTGCCTCCAGGCGGGCTGCCACTATACATACATATCTACATATAGACCTACATTAGGTAGGACTTAGGTGATATTTAATTCATAGGTAGGAATGTTTTATACTATTTTGTTATAATTTTCATAAGCAAGCTTTCCTATTAAAAATTTAAAACAGACGTTAGTCAGGTTAAGAAACTTCGATGTAACTACGAAGAAGAGTGAAAAAGAATAGTAATTTGTAAGCTACGAGACTTAAAGTGCAAAAAAATAGTAGGGACCTATCTTTATAATAAAATTTTAAAAAGAGTTACTTTTACAAGAACCCAATGTGTGTGGCACTGTATTATCCCTTCCCTTCCTCGGCAGTGGATCATCTAATGGACCATCAGCCTGTCTGTCGACCTTAACATATAAAATAAATCTGGTTGCCGTTTAGATATTGTAAGTAGAAAAAGCTCTGCAACATCCACTCTTACTAATCAAAAATTTCTAACACTTACTCATTCGGTTAGTCCATTAAATACAAAAAGGAAATATAGGTACCTACATAAAACATTTCATGTATATTTTCATTTTCTATAAATAATAATTAATTTCTTGAAATCGCTAATGCACAGAGATATGACCGAATATATAATAATTGTAAATTGTCTTTCAAATAATTAACAAACTCTTAGCAAATTTTACTACTTGTTTAATATTCCACGACTAAGTATAACTTTATCTACTGCTGTAACAACTTCTTCATAAAACTTTACCGTACCGTAGGTATCAATGGGACTTAACTGCTTCATTTTATAGCCAATTTCATGCAACATAAAGTTTACCGAGTTGTTTAAAGGTGGGTTTTATTTCATACTAGCGGTCCGCTCCCGGCTTCGCCCGAGGTGCATTTTTTTTTAACGTAAAAACCTTCCCTGATTATCCCTCTGTCCATGAGTGAAGACAGAATTAAAATCGGTCCACCCGTTCTCGAGTTTTGCGCTTAGCAATACATTTAGCGGCCCGCTCCCGGCTTCGTCCGGGGTGTATTTTTTCTAAAATAAACGTAGCCTAAGTTACTCCTTATTACATCAGCTACCTGCCAATAAAAGTCCCGTCAAAATCGGTCTAGCTATTTCAGAGATTAGCCGGAACAAACAGACAGACAGACAAAAATTGTAAAAAATGTTATTTTGGTGTATGTACCGCAATTTACATAAACAAAAAGTAGCCTATGTTACTCCTGACGACCCCCTCTTCGTGTCTGCAAAGTTTCATCGAAATCGCTTCAGCCGTTTCTGAGATTACCCCGGACAGACAGACAGACAGACAGACAGACAGACAGACAGACAGACAGACAGACAGACAGACAGACAGACAGACAGACAGACAGACAGACAGACAGACAGACAAAAATTCTAAAAAAAGTTATTTACGTTTTAACAGCATGCGAATGACTCTCTAAGCTTAGTTTGAGGCAGTTTTTCGCAAATCACAGAGACACTCTGATTTTATTTATATAGATAATTATTATCTTTCTTGTATTAGTACCTGTGCTAGACCGAGTGAGCAATCCAAACGTGTTATTGAGAGGAAATCTCAAAATAGAACAAGCAGGAATCAAATCCGTTCAAATCCACGTTTCCTTATAATCCAATCCCTTATCCTGGTGTTGCTTGTCATACACGCAGAAGATCTATAAAAATATTACTTAAAAGTAGTGGTTATGTAATTTTATCGATTGTAAAGATGGGCATGAAGTAGACATGGTATTTATTTATTTTTGGGGACTTAAATTTTCGGTATGCCGGAAATTGAAGATAAAGATTAGTTCATAATTAATATGATTAAGTCCCCTTGTCACACAAAACCATACCAAATTAAGAAATACTTTTTATTTTTAATTTACTTTTTTTTATATGCTAAGGTCGACAGACAGGGTGACGGTTCATTTAATGGTAGCTAGGTCTTAACGCCTATAACACAAGCAACGCCACAGGTGCTGCAAATTTACTGACAACCATAGTGAGAATAAGGATAATGGGTTGGGATAGGGGATTGGGGATAGCTTACTATAAGTATAGGCGAATTCTATACTTTGTGCACTCCGCACGGATACAATTTTTGACCGCAGTCGTCAGGGACTTGAATGGATGCCAAGACCAGTCCTGGGAGGAGGGCCCCTGGCTGCCCAACTCAGGCCACTCAGGCGCCGGAGGAGATACCTGGCGGCAGAGCTCGACGCCCCGGAAGAGTGGCGGAGAGGGGACGATTCTCTGCACCAGCCCCTACGCCGCTGATATCCCTAATAGGACGTAGGGCGGTAGATGGGGACTCTATCGTTGGCTAATATATTTAATATCTTTAGGTACATAGTATAAAATAAAGTCGCTTCTCGCCGTCTGTCCATATGTACTATGTACGGCGGGAAGCGACTTTATTTTATACTATGTATAAAATAAAGTAGCTATGTTTGTACTAGACACAAACATAGCCGATTATATCACGTATCTAAAGACTATTTAACAAAATAAACTTAGTTCTAATCTGCACTTTTCCATTACCGGTCTATTTCGTATGTAAAAACAATAATGTCCGCTAAGAAAGCATTTTTGAAAATTTTAACTTCGTGCGAAGCAACAGGCGGGTCGCTAGTATAATTTTTAACTACGTAATTGACATAATTTGACAATGTAATTTTGGATCCCTGAATTAAATTAATTAAATTTATTTTTTTATTTTTAAGACATCAAAAAAAAAAACCATTTTCTTGCGAATGCATGAAGTTTTTAAATGTTGCTTAATGGATGCTCTAACCGCACATAAAACCATAAAAGCAAACGATAATTACTCGAACTGGTTCACATACTCAAAGTGGTGGTGAAACTTGGCTTTCTCGGCATGCTCATTCTCGTTGCTCGTGGCTGCGCACGATTCGCGAAACTCAACTCATTCCAGTGAAATTTGTAACAAACATCACGACATGCTAATGCACAGTATAATCTGTAGTTTCACCATACTCATGAAGTATAAAACTGTTTCTTTTTATATATACAATAGTCGCAAAAATTAAAGGATATATAAAAAAATATCCAAATTTTTAGGTGATTTTCAACAGGCTGGTAACATTGAAGAAAATGGTCGTACAGGATCCTCATTAAAAAAGGAAATTGTAGCTTTAAGTCTAGTTTTTAAATCCGAGCTTCAAATATTTTTCTCGTTAGCGGTTTATGAGTAATCGTCAGAAAACCAAGGGAAAAAAAATTCAAAATTTTTGCTCTTGAAATTTTTGAAATTTTGAATTTTTAAATTGGTGTACGGGCTAGTTTTTTTTTTGTGATGGCACTATAAAGCTCTTTTAGAGAATTTAATTCCCTACAATTTGATTCCTTTATGAGTTCTCTAGGATAATTTGTCAATGAGTTATCGTCGATCAAAGCGAAAAACTCATCTTTGACGTTGACAATCGATAACTCGGGCAATAATGGTCGTACAGAAAATTAAAGTAGGGTTTTATAAACTGCAAAACATTCCCTACAAGGTGATTAAATTGGATTTAAGCACCTTAAATACTCGTCTTGCATGGAGCTTCATCGCCGAAAGCAGTTTGAAGCCGAACAAAGCTCTGCTGGGCTGTGAAATTACACTGAAAATCATAAAAAAGTCATACTATACGAAAATTTTCACGACTTAAATCGATGGTGATATAAACACGATATTTAAAATGATGCTACAATTTAAAAACCGGTGACAGTCAGATGAAACAACTGTATTCTACAGTCAGAGTTCCATTTTCAAATATTGTAAATATATTTAAATATTGTTTATGTGAGTAGCCAGTTCCGAAAACATAAGTGTGCTTATGTAGATGAAGCGCTAACTAAATTGTATACCTATCAATTGTTATATATAAACAATTTAGTTAACAAGCGTCAACTAAAATCATATTACCATAATTTCTTCACTACCTTATCGTATTACCATAGCGTAGTAATCCGTATTAAGGCTTGTGGCTTGGCAACACTTTCTCAATAAATTAAATGTGATTAATAATCGTATTAAAAACTATTGGCGAGCTGCACTTCAATCAAATTATTTATAAGGTGTACAAATAATTGAAGAGTTAGCTAATTGAAGCTTTACGTACATATTCAATAAATAATTAATAACATAGAAACGATATAACTTACCTATTATAACTTATATATTTATATATTTTTGGAATAAAAAAGAATAAAATTTAATTTTGTGGTGTATAGCAAATAATAAAAATAATTAATAAAACTAAATATTATCTAAAACTATGTTATATTTTTTATATCTATAACCTTGGTTTGTTCTCTTATTGATTCTAACTTGATTTTGTCTCTCAATTTGATATTAAGATATAAAATACAGAATCATAAAACTGAAATGGAAATGGTCTGAACATCTAATAAGAAGTAAGACAGAAAAGTGGGCTAAAGAAGTGACGGAATGGTGCCCCAGATATAAAAAGAGTAAGAAAGGTGGACAGTATCGTAGATGGGAAGACGATATTAAAAAGGTGTCAGGAACGACATGGACATGAAAAGCGAAAGACAGATCGTTATGGAGAACACTTGGAGAGCCTATGCTGGAAAGCAAAACAATCAAGAAACCGGTGTCTAATATGAGGTTTTTTTATTATTTACATTTTTATCAAAAAAAAAACTCATTCACAATACTTTTAGAAATAAGATGAAATTTAAAATAAGGATTGTAAATAAAGGCTATTATTATTATATATGTATATTTACAAATTGTATATAGCTTTGGTCCCTTATAGTCGTTACTAGTCCCGTAGTGTCTTCTACACTGCCGGGTATCCATGAGGATTTCCCAACGTAAAAAAAGGTTTCCCTTGTATGACAAGGCTAATTTGTTGACCGAGGTAATAGTCAGGTCTGGAATCGCCGGTTATGTCGACCAAACGTTTTGACAAAATGTTAAAAAATTTAAGCGCGTTTGGACCCTGTAAAGGACTCCTACTCATATTTTTATGATATGAGTGAATTATACTCGGGTTTACTATACTCTTAAATAAAACCGCCAAGCCCTGATAGGAGACAATATTTAATATTTACCTTCGAACTTATTAATATGGGCGAAACATTTCATAAGCGTGTCCGCAACAGTGTTAGCGACATCTAGATGCATTCTTTAATTACATTTAACATTCCGCCCACCAAGAACGCTATTGAGCGTTCTTTACAATTCCGCCCACCATGAGAGAACATCTTCCAATTTGATCAGATAAAACTTAAGTTACTAAACATACATACATGAATCTTAACCTTAATACACTAATACAAAAATTAATCGGTAACGGGCAGAATGCACAGTTTTGATGTTGGTCTTCTTATATTAGAACCGTTACATCTTAAAGTCACCACGCGAGTGATGTTATCTAATCCAGGATGCTTAGTAACCACCCTACCAAGCAACCATCGAGCAGGGGGGAGATTATCCTCCTTCACGAGAACGACATCACCTATTTTAGGCTCAGGGGTCATTTTAGACCATTTGTACCGTTGCAAACAGTACACCAAATATTCATTGGACCACCTTCGCCAGAAATTCTGCAGCATCCGTTGGGTCAGCTGCCATCGTTTTAAGGTACCGATGTTACCTTGTTCGTAACTACGATCGGGCACAATTACTAAAGGTTCTCCAATCAAGAAATGTCCCGGAGTTAAAGGACTCTTGGTTTCATCTGGTAAAATGGATAAAGGTCGTGAGTTCAGACAAGCTTCTACCTGAGTTAAAACTGTAGCTAGTTCCTCATAAGTGAGTGTTGAGTCGCCGATTACGCGTTTTAGGTGGTATTTCGTGGATTTCACGCCAGCTTCCCATAAACCTCCAAAGTTTGGAGCGTGGGCTGGAATAAAATGCCATGAGACGCTTTGGTTACTCAACCACTCTTTGATTTCTGTGGCGACTGCCGACTGTTCCGCTGTGACAAGTCTGTGAAGTTCCTTAGAAGCGCCTACGAAGTTTGTCCCATTGTCGCTCCAAATATCACTCACGTAGCCTCTACGTGCCACGAATCGCTTAAAGCCTGCTATAAAGCCTTCAGCTGTAAGATCACTGATCACTTCCAAATGTATTGCTTTAGTTGACATACATATAAAGAGTCCTATGTAGCCTTTATATGACTTGTTGCCTCGTCCCTTTGACATTCTGATATTGAATGGGCCAGCAAAGTCCACACCACTATGGAGAAATGGCCTGGCTGGTGTCACCCTACTGGATGGCAACTGGCCCATCAGTTGATTTTTTGTGATAGCTGCTTGTCTCACACAAACAACACACTTATGCACATGACTCTTAACGAGACTTTTCGCAGATAAAATCCAGTACCTTGTACGCAAATGGCTTAACATTAAAGTTGGACCACCATGCAGTGTCCTTCTGTGCGCTTCATCAACAACTAAATTAGTAAAATGGCTCTTATGTGGGAGTATGATAGGATGCTTAACGCTTTCAGGAAGGTTTGCATTGTGAATTCTACCGCCTACTCTAGTTATACCCTTATCATCAGTGAATGGGTTTAAGGGTTTTAAACCTGCAGTATTCCCATTTAACTCCATAAGTTGACATAGTTTTATGCAAACCTCTAATGCTTCATTAATTTCGTTACTTGTAATATATGATTCAAATTTACAACCTCTCTTGTACCGAATGAACCGTCGACAGAATGCAACAACACGAATAAGCTTCTGCAACGATGAAAACCTTAACCAGAAAAATGGCTCTGTATTTGCTATTGCAACTGCTACCTGGACCTTTACCCTTTTCTGTTCCAATTCAGTGGTAAGTGTTTTCGGTCTTTTATATGCAATAATTGATTCTTGTAGCCACGATGGACCCTGCAGCCACATACTATTTTCAATAAGTTCCAAAGGGGTACATCCTCTGGATGCTATATCTGCGGGATTTTGGACAGATTGTACATGAGACCAATGTGTGTTTTCTAATTTGGACAAAATTGTTGATGTACGATTGGCAATGAACGTGCTCCAGCGACTGGGATGACAACTAAGCCATGCCAGCACCACAGTAGAATCCGTCCAAGCATGAAGATTGTCGCGATCAATCCCCAACACATTAGCCACATCTGTAACTAATTTGGCTAAAAGAACAGCCCCCATCAGCTCAAGACGCGGAATTGAGACCTGCATAGTCGGAGCTACTTTAGTTTTTGATGTTATGAGATTTACGTGTACATTACCATAAGCATCAATTGTGCGTAGGTAAACGACTGCAGCATATGCAGTGTTAGAAGCGTCACAAAAACCCTGAAGCTCTCTGCAAGTATCGTCACTCTTGGCCTTAACCCACCTTGGAATGGACAATTTGCGAAGATGAATTAAGTCTTCCTGATACGACAACCATTCTTTGAGAAGTTCAGTAGGCAATACGTCATCCCAACCTATTCCAGCAAGCCATAGTTTCTGAATCATAACCTTGGCTACAATAACACAAGGCGCTGCCCATCCTAAAGGATCAAATAGACGGGAAATACTGGAAACTACCTTTCTCTTGGTAATAGGATATTGCACATCAGGAAGGTGCACAGAATAATAAAAGGAATCAGATTCCTTATCCCACGAAAGCCCTAGAACCTTAACAATTTCATCCATCCTTATGTCTATCTTCCCTTCTTGATTTTCATGCGAATCCGATATTATCCTTGCTAGATCATTGTTATTTGTCACCCATTTCTGTAAATCGAATCCTCCCTTTCTTAACATGCTTTTCATTTTATCATAAATTTCTTTCCCTTCATCTATGGTTTGACATCCTGTCAGTAAATCATCTACATAAAAATCGGTTTTAATTATTTCTGCAACTTTAGGAAAGCTTTTACCTTCATCTAGGGCTAGCTGCTGAAGTGTCTTCACGGCAAGGTAAGGAGCTGTCGCCGTACCAAAGGTAACTCTGACTAATTTGTATTCCTCCATTTCAGCTTCCGGATCATCTCTCCATACCAGTCGTTGAAAATCTGCATCTTCATCCGCAACTCTGACTTGACGGTACATTTTAACTATATCTGCGCTAATGCAAATAGGATGCATGCGCCATCTCATAATAATATGCCGTAAGTCCTGCTGCAGTGTGGGACCGATCATCAATGTATCGTTGAGAGACACTCCATTTGTTCCTTTACATGAAGCATCAAACACTACTCGGACCTTGGTCGTAGCCTTGTCCTCGCGTATAACGGCGTGATGTGGCAGATATACTGACTCAGCTTTATTGTGGTCACTGTCCGTTATGCGTTGCATGTGCCCAAGGTCCACGTACTCATGAATAACTTCGGAATACCTGGCCTTGACTTCTGGATTCTTCTTGAACCTGCATTCAAGAAGATGAAATCGCTTTAGTGCTATGTCTCTTGAGTTTCCATATTTACATTGAGGGTCTTCGCTGCGAAATGGAAGTCTTACAATGTAACGACCTGTTGTGTCTCGTTGTGTGGTTTTGTTATAAAAATCCTCACAACGCTGCTCTTCCTCAGTAAAAGGATTGCCGTCAAAGGAATCCGATTCTAATTGCCAAAATCTTTTTAACATTTCATTATCATCAATCTTAGTATGCATGCTAACGATAATGCTATGATGAGAATGTGTTGGAAGAACATTATCTTCCTTAGATTGATGCGTAGGACCTGACAAGACCCAACCTAATGCAGTGCGTTGAGCAGTTGGTGTTCCATTAGGACCTTTGATAACACCTTCTCTTATAAGTTGACCATAAACATCAGAACCAAGCAAAATGTCTATCTTGCTTGGTGTGTGGAACTGAGGATCAGCCAAAGTTATATTAGCAAACTCTGGCCACTCAACGTCTAGTACCTGCCTTGATGGAAGGAAACTAGTTATAGTTTTTAGTACGTGCGCATGTACCTTTACTTGGAAGTCGGGATCATGATGAGATTGTACTGTCATTGTAACAATGTGCTTAGTCGAAAAAATGCTCTTATCAGCTTGTAATCCCGTCACATAAGTCTTACTGTAGGTCTTCTTGAGACCAAGTAATTGTACCGTTGATTCCGTCACAAATGAAGCCTGCGCACCCGGGTCTACTAGTGCTCTAAGCACGTGCGTGTGTCCGTTTCTTGCCTGAACCTTAACAAGAGCGGTTGCCAACAGAACCTGACTATATGGTGCCTTCTTCGAAAAATGTACTGCGACATCTGAAGTTGACTCTGGAGTTTCCAACGACCTTTTTACGCTAGAAACTGCTGCGCCAACCTCTACAGCCAAATCTGGATTGGGTTTAAATGAATTGTTGACTGGGTTTCGGTGAAGCAATGAATGGTGTTTAGATTTGCAAATGCGACATCTTATTACCGATCGACAACTGCTGGCAGAGTGGTTACGACCTAAGCAATTAAAACAACTACCATCTGTTTGTACAAATTTATGCCGAGTGTTGTAATCGGCTTTACAAAATTGCTTGCAATGCGCGAGTTTGTGATCGTTTTTCTTACAATAGGGACAACAATTTTTAACTGTAGCATTGGAACCAGTTCCGATCATGTGCACTACCTTTTTGTAGGTTGAAGAATTTGGTTTTGACTTTTGATTGTTATCCAAAAATTCGAGTGAGCGATACCTTGATTCTAAAAATTCCTTAAGTTGCCCTATAGTTGGTAGCTCATCACAGATGCTTATCATAGATTCCCAATTCTTACGCGTTTGATGATCTAATTTAGTACATACGATATAAATTACAATCGTATCCCAAGAATCTACATTAATGCCCAAATTCTTCAAACCATTCAAAGTGTCATTAGTAACATTTAACAAATCCCTTATTGCACTACACGACTCGGTACCGACGTTAGGCTGATTCATAAAACGCATCAAAAGACAATTAGCTAGATATTTTTTATTATTGTATCTATTATTAAGAGTTAACCAAGATTCGTTATAATTCGCTGTTGTTATTGGAACATGTCTTAGAAGCAGTTCAGCTTCTCCCGAAAGATGTGCCTTCAGATAATGCATTTTTTGCACACTATCTAATGACGAATTGTTATGAATCAGCGATACATACAAATCCCTGAATGTTGTCCATTCGTTATATGCTCCCGTAAAAATAGGTATCGAAATTTTAGGTAACTTAACATTACAATCATTTTTTGAAACTGTATGAGAACCGGTATCTGACGCAATAATTGTTTGTTTTACAAAAGACAAAGCCTCTTTAATTTCCGATTTGTAGTTAATATAAGTTTCCTCAATACTTTCATAAATGTCTTCACTAAAATATTTATCTTTCAATAAAGCCTCTGTGGCGTCGCTAATTAATTTCATATGCACATCTGTAACGACCTTCCATTGATCTTCAAGTGTTTCCAATCTAGTAACTAAGTAACTTTCTTTAGCTAAACGATCTTTCGGTGATTTTTTATAATTCTCATAAGACTTTTCTATACTAGATTTAGAAAAATATTGTGACCTAATGTATGAAGACATGTTAAATTACAAAATTTAAGTTTAAAATAATATTTTTCACTTGTTTGTTATTTACAAATTGTTCAAAAATAGACAAGTTCCGTTATAGTACAAATCGTTACAAATTTTTCTAAGTCTCTAATAATTTCCAAATATTTTACAAGTGTTTGAACAAAAAAATCGAAAATCGGGCATAGGTTCCCCGTCTGACCACTTTTACGAAAACTATTCTAAGTCCCTAATAATTTCGAAAAATTTTACAAGTGTTTGAAATAAAAATCGAAAATCGGGCATAGGTTCCCCGTCTAACTACTTTTTCGAAAACTATGCTAAGTTAAAACTAGTGATTTTAATTCTAAGTCTAAATTTACTTTAAAATTAACTCTTATATAAATGTTTCAAAGTCAAATAACTAATAGAAATAAAGTTCAAATTTGTTCACTATCTTTAATTTTAACATGTAGGTAATTGGAACGAACTCACGGTTTTCACAAACTTGCTGTAGATGTCGCCTCGCTGCTTGTTGCACTGTTGCACTGATATGTAGGTAGCACTTCTGCTCCCTCCTTCCGTTTCTCCGAACTCGTCAACAGGTGGCGCTGCTCGGCCACTCCTTGGTTGCTCCTTGCTCTTCACTCCTCAGCTGGAAGATGCACTTTGCACTTCTCACAGCCAACCGGAACGACTTGCCGTCCGGTGATACACTTTCAGTGACAATCCGTCACTGCTTTCTAGTGATTTTTCACAAAAAATTGATCAAAATCCGACTCGATTAGGACCATGTAAAGGACTCCTACTCATATTTTTATGATATGAGTGAATTATACTCGGGTTTACTATACTCTTAAATAAAACCGCCAAGCCCTGATAGGAGACAATATTTAATATTTACCTTCGAACTTATTAATATGGGCGAAACATTTCATAAGCGTGTCCGCAACAGTGTTAGCGACATCTAGATGCATTCTTTAATTACATTATCAGACCCAGAAATTCGAAACTGAAGGGAATGAAAATGAATGAAAATTGTATTTAATTGCATTCGAGTTTTTTTTATATATTTCTTTATTTATTTTATATATTTACTCAGTATACAATTTACAGACAAAAACAAAAAAAATACCTAACTGCCAATTAAGGATTTTATATACCTATATACAAGGTGGTACTTATATAATATGATTACTTATGCTATACCCACTTATATACACTTTATAATATAGTTAGTATTGTCAGGGCACATTGTGTTTTGCAGTCATTTGGGCAGCCCGTCTAACGGAAATAAACATCCCTTTACCACCGTTAAATAACAAGCAGGTACATACATGTCGACGATGTTTCGGTGAGTAAGGGATGTAGCCCATTTTCCTATTCCTTCCCTTATTCTGAATCCTACTAAAGTCGACAGCGCGTTTGCAACACCTGTGGCATTGCTTGTGTTATAGGCGACTGCAGCCTCCCATCAAGTGGACCACAAGCCTGTTTGACGATCGCTTAATAAAAAAAATAATGCTTAAATACAAGACTAGAAAGAAATAATGCTTAATAATGTCTAGAAATATTAAAGTAGATGTGCCATTGGCGACTTGGAAGATATGAGGATGTTCAATCAAAAGATTTGTTTGAAGTTCAAGTTTAAGTATTGTTTTAGTTATTTTTTTAACCCAATAGTTATAGACAGACAATCCAGTGCAAACCTAGGGTACTGGATTAGCAAGTTAGATGATGTTACTTTGATTCAAATTTAATTACAAAGGAAACATAAATTGAATAATATTCCTGGTATAATCGAAATATTTGTGTTTCTGTAGTCAATATTGCCATGTTCGTTGATACCGAGCTTGACCGTGTCGACTGTCGAGGCAAATCACTTATGTTTACCAACACGCCGCCGCGCGCCGCCATTACCAATGCAAATGACTCCCTATTGAGTAGTGAGGCAGGCAGACTATGAGTACGGATTGAATAAAAAGCAAACATATTTAATTATTTTTTTCTATTTTTTGTATAAGTATATATGCTTTTTACGCGTTATTACTCTGTTCTCTGTTGTCTATTTCTCTGTCAACTTATTCTAAACCATTCAATAGATTTTGATACGGTTTCAACTATAAATTCTTATAGTTTAATAAACCACTGTAGCAATGTGAGAGCAACAACCGGCATTGCGGTTTCCATTGGGGTATGTGCAGTAATGGCCTTTGATACCTCTGTAATTATTCTGATTGGGTTCATAACTAAGGAAAATATAATAACTTTTAAACTTGTTTTTTTTTTTTTTCAAAACAAAAATATAAAAAAAAAAACAAAAAGCTCTTGTTTTTTATATTAATACTTTAAGTCACAACAATATTTGTGCAAAATTTGATTTCCGTCAGTTACATAGATTTGGAGAAAATAAATTAAACAGTTTTCGATTTAATTGGGTGTCGTAACTGGGGATTTTACATCATGTTATCTCTAAAGTATCATTTGGTCATAGTTTCGAACCCCAGGTTTTGGGGGCACTTTTCACAAGGCTATCCTGCTATAGCTTTTTGTACATTAAAAATTTGCACTATTTTTAAATATCCATAAATTTTCAAAATTATTGATAAAACGTTTTAAATTCGTGTTAAATTTAATTTTGACTTTTAACCAACTAATACTTTATTTAGTTATTAGTTAAGAACAAATTACTCGAAAGTCGTTCTTATTTCCTTACATAAATAAAATTTGTCTTGAGTCAATTTCGCTGATAACTTTTTTCATAATACGTGAGTTTTATTTTCACCTCAGACAAAAAATAATAATTTCAAGACAAAATTCAATTAAACTTAATCCAAATTCTTTGCACGTGCTGACCGTACTTGAAATTTTCGACAGCATGTTTTCTTTTGCGTGCTCACTGCGCTTGTGTGTGTACGTGTTGGACCATTCAATATACTGTACATACGACACACATACATGTAACGACCAATTTAAAATGAACTCCCGTGCCTCTCTTTGTCGCTTACAATAATATCGGCAAAGGGGTCAGGGGAGTTAGAGAGGAAGGTCTAGTAGCAAGGAATATATCCATTCCTAGATGTGTGCGTGAGCTCGTGAGCGACGTGTTAGCACTCGGCTCACCTTCGCACGACCTCGTGTTTCGACACCGGGCAAACAACTAGTTATTGTTCTCCTGAAGGTTTGCATCGCGTTGCGTTCCGTGGACTGATTACTGATGAGCTCTCTCGTTCGCTGGCCGTTCGCTGGTGTCTATTTTTACATTTCGATTCAGGTCTACTTGGAAAACAGAAAGCGAAATTGCGAAGCGAATAATAACAATGATGACCCATCAAATGTTTTGTTTTTGGTCGACGTTAAGGTAATGTAAAATGACTGACTTCTTATTTGTTCTGTATTCTGAGCTTCTTATACATATTTTTTGCACAGAAAATGTGGTAGTACTACATGCTGGAATGCTTATATATTTGTTATATCTGGTTATACACCCACGTAGGTACAGGCAAATAAACGGTTTGAATTTGAATTTGGAAAATCTTGGGAAGATTTTTTTGGAAATTCATCACTGTATAAACAAACTAGCTGGTGTCGCGACTTCGTCTGCGCAACTTTTTCGTAGGTTTTAAAACATTATTTTTATTTATAAAACATTGAAATATTCTCTAAAATAAAATTACCTATACCTACATACTTATAATTTATGAATATTTGTTCAGGCGTTCGAAACCTAGTTGACGAAGGGACTTCACTAACTTCCACAAGCTCAAAATTGGTAGGTATACGTACTTACTTATAGTGAACACCGCATTATTTAAAATCATTAAAAAGATCTAAGCGTACATACAGAGGAACAGACGGCGGGAAACGACTTTATTTTATACTATGTAAATATTATAGCATATTATGTTTAAATAAAACTTTTTGATAAAAACGCTACGAACTTATTCCTCGACCTATTTGTGTAATCAGAAACAAAAAGTGGATATGATGAATATGGTATCAATTAAGTTAATTAACTAAATTTAAACCAAACGATTTATTAATTACAAACCTCTTCACAATCTCTTACATTAATATTATTAGTAGAAGAACAAAAAATGTGCAGCGATAATTACTCTTTGTTCGTAAGCGAAGAATTCATAGAATGTCATTGAATGCATTTTAAACTTGTTAACAACATAACAACATATCAGTATGTAGCAACGGAATCTTTCATTGAGAAACCGAAATTTAAACACAGCCAAAAAAAATATGTTACTTATAAGTAAGTAGCTGACTTGGTAACAAATTAGTTTATTGTATAATAGGTAGATAATAGATAATTTCTGAAATGTAAAGCGTTCGATTCCAGAAATTTTGATTACCTCAGTCATAATATATGTCATCCAGCATGCAAATTTGGCCTTTTAGTTGAAATAAAATTTTCCAGCTTTTTTGTAACCTTTTATTGCCTATTCTCCATTGATATTAAAAAACAACGCACAGCCAAAATTATTAAGTCTAGAAAGCAGAAAGGATTTTAAGTCTAGACTAAGTATGTAGGTACCTACATATCTCTTTATATTTTTCCTCGTAAGTAATTAATATAATTTCTTAATTATTACATTGTATGTCATTTATTTACATAAATTTACATTTATTTTATTCTTATTTAATTTTTCTAAATTTACCTACACTAATTTTTTTTATTTTTTAATATTTGTTTTTATTTTTTATTTAGTATATTATTTATTTAATATACTATTTAGTATATTCTGTTTATTTTTTTAATATGCTATTTTCCTTAGATATATTGTTTCATAGCTATAAATTGTTCTAGTTTTGTTTTTGTTTTCTAATTGACTGTAATTGACACTGTATTTTTTTCTAATTGACAAAATATAATTATTTTACTTTATTAAATAGATGTTTCTGTATAATAGCTTATTTGTTAAATGCAAGTACCTAATCATCAAGAATTCTTAACAATTGTCTATTGTTATTATTAAAAGAGCTATCAGAAAGCTCGTGCTCGTGCTAATGAGGTTTAAAAGATTTTATAACCGCGAATAATGGCTGTCATTAACACCAATAATGAAAAATAATTCTTGGTTGCGTAATTCTTGGTTGTAAAAATAATAAATAATTATTGCTTCGTTAAACGAGTTTAGTATTTGTAGAGCGTTGCAATACGTTTAGTTTTATTTCTTCCGTAAAAGACTCACTCACCCTTGATCGTATAAACCCGTTAAAATGATCACTTTTTTATGTAATGCCTGATCGATAATTTTTTGTAGCGTATATCCCGTTTACTTTATATCAATATTAAGCATAGTACCTATTACCTAATACCTATTACTTTCTAAGTTCTCTTGGGCAACAGAAATTCTGACAATTTCTCAAATAAGTTTTTGAATAGTTCGCCCATTCCATCTATCCCTACTAAGGTAGATATAGTGGTAGTTAAAATAATTGTGTGTATACTCACTTCCCTAATATTTCTACTTCATAAATTTGTGCAAATGCCGGCAAAATTTGGTTAAATTATTGTGGGCACGTAGACTGAGATGGGTTATTTCAAATTTTGAGATAGTTTTTATTTTCAAGCTTCCAGTTATGAAGAGGCATTTACCTCATCAAGTAGGTCTAGGTACCTAAACTTTATCCCATGAATTTTAACCTTTATCAGATTACGAAGGCTGAAATCTTGAGCTTTGAGTTTCTTAAAACTACCAACTCATGGTCAAATGCTCGTCAAATCAAATTTATCATTTTTGAAAAAGAAGAAAATAGCAAAAAAAACCAATTTTAAAACGTGATAATACGAATATAATTGCCAAATTATTTCGTTATATATTCTTTTGGGTACCCAAAAGAATATATAACGAGTTAGAGTTTGGGTTTCTTCAAGGCACGCCGAATTTATTTTTAAAATAAACTAGCGGTCCGCCCCGGGCTTCTCAAGGATTTTTCTGTTATTTATATTTACAAAAATCTTCCTCGTTGATCGCTCTTTCCATTAGTGAAAGTCGCATCAAAATCCTTTCATTAGTTTAAGAATTAGAGGATATAATAAATAAATAAATAAATAGAGACAGACAGACGCCGAGAGTGACTTCAATTTATACTATGTAAGGAATTTATAATTTTAATATACTTAATTATGTAAAATCCACATTTATGTACTTGCGCTGATAACACCACGTAGGTATGCCAGGGCTCGTTTCCCTATCTCTATTTTTGATCCTTTATCCTGTGGGGTCGACAGCGTTTCGTTTCTCTTAATACCTACCTACCTTTTTAATAATGTTGGGAAATCCTCTTGGATATCGGCTAAAACCCAACAACTTTCCTGCGCGGTCGTTGATGGGCGGGGTCGCGGAGAAGCTATGACACGACTTCGGTACCCCGCCACGGCTATCTAGCGCGGGGAGGGCTACACTCCCTGTCAGAACTTCTTCGTGCCCGAAAGTGGAAGTACGCCGGCAATCTTGGGGGGCCTCACGACGGGCGGCAGTCTTCCCCAAGACCACCGCCCAGGGAGGCAATTCTCAGTATATGCGAGATATCTCTATTTCGACAAAATGTCTATTTTCAAATGTCTACTGAAAATGTCACAAAAATGTCTATTAGTACGAAAAAGCGTATTCTCGATGTCAATAGAGATAAATGTCTCACGTCTTTTGCATGTCTATTACTGACTACGTTCCGTTTTCTCGTTTATTTTGAATCATAATCGAGGTATGACAATTCTGAAGTACAATAATTACTAAAATATAAAACTATTTTTTAATCAACGAGTTGTTTACTTCTAAGTAATATTATAATGAATAAATCTCATAGAACAGGTTCTTAGGGAAGTGAACGAAACATTTTAATGAAGAAGTGAACAAAGTACCATTCAGTCTGCGTGGAACTTAACCTAACATTATATACTCTGTCTGTATAGCGTAACGTAAGTGTCAAATTTTTCCGTTAGATCAACCAACTTGAAACAACATTATATCGAAATTTCCAACCATTTGCAACGTGAATCGTGAATTTACCTCAAATAAATACTTGGATTTTAATAAAGTAAACTATTTATGATGGCTAAAAAACAGTACCCTAGCTCCGTACAAAAGATGAGGTTAGTGGAGCTAATTAAAGCGGACGAAGAACTAGAGCAACGAAAATTTTCCTCGACGTTTACCAAAAAAATCACCGAGGAAAGATGGAGCTCAATAGCTCATGAGTTAAACAGTTTAGGAGGTTGTTCCTAAACAGTATGTTCTTCCACAACATCATTAACAAATGCAAACACAAAATTGTCAATCATTCTTCTTGTCTTCACAAAATAAAATAAACAGAGAGAAATTATTGCACTATGAACTTGGCCGCTCAAAATTATTAACATAAATTATGACAAATGTCGAATGTCGATTGACATTTACCACTCTTTGCAAGTCGAACGCTGGGCATAGACATTTCTCTACTGTGACATTTCGAGAATACCAAAATTCTGTTTTAATCGACATCCGCCATTTTATTTCGCCATATCTCGAATTCGAGATTATGTCTATTGCACGAGAATTGCCTCCCTGGCCCCGGTCAGGGTGGAAAACGGCGGATATAGGCCAGCCGCCCGTGTCCGAGCCTTCTCCAGCGAATTCCCTTAAAACCTAGTCACCTACCATCATGTGAGCTATCAGTCAGGCTGCCTGACACCATTAAATATAAAAAAGTTTATTCCTGAATATAAAAAAAATTGTGCCTGCCGATTTTTCTCATAAAAAATATACCTATTTGAATCGAGGAGCAAAACAAAGTCTGAGTTTAATCTGAGTCCCGGATGACGATACTCTAGGGAGATAACCCTTTTCGCAGTACGACCATTTTAAGGAGAAACGTAAACATAGGACATAAGTCGAATTACATGTTTCATGGAGAGGTTTTATTATAGTGGTCTTAGTGTCCCCGTCTTTATTATTTTTGCCGATTTTGGTCGTAGGTATTGTTAAATCTTCATTTTCGATTATTTCTTCAGATTACTTCACTAATCAGCTATAGTGAAATGCAGGCACTGTTTAAACCTTTCTCTAAAATATCGAGTTTAAAAATTACTAAACTTATTTACGTGTCTAAGCTTCCGAAACTCATTTATAAAAAAACTAGCTTGTGCCCACGACTTCGTCCGCGTTGAAAAATATTAAGTAGCCTATCCTGTGTCCCGTACGTCCAAATCTTTATCTACCAAGTTTCATGAAAATCAGTTAATTCGTTTCAGAGTTATGGAGGAACATACACACCTACATACATAGAGAAAAAAATTCTAAAAATCGTCAATTTAGTTTCAGTATCATGTATAGAGCCTATAAACACGATATCTCTGAAAACAAAGTAACTTACTCCATGACCGACCCTTACAGATTACAGATTTATTATTAGTATTGATGATATTGATGACTGATTTATAAAAAAATAGCCGAAAAACAGACAGAAGCGGACAACGACTTTGTTTTATGGTATGTAGGTATATTATATAGATAATATTAGAATAAGATTATTTTAAAAATAATAATCTTATTCTAATAGCATAATTATGGTACTCGTATGTGTAGTTGTAAGCAATCAACTATTCACTATTGTTAGGTTAAATAGCTACATCGGCAATTTTGGCCGTGTTGATTTTAATTTCCGAAACTAAAGAGTGAAATTTTAATATTATCCCGTAGGAATTTATTACCAAAGCAACCAAAGGAAGATTGTATAGCTTGATAAAGTTACACAAAAAAAGGGACTCTAGCTCAACAACTAAAGGATTAGGCAGGGATAGAGTAATGGACTCTGCCATCCCTTATTCACTCACCGAAACACAACAGCACACGTGCTGATATTTCACGGTGGTTTACGGTAAGGGGGAGGTTATTGCCGCCAAACGGGTTGCTCAATTGTCTGCAAAACGCAGTGTGCCTTTGCCCCTAAATAGTGCCATAGGCCACTAGACCCAGACATGAGCACACTTTGAAAAGTTCATTTCCAAAGTTGGCCCTGCCGGTAATCGAACTAGGGTTTCCTGAGATAGAGTGTTAAGTCAAACACCTAAACCACTCTACCAATGGGCTCTTCAAAACATTGAATGAATAATTTAACGTATAATATTTTTTAGGAAACTCACCCTCTGGTACTTTCTCTCAGATCTCGACTTTTGTTTATATTATTACATCGTCAGGGTTTCTTTCAATTTCACGGTGGATACACAAATACTCGACTTTTCCTTTGTGGTGAATAATTTATCTTCACACCTCGTAAATTTGTTTGCAGATCCGGTTTACCGAGTGGCTCTCTTTTTGAAGTACGTAAGAGATTTGTTTTTCTTTTCGCTTTGACTTCTCTATAATGCATGTTTGTGGCTGCTAATGTGTGAAATGTGTCTGTGAAAAATTGAAAGAAAAACACGCACCCTTGCCTTCTTGCATTCTTTCGTTTTATTTTATAGCCTTTGGACGGGTAGCGATTATTGGTGATTGCCTTAACGCTCCGTCTCAGGGGTCCCGGGTTCGATTCCCGGCAGCGTCAACTTTGGATTGAACTTTTCATAGGATCTGGTCTGGATTTGGAAAGTAGTGGCGTTTGCTCATTTGGGCAGGTAGTCTGGCGGCAGTAGCCAACCCCTTACAGAAAACTACAGTGAAATAACAGCATTGTATGCTCTTATGTTTCGGTGAGTGAGTCGAGTGGTCTTTTATATATAAAACTAGCGGTCCGCTCCCAGCTTCGCCCGGGGTGCATTTTTTTACGTAAAAACCTTCCCTGATTATCCCTCTATCCATGAGTGAAGACAGAATTAAAATCGGTCCAGCCGATCTCGAGTTTTGCGCTTAGCAACACATTTAGGGATTCATTTTTTTATATTATAGATACCTATTCTTGGTCTTTAGAATGTATAGGTACCCCAACCTATGACAATAAGTAAAATTATCAATACAGAAAGGAATGTTCTAAGAACTATTGGTCTTTCTTTAGTTATTGTATTAGACTAAATAAGACTGAAGGTCTTTTAGGTCTGTTTGATAAGGCGGTCAAAGCAAGATACGGTCAGCCAACCGAAGCAGAACGGTTGAGCACTGATTGTGTTAACTTCAATGATTGAAGCAAGATCGCAAATGAATCTTAAAGTGGTTTCACTAATTGTTTTGTAATCTATACTAATATTATCTATATATATTATACATATAATAATATAATATTATAAATGCGAAAGTTTGTTTGGATGTATGGATGTTTGTTACTCTTTCACGCAAAAACTACTGAACCGATCACCATGAAATTTTGCATACACGTTGTCTGGGACACCAGGAAGGACATAGGGTACCTTTTATCCAGAAAAATAGGACTATGCCCGAGGGATCATCTAAAATTAAGGAAACTAACTCCTGGCATACAATAACGATGTCAGGCGATATATTGCTTTTTCAACGAGGACGAAGTCGCGGGCATCAGCTAGTATTATAAAGAGTAAAGATTTGTAATTTTGTATTTTTGTTTGTAATGGATAAACTCAGACTACTGTTCCGATTTTAAAAATTCTTTCACTAATTACTACGTTATCACTGACATAGGCAATATTGTTAATCAAGTTAATTGTAATATATTAATGAGTGTACCTATACTTTACTCCAATAATGTAAACCAAGGTGTAAAAAATCTATATAACTATTATTATTATAAAGAGATTTGTATTTTTGTTTTTGTAATGAATAAACTCAAAAACTACTGTACCGATTTTAAAAATTCTTCCACCCTATAGAAAGCTACATTATCAGCGAGTAACATAGGCTATTTTTATAAAGTTACGCAGACAAAGTTAGTATGCAATAAAATCATTCAATCAATCCTTTTTTTAAGTTTTTATACCTTAAATTTAAAAAAAAAACCTGCATCTTACTAAAGAAAAGAAAGAAAGAGAACCTTTAGCTTCTGTTTATCGGAATAAAGACGTTTTATTAAGTGTCAAACAACGAAATCAATGATTTCGATTATCTGTCACCAGCCATAACGTTAACTGCAGTATAGTCGGCGTGAATTGCCCCGAACTTGTTCCTTGTCCGACGGCAATTCATTATCGGTTTTCCAGACGCAGCGTGAATATTCAGAACTCCATCTGTAAATATGAACTATAAAGTAGAGTGCATAAGGTTTAGTTTTGATTACAAATGTGTCCTTGATAAGCCAAACTGGAACCCGACATCGAATGATTACTAGTCTCGTGTGTTTGTGTTTCGAACGACGTATTCCAGACTGCCGTTGTTAGAAATTCGTCCTTGAGTCTTAAGCAGTGGAGGTAATTTTTGCTTGTCACTAGCGAATGTAGGTTGTTTTCAAAGCGTGCTTCGGTGAAGCAATGAGAGAGGGCGTACGATAAATAACGGCCTTTGAGCCGTCACCGCTCGGCTATTAAAATATATTCAGAGATTGCTTGGTTTTTTGCGGCGGGATCCGACCGAGTTCTCTGGGTTAGTTGTCAGTTTCAAGTATGCGGACCGAATTAATTTTTTGCCAGACCTTTGATATACATATTTAGACGAAATTACTGGGTGAGGCGGTTGAGAGCTATAAAATGTTTTGCATTGAATGCAAATCGACATAGCAATGGTTAGTAAGAGTATTTGGAATGGCATGGATCTAATTAAGTTTATTTTATATTTTATTTAAAAAAATGCATGAAAAAAACTAGGCACATAAGAAATAACATTGTAGAAAAATATAATATGATCTACGAAGGAATATGACCTAGGAAGACTTATTTGTCGAATATTATCAATTGAACCTAAAACTAAAAACCTTAAAAAATATAATACAATAATTAAAATATATTATTAAAAGAAGTCCCTTTAGGCAAGGTTCCGAAGATACTGGCAGCGTTCCCCCTTTGAATAGCTATTGTCGAATTATAAGTAGCTGTCTGATGAATCTGATAATGCTATTACCAACGCCATCTGTAGTTGGAATTTAGAAAGAGAAATAAAACACAAGGAAGTATGCGTTTTCATTGAAAGATTACGGGGGGAATTACTTTTAAAATATCTAAGCAAATAAATCAAAATTGTGTGTAGGTTTATTAATTTCAAAATTAATTTCAATTAAGAATAGGGCAGAGAATAATATTGCTCCACTAACTATTGCTAATTAACTATTGCTCTGTCGTGCAGGTGATAGACGTTGGCTTGGACAAGTCTTGGAGTGAAGACCACGGTTGAAACGCTACTTGTCACCCTTTCACTGGATCAATAGCTTCAAAAGAGCGGCTGACAGTGGATGAACATAGAAGGCTGAGGATTGAGTGCTTTGGTGCTTAATTAAAAAGTTATAACGTGGTCATAATATATCCAACAGTGAACGCTTCTGGGGTTGATGAGGATGAAGATTAAGTAAGTCTAAAATGGGTATTTATCTAATTTTTTTTTAATGTAATAATCCATGTTAATTTATTAATTGTCAATACGAAAAGGTGTGTGATTTTCTGTAGATATATACTTTTTATACCAATTTAATTACCTACCTATAATTTATTAAAGACCCTCCCTGAATATATAACTTTTTAACCGTAGGGTCTTCTAAATGGTAAGGGAAAACCAAATAAATCCATGCTTGTCTTGATTTTTTTAAATATTAAGTTCGACAGACAGGCTGACGGTCCATTTGATGGTAGGCGGCTATATCGTTGCCTAAAACACAATTACTTACGCCACAGGTGCTGCCGACCATACTACCTAAGATTAAGGATAATGCATTAGGAAGGGATAGGGAAATGGGCTCTGGCATCCCTTACTCACTCACCGAATCACAAAAGCACACATGCTGTTTGTTATGGTAAAGTGGTGATGCCACCGGAATACTGGAACCCGAATGCCCTGCCACTACTAAGTTACAAAGTAACCATTTGTTTTAACATATAAATATACCTTTATTGTGTTATATCTACTTATTCTATGATTTTTTTAAAGAAGAATAAGAAAACAAAAGACTCAGATAACCATTTCATTTGTAGGGTATTTACAGAAGTTATTATACATTCGAAAAGTACATATCAAGGACCCAGCTTCAGTGTCAGAGAAAGGTTTGAGTGTCTGTTGATGTAAGTATCTCTGTTATCTTCCATCTCAGAATACTGAAAAAAAATATAAAAATAAATAAATAACAGAATTGGGTGCCATGCATTGTGTCCAGAAACAAGACTGAAGCTTTATTTTAAATAAATCCATGTGTGAATGAACTACTTATGCGTTAAATAAAAGCCCATGATTACTTGGTAAGTCTAAAGGCTAATTTTACACGTAAGAACAACGCAGGTCGTCATAATTTAGTTTAAATATACTTCATGTATGGCGCCGCCTTAGCCACAGAGTGACTGCTCGATTTATGCCTCGATTTAATATGTCGACCTTTACATAAAAAAATACTTTAGTTTACGAACTTTAAAAGCATGGATACAAAAAATAGCATGTTGAACAAGGCAAGGCAGTATTTCAGGACGGAACAGCGCCTTATCATCATCAATCAATACTAATAATAAATCTATAAGTGTAGGTATTGTATGTATGTATCTATGTATGTATGTTCCTCCATAACTCTGAAACGAATTAACTGATTTTCATGAAACTTAGTAGATAAACATTTGTTCGTACGGGACACAGGATAGGCTACTTAATATTTTTCAACGCGGACGAAGTTGTGGGCACCAGCTAGTTCTTTATAAGGCCCAGATTTAGGCCCCACATGGAATACTGTTCTCACCTCTTGTCTGGCGCGCCTAAGTACCAGCTAGATTCATTTGTCCCCTTAGAGCGTAAATTGTTCAAATTGTTGACGATGCAATGCTAACACAGCAACGATTAGAAACACTTATCGTTCTAATCGTTGCTGTGTGTTCTACCGGCTATACCGGATGAGATGTTCCAATTAATGCCAACCATGAACTTTTACCAGCAGCGTACTGAGCGCCATAGAATTGAAGTTCATCCGTATTACTTGGATAAGAAACCGCAGCGCATAGTCTTAAGGCATGCATAGATGAGCAGAAACTTTATCCCAAGTACGCGTGAACTTTGCAACAATGTCCCTTCTAAGGTGTTTCTATCTAGCTACAATATGGGCTTCTTCAAGTGAGCAGGACCTCTTCTGATGTCCTTGTGCCTTTGACGAGCCCGTTGGGTTCGATTCTCGGCGGGGTCAACTTTGGAAAGTTTTCAAAGTTGGCTCTGGTCTGGATTTGGAAAGTGGCAGGGCACAATACGTTTCGCAATCATTTAGGCAGTCCGTCTGGCGGAAATAACCAGCCCCATACAAAGACCACCGTGAATATATAGGTATGCTCAATTGCTGTTCGTTTGTCTCGTTAAAACTCGAGAACGGCTGGACCGATTTTAATTCTATCTTCACTTATGGATAGAGGGATAATCAGGGAAGGTTTGTACGTAAAAAAATTGGTAGCCGGGCGAAGCCGGGAGCGGTCACTAGTAACAAAATATACATATATGTGTTGTGTTTCGTTGAGTGAGTAAAGAAATGCATTACCCCATTCCTTCCTTATAATATCACTTATCCTTCTGTTGTCGGCGGGGCGCTTGTAACACCTATGGTGTATGTGTTATAGGCGACAGTAGCCACCTACCTACTATCAAGTTGACCGTCAGTCTGTCTGCCACTCTTAATATTAATATAAAATAATATGACACCTTTTTTGGATTTCTCTCGAAATTCATACTAGTAGATACCTACAACCTAACAAAGGTACGATGTTTGCCAACACCTTAATTAGTACCTATAGTATTTTAAGAGTTTAACGAGAATAACCCAATGACTCACTTCCTATCTAGCCGCACCCCAAGAGAAAATACGTATTCTGAAACATTTCGTCTAATATAAGTGTTATTGTCCATTAGCCTAAAAGTCCATATAAATCAACAGGCTCGTTCTTTGCTTTTTCAAGTGACAACCCTACAGATATGGATATAACGTATGGAGTGAGGTGGTAAATCACGACAGCAAACGACATTTTTTCCGGATATCGCCCTCCGACCGCGTCGAGTGCTGTCTCGAGAGATAGCAATTCGTTCCGTACGGATTGCAAATAAACCAGTTACTTTTTTGTAATTTTTAAAAAAAAAATTAAGTGTCATGATTCCAAGCATATACCATACTTAAGATTATTTTATTAACTTTAAAAAGACGCAATGATTCTCATTGAATTTTTTTCATCGACAACAGTTTATCTCTCAGTGAGTACAATATCTTATCGTAAGTAGATAAAATAAGGGAATTAGTAAGTCAAATTTAATCTTTAAAAAAAAATTATCATTGCTTTTTTTATCATCAATTGCTTTCATGTATAAAAAATTTAGTTTTTCCAAATTAAAATTGTTGCATTTTTTTTTGTTAAAACTTTATTTGATTTGGCCAGAAATAACATGCGGATGGATGGACACCAAGAAAAAAAGGGTTCTATATCATATTTCAGTATCCGAACATATTTCGGATTGTTTTGCTATCGGTACATAGGGCGGGGCAGCAACAGTCTCATTATTTAGATATTAATCCTGCACGCTCCCTCCGTCTCTATGCTTCTTGACACACGGATGTGTCAAGTTCATCGCTACTACAAGGTTTAGATAAATACAATCTCTATTACTACTTTACATTAAGACGAAAGCTTTGTGAAGATATGAAAATGATAAAGTTTATTATGTGGTGCAATGTACCGCTCCCTGCACGTCTCGTCGGCTGTTTTTAATTAATGCACGACAGTTGTTGGGAAAAGTTCTGATGGTGGGTACTGTAACAACTTTGAGAGATTTTAAGAGATTAATTTGTCGTTTGACAAATTAGTAAGTAACATTTTACCACGTAATCAGTCAGCACTTTTACTTTAAGATTTTATGTTCATAATTATTAGCTTGTTCAGCAAATACGTCGGCGTTGAAATATAAAAAATATAACACCTGAGAAAATATCTGACATCAGTCTAGTCTGATCATGATCACTGTGAGGACGTGGCGCTTATAACTTTAGACGACACTTAATTGTTAAACCTAATTTTTCATTATATTTTAGACGATCCCTCGGGAAGCTTAAAATTTTCCAGGATAAAAGGAATCCTGTATGTTAATCCAGGTAAAAAACTATATGTGTTATTGAGGAACAAAGATCCAAATATATACAAACATTTGCATTTATAATATTATTACAATTTAGAAAAGTATTTTTGTTAAGTTTGCTGATTATATGACTGCGAAACTCAGTGTACACTGTCACTGGATACTAAAAGTCAATATTTAAGTAAGTCTACTAAAAGTTTTAAATCGGTTTTAATTAAATCAAAATGTAATGCTGCATTGCTATTCTTCAAGAAAATTTATTTATTAAAAATCCAATTGAGCACTAAATAATTGAAGATATTAACAAAACGAGACAGCGCAGCGTCATTGAAACATTGAGCACGCATTAAATTGCTTCGACCCGTGTGGTCTATATTTATTACTTGTCTTTTCGGTTGCCTACGGACTCGTATCGGCCCGAGGCCCGATCAAAGCGACGACGTGTGGATTTTATTGGTTGGTTAAAAGAGAGTCGTTAATGGTACCCCATTTGATTTCCGCCACGAGCATTCGTTTGAAATATTAATTGAAATGTAATTGAGTGTACAGTGACCCAATTAGTAGACTGACATTGCATATTAATTTTATAGAGAAATGGATGCTGATATTTTTTTATAATTAAGTATAATCTTGCAATTTTATTATAAATAAGGAACTGAAGTTGTTTGTGCGCTCGAAAGTTTTTTTAAAATATTAAGGTCGACAAAACGCTGACGGTTCACTTGATGGCAGAAGGCTACTGCCGGATATATACAGAAATGGACATATGGTATCTTTCATCCATAAAAATTAATGTTCCCGAGGGATCATATAATTAAAAAAAACATTCAGCACATAATATATAGGAGCAATAAAAATAGCAATAGGAGTAATTTATACTCCTTAAGAACGATTATAAAATTTATACTCCTTAAGAACGATTATAAAATTTAAATTTTCACAATTCAAACATGCCGAAATAACAACATTGTTCTTTTTTAAATAATATTGTGTAGATGGCGCAATATCTCTGAAACTTCATACCACGGGCTTATATATATGCAAATCGATTCTTAAGGAGTAAACTCCAAAAATTTAATAAATGAACCTTAGAATTAATTAATAAAATAACTAAAGAAAGGCGCGGGAGAAAAAATAGTTCTTCATAAACAAGATTGAAATTTAGTGTTCATTTTAGGCGACAAGAAATTGTCCCCTCTAGCTCCTAAAAAAAACATAATGATTATATAATTAATTACGTCGAATTATATGACGTAACACGCAGTTTTAATCGCCACTTCTACACATTTCTCATCAGTAGTTAATATTGTTGTACAAATGCTTCCGTTTCCCCTTCGAAGTTCAATTTATGTCAAACTGTGTCAAATATTGATTTAACCCCTATGTTAATAAAAATAATATTGTATTTTGACAGTTGCGTACAATATTATTGTTTATGAAGCAGTCGGTACTTTCGGACCCGAGTTGTTTTTGATTTTTGAATTTCGGCTTTTTTATGACTGATTGGACAGTCTTCATTTCAATTTTGATTACTGATACGAAAAGTCTTAATTTCAAAAGAATTGTCCCTTGTCCTTGATGACCTTTAGTGACCGAGAGCGTCATTTACCTACACTCATTGCATACCACACAGTGCATCATTAAACACAACAGATGATGTAGTTTGTTCATCAATAAGCACTTATTTGTTCTAATTTGACGACACGTTTGGTCCAGTGGCTAGTAACCCTAGCTGTTAACCAAACGGTCGCGGGTTCGAATCCCGCTAGGGGCAAATGTTTATGTGTTAACATTTACCTTTGTACCTGAGTCATGGATGTTTGTATTTATAATATGTATGTATTTACAAAAAAAAAGTAATCTATGTATTATATCAACTGTCTGGTATCCATAATACAAGCATTAAGTTGCTTAGTGTGGAACTAGATGGTGCTGTGTTGAATGTGTGGAGATATTTATTTATTTATTAATTTTAAACGTACAATTAATTTGCGATGTTCAGGTACCTATCTTATTTATAAATGGTTGCAGGCTCATTATAAAGTGGGCATCAGGTTCACACACATTTTTATTATTGTACCTACTGTAACTTCTTCTCTTCAGTCTCCAATAGTTTTGCCGACGTCTTTTGACTTTATCTGTGGAGATTTAAATTATTTGAAACTACTAACGTACAAATACCAGCCATGTAGGTATGTCACGTGAGTCTAATTCACGATAAAACGTGTCCAAAGTGCGCGGTCTTACTATCGCTACATGGAATACATACAAAGAGTATAAGTAGGTATTCGCACCCCATACCTCCGCCGTGTGCCCTTCTACCCGCTGCGGCACTTATGGCACCCATTCATGATTAATAATGTGGACGTTTTTATCGAGCCACAGCTTGATAGTTAACTTTTTTTAATTGAAAGGACATTATAATTAATTACTATTAATTCAGAAAAACTAATGAATCAAAAGAGTTTTCTTTGGACGCTCTTTCCTAACTCCATTATATGGTACAACGAAAAGGTAAGTTTTAGAGATATCTTTAGGATTTAAGGCACAATTTCAAATATTATCAATTTTCCAAAGAGAACTTTCACCTATAAAAAGAAGTATCGGTTTGTTGCTCAATTTAATCAAATTTACAAACCGGAAGTTGTTAAAACTAAATGTGCTAGAAAATTAATTGTAGATATTTTTTTTTTTACAAAATTTCAATAATAAAAAAACTAATTGTTTTGGTAATTAATTTTAGGTATGTAGTTATAATGTTCATAAGAAATAGATTTTAGTTTTTATAACATCATATGGAATTAAATTGATTTGATCCTGTCTGTAGACAAACTGCTTTCCAGTTTTATGGGACAATGTAAATATTATTAAGATAACGTTTTATGAATAATAAATAAATCATGTAAATAAATTTAACATAACTTGTACCCTAAACATTTTTCACGCCTTATGAACCAGTATATAGTTCGATGCATCAAATAATTTCGAATAGACAGACAGCCTAAGTAGTAGATTCTTCAGAACTGTTCAAAACCGGAGCACTCAGAAAACAGTGCAAGAAAGAATAAGGATAAAGAGAAAATGGGACAACATGATGAGAGGATAATGACAATCACGCGCCGAAATCTGTATTCTGAACCAGCCAAGCGGAGGAAGATAATTGTTAAATAATGACGAATGTATTTCTTTATTTTATTTTGTGTATGGGGATAGTAAATAAATATATTACCATATTATTATGGTTACGATAACCATACTATTTAAAATAAATACCACTAGGTAATCGTCTAAGTAAGTAGGTACTTATTTAAATACGTATCTATTTTTTACTTATACAATTTAAAATTTTACAAGACAGAAATGGTTCACGTTTATTAAATACTAGCATTTTCATGCGACTTTTTATTAGTTGTGGAAATATTTATTCAGTATCTATTGCTCATATTCTTTTGTCGCAGGCATTGAATATTAATTTACTTTTATTTTTAAATTGAAAAAAAAAATTGTATTTAAAAAGCATGGGCCAAAATTAACAAAAAAACAAAAAAAAATCATTTCTGTTTATCCGATTGCTACTAAATTTTACAGAATCACCGGAGACTGCATAAAAATTTCATCAAAATCGTTTGAGCGGTTTTGGAGTCCATATATATAGATAGAGTATAGGTACCTACATACACAATCGTACTCGTACCTACCTAGTTGCAAAAGCGACTTTTATTAAAATTTAAACATGCTTTTTCGAATTGTTTTCTACCTACTAATGCAAGTAACATAGATTCAGCAATTTGGAAATTAGTTTGAATTAACAAACAGACATGCAGACCAAAAATTTATAAACGCATCTTTAGGTTGTACCTAATGGGAAAGTAACAATCATTATTTTCTTAGAACGTGCTGAGAACAGACCTTCGTCTTCGGCTTGGCTTCGGGTTGGAGAAATAAGATTAAAAAACAAATACAAGTAATTGCTTTAAATTAATTTGAAATCCACAATTCTTTATTTCATTGTCTATACAAAATTAAAACAGTAGGTAGTACCTACCTAAATGGAAGATTTTTTTTTATTTTCTATAAAAGTTTCATAGCAGGTTCATAAAATTCCTTATTGTTTTTAAAATATCTAATTATTTTTCAAGATTTTTTTTTCATTCTTCACTTTCAGATTACATATTAATATTTTCCCCTCACCGTTTTTGGACTATTTTAAAACTGCTTTTTAAACCATTGGGTTTATACTATTGTAAGAGTGATTATTTTAAGCAACTGATTTGACTGTGCACTTTTAAAACGAACAACACAAGGGGTTCGGGGGGGAGATTCCGTACGGCAGGCGAGTAGTCAGAGTAAAACCGGGCGTCCGGCGCGTGTGGACGTATTAAGAGTGCACGATAAAATAAGCATATTGTCTTTAAGAATTGTATTAATATTATAATTATATAAAGAGAGGAACCAGCAGAGGACTGGAATAAACGTGTTGTAACTCCGTGGCGTTTTATTATACTTCAGAAGTGCGAGAATATACAAATTTTCTCGACACGCTCACAACTAAAATTCACGAAAGCCACCAAGCGAATAAGGGGAAGGTCTTAGGTAACGAAAGGCCAATTGACGAGCCCACAGAAGCGAAAGAATGGATGAATCGCAATCCCGTCGTTTGAAGACGCCGGAACGAGTAGAGACGCAAGGGCGACAATCCAACGAAAACGCCAGGCGTAGCCGTAGCCGTACCCAACGAGACAGCGTCTTCGGGCAATATCGCAGCCGCCGGTCAGAGCATCGCAGCCCACGTGATTGCGACAGGCTGCAGCAGATGGAACGTCAGGTCGACCGAGAGCGCGATAGGCTACGTGACCTCCAAGAAAACCTGTATAGGGAGCGTAACCGAATCCATCGAACCGTGAGTAAACAACGAGACCTTTCCAACCGGAAACGCTCTGGACGTGACTCTCGAAGGCGGGAACGCAGCCCAACGGGGTCTGATGATGGTCCGGACAGACAAAGAAGTCGGGTCGAAACTCGCAACCAAGGTTCTTCGAGTCCTTCTTTTTCTGCCAGGGACGTTGCGAATATCCTTAATACATTAAAAAAATTACCGTCACAACCCTCGACGTCAACTGCGCTCGTGCCATTTTCATCCAAGGATCACAATAATATCTTGCCGAACTTTGATCCATCCACGAAAAATCAAAGAATTGATATGTGGTTGAAAAAGGTTAACGAGTGCGCTACCGTCTACGGTTGGGACGATAGAACGACAGTTCACTTTGCCATGCAAAAGCTCCAGGGCTTGGCCAAGACCTGGTACGAGAGCTTACCTTCAATTTTATTTAATTGGACCGAATGGCAAAGTAAATTAGTAAACGCGTTTCCGAATGAGCAAAATTATGGCCAAACTCTGGAGGACATGCTAAGGCGGAAGAGTCGATTTAATGAACCAATTGAGATATATTTTTATGAGAAACTCGCCTTATTGAACCAATGCAACATCGACGGTAAACGTGCGGTCGATTGTATAATACATGGTCTGACGAATAGGACTATACAATCTAGTGCCATTACTTTACGATGTGAACATCCGGAACAATTGCTACAGTTTTTAATGAGTAATAAGGAATCAATACAACCTTTTGATCGAACGCTTAAATTCAGAGTAGGAAATGATGCAAATTCGGTCAGTAGAAATAAAGTAGCCAACACAGTGCGCTTACCTCAAAACTCTGATATATTCTGTTACAATTGTAAGGAGAAGGGACATCCGTTTTTGAAATGCCCTAAAGCTATTATCAAATGTAGTAAGTGTAATAAGGTGGGGCATACGACGGAAGAATGTTTCGCTAACAATATTGATGTTAATAAGAGTGGTAATGTTAAAAAAGCAATGCGTATATCATGTAAAAACCCAAGTTCAAAATATTTCAAAGAGGTTTTTGTAAACAAAGTCCCAGTTAAGGCTTTCATTGATTTTGGTAGCGAAGTATCTTTGCTAAAAAAATCTCAGGCGGTCGGCTTAGCATTAACTTACAATAATGAGCCAACGGTTTTGAAGGGTTTTGGTAATGAGACAGTTTACACGCTTGGTAATGTCTCCGTAGACTTATCTGTTGATGCTGTAGACGCTAATATCGTTTGTCAGGTGGTCGATGATAAATATTTAGATCTACCTCTGCTTATAGGCCAGACATTCACAGAGCTATCTCACATATCCGTATACAAAGATGCAGAAAAACTTAGTTTTTTCAATATGGGCAGTGAAATGCCCTTCTCGCAAACAGACATAAAAGCTGACGTTTCTTCAAAGATAATAGCCGCATCCGTCTCTGATATTTACGGATTGACTAGCGTTAAGACTATGACGGACCCGCGCGTTGATGGTGATATCTTAGTAGGCAGTAAAATTATTGGAAAACCTTCACAGCAACTGGTTGTCCTAGGAGGCACGTACCCTGTCAATGATGGAATTTTTCACTTGCTAGTTTTCCCAATCTCTGTACATTGTCTCATTTGGGAGGGCATGGCTCTCAGTCGGGGCGTGCGAGTGAGAGTGGTCAACCGCATTGCCAGGACCTTTAGGGAACCCTCAAAAATCTCCAGAATTGACGATGATAAGGTACGTATAGGTGACTCTATTGAAGAATTTCATCGTCAAAGACTTTTAGTGTTACTGAACAAATATCAGCACTGTTTTGCGTCCAATTTAAATGAGCTGGGTTGCACTAATGTTACCGAGATGACTATTGAAGTTAACAGTAACAAACCGATTGTATATCGGCCATACAGGCTGTCGCATAAGGAAAGGGAAAACGTACGCGACATGGTTAATGACATGATGGAAGCAGGTATAGTACGAGAGTCGGTATCGGAGTATGCCAGCCCTATTATTCTCGTGCGCAAGAAAGATGGAAAAATAAGAATGTGTGTCGACTACAGGATGTTAAATTCTGTAACAGTCAAAGAGCGTTACCCTATGCCCAATATTGACGACGAAATTGCACGTTTGTCTGGACAAGCCTTTTTCATCACACTCGATTTAACATCCGGTTATTACCAAGTGCCCATAGCGGAACAGTCGCGACCTTTAACATCATTTGTTACACCGGATGGCCAGTACGAGTTCAATCGTATGCCATTCGGTTTGGCAAATGCTCCGGCTGTGTTCCAAAGGATGATGCATCGTGTTTTGGGACCTACTCGCTTTGATGGGGCAACTTCATACATTGATGACGTATTGATATACGGAAAGACTGTGGACGAGTGCTTAACTAGGTTGGAACATGTATTACAATTGCTAGAGACAACAAATCTCACCCTTAATTTGGCTAAGTGTGAGTTTTTGATGGACAAAATAGATTACCTCGGCTACGAGATAAGTGCTTCCGGAGTTCGACCGGGTAATAAGAAAATTCAGTGCGTACTTGATTTTCCTCTTCCCACAGACCAACACACAGTACGTCAATTCCTTGGACTTGTAGGATACTTCCGAAAATTTATTCACAATTTCGCGGTATTAGCTTACCCATTAACAAAACTGCTCACTAAAAATACAGCTTGGGTGTGGACATATGACCAACAAAAGGCGTTCGATACACTCAAAGCTAAATTAGTGAGTAGACCAATTCTTGCCATTTATGATCCTGCAGCAGAAACCGAACTGCATACTGACGCCAGCAAACTAGGAGTTGGAGGCGTACTCTTACAAAAATCGCATGACAGTGATCCTTTCAGGCCAGTGGCTTTTTATAGTCGTAAAACTTCTCCCGAAGAGAAAAATTTTCATGCTTATGAGCTTGAGACTCTGGCCGTAATATGTTCCCTGAAAAAATTCAGAGTGTATCTTTTAGGGCAGAATTTTAAGATAGTTACGGATTGCAGTGCCCTGCGGTCAACTTTTTCTAAAAGGGACATTCTTCCACGGATCGCCCGTTGGTGGCTTCTTATGCAGGAGTTTCAGTGCTCTGTCGAATACCGCCCTGGGGTAAAAATGGCACATGTAGACGCCCTTTCACGTAATCCGGTGTCAGACAGTGAAACTTCGCAAGTTCTAGAACAATATCCATCGGTCATGAGTATCACTAGTGAGGATTGGTTGCACACCCTTCAGTTAGGAGATGCGGAGTTATGTAGAATTCGTGATATTCTTAGCTCTAAGGTAGATGCAGATGGACTCAAATACATTCGAGATAATTTTCTAATAAAAGATAACAAACTATACCGGTACTTCGACGGGGACCAAAAAAATATTCGTTGGGTTGTGCCGAAGGGTGCAAGGTGGCAACTTTGTCGTATGAATCACGACGATATTGGGCATTTCGGAACTGAAAAGACCTTGGAACGTTTACAAAAATCGTACTGGTTTGCCAAAATGTCTAGGTTTGTTAAAAAGTACGTCAATGCATGTATAGAATGTGCTTACGCCAAGAAAAATAATTCAAAGAGAGAAGGGTACCTGCACCCAATTATAAAAGTTGATGTACCATTCCATACGTTACACGTTGACCACCTTGGACCTTTTGTGAGATCCAAACGGGGTAATACTCATCTCCTTGTTATTGTTGATGGATTTACGAAATTCGCATTTGTTAGGCCCGTGCGTAATACGAAAACTCAGAGTACCATAAGGGCATTAGAGGATATATTTTGTATATTTCGCACTCCAGACCGGATTATCAGCGATAGAGGGACATGTTTCACATCTCATGCTTTCAAGAGATTTTGTCTCGATAAAGGTGTGAAGCATGTTCTAAATGCCGTGGCCAGCCCTCGCTCGAACGGACAGGTTGAAAGGTACAACCGTACCATCCTCAACTCTTTGACAGCTCAAAACCTGAATCGCGATGAAAAGGAGTGGGATGATACGGTTGGCAAGGTACAGTGGGGATTAAATAATACGTGTCAAAAGACCACGGGCAGAACGCCAGCCGAAGTAATGTTTGGCACTAGCATGAACTGTGAGGTGAATCCCAAGCTTAACGAAGTAAGAAGAGAAACTCGCGAATTAAATGATTTGACTACTATTAGAGAAGATGTAAAAGACGCAATTGATATGCAACAAGAAAAACAGAAACAGAGATACGATCAAGGTAGGCGACCTGCGCGGATTTATGCTGAGGGAGAGTTAGTTAAAATTACGAAAACATCTTTTGCTAATGATGGTAAGAGTAAGAAACTTCTTCCTGCGTACATAGGTCCGTATCGGATAGTTTCAGTATTGGGGAACGATAGGTATAGGGTAGCGGCCATTCCAGGCTTAACGGGGTCTAAGAATAAACGTCAAACTACCGTAGCTACCGACCGAATGTTGCCTTGGGTCAATGTTGCTGCACTAGAGGTCAATGATTCTGACACAAGTGATAAAGATGGAGATTTGACCGATAATGACTCGGATAATAATAACAATGAATGAATGTCGTGTATAAAGTTACTTTCTTATAAATTATATACGTAATTTATGTACCTCTTGTTCTGTTTAGACGATTAAAGTTAAGTATTTATACGTTTCTTAATAATTATTAATTATTATTACTTTTAGTATTATTAGTTAATAAGAATAGTAGGATTTAAGTTATGTATCTAATTTACAAAATTTACAATTTAGACTTTGTCGCATTGTGTAGTGATCTTTGTCTACCTTTTTATATGTCAATAAAGTTGATCAAAGTAAGTTACTATACTATGAATAATGTTAGCTATTTATGTAATGTAAGAAGTTGTATAAATGAAAGGTTATATAATATATACACATATGAATCTAAGATAACCTTAAATCAGTATTGTGAATAGTGATTATTATTAAAGTATGTAAGGTGTTGGTTGTTGGCACATCGGCTGAACTGTAAGAATGGATGGGTTTACAGTTCAGTCATATCGCTATCTTGGTAACGAGAATGGATGGGTTCGTTTCCTTGCTGGCGAGGTGTTCTAAACTCCAGCATAGCCGAAATGTTTCCTGGTTGCAAGAATGGATGGGTTTGCAAATAGGACTCATTCTCGGAAATTAAAATTGTTTTGGAATATATATACTTAAGATAATTTTAAATCAATATTGTAAACAGTGTTATTGGTACTATACTATATATTGGATGAATCATTGAGGTACTGGTTGTTTGAAACATCGGCTGAACTGTAAGAATGGATGGGTTTACGGTTCAGTCATATCGCTATCCTGGTAACGAGAATGGATGGGTTCGTTGCCTTACTAGCGAGGTGTTCTGAACCCCAGCATTGTTGAAATATTTCCTGTTTTCAAGAATGGATGGGTTTGCAAATAGGACTCAATTTTTGAACTCGTCTTATCAAAGCTAGCAGTGCGAGAATGGATGGGTTCGCACTTATTGTTGATTATTATAGATTTTCCTGTTTTCTTTCTTTTTATTTTATTTTTATTGTTATTTACACATTATGATAGTTGTGCATGAGGACATGCACTTTGTCAGGATGGACGAATGTAAGAGTGATTATTTTAAGCAACTGATTTGACTGTGCACTTTTAAAACGAACAACACAAGAGGTTCGGGGGGGAGATTCCGTACGGCAGGCGAGTAGTCAGAGTAAAACCGGGCGTCCGGCGCGTGTGGACGTATTAAGAGTGCACGATAAAATAAGCATATTGTCTTTAAGAATTGTATTAATATTATAATTATATAAAGAGAGGAACCAGCAGAGGACTGGAATAAACGTGTTGTAACTCCGTGGCGTTTTATTATACTATTATATACGGTGACTTTCAGCTGCATTTTTTTTTGTAATGCCATACAAAATATTGGGAACTTTGTAATGAAAAACCAGATATTTTCATGGAAAATTAAGAATTTACCTTTACTTATAAGAAATACGATACCAATATACCTAGATTTATAGTTGAAAAATCAACGTGTGTGCTCTACCAGCTTGCAAAGGTGTGCCCAGGATCCATATAAAGTGAGAAAATTCTTCAATACTAGATCGAATACTTCAACTTCTGTTTTTACGGTCGCGTTCGACGTACTACACACATTCGTCCGTCTCGCTTCCTCGTATAGCGTCTCGTTGCTGCTATCTCCCTCGCACGGCCGTCGACCTGACCGCGGCACCATTCAATTCTCGCGGTAAAAGTACAATTTACTGATTTTTCCGTTTCACATATAAAATGTTGTACATTTCAGTAATTTTTTTTTAAAGATATTTTCAAATTAAAAGATAAGACGATTGAAACTAACAATTATTTAAATAAGAAATTTGTAAAAATAAGTTGGAAAATTTAAGAAAGAAATTTATAAATATAAAACAAAACAATATTTAGTGAGATTCCGAGATATGACTGATATATTTTGAAAAGCTGAGGGATAATCATTATAGCCCATATATTTTTTTTTTTTACAAGTTAAGTAGGTAATAAGATGCAATTATTAATAAACAAAGTAACTTAACCAAAGTTTATACATTATAAATTATACATACGCTCGGCGTCAAAAATTACGCCCCTCCGCGAAAATCTGATTCAAGCTAATATAATCTTTATAAAAATTACTTTACATTATTAATACTGATATCAAATGAAAGCACGTTTAATAACCTTTCAATTAACTTGGTTAATTTACATAAAAAACCACGAGGTTTCGAGGTCTGAGCGTTAAAAGAAAGGTGTCAAAATTCGCGGTTGAAGGGTCGCTAGTTGTGCCTGTTCCCTTGGGTATTAAAGATCCGTATAAGGTCATACACTGTCCAAACGTCGAAGAGAGAACACATCTAAGCAGCTCCAGCAAGAAATCAACCCTCGAAGATGGAAACCACCGCCACTGAATCTGCTTAAGTCGTCGCACTATTGCAAGCAAGAGTTCATCAGTGTGATGTCGCTCAGCAACTGAATTTAAGCCGTTATGCTGTCCGCCGAGTATTCCAGCGGTTCCAAGAGACTGGGGGCTACTTTAGAAGACTTGGAGCTGGTCGGAGACGCTGCACATCCGAAAGAGACGATCGCTTCATTGTGACGTCTTCACTACGCAATCGTTTCTCCAGTGCTGTTCAGGTGCAACAACGCCTCAGGGAAGCTCGGACCACCGCAGTTAGCGTCTCGATTAGAAAAAGACTACGAGAGAAGAATATCGTGGCTTACAGGGCTGTTACGGACCCCATATTGACCACACAGCATCGCAGAGACCGCTTGCAAATTGCAATCGCCCGTGACCACGTCGAATTGGACGTTTGAGCAATGGAGGCAGGCTCTCTTCATCGATGAGACCAGAGTCTGTCTTTATTACAACTACAGACGTGCCAGAGTGTACAGAAGGCCGGGAGAACGATTTGCTCAAGCATGTATGGAAGAGACAGGCTACGGAGGCAGCTCGTGCATGTTCTGGGGCGGCATTAGCATGGACGGCAAAAGCGACCTTGTCTGCGTCTCCAGGACTGGAGGAACTCGCGGCCAAGGGTCTCTGACTGCTCGCCGATACATTGCCGGCCAAGATCTTGGAAGAGCATGTGGTTCTGGGATACGTATACGGGATACGTCCACGAAGTTTGAATAAACATTTTTCAACTGACCGTCATGTTTTTTATTTTTATTTTTGGACCCAATGAAAAAGTCTTATTTTTTTAATTTTTCTAAAAAATAGTTTTTATTACCTTTCAATTGATACCTTACAATCATACCCTTACCGTTGATCGAATAAGGTTTAAATTCGATTGAAACTATATTTCGTGGAGGGGCAATATTTTTGACGTCGAGAATAATATAAAGAGAAATGATTTATTCTCATATTAATTTTTTATGTTTGTTCGTATATAATGAATAAACTTAAAAATTAGTTAAATGATTTTAAAAATTCTTTAATCTATAGAACATCTTTAGAAAACTACATTAATTGGGTAATATACGCTGCATTTTATTTTCAAAGAAATTAGAGAAAACTATTGATGATACATAGAGTAATGCAGGCATAGGTAGGTAGTAGTTGGCAGGGCACACTGCGTTTCGCAGACATTTGGGCAGCACGTCTGGCGATGTAACCATCCCCCTACAGAATACCACCGTGAAATAACAGCACATGCGCTGTTGTGTTTCGGTAAGTGAGTAAGGGATACCAGAGCCCATTGCAAGTCTACAGTTGATCCTCATCAATTCCAGATGCAGCACCTATTGCTTGTGGTATAGGCGGTAGCCACCTACCATCAAGTGGACCGTCAGTCTGTCTGTAGACTTTAACATAAAAAAATGCACCACATGTGTTTATAGTTTAACATACTACTAAAATAAAGCTTTAATTGGCTTGCACCTGGACACTTAATGTTGAGCGTTACAGTTACAAATGTAAAGTATGCTAAGTAAGCTGTTGCTGAATTATATGAATAAATAAATAATTCATTTATTCCATAGCTCAATTAATTTATTACTAAGTATGTGTTGGTACAATCTCGTTAATCACACTACCTGTATAATAATCCAAATCTTCGACAATGAAGTCAAATAGATTTAATATCTTTGTTATTGTTAACCTCGTTACGAATTTATTCCATTAAAAAAATTATTCTAAATTTAAAAATAATTGTTGCATCATTGTTAATTCTACCTACTTCTACTTTAGTGTCTCCGTCATTATCTGACAACCTTTAGCCTCTGTCTGGCAGTCGTTAGCAGTGTTTATTTATACAAGCATTCTTAGGTATATAATACTTATGACGTGAAGTCTTTGTCGTTAACCGTACCGTGATTATGGGAACCAGATGTGAACTAAGAGAAAAAAATTTGCGATACTGTACCTAATCTTTGTAAGTTTTAGTACTTCCAATTGCATTTTTTTAAGTTAAGGTCAAGAGAATGGCTGACGTTCCACTTGATAATAGGTGGTTACCGTCGCCTATACACAAAGTATAACGCCACAGGTGCTGCAAGTAGGCTGTCGATCATAGTAGGAGTATGAGGAAGGGATAGGAAAATGGGCTCTGGCATATCTTACTCACTCACCGAAATACAACAGCATACATGCTATTATTTAACTGTGGTCTCTAAGGGTTTGGTTACTGCCACCAGATGGGCTGCCCAAATAACTGCGAACGCAGTGTGCCCTGCCACTACTTTCCAAATCCAGACCAGAGTCAACTGTGAGGAGTTTATTTCCAAAGTTGAACCCTGCCAGGAATTGAACATCTTCTTAATTTGATAGGTAATAGTATAATATGCAGTCGCTTTCCACGTCTGTCGTCTGTCTGTCTGTAGGTATAATCCTTAACTCTTCCTAAATCATGCAACAAATTTTGATGCGGTTTTCACCATCAGTTAGATATTTTTTCACGGAAGGTTTATGTGTTTTTTTACGTTTTTATGTAATTAGAAACAAACAATATTTTGCAACTAAGCCAGTAAAGACGACCAAGCATTTTGCTGAAGAAAACAAAGAAATACTTAATTCAGACCAATTAGAACTCGTTTAAATATGGAAACCGATAAAATGATGATCCTTTGTGTCATCAAAGAATTATCCTTTGCAACGTAGGTATTCGAAATTCTCACGATTAAGTTGTGCGTTCACGCTTAGTAGATTCTTGCGGTGGGTCCTAATACCGCAGTTCGACGACACACACTTTCCTTTTACGATATTAAAATGCAATCCATTGTAACTTCCATTTACAAAATTTAAGAGACTAATCTTGGTACTGATCTCAGTTAAATACCTTGTAAATTGTCAAATTATTGTCATTTATTGTCATTATTGTCAAATTGTCAAGTTGTAAGTACCTAATCCTCGAAGTCTTATAAAGTTATTATATACTTAATATACAAATTGTTATAAGGGTAATGATATATAATGTCATTACCTTTTGTCTTGTCAATTGTCAAATATTGTCAATTATGGTAACAGATTGTCGTTGTGAATTGTAATATCGTAACAAATCGATTATGATAGAGTAACATACATATAGGTATTATGAAATAATATACCTTTTTTTACGTTGGGAATGAGGATTCATGGATACCCGGCAGTGATAGGTGACGCTGCGGGGGTTATGCCGGACTCCATCTACTGCAAATATGTAGAACTGTTGTTAAGCGTTATACCTAATTACTTAACACTTGAATGAATTTTACACTTAACCGTCTCTTTATATTAACGATGATAGGTTTAAAGTGCTAATAGCTTTCAGCTGTCTTCAATGCTATAAATAATCACAAATGTTTTGATGCAGCAGTAAATTATATCTTAAGCACTTTGATTTATCTTTTAACGGCGAGCGAGTTGTGTGATGTGATTTAATAACACATCCGCTGAGAAGTTATATTATCCAGATATACACTGGAACTAGTAAGTAGAATGGTACTTACCCATTTTTTACCCTCTTTTAAAGAGATCTTTTGAAATTTCTTTATATTTTATCGAACGACAGGGGCACTATAGATAAATAATTATTTAATATTAAAAAGCTTAAAGTGAAAATGGAGATAATCGCTCCAATGATATTCTTGATCTCGCCGACGATACTTTTGATTAGAGAATATCAAGCCCAACTCTAACTTGAAACGGCTTCGGACCCTTTTGACCCACTAGTTTTGACTTTTGAGTGCCCGTCTGATCCACTGTGGGTCAGAACAATATTTTATTAAGTTTATTTATTGATTTTTAGTGCCTTTCTAACCCGTTACTATTAAACAATGGAAAACTATAAAATGTACAGTCAGACTAGCTTTAAACCAGGGTTGCTTGTGGAATATTGATTAGTATAATGTGGGAGATTATGTTATGTTAGTTAATTTATTGTTAGTTTAAGTCGATCAACAGGATATTCAAATAAAGGTGAAGTGATTTTGAGCAAGATGAGTATTACTTTATGTTAATTGGCCACAAGACCGCTACGGTAATAATTACTCTGTACATTTTCATTGTGTTGGTCCGACATTCTCTCCTTTCAAATACCCGCTAGCCTCATGTTACGCAATTACAACTTTTTTATATTATTTTCATTCATTCCGATGTTACGGCGCATTTTAATCGGCTCCTGAACCATTCATTTTGTCCGGGACCCGTCAACCGAAACGACTTGTGTAATGTTCCGGTCCTATATGTCTCTCTTTCTCTCCTTTCGTTCGCGTTGTCGTTGTCCTTTTCTAAACACCGCACGACTCCTTTGTGAGATTAGGGGGACTTGGCACGTTCCTGAGAAAACGGCAGATGTTTGAAGTTTTTGGGACTCTTTCGCTAACAAAACTTCTGATAAGTTAGCCGTCGATGCGCGGGTAAGATTAGGAGGTTTTTTTAGATTACAAGTTGAACTATCTATTTCTTTTAAGAAGTGTTGTTCTTGCGAAAGTAAGTATGAAAGTTTATTACATTTATTTTAGTTTTATATATTTTTATGCAAGGTTCAAATAACGGGTAAAAATTTCAAGAAATGTAATTAAAACAATTTTTAACTTTATGTCATTCATCATTTGTAATTTAGGTAACTAACCACTACAATAACAAATAGAGGATTATCGTATAGGTACTCATTATCCTAGTTCTCAGACGTTGAATTGTGATTAAATAATAATATATCTAACATTGTTCTAAGATTATAAATGTGCATAAAATACAAATGTTTATAGTGTTGAATCAATAAGATAATAGGTATTTGTGAATTAAAATTGAATATATTTTTTATGAAAAAAAAAACATGCAGGCAGAGACAGATAGATTTGTTACCTACTGACAGTCAACAACTAGATTGATAAATTGAGGTGGCTAATGTCAATTTATCAACATAGTAGAAGTGGGCTGATAGACATAAGGGAATGGTATCTGACATAAAATACTGAATCGAAAAACATCACATCACAAATGTTATGTCTATTTACGTAATATTTTTTAAATCGACATAAGAAGATGCATTTTTATAAATTGAAAACAAATATTTACACAGATAAATGTAAATCTAAAATGATAAGGTAAAAAATAGAATGCAGTCTACGTACTATAATTACATAATAGCTGTCCACTAAATAATTCTCTGAGTCAGTCATTATTCCTAACAGAAATAAAATTTAATTAATGATCAAAGTAACCACACGTAAAAGGGCTCAATAAAGTCTAAATGCGAAATACAAACAAACAAGTTGTTAATAGCGATAATAAATCAACACCTCCCATTGCGAATGTGTTACTACGCCCACCCAACAATCCCCTCTTTACAATTTCACGGGTTCCGAGAAATACAATAAATGAAATGACTAATTCTAACTACCAAAGACGCCTACATCCAAGTATTTTGTTATATGTCGTTGGAAGTGTTTATGGGTTTTTATATATTCACAATTATCGTTTTACTTACCCACCTACTAATTCATTAATTTAATGCATACCTACTTAGTATACTGGGAGGATTTATTTTTGGGAAATTGACCGGAACTGATATAGTATCAGTAGATACTAATAAGAAGTAGTTACAACTGGTAGTACAAATGAAAAAATGAAGCCAGAACCAATTCCCTTAAGTTGCACTTCCTCTGGATTCCAGTGGACAACTGGAACCCGCCACGGCTGTCCAGCGCGGGGAGGACTGTCGGAACCTCGGTGTATCCGAAAGTGGAGGTAAGCCGGACATCTCAAGAGAACTCACACCGGGCGGTAGTCACCCCTTAGGCCCGATCAAGGGGGAAACTTATAAGATAAACACATGCAAGTAAACTCGGACGCATTGTGCAATATGATCGTATACATATCCAATAAATCCGACACATGGTATCACATGCTCGTTTAAAATATCCGATACGTTGTAGCATTTACATTTACAGTTCAGTGCGGGTTTTCAAATTGATACCTCCCCAGAACAGAACACAACCTTCTATAAAGTTTATCCTTTCAGATATGTCATAAGTTTATGCATACTTATAGTTCTTCTGGGTAATACCTCTTACGACCATTTTTCACGGCAAAGCGTAAACTTGCTGCCTTGTGGACTGAGGTAAGTTTAGGCTTAAATCATGTTCTCTAAGCCGTTTTCTAACTATCTACTAACTAATGATGACAAAAAAATACAACCAATAAAGAGTCAAAGTCCAGCTCCGGTTTTCACGGGCAAAGCGTAATTTTGCTGCCTTATGGACTGAAGTAAATTTGGAGCTTATACCAGATCTGTAAGGCCTTAAATCATTTTCTCTAAACCGTCTTCTAACTGTCTGCTAACTAATATTGACATTTCTTACGTCTCTGAGGATGTTTTACCGATACAGCAGATCGGTGACGATTTTTTAAACTTGCCTGGAAAGAGGGAAGATCGGAAGATATCTTCCTTATGCGGCCAGAAATGTGCGATGTAGACACCTGTCTCCAGATACCTCTTGTAGGTACTCATAAGTACAGCTACAACAACACAACACTGAATATCTAAAGTACGGGTTAGTAACGTAATCTTAAACTTCATGGGTTAATAATAAACTTGTACCCTAAAAATATGATATATTTATGACTAGCGGTCCGCTCCCGGCTTCGCCCGAGGTGCATTTTTTTAACGTAAAAACCTTCCCTGATTATCCCTCTGTCCATGAGTGAAGACAGAATTAAAATCGGTCCACCCGTTCTCGAGTTTTGCGCTTAGCAATACATTTAGCGGCCCGCTCCCGGCTTCGTCCGGGGTGTATTTTTTCTAAAATAAACGTAGCCTAAGTTACTCCTTATTACATCAGCTACCTGCCAATAAAAGTCCCGTCAAAATCGGTCCAGCTATTTCAGAGATTAGCCGGAACAAACAGACAGACAGACAAAAATTGTAAAAAATGTTATTTTGGTGTATGTACCGCAATTTACATAAACAAAAAGTAGCCTATGTTACTCCTGACGACCCCCTCTTCATGTCTGCAAAGTTTCATCAAAATCGCTTCAGCCGTTTCTGAGATTACCCCGAACAGACAGACAGACAGACAGACAGACAGACAGACAGACAGACAGACAGACAGACAGACAGACAGACAGACAGACAGACAGACAGACAGACAACAATTCTAAAAAAAGTTATTTACGTTTTAACAGCATGCGAATGACTCTCTAAGCTTAGTTTGAGGCAGTTTTTCGCAAATCACAGACAGACACTCTGATTTTATTTATATAGATGATAAAACAATGCGGTCTATAAGACTTGAAGTTGAAATATAAAATAAGCAATTTGATTGGACTGATATTAAGGGTTGCCTAATTTAAATTTTCGCCGGCGTAGTTATTAACTTTGATCAAAACACCAGTGTATTGAAAGAAGTAGGCACATACGAGGGCGGGTCAATAAGTCCGTGACTTTTGGAATAAAACACAGATTTTTTGATAAATAAATCATTTTATTTTTCAACGTAGTCTCCCTTGAGCTCTATACACTTTGTCCAACGCTTCTCCAATTTTTTTATCCCTTCCAAAAAATATGATTTGTCGAGGTCCTCAAAATAGGCCTTTGTTTGCGAGATGACTTCATCATTGGAGTCAAATCTTTTTCCACCAAGCCATTTCTTCAGGTTTGGGAACAAGAAGTAGTCACTCGGAGCCAAATCTGGAGAATAGGGCGGATGAGGGAGCAATTCATAGCCCAATTCATGGATTTTTGCCATGGCAACTGCACATGTGTGCACCCTTGCATTGTCTTGGTGGAAAAGAACTTTTTTCTTGGCCAAATGAGGTCGGTTTTTTTTCAAATCGTCATTGAATCGGTCCAATAAGTTGGCATAATATTCCCCATTGATTGTTCTTTCCTTTTGAAGGTAGTCAATGTGGATTATCCCGCGTGCATCCCAAAAAACAGTCGCCATAACTTTATTGGCTGACAAACCCACCTTGGCCTTCTTTGGCGCCGATTCACCCTTAGAAACCCACTGTTTTGACTGTTGTTTGGTCTCTGGTGTGTTGTGATGGATCCATGTTTCGTCCACGGTTACAAAACGGCGCAAAAACTCCTCCATATTGCGATTAAACAACGCCAAACCTTCCTGTGAAGTTGTTACACGATTGCGTTTGTGGTCGACTGTGAGCAAACGCGGCACCCATCTTGCGGAAAGCTTTCTCATGCCCAAGTGATCATTCAAAATTGAAACCACTGAGCCATGCGAGATCCCTACGGCTTCCACAATCTCTTGCACTTTCAATCTTCGGTCGGCCAACACCATATCGTGAATTTTTTCGATTGTTTCGGGTGAAGAGACCTCAACTGGGCGTCCAGGACGTTCGGCATCTTCAGTGCTTGTACGGCCACAACGAAATTCAGTAAACCACTTTTTTACCATTGAAATCGATGGTGCAGAGTCCCCATAGTATTTATCAAGCTTAGCCTTGGTCTCGGTAATGGTTTTTTTCGCAAAAAATAATGCTTAATAAGGACACGAAATTCACTTTTTTCCATTTTTTCCTCAAATTACTGGGTAGTCTGATAAAGATAGCTGTCAAACACAAACTAACTGACGCAGCAAGTTCAAATTTTGACAGGAGTCAACTGAGAGATGCCTGTTGACAGGAGTAGTGTTGCTTTTTCAGTAAAGAGGTCAGAAATCCAAAAAGTCACGGACTTATTGACCCGCCCTCGTACCTTATTTTTTAGTGACAATTATTCACGTAACTACTACATGTCAAATTTTGTGAATCATAAACATTAAGTAGATATAACAGAGATAAGAATATGATGTAACTTTTATATAAATAACTACTTGATATGCAATAGTTAATCATTAAGCAGATTTTTTATTATGTAAAGGTCGTTAGACAGGCTGTTGGTCCACCTGAAGGTAGGTGATTGACATCGGCTTTTGTTATAACAAAAGCATAAGTAGATACCTACGCTGCAGACCTGAATAGAATTATGTATAAGAGATTAGGACTGACTTACATAGGTACTGAAATACATCATGGGCTTTGGGTCTTGAACCAAGGGGTTTGTTACTGCCTCCAGACAGACTCTACTTCGAAACTATTATATATACATATTTATTTATATAGAAACTTAGTGTAAATAATATCTAAATAATTAAGAAAAAATCCAATAATTCAAATTCAACAATATTGCTTGTTCCATTAAAAAGGAATGTGAATTTTCTCAGTTGTCTCGGTTTCTCCCGAACGACATTGACAAAAACATGCCGCGCCGTAATCTACCAATGATATCAAGAGACATTTCCCCGGCTTTCGACGCTCTCTCATCGCACGATCGATTAACTCTTTGTTGTCGATGTTGCCCTGGTATTTGTCACCAACTTTGAGTGAGCATTTTAATCACTCTTTTTTTTCTGGCAAGCTGTGAAATTTTTTATTCTATGAAAACAGACAGTGTATCCGTATATTTGGAACTAACACGACAAAAAACAATAACTAATAATATTTTTTCAGTTTTGTTAAGTCTCCTTGAAATAGCTGAGATAATAAGGTAGTATTAGAAAAAAACATTAAAATTATGACAATTCCTATAATTTTTAATTACGTATACTTTTACAATTTAGAAATTAAACTAGTTCTTATAATAAATTATTATTTTGTTATTACAAATATTTATTTCTTTATTATTGCATACTTTTATTTTGAAATTTAGGACAGTAAATTTTAAAAAAGGGCAGTAAAAGCAACTAGGTATATGTTTCAAGTGGTTTTAACCATAGAATAGTAATAGTACAAGTATCTGAACTGCAATAGTTTTAGGATATGGCGTTTTTGTTATAAGTAGGTACAACTAGCGACCAGCCCCCGGATCGCACTTATTCCGAGCTATTTTTCCAATTCTTCCGTTCATAAGAACTTTCCTCAAACTTAAAGACAGCATTGTAAAGCGTCATAATCTATATAAATAAAATCAGAGTGTCTGTCTGTGATTTGCGAAAAACTGCCTCAAACTAAGCTTAGAGAGTCATTCGCATGCTGTTAAAACGTAAATAACTTTTTTAGAATTGTTGTCTGTCTGTCTGTCTGTCTGTCTGTCTGTCTGTCTGTCTGTCTGTCTGTCTGTCTGTCTGTCTGTCTGTCTGTCTGTCTGTCTGTCTGTCTGTCTGTCTGTCTGTCTGTCTGTCTGTCTGTCTGTCTGTCTGTCTGTCTGTCTGTCTGTCTGTCTGTCTGTCTGTCTGTCTGTCTGTCTGTCTGTCTGTCTGTCTGTCTGTCTGTCTGTCTGTCTGTCTGTCTGTCTGTCTGTCTGTCTGTCTGTCTGTCTGTCTGTCTGTCTGTCTGTCTGTCTGTCTGTCTGTCTGTCTGTCTGTCTGTCTGTCTGTCTGTCTGTCTGTCTGTCTGTCTGTCTGTCTGTCTGTCTGTCTGTCTGTCTGTCTGTCTGTCTGTCTGTCTGTTCGGGGTAATCTCAGAAACGGCTGAAGCGATTTCGATGAAACTTTGCAGACATGAAGAGGGGGTCGTCAGGAGTAACATAGGCTACTTTTTGTTTATGTAAATTGCGGTACATACACCAAAATAACATTTTTTACAATTTTTGTCTGTCTGTCTGTTTGTTCCGGATAATCTCTGAAATAGCTGGACCGATTTTGACGGGAATTTTATTGGCAGGTAGCTGATGTAATAAGGAGTAACTTAGGCTACGTTTATTTTAGAAAAAATACACCTCGGACGAAGCCGGGAGCGGGCCGCTAAATGTATTGCTAAGCGCAAAACTCGAGAACGGGTGGACCGATTTTAATTCTGTCTTCACTCATGGACAGAGGGATAATCAGGGAAGGTTTTTACGTTAAAAAAATGCACCTCGGGCGAAGCCGGGAGCGGACCGCTAGTCATAAATAATACGAGCCACGCTCGAAACTCGGTCCAAACTTCGCAGACGCTAACTTTGTAAAGCAATAAAGAATGAAGTTGGTTTTCAAAATAACTATTGCGGTTGTTGGAAAATTTGTGGCTGTTTAACTGCAGTTCTGTATTCGTTAGGAAGTTTTCAAAGCACCATATTTTGTAAGGCAGGCAAGATTTTTTATTATACAAAAAAAAAATCTTTACTTTTTTTTAACTGCAAAATGCTGCCAAAGAATTTCTCCCAGTGAGAACGGAAAACGTTTTTATTTAAAAAATTGTTAGAATGACTGTCATACCTACTACTAATTATTTTTAAAACTACTGCACTTAGAAAGTTAATAAAAAGAATAATCTATAGAAGTAACTACATAATCAGAGTAGGACTGAAATTTAGCAGTAACATGCGTAGGTACTAGCATTCTGCATTTATGTAAGTTCTTACTTAGCAGCACGTGATAACACAAATAACATAACCTAACCCTTTACACAAGACCGTACTTATAGAAGATTCCTGCGCGAGATGCCAGAGCCTAAATCACGTGTCCCGTCTTGTCTCTCATTCCTTATCCTTACAAAGGTACCTACTTACTACTTACCTTACTTACTTTAGGCAGCCGAATTATTTTTGCTGGTTTTTCATGTTTTACTTTATAGACGATGTGTATATTAACAATCATATAAACCCATAAAGCATATAGGTAAGTCTAGGTAGTCTTAAAATTGAGAATAGTTCAAATATATTTTAAGGAATCACCGAAATTTCATCGTTCTATCAAGTCAAACAACTCAAATTCAAAACTAGGCCTAAGGAACTGCTTCGTGCAACTGATTCCTGTAATAGAAGTGAAGTAAAGGTAGTTTTGTATTATCCAAGCTATATAAATAGCAAAGTATACCTACAGAGAGATGGCGGTCAGGTACCGAGAGAGACTATACGCTTAATGGATTGCATTCCCATTCCGTTCGACGACATACCTACGTAGGTAATGATGATTATGACGATGAGGACTTAATTCAATAAAAAAAATTAAGCTTCGTTTAAAGAGTAATAATAATAAAGAACAAATAAAAAGCCACATAAAATTAGCGTTACTTTCTTCGTGTGTATAGATCTTATTTACAATCTTTAAAATACTTTTTATCAAATATGGTGTCACGTCATTTCTTCTTATCAGATCAAACCGCTGTATCGGGGCATCTACAACATGCTCACGGTGAACGGATAAAGTGTACCTAATTGACGTCTGCTGCTGGCGGCCCATTTAGCTAACTCGTCCGCTTCTTTAATTCTGATGAAAATCATACCAAGCGATAATATATCTTAGTCGCTGCTTTTAAGGTTGCAAATAGCCTGGTGTTAAAATATTGCGTCATTATGGACTACGAAGGTAATTCGAAGCCGTATGGCTGATGCGGACAAACATATGATTTATGTCAACTTAGCGCAGTGTGCGTGTAATGTGACAATGTGCGTGTGTCCGGTCAATAAAACGACGCATGCGTACTGTCGTCTACCGCCATCTGTTGACAGCCACGTGGTTCTGAGCGCAATGCGCAAGCGGCATTACATCGATCGCGCGCGTCACCTTGACGGGTTAATAAATTCATGTACGCGATATCTTTGTTACGTTTCTCTTTTCATAAATATGAAAGGATCGCATGTCTCGAAGAGAATTCGAATTCATATACCTATAGACACGTGTTCGGTTCGTACCTTTTGTACTTTTAAGATTCAAATGTCGCATATAATGTTCATTGTCTATGTAAGCAATTAATTAAAATCTACATAATAATTATCTACTTATTTATTAAATCTATAACTTTATAACAAAAGTTTGTCTATATATAAATAAAAATCAATGTAAGTATGTTTGTCCTCTATCGACTCAACTACTCAACCGATTTTATGTAACTATACCCGAAAATTTGTGTATATAGACATTTCATCCCGAGCGAAGCCGGTAGCGGGTCATTATAGGTATAACAAAAGATTATAATTGCTTAAATTAATTTGGAAAATATACATTTACTAATGGCCCGCTCCCGGCTTCGCCCGGGGTGCAGTTTATTATCCTATCTTTTAAGTTGGACCAAATTACACATAGTTACGAAGTTTTATCAAAATCGGTTCAGTAGTTTAGGAGTTCATTGAGGACACACACACAACGTGACACTGACACGTAATTTTTATATATATAAAGATAAAGATATATCACATTATTTCAACTAACAGCGACTCTGTTTTGATGAATGATTCGAAATTCTAATTCTGAGAAAAATTCTGTAGCACTCCCATTTAACAACTCCTACAAACATGAAAGACTGTTTTGACGGAAATTTGCGGTGTATTTCATTGCTCCAATAAAATATCCCAATGAACAACATAATTCTAAATGTATCGCCGCTACTCGTAAGATTAAGTTTCTGTTTTGTAATAACAGTACACAGAAGGAAAAAACCAAGGAACTATAACACCATATAATCTATATAAATAAAATCAGAGTGTCTGTCTGTGATTTGCGAAAAACTGCCTCAAACTAAGCTTAGAGAGTCATTCGCATGCTGTTAAAACGTAAATAACTTTTTTTAGAATTGTTGTCTGTCTGTCTGTCTGTCTGTCTGTCTGTCTGTCTGTCTGTCTGTCTGTCTGTCTGTCTGTCTGTCTGTCTGTCTGTCTGTCTGTCTGTCTGTCTGTCTGTCTGTCTGTCTGTCTGTCTGTCTGTCTGTCTGTCTGTCTGTCTGTCTGTCTGTCTGTCTGTCTGTCTGTCTGTCTGTCTGTCTGTCTGTCTGTCTGTCTGTCTGTCTGTCTGTCTGTCTGTCTGTCTGTCTGTCTGTCTGTCTGTCTGTTCGGGGTAATCTCAGAAACGGCTGAAGCGATTTCGATGAAACTTTGCAGACATGAAGAGGGGGTCGTCAGGAGTAACATAGGCTACTTTTTGTTTATGTAAATTGCGGTACATACACCAAAATAACATTTTTTTAAATTTTTGTCTGTCTGTCTGTTTGTTCCGGCTAATCTCTGAAATAGCTGGACCGATTTTGACGGGACTTTTATTGGCAGGTAGCTGATGTAATAAGGAGTAACTTAGGCTACGTTTATTTTAGAAAAAATACACCCCGGACGAAGCCGGGAGCGGGCCGCTATAAACAATAAAAAACGGGATCTATGCAATATATTCGAGTTTTTCAAACGCGATATTTTTTCTTTTACTGAAAAAAAGTTACTAACCCTGTGACAATAAAAAAAAAGATTTTTTTCGTTCATAACAATTGCATTTGTTGTTAACAACTGAAACGAAGGTTCATGCAATACGATGAGTTCTCCTTGCGGCATATCTTTTCTTTGGCTGAGTCGCTCATTATGTATTATTAATAGGAACGGATTTTTTTTTCGCTAACATTCTAGAAAATTCTAGAAGTTTTTAGAAAATTCTAGAAGTTTCTCGAAAATTCTAGAGGTTTCTCGAAAATTTCAGAAGTTTCTAGAAAATTCCAGAAGTTTCTAGAAAATTCTATGAAAACTTTCTTCACTTTTTCAGATAATTTAATAAGATTTTTTGAAATTTCAGAACATCGTCAAAATTTTTAAAAATTTAAAAATTTGTTAAACCTTATGAGTGAGGCCATCTTAATGCATAAGCATCATTCTCATTAAACTCGAAAAGTCTATGTACACGAATAAGTTGAAACATTTATCTTTTCTGCCTAACGATCATCACTCAGCTTTAGTATTCATCATCGAAGTTTTGAGATAGAATATACCCATATTTCGCTGAACTGCGTTCTCTTATCTCAGTTGAACTAATATACACAGGAAAAAGACAAAGTTACGCACAATTAAACAAAAATCAATTCGCTCACGCAGACAACATTATTAAATTTAGGTTTTTTAATATTATAAAACAAAGTTCCCCCGCCGCGTCTGTCTGTCTGTATGTTTGCGATTCTCAAAAACTACCAAACCGATTTTTATACTGTTTTCATTAATGGGAAGAGCGTTAAACGAGGAAGGTTTCTACGTTTAATTTGCAGAAAAAAATTGCACCCGTGCGAAGCCGGGAACGGATCGCTAGTCTTTTAATATAACTGGAGCACGCCGTATATTTCCGACTATTAAGCAGCATGTGACCAATATGTACTTACTTAAGTAATTTCATCATTAGGCGGGGAAACTTATGGTCTGAGATCCGACGAGAGATCTCGTCATTATTATTACGATAAGTAATAATAAACATAGGTACTAGTGAACGCCTCCTGCTTTGCAAGGTTGCAATTTTATTTTTTTCTGCAAACACAACCTTAGACAAAGTTTGTCGCTCTTTCCAATTTAAATCCGTTAAGGAAGTTAGCGGTGAAACTAACAAAAGCAGACAGCGACTATTTTATAATATTTCAAATTATATTTATTCCTTCCTTACATAATAATTAATATGTACGTCGCTTTCCGTGTTTGTCTTTAGGTACATTCGGGAACTCCTCTTAAACCACGCACCGGATTTTGATGCGGTTTTCATTATCAGCACTATCAGTTCTATTAGATAACTTTTCGTATTTATATAATAAAACCTAGTTATGTTTTTATGTAAGTAGATAAAAACAAATAAGTAGTTTGTAACCAAGTCGCCGAAACGAAGTCGCGTTTGTCTATTTCTCCGCTAACTTCTTCTAAACCACCCCGAAGTATTTCCATACGGCTAGCACTAATGGAAAGAGGGTACGTAGGGGGAGCGGGTCGCTAGTAGAATATAATTAAGTATCTTTGCTTACCTACAAAAAATATCTCCAATAAATACAGTCAATAAATAAACCTTAGTTAGTTTATTCACTAAAGTACTTATAGCAGTTTGCGCGGATGAGCAATTTTTAATTTATACTTTAAAAAAATTATCCGAATTGGTCGAGCCGTTCTGTTTTGCGCTGAACAGAAAATTTAGCGGATTCTAATTCATTTATTAAGCACTAGATATTAAATAAAAACAAAAATTTATCTTTAAAGTTAAGCAAAATTTAAAACAGACAGACAACCCCGGTAAACCTCGCCAGAATTTACCGAAAAACCCTCATTTTACATGACAATGTAAAAGTGACGTCATATTACCAGGCGCCCATAAACATACAAGAGGTAACAGAAAGCCCTCTCACTAGCTAATCGAGCAGGAGCGGCACGCCCACGCCCTGCGCCCCCCTCTACCCTCCCGACCGGTGCCTTTTGTTACACGACAGAAGGGACGAATGGAACATAAACTATATGAGTTTTTTTGTCTAGCTTTCTATAATATGTTAAACGAATATTAGAAGATAACCCTAAACACACTTGAATACCTATTTATTTCTCATTTTCAGATGAAGTTTATCATACCTAGTACCTATTTACCGAAAAAAAAAAGGAAACTTGTACAGATTTCCTAAAACGGTCCTAAAGTTCAAAAAATACGATAAAGGCCACCAAGCACTCACCATGTGTTAGTATCAGAAACTGTCCACCTCATGTTGTCATCGATGAAGGGTTACCAAGCCGGAACGCAAGGCCGGGTGCTCGTCCGGACTCTTCTGGACGACTGCGAAGGACGGTTAAAAACCGAGTCTTTACTAACCTGCACAACGCCACGATTGCTTTATTCTGCCATGCGGTCCTTACCTGCATAGAGCTCCGTCTTTGCGTGCGTTGCCTAACTACTACTGACCGACTACTAACTACTATCTATTGAGCCAACCGAGAGAATTCACCCGCTGCGCCCCGCGCTGGTCTTCGAGCGCAGAACCAAGACCCACCATACCACGATCTGATGCACAAGGACCGGGGGTGCCGTCTCTCACCGGCCAATGCCCGTTTGGGCCGAGGATCCGTACCTACTAGGCGACTGGTGAAGCTCAATATGTCATTATGCCCCTACGGAATCACAATCAAAAGAATCGCACAAACTACTCACGTTAACACGTTAACTACGCTTTCACCATGTGACTACACACGGTTCACACACACAAATGCAATCAAACTAAACTACGCCTCGCCTCATATAGAAAAATCTGAATTGCGAAGTGAAAGGGTGTAAAAACCAATCTTCAAAAATAAAAAGCAGGATGGAATAAGTATATGTACTTGGAAACCAATATTTTCAATAAAAATAAACAAAAATTGAGGTTCTAGATCGGAACACAAAATCTCAGTAGGTACCTACAGTAAAAGGCTTACGCTCATATATATATTATTTATAAAACCAGCTTCATTAAGTCCGCAAAATTACTTTTTATAATTCTTATTTGGTCTGAGATAGGTAGGTATAACAATAATCCTCGAATAATACCTGTAAATGCCAATCAGAGTTTACTAAATCTTGTTCCAGTTATTTTACAAGTAACGGTGGAGTTTTCATTGAATCTATAGGTTATACAAATAAGTAACTTGTATATTTGACATTCTTTTTTTATATAATATCATATTTAGCCTACAGGCAAAAACACCCGAGCATAACATGTCTCTAAAGATCGTCTAAAGTCTTAAGTATTAACAAAACTCATTAACCTTTAGTTCCAATCGGCAAGCTTTCTATGACCGGACTACTTCATGGGATGGCGCGGTATGTGGCAGTTCACGGGGAACATATTGTCGGCTTGGCTTTCATAATTAATATTATGTGTTCCTTGTTCTATTTGTTACTAATCCTGTCCATCCAAAGGTTGTCTGGAAGATATCGCTTTTAGCGATAAGACCGCCCATTGTACATTGTCATATTTTGTACTTTTTTTTTTTTTATTGTGTTACTCTGTGTACAATAAAGTATATCTATCTATCTATCTATTATGTGGCCTATTTAACAATTCAACCTTCTAATTCTAAGAATTATACTTAGGTAGGTATAGATGAGACCGCACTGACAACCGACTTTATGTGTCCTTTGTTGAATATGTCCCACTGTCCATAGTTTAGTTAGTCCATGAAAAAATAGATGCATGCGTGTGTACTTAACCCTCGCATACAGCACTCTGTCTGTGAAGTGTTAAAGAAGATACTTACCTACGTTTATAGAACTATACTCTATCTGATGCCCGCGACTTCGTCCATATTGAAAATGAATAGGTAGGTACTTAAATAGAACAACTGAATAACTTTATCGCTTGATTTTTTAAATTTTTAGACGATCTCTCAGGAACCTAACATTTTTTCAGGATGAAAAGTATCTTACCTACCTGTATATGCTTAAATCCAATTATTAAACTATCTATGTGTAAGTACTAAATTTTATCCAAATCCGTTCAGCCGTTTTTGGGCGGAAGAGAAACCTTCCATCCTCACAAACTTTCGCATTTATTATAATAGGTTAAAAAGTATCTAAAGGTCCCTAAATGTTCCTCTCCGTCGCAAAATTTGTTTGTCCGCGGCCTCAATAGTCTTTCGTCTGCGTTATTGTACCTATCAGAATTTCATAAATACAACTTCTACTGTCTCCTTAAATACTATATTCTGCTACGAAGCGCGATGTGCGAAATTTATAAAATATGTCGGCATATAAAACAATAAAATAATATCTAATAAGTAAGTCTAACAATTATAAATTACGGCGATAATGTTTACCTACACGTTTCATCGAAATACCTTTTGTTGGTAGACTTTTGTTTTCACTTCGATTTATGATACTTTTCTATATTTTATTTGTAAGAAAACAACATACAAATGTTGAATTTTTTTTCAATAATATCCACATATGATAAATTATCCAGTCGATTAAGGTTACATAAAACAGACACATACTAATTTCGATATTCTATTTAAATTTGGATTTCCTGCTTGTGAACAGAAGAATACGTCTTGAAGGGCCGCAGAAGGGCGGGGCGCAAGGCGGGCGCAGGCGGACACCCGCCCTGAGGAGTGGCCCTGCGTCTGCGCGCACGCCCCGCTCACTCGCACGGACCTTACATTTCAAGTTTTTTTTTTTAATATTTAACTTGATTGTATGTGGCCTTTGATAAAATTGATAAAATTTAAAGATCGCATTGCATATTATGAACAATAGAACTTATTTATTAAAATTAATGTTGTTATTTATTGATATATTTTTTGGGGGGATCGTGGTTGGCGCGAATGCATTATAGCTTTAAACTTCTTTACCAGGTAGGATGTATTAGGTTTATTGCTGTATTAATAATAAATATTATTATTTATCTAGATATTAAAGTGCTTCGCTACTGTTTTCTAATACCTTAGTTTTAGGTTAAGGGTGGTTAAGGTGATGCCTGAATAGAAAACCTTTATAACATTTTATTACCAAAAGCGATAATCTACTTACATTTGTTAAACGCTTCTGCAGTGACGAATTTTAAGTAATCGGGCACTTTGTTTGGGTCACGTGCCGGGATAAATTAGTGTGGAACATATATAATGAACGATATTATAATGAACGTGGAACATAAACATTTGATCATTCAAATCATGAAGCTTTTTTGAGAAATTATATAATATTTAATAACCGTAATTTTATTATATATTAGGTATAATCTATAATTAGATAATAAAAAAGAGTAGAGTTTTCCACTACATTAGATCCACCTAGCTACAAATATGGGCTACTTCAAGCGAGCTGTTAACAAACTTCTACGGGGTAGGCAGCACACTAGCACTCCCCTTGGTGTTGCTTGTGTCCTTAGGCGACGGTAACCACCTACCATCAAATGAGCCGCCAGCCTGTTTGCCACCTTTATATTAATAAAAAAAGATCCACAGTTAAGTTTTTTTTAATGTTAAGATCAACAGACAGACTGACAGACTGACAGTTCAGCTGTCTGTCGATCTTAACTGATGGTAGAAGCAACCGTCGCCTATAACAGAAGCAACGCCAAATACAGAATTAGCAATATCACTTGCTCACTCGATCTATTTTAGAAGCGAGCAATTATTTTCCTCGCATTGCTGAACGAGCGCCGGCCGTTTGGTTCGCTCTGGCGTTCAGCTTTTGTTTTTACATGTTACTGCAAATTTTAGAGAAATTGGAACTATATGAAATATAATATTGATAAATTCGCTTTTTATTTATCAATATTATATTGAACCCACAGCGCTGTTGTGTCCGGCGCTGCTCTAATTCTATTCTAATAATAGGAAATCTAAACCCTTTAATACCAAAAACATAATGACTTTCGAAACTGATTTTATTATACTTTATAGTTTCTCAAGGCTATTATTACATAGTCCAGGAAAATTTACTAACAAATGAAAATTTGAATGCCCCAGGGGAATTTTTGATATAAGTTTTTAGAATATTATGTTATATCGATGGGTGTAAGAAATTTTCGATTCCGACCTGTAGAAGGTGGTGGAAAAAAAATTAGAAAAAAACCCTCAAAAGTACAAAAGTGGTAATAATGTTGAGAATTTAGTTTTACATAAATATGTATATATAACTATTTTTCCTAAAATTAAAATTAAGAGAGTTACGGAGGTTGATAGTTTTTTTTTTAATCACGGTGATCCAAAGAGAATAAATTAGAAGTTCGAGTAACCATCAGATCCATTATTTATTCGCCTTTTAACAAGAGGTTGAATGAAACCTCTGATATCTATAGAGTAGTTCGGGATAGAGCTGCCACAGTTCGCTACCATGTTTCTAATTGGACAGTTGAGTGGTAATTATTGTTATTACTCTAAAAAGTTTGTTGGTCGCAATAATTGAGTGTGAAATCATAACAAAAGGGCTTAAAACGAGGGTGGGGGAACGTGGGGGCGTAATGTAATTCGCCCCCATCTGTTTTATCTCCCCGTCGACCGCCCGACGGATTTAAAATTAAACTGAACAAGTGAATCCGGAAATTGGAATTGCGGTCAATATCCGATTAAAACAATAAAATGTGGTCAATTTAAACGATAAAATAGAAAGTATATACATACCGACTTAGAAAAAAATACTATTTAGCCAATTTAGTGCTTAGCTTTTTATATAGCTTTTGTCTGCTTGTCGGTTATGCTTTCACGCCTTAAAACTAACCAACTGATTATCATGAAATCTATACGTTGTCAGCGATAAAGAAAAAGACAGGTTACTTTCATCGAGAAATAAAATAGGTCGTACTGGTCCTGAGGGATACTAATAAGTATTACTGATATTACTAATTTTACAAGGAAGTAGAAAAGATTTGCATTTTTTTAAAAAAAAATTTGTAATCAAGAAACTCAAAAACTACTGGACCGATTTGAAACATTCTTTCACCTTAAGAAAACTACTTTATCAGCTAGTAACTTACTTAGGCTATATTTTACAAAGTTATACGCGGATAAAGTCAAAGAGTATATAATCACTACGTTTTAAGAGACGGGACTCCCATACATTGAAAATGAAATCCACTGTTCTATGACAAACATGGACTGCTCCAATACCAAACTAACCAAAATTAACAAGTACGATACTGCCAACATAACGAACAAAAAATAAGGATGTGCTATTGTTACGATAAATGAGGTCGATAGTATGATTGACTCTATAGTCTATGCTTTTATGAAAATCCCAAAAAAGGCTTTACATAATTTTAAATATTATTTATTGACAAATAAAAAATCAAATAATTACAATAATTGCTTTATTACTATCATACAGTTTACGGTTATCGCCGACTGACGGAGTAGCAGAGAAGTAGTGAACGAAAAAAACAATGGTTACAGAGCTGGGTGCCATTTTGGTATATGTTCGTTGTTCATATTGATAGGGATGAAGTTTATGGCAAACAAATCCAAATGTTTTTGAGTTACAGCGCTGACATTTTTGCAACTACGCCCCGTAATAAAACAGAGCCATGCACGTCTGCCTCTTCGATGTTTATCGTTTTGAGGATGATTCTGACCATCAATCCAAGAGGCAGACGAACAAATGATTTAACACGCAGTTTTTTTTACATTTTCAAAGTGCTGTCAATTGACAACGCAGGGCTGTCATGGTGGCAGACGCGGTCCTTAATGTTTTTTTATGGTACAATCATCCTAACACGAACAAATCATATAGAATTTTGGCACCCAGCTCCCTAGCCACAAGAGTAACTTCATATAAAATATTTGAGGACTGCAGGATCTATTTATTTTTAAGTTAATTACGGCAGTATCCAAGGTCGACGTTAAAGGTTCTGTAACACTCATAAAAATTGGATTATGTCATGTATAACGTAATAATAATTTCATAAAGTAATTCAATGGATTGGCCCGATACATGGAACAGCATTTCATTTGTTGTTTGTACAGGATTTTTAGCAATATGGAGCGTAAATTCACTGAAAACTTCATCGTTCAATGGATTGGCATATATTCCGATACATGGAACAGCATTTCATTTATTGTTTGTACAGCTGTTTTTTTTTCTTTTCAGTCTTGCCTGCACCTAGAAAGTAAATGAATAATAAATGTTATTTTTAGTTAAATATATAAATAAAAAAATAAAGGCAAAATAAAACTAAAGCAAACCAATTGGTACATTGGGGTGTATGCATGTGTTCATCTCTTATCATTCAGTGCAATAAAATAAAAAATAATTTTTTGCCGATTGTCGATAAAAAATGGCACTGCACTATTGTTTACATGCAACACATATGCAACACAATTTTATTCGAAAATTTGAACTAAACTCCCAATAAACTATATTATACATGGTTTTAGAACAGCAGCGAGATATAATATGTACTAACCTATCTTCATCCAGCGGGAATTGGGCCAAAAAAATTAGTTTTTTATTATCAATGCGACTCATTCTTAGGCCACATATTTCGCAGGTTACTTTCGGCATCTAGAACACTAAACACTATACACCAAATATAACACTACGAAGAAAGAGTATTTAAACACTAAAATTTTGGCAAGTTTTATAAAACACAATACTCTGCTTGCCGAAAAATCCGAAAATATACAACAAACAAACAAAGACAGTCGAAATGAAAGACGCCATATTGCAACACATCAATATGGCGCCGATGGTTGTTTGTGGTTTTGACGTAATACGGCCAAATTAGAGAATCGGTGATGTCTAATAATTTAATGGGTTTTGCAATCGCCTTGACTTAGTCGGGTTATTCCGGCATTACACATTCCATGTGTTTCATACATCATTTTCTTTCCTTTGAGTTGCGCCAGCCTGGATAAAGTCGTGGTCAACACACACCCTGTAGGTACTAAACTTGGCCAAGCGTCAGTCTCTTAAGTTATTCAAATTTTGTTTTAATAATCTTTTGGGGCTGGTTGGAAGTCTAGTCAAGTATAAAATACTATTTTGGGGCTGATTTGATTTGGGGCAATAAAGGCACTCACTATATGTATAAAAATGTTAATATTTACAATAGGTAGCTATGTGTACCTACCTACCTAAGAGGCTATAGGTACTTGTGACATAAGAAATTGTGTATTCTCATTTTAAAGTATACGAGAAACATATTTTATTTAATTTTAATTTTATTTTAATTTTAATAAATATTGTTTAAAAAATTTAAAATTTTTATTTGTTAAAAAATATTTAAATAATATTTTAACAAAAGCCGCACTGAGGTCGGTACCGATGGGCGGTGGGAGCAAAGAACCCGCCACCACCCCATATCGACCGCGCTTCGCAAATAGGGGTCGACTATACCAATAGCCACCTCATAGCTTAAGCTTAAATTCAAAAGTACCACAAATCAAAAAATTCCAAAAAAAATTTTTTTGAAAAAAATACAATCACAATCCTTCATATTGTAGGTATGTTGCAAAAAGACTTATGGTTGTTTTATTCTATATTTAGTATATTTTGATATTTTTTTTATATTCAAATGTAACATATGCTTATATCTCATCTAGTATTCAGTTCATTATAAAAATACTTAAAACATTTAAATACTACTTAAAAATACGCTTCTAAAGATGTATAATATGCATATATTTAATATAGGTATATGTAATAAGAAAAAAATAGACAAAAATAATTAATTTTTTTTCCATTAGCTCTCCTGTAAAAAAGTTTAATTTTGATTTGTGGTAGGGTACTTTTGAATTTAAGCAGCGTATCTCAAAACTCATCATTACTAACAATGTTTATTTAACTTAAATGACTTTAACTCTAACTTATTTTAAAACAGCCACTGGAAATGCTTAGTGATAAATAGTGTTAAATATTTAGGGATATTTTTATAGAACTTGTTAAGCTTATCTAATGTGAGTTAAAACTATATTTTTAACTTGATTTAGTTTACCGACGGGAATCATAATACCCAAGAAAAAACGATCGTCAATAACTAATTCTTGCCCTTTCTAGTTCTTTTTTATTTTAAATAATTAAAGCTATATTTTCATGTAAATATTGTTTGCGAAGAAAATCTTAATAAGTGTGGATTTCCTTTTCTTTGCAAAGCAACTTATTTTCCTTATAAGGAAGATACTAATCAAATCACATTATACTATATTGCTTAAGAAGAACTAGATCTTCTCTATAAAAGTATTCACGTATTATGATGAACCTATATATCTACCTAAAAACTGAACCTATTTTGATGGAATTTTGAGAATATATTTTCTGAATATGCCAAAGAAGGACAAGGGGCTCTTTTCCAAATGTATACTTAGGTACCTAATCTTTCTGTAGTTTAAGGTACCTACATCAATTAATACTTCGTCATGGTATTAGAACAACGACGGTTCTGATAATTTTCAATTTTTATTTTTTTGCATAAATTGACTTTATATGTCGTGCTTTATCGACCCAAATAATTTTTTGACAAATATTATTTAAAACTTTCTAGATACAGAGTTGGAATACTGACGGATTTGATTTCTAAACGCAGTACAATGGCGTATTAATCATTTCGCCAGTGTACAGCGCTGACCCCTGTCCCCCGCGCCCCGCTTCGGCGTGGCGGATGATTAGTACCGTCCATGTTCTAGGCTAGGTCAAGCGTCGCACCTAATTATCCCGGATTATTTTTGTTTAACTATTATATTAAGAAGTTATGAATGGTAATGGTGTTCTACATTAAATTTTAATTAATTATGGTATCAAAAAGGTCCATGCAGATATTATTAGCCTTGATAAAACCGCGAATGAAAATACAAAAAATGCAAATGAACCACAAATAGATAAGTTGTCTACAAACGAAACGGAAGAACAATTTGGCAGTACGGCAGGTAAGTTATTGTTGCTTCTATTAATATTTTATTTCGAATTTTACATGTTGTTTTAGGTGGAATTCGTTTTTGATCACACTTTCGCTGTACAACGACGGTCTGTCAAATCCATCGTTGTACGTGGTAGTACGGAATATTTAGTTTTGTGTATCTTGATTTTAACGCCATTACTAATTTTGAACTACTATTTGTTTATGCCATGTCTGTAACATAACAAAATTCAGTTTTTTTTTCGGTGACGAAAGTTAAATACCGTCACTGTTCTACGAACTCATGTTGGACGTATGGTACAAACCGTCGTCTTTCTACGGATAGGTGCCAGTCGGTTTTGCACAACCGATGTTATTCTTTGGACATATTTTCGCATACGCCGTTGTTTGATTATGTTTTAAAATTTAACCAGATGTTTATTGTTTATTTTTATCTAAGTTAATTATGTTTTTGAAAAATAATTAATTCGTGGTCCTTTCTTTTGTTTTACAGCGAAAGAACAGCGATCCTCGCCACTACCACGAGGCGCGGCCTGAAGACATAAATACTATTTTCATTTTACAAAAAAGAGCCCCCCAGACATTTTCCCCCAGAAAAATTCAAAGAAATAAAGATTTTAACTGTAACATGTCAGTATATTTATGAAAATTTAATTTACGCGCATAAAAATATTATTCAATTTAATAAAAAATGTGATGTACACAATATAAATACTAGGTTTAAAATGATTTAGATTTACATAAGACGCAACTCCACACGATAAGTAATTCTTTTATGGGTCAATGTATACGGTTTTATAATAAACTGCCTGAGATGATAAGAGACTTATCTATACTAATAATAAATCTGTAAGGGTCAGTCATGGAGTAAGTTACTTTGTTTTCAGAGATATCGTGTTTATAGGTTCTATACGTGATACTTAAACTAAATTGACGATTTTTAGATTTTTTTTCTGTATGTATGTATGTATGTTCCTCCATAACTCTGAAATGAATTAACTGATTTTCATGAAACTTCATGAACTTTCACGTAGATAAACATTTGGTCGTACGGGACACAGGATAGGCTACTTAATATTTTTCAACGCGGACGAAGTCGTGGGCTAGCTAGTCTATAAATAAATTTAAAGGTGTCATTAAAACCAAACTCCTCTCGAAAGGAGTTTTATTAAAAAATCGAAAACCTTTAATAAGGTCACTGATTATTAAAGCAACAATGAAGCCTGGATTTAAAGCTTTATTCGGAGCTCATACTTTGTTTAGTATTGTATATGGACTTTGATTTTGTTTGTATTAAGTGTACCTAATTGTGGTAATTTTATATTTTAAAGATGACAAAAAGAATAGTATCCTGAGTTTCTTTCGGGGCTTCTTCTCAGGATCGTCATCTTGGCTTTTTTCCGAAACCCTGGTAAATTTAAATTTATAATGGCGATCATAAGAGTTTCTTGATAAAACCTAATTGATAAATAAATAGTTTGATTTTTTGATTTGTACGAAGACGCGGAATTGGAAGCATCATTGGATCAACATGATGTAATAATTTCACATCGGTTAAAATCATTGGGAATGATACAAAAATAAGGAAATTGAGTTCCATATGAACTGACGCCGAGAAATATTGAAAGCCAATTTTTCACATGTGAAATGGTATTTGCCAGGCATAAATGAAACGGTTTTCTGTACCATATAATTCACTATGATATACCAAAAAAGGAAGAAATCATGGCGATCACCTGGCCATGCTTCAACATCTACAGCTAAGCTAAATATTCATGGAAAAAAACTCTTGTTGTGTATTTGGTGAGATCAGCTTGGTGTCCTGTATTATGAGTTGCTCAAACCGAAAGAAACCATTACTGGAGCTATCTATCGAAGACAATTGATGAGATTGAGTGGAGCACTCAAGGAAAAGCGTGCCCACTACTACTCCAGACACGACAAAGTTATTCTCCTTCATGGTAATGCTCGTCCACATGTTGCGGCGCCGCCGGTCAAAACTTATTTGGAACACTCAGAAACCTTCTGATTTCCATTTGTTTGAAATATGGGAAAAAGTAGTGGCAAGCGATGGACCTCGAATAAAAGATTATGTACTGTCCTTTCACAATAAATTCCCAATTTTTTACTAAAACTTAATTTTAAATAGGTAAACTTAAGATGTTTACTTTTGACACGTACAAAACTTGTGACTAAAAGCAAACCGGTTGATCTCTATTTTAATGCCATACATTTTCGTTATAATTCAGTTAATATTAATGTTTCTTAAGTATAAATACATACCAAATGTTTAAGATTGTTAATACATATTACATTAGTCTTACTGTATTGCTTAGAGTATACAAATTTATTTTTGTACTTAACATTATAAGACAATATAACAATTTCATTTGAAAATAAATAATAAATGTGTAATGATTATATATATATTTTATTTTATTAACCATGTATTGAGATCCGTCAGTAAATTTTGAAAGAGAGTTCCTAAAACATCGACGGAAACTACCTGACGTCATATAAAATTAGAGGACAATTCGCACAATAACGTCGGATGATGACATACGACACATTAGTGTTCATAGAACAGTGACGCATGTGACTTTTTATGAAATCTAAACATTTTAGGAATTTATTTTGTATGTCATATTATAAAAGTTCATAAACACAACAACATATCCAAATTTAAAGCTGATCGGATCAGCCGTTTTCAAAATGTGTCATAAAACTCCATCGGAAAACTTTAAAGTGCCATACTGTAAAGTTACTAAATTGCAGAACCGTCGTTGTTCTAATAACATGACGACTTCATCAATACAAATTCATGTGACACACCGAATGCTTCGCACCGAATTTTCCGAGAAATTTATTAAACACGAACTTTCCTCGGATTTCAATGAATATGTGAAAAAAAAATGCCGAATTCATCCCGCCGTTATCAAGTTTTGCGCTTAGCAACATTAGCTATTCATATTTATTTCTATAAATTAATAAATTCCTTAATAAGTAGCTATATGTAATTAATTTATAAATATATTGTGTCATATACTAATCAACTTTCCAACTAACCTTAACTATCCAACTTTATAGAACTATTAGGTATAATATTCTTTCTAACTTATTGCCCACTTTTTGTATCAGACATTGTACTGATTTATTGTATGTGTATAAAAATAATGGTTAGATATCCTTATTATCTTAACTCGTAAGACTAATTTGAAAATATCTTACGATGTGAAACGTTGCTGTATAATTTTAAAGAATTAAATAAGTAAATTTTAAGAGATGAGACGAAATTGAGAGAGCGGTGTTACTGCGGCGCCAAAGTTTTGCCCGACTCCGAATCATTTAGGCCTAAAGTGGGTTGCGCGATTCGAACGAATTGTACGACCTTCCTGTGCGCCTGGTACCACTGTGCAATATTTACTGTTTCCTCTCTCATCCGAGCGACAATGTGCCAAGTAAAAGAAAATCCCAATTAATCCAATCCAAATTGGGTAAGTTGACGACAGCAACGTTCAATCCAAAAAAAGAATTGATTTTTTATTATTAAAAAATACTTTGTCAATAAAAATTCAACTCAGATGGGCTGGATTAAAATTCTAGCTTAAAAATGCATTAAAATTAAAAAAAAAAAGTTTCGGGAAGCTCCGAAGACTCCGAGACATTTTCTCTTCCAAAACAGTGTCTCAAAACAGTTTTTCGACCAATGTGTGTTGCCAGTGATAACATAGGTATGGCGCTGAAACGTGGTCTCTTACTAGCCTCGTAAGAAAGTTCAACGTCGCTCAACGAGCTATGGAGTAATTATGCTTGAGGTTACACTGCTTGATCAAACCAGAAATAAGATCCGTAGACGTATGAAAGATACCTACAAGGTATATCTATAAGCCGGCGGAATCAGTAAGTTGAAGTGGCAGTGGGTAGGACGCAGTATACGGACAGCCGAGGTTGCTGGGGCCGGAAGGTTCTCGAGTGGAAGCCACGGACCGGCAAGCGCAGCGCAGGATGTTCATCCACAAGGTGAACAGGCCCGCGGATCGACGGTGGATCCAGGCTGCTTCTGACCGGGCTTACTGGAAATTTATGGGGAAGGTGTAGGTGTCCTGCAGTGGACGTCCTGCGTCTAAAATGATGATGACTGTCAATAATAATTAGAATGGTTTTTACTACTTAGACAAATTATTTAAGTTTTTTCTACTTAGGTAGGTACTTAAGATAAAGTACGATAGTAAAAAAACTTTTCATTTACTTGCAGTTTCACTCGTCTTTAATTCGCCACCTGAATTTGCTCCTAATTAATTTCACAGCCGTTGTTTTTGCACAATGTTCAAAATATAGGTACCTAAAAATGTTATGGACAAACCACATATTTATCACTAGCTACTGGTACCCGGGCCTTCGTCCGCGTTGAAAAACGAAAAATATATCTAGCACCTGAGAAAATATATGACATCTTATGATGACGTTTGCGCCGTGGCGACAATGGCGCCCAATTTTTTATACAAACATACATCCATTCTCACAACTCGCATTTATAATATTTATTTAGGATGTGACTGAATTTTACGATTATAGCTTTAGCGAAATTTTTAATAAGTGGCTTTTCATTTATCAAAGATTTTGCTTGTAATGGGGCATACGCTGTATAATAGTTTTTAAACACAAATGATATTGTTCTGCAAGCTTTCTAATTTATTCCTTTTACAAATTCGTCTTTTCTCAGGGTCCGCTTTCTCGCGGGTCACGAGTTGCACACATCCACATCCGTTCTCCTCTGAATGGACAATAAGAAACTTGACGTCTCTGTCTCACGCGCAGCCAAAGTGATGATACTATCTCGCTCGTTGTGCGACGTTGTCAATTCGCTGTGCCTATGCCGACGCGAAGTGACCTTGTTATCGCGCTCCACTGGTTCTATGACGACGCGCGTCGCGACTCGTTTCCAGACTAGGTATAATTATTTCGGTTTTGCTACTGCGTTTAGCACTGTTATAAAATCTACAAATGTTTTTACGACGACTACATCACAAGTGAGCATTAAATGTGTATTTAACATACACAATTTGTTAGCATTTTTGAGTTTTATTTTTATTTGTTGATTCGGGAAACATGAAACATGACCCCTATCTCTATTTTCTTTAATGAATTTATCACTGAGAGACTTACATGCGAAAATAACACAAAAATAAAGAATAATGAGAACCCTCCTGATTTTTTTTATATTATAAGGGGGGCAGAGAGGCTGACGGTCCACTAAGACTTGATGGTAGGTGGTTACTGCCATCTAAGGACACAAGAAACACGAGGGGATCCTGGTGGGTTGCCATCCCCGCAGGAATTTGTTTACAGCTCGCTTGAAGAAGCCCATACCTATTGTAGCTAGATGGAAACACTAGTGTTGCCCAAATGCAAGACCAAGACGAGACTTAGCCAGTCTTGGTCTTGTTCTTGCGTCAATATACCTGGTCTTGGTCTTGGTCTTGGTATTGCGCTCACAGTCTTGGTCTTGGTCTTGCAGCAAGAGTCTCGCAAGTCTTGCAATCACCTATTATAGTCCAATCAAATAAGGCTTTAAATCGAAATTTGTGGTAAGTATGGGAATTTTTTCACCCCTTCTCGAGGGTTGTTTACAAAAAATCTCTTACTAGTCGTTTTTAGATTTTTCAAAGAAATACACACATAAAAAAATTCGGTATTTATCTCAAAATTCGGTTTTAGAGGGCCATTTTCTTGGACTAAAATTAAAATTGTTATCATTTTTTATTAACAATTGAATTTTTATTAACAATTTTTAAACCTTACTTGAACTGACAATGTATTATCTCTTTCTATGTTGTATCTATTTGACACAAGATAGAAAGAGACAATGTAGCATACGAGCTTCCGTTTGATAATAATATTCAAGGACAACCCGGACATCGCCGCGCTAAAGCCCTGCATAAAAAAAATGACCTTGCGGTAACTTTGTTTACATTTGGTATCGCTTCTCAATGGCCCTAGATTATTTCCTTCATCGACGGCACGTAAATTTTTTTTTTGAACTATATTTTCCGTCATCAAAATTTATATTTTGTTATAAACTTGTACCTATCATCTAATTAATAGATCTGTCGGCACGAAATATTTTCATTGTCAATTAAATAAATGTGTCGCCAGGTATGAATTAACAAATTAATGTCAATATGTATCTAAAAAATAAATGTTTTATCAAAAAAATCGTAGTTTGTCCTATGAATAAAACTTTGTTGTGAAAATGATAGATTTGTCCCTTAAATAATAGCTCCGTACTAAAAAAAATGGTATATCTGTCAGCAAATAAATCAATTATCGTATCGTCGCCAGATTATGACTTCCTTTTATTTATTTTGTCTCCAGTACACAGTAGTTATATTTTATCTTTTCAGTTATCAAATAATACAATTCGTTACCAATAACAGTTCAGTTTATAAATTCATTGAAAAATGTTTAATTAAAGGGGCGGAGCAAAATTCTACTAGAAATTTAGGTAAATTATACTTTATTATAATTTACGTAGTAATTTACATAATAAAAAATAAATAAATACATCCTATCAATTTACAGGATGTAAATATAGTAAAACAATACCTATGATGTATAATGAACTAGCTGAGTCCGCGGTTCCGCTCTCGTGGACTCAGTGGTTTGATTTAAGTTGCAAGACGCAAGAGTCTTGCAGGCTTAGTCTTGTTCTTGCTTAAGTCTTGCAGGGTCAGTCTTGGTCTTGGTCTTGCTACAATTAGGCAGTCTTGGTCTTGGTCTTGGTCTTGCAAAAATGCAAGAACAAGACCAAGACTGCAAGACTTGCAAGACTTTTGGGCAACACTAGGAAACACATTGGAACCAGAAGGGAGATTATAACATATGGAAAAATTGCCGTTATAGGTAGGTTCCTAGACAATAGTTCCTAGACACTTTAAAGAAATCATGTAATTTTTATCTTATAAGTAAAGGTAGATCTTCTTACTTACATAGTAAGTATAAATTGAAGTCGCTGTCGGCGTTTCTCTGTCTGTAACTCCTCCTAAACCACGCAAAAGACTACTTGATGCTGCATCAGGTCAAAATTACCATGTCATGGGAATATATATCAAAGTAGTATATATCAAATTTCGTCAACATAGACTAATTATATTCAAACGCCTGAAAACAGATATTCATAAATTACAGCTAAGAAACATCTCGATTACGTCAGTTTTCAAAAAAAAAAAAAAACAGGATCGATATCGAAACTGTTATCAGTTTGGGAGCTACGATGACACGGGTTAAATGTAATTTGGAGAAAGTTAAATGCATCCGTGCGAAGCCGGATCTTTGCAAGACTTGAGGACTTATTTGAATACATAACGACATAAAACGGCATAATTTACTTAAATTGTTCCTACTTCGCGAACGCTAATAAAAGGAATATCATTATCATGTAATATACATAGGTACATAGTATATGATAAAATCGTTGTTCGTCTGTGCGTTTGTGCACGCTACTCTCAGAAACTGTTTAACTGATTTGAATGCGGTTTTCACTTATATAGATAAGTACCTATAATATTGTAGCAATTTAAGTAGTTTGTTATTTATTTATTTTTCGATTTGATTATAACAAAAAAGTTATGCGCTAAATATTCCTAATGTTTGTGTTTGTCTTTCTATATGTTAATTATCTATGTTTTTATAATGACCTTAGTTTCAAATAAAATTTATTCTTATTCTAATACCACGCGTATGAAGTCACAGGCACAGTTAAGTAGTAGGTACCTATAAGTTAATAAGAAAAGTAGGCTCTGAAAAATATTTACCACAGTTTTATTTGCGTGATGGCTCCTTTTGTTTTTTTTTTCAGTATACCTACCTTGGTGAATCAATACAGGAAAGAGGAAATTTTAGACGCGGTTGTTACGTGGAAATGATTACTCTCCACAATAATTTTAAACTAACAATGCAATAGTTGATGAAGGTTGAAATCAAGGTGAAAAAACTCATTACAAAATACAAGAAAAAATTAAACAAGTTATAATCGAAACTACTATCAAGAGTAGGTAGACCATCAGCATGTCTGAAGACTTGTATAAAAACATAAGAAAAGCTAATAGCTTACCTATTTCATAGGAAAAGGATTTTTAAGGAATTATGTTGAATTTCTTGGTTTCTCCATTCGTGATTATCATAGTGATAACGATGACATAATAACAGATTAAGATACAAGGAACTGACGTATTAAATGATTAGAGTTGGATCACGTCAGTTCCTAAGTAATGAGTAAGTAAGTAATGAAACTTAAACAGTAAATTATTCATGAAATTGGTTTTTAATAAAACATTCGTAATTTTTTTTTCCGAAAAAAAAAAAAATTGCCATGAAGATAATGATCCAAAGAACGATTTTATTACCTGTGTTTTTGTTGTCTATGATATCTATTACCTATGTTTTATTAGATTTAGTAGTGGGAGGGCACTTACAGAATACCACCGTGAAATAAAAAGAATATGTGCTATTGTGTTTCGGTGAATGAGTAAGGAATGCCAGAGCACTTGAAGCAACTATTTGTGTTGCTTGTGTTATAGATGACGGTAGCCACCTACCATCTAGTGGACCGTCAGCCTGTCTCGATCTAAACATAAAAAATGAACGCAAAGATATTTAGAATAAAATTCTTTTTGCCATATTTAAAAGTAAACAAATAACACATTCCTTACATATATAATAATGTAGGCTTTTACATTTTTACATACATCACATAGGTACTATAACATATATTGAGGTAACCATAACTAAGATAAAGGTTCATTCAAATAATCAGCGATTATCTCCTAATCAGTAATCTTTACCAAGTAATATGTAAAGCGAATAAGTTTTACAAATGCAACGAACGAATGTCAAGCACCTTTGACTTATTCGGTTTGTATTCGGGTTACATGTGAATAACACACGAATTATAAAGTAAAATTTATCAGTACTCCGAAACAGCTCGGGAGTGCGACGTTATTTAAAAGTTACTCGAACGAAAACGTCGAGGGAATAATTTCTTCTGCCAACATGTAAACACGGATGCAAGCGTCCATGATCACCCAAAATGAACCAAGTGTATTCGCATTGTTTTAGAACAACGGACCTTATGCCACAGTAATAGAGATAAAATTTCCAGGCAAGTTTGAATGAAATGCGGCAGTTTTCTGGGATCTTGCATTCGTAGTCTATTTTTGGCTGCGGTAGGCGGTCGCTCCAATGCATCGTGTTTTTTTTTTACTTTTTAGAAGCCCTCTGTTACTTGAGGCTACGTCTGGATTTAGCCCGTATTTCCGGCTATTGTGTCAGGGTAGTTTTATAGTTCGATACCTGAAACGATTAAGCCTAACTTTACTCTTTGTTCTTAACTTAAAAAATCCTCGAAGTCATTAAAATTGTGCCACTGCCGCCGTTTATGCTTTAATGATCCTGCTTAATCCACAAATTAAAGTGACAGGGCACACTGCGTTTCGCAGCTTCTTACAGAAGACTATAGTGTAATACCAGCAAATGTGCTTTTGTGTTTCGGTGAGTGAATAAGAAATGACAAAACCCATTACCCTATCCCTTAATCCTTCTATAGTCGGCAGGGCACTTGCAGCACCTATGGCGTTGTTTGAGGTGTAGGCGACGGTAGCCACATACCATCAAGTGGCAGTGGCTGTCGACATTAACATTAAAAAAATTAAAATGAACCAGATTTTTGCGGGATTCTACAGATTATACAATGGTGAATGCTCTCATGAGTTGTTTTAACTAATGCCGCCACACATATTGCCATGAATGCATGAAATGATTGCGAAGTTTGTCCACAACTTAACTTGGAATAAGGGCACACATGGATGGATATCCTGATGGAACGCGAATTGAAGGAAAAGTATCATGTAGATTAATTATTACTATTAAGTATCTAATAAAGACCGTCCGCGGTTTCCACTATAGAAAGGGCATTGGGTAACTTTGTATGGAGGGTTGGGATCATATTTTTTTCTAGCGGCCATTAATAAAACCTATTGTCGTTTATAGTCGTTGCAGAAACGTGGTATAATGTGCAAAAAAGAATAGCTCCAAACTATATCGAACGCGAGATACATAAGGGTTTCAAGATCTTTCCTGCAGTAAAATGAAATATATATAAAATGAAAGATAAAATGAAATATATAGTCATCTCCTAGATGTATACGACCTATTATATCGTTGACTAATCTATGATCAGTTAAAGGGGCTCCAAAGACATTTAATAATGCCCCAGCGATTTTTACTTCATCCAATAAATGAGTAGCAGCAATATTAAAATTCTGAGCTCGTAGTTGTCGGGACTGATTTTTCAGTCTTTCGTTAATAGTCTCGACAACCCAGCGGCACATAGATACTTTTCGCGAGTCATTAGCTTGCTCTACAGTAAGCTGGTTCTGTCTCTCGTTTATAGATGCAGACAAATATGCCAAGTATCCGTTGACTCTAAGTCTTCGACGCTATCGCGGAACCCTCTATCTAATATCAACACATCTTTTTCTCGGAAGTACCAGTTGAACGGATCATTGTGACTTTTAACAATACCTGATAGAATAGATGCATTGGACTTTGTAGCTGCATATCTGCATATAATATGCATTCCAGTAGGTAGGGGGCACCCATCAGGGCAGACTATTAAAAGGGATTTTAATAAATGGCGAAACTTATGCAAGATTTTCTCTGAAAAAAGTAATTACTACTTTTCTGCAAATAAATGTACCTACCATCTAATTAACAATAGTTCTCCTTTCAGACACAGTTGCGTTTAAATTGCTAAATAATGCATTTGGGATGGAAAGACACCGTTGAATAACTTCTTCAAGTGTGATAATATTATGGTCATAGCCCAAAACAAATTCAGTCATTAAATCACATCTCACTAGACGCATGGTTATTTCAAAAGTTTTTCTTGCCATATTGAAAACACTCGATAGTCTCTCATCTGAGTCTCCGTTGTGTAGCTTAGTAAATAGGTACTTTATACCGCTGATATATATACTTAGGTTTCTTGAAATTGATGTTTCGAGAAACCTATGTAATAATGAAAAACCGCATAATGTATAAAGGCAAGTCTGTCAAAGTATAGGAAAACCTTAAACGTCGTTAAGATGTCCATCAAGCCATCTCTTTTTTATATGAGCAGGTGAAAATTCGGTTAGTATCCTGCGAGTATTTATTTCAATGTCTTGCCACACTTGCTGTAAAAAATGTTATATAGAAGCACGTGCGATACAGAAGCATTTTCTTTGGAGAACTAAAGCTCTTATGTCGATACTAGATAGTGCCCGCGACTTCGTCCGCGTTGAAAAAGCAATATATCGCTGACATCGTTATTGATATTACACTTAGCCAGGAGTTAGTTTCCTTAATTTTAGATGATCCCTCGGGAATAGTCCTTTTTTTCTGTATGAAAGGTACTCTATGTCCTTTCTGGCGTCCCAGACAAGGTGTATGCAAAATTTCATGGTAATCGGTTGGGTAGTTTTTGCGTGAAAGAGTAACAAACATCCATTACATCTATACATCCATACATCCAAACAAACTTTCGCATTTATAATATTAGTACGGATGAATTCTTTGCAATTTCCTATTGTTGCATCCAGCAATATTGAAACTCTGACGTTATGGGACAAAAACCCATTATAAGGCGCTCGACTGTAGCCCGGTAACATCATGAAATATCAAGTGTTACCTATACCTACATGTTATATACCTGTTCGTCTGGACTGCTTGATCTCGGACATTTTCATTTACTACATACAACACAATGGTCAAATTGTGAATATTGTCGAGGCGCCGGCGATGATAGGGTTATGTATCTGGGCATTGCAAGAGCTCAGCCTCCGCAAGAGGTTGTTTCGCGAATCCGTTCGCGTGCACGCGAAAAACTCTTCCTGAAATGGAGTGAGAGGTTGGCCGAGCCAGGTGCCGGCCACCGCACCGTAGAAGCTAGGCGGAACGTGAGACACGGGGCTCTCACGTTCCGCTTAGTGCAGGTATGCTCTCGGGGCATGGCTGTTTCGGGAGCTATATCCAACGGGTGGCTTGTAGGGAGCAAACTCCAGAGTCTAAATCGTGTGCGTGCGCTGGAGGACAGCGTACAGCACACTCTTGCGGAGTGCCCTAGATGGTCGGCCGCAGCGAACTAAGCTCGCTGCGACCATTGGACTGGACTTCTCTCTGCCGCCTGTAGTTATCTTAGTATAGATGTAGTATCTTAGTATCTAGTCTAGCTGTACCATCTCGGGGCAGGAGTCGGGGCCTGAGGGCCTAGTGCGAGTTTTACTCGATCAAACGCGACGAACAAGTAAATGTCAATTTGTATGGGAATGAAGCAGACCTACACGTGAGACACCAGGTGGCGCTGCTTCATTCCCATACAAATTGACATTTACGTGTTCGTCGCGTTTGATCGAGTAAAACTCACACTAGGCCCTCTGTTCTTCATGATAAGTAGGTCTTACCTATGTGGTCTTACCCATTGCCACTTCAACTTACTAATTAACCGGTTATGACGGTAAAGTTCGTTTGTATCCAGATTTTTTTATTTCTGCATCTCTATTCATAGCCCTCTCCACAGCTCGTCGATTCACGTTGTCTTCTTACTATAGGTCTCATCAGTGGGCAACGAACATTGGTCAGAGGAATTTTGTACAAGATGTCTCGGAGCTTCTTGAACACTGTCCATCCGATCTGAATACGATGATTCTCGAAATTTGATGTAGGTACCTACCTAATTAGTGTTTGTCCTAAGTAGGTAAAACTATACCTACACAGCACACAAAATAACTAACTGATGGTGAAAACGGCAACAATTTATGAATGATGTAAATGTCTGTCTGTAGGTATTTAAGAATAAATAATACCTACTTACGTACACCGAATTGAATAAACGCATAACAATCAATGTTTATATGGAAAAACATTAAAATAACTTCGATATTTTACTACACGAATATGTTATCTGCATGTGTGCATAATAATTATGGTTTTAGCTTTAGCCTTGTAGCGCCATCTGTCAGTCTTTGCTGAAATTATTAACTCCACGCGTCAAGTTTCTTATTGGTGTAGGGGGAAGTTGCCGTCATCTGTGCAAGTGAGAGGCATATAGACTTTATTTATGGTGCGTGAAAGGGACAGAACAACAACAAACGCCGTTTCCATCGATTCGGAGGTCACAAGGCGCGCATGTCAAGTGCATTCCGATAAAAATAAAATTGAGAGCGCTGCGCTGATTACATTCATTAAAATTACTGCTTCAGTTCAAATCACAAAGCCAACCGTAAAAATGGTATACTCATATCGTTATGTTTTACTTTTTCACACATATACAATATCAACCTAGAGCGTAGGTCTACTAATCCTACCGATATTAAATGCAAAATTTTCTGAGGATGGAAGTATGGATGTTTGTCATTCTTTCACGCAAATTAATAGGTATAAAATGAGAAAGTGAGTGTGTTTGTTATGTTTTCACTCCTTCGACCATAATTAAATTATGTGTAGGTACACCTTGCGAGGGATACAGAAAAGATATTTAGAGTACCTTTCATCTAGAAAAAAGTACCGTTCCCGAGGGATTCGAGAGAAGTCGCGGCAAAAAGCTAAGAACACAATATTTTCAAATATACTTATAAATACTCATTGGCCTCTGGGTCAATGAAATTATTTTACGTGAATATAAGTAGGTACCTACATATTATAAATAAATAAATAATAAAAAAATCTTTATTTATCCATATCAATATACAGAGCAAAAAAATTGTATTGGTTAAGTTATGACAATTATGGCCCCTTATATCAATCAATCAACCAATCAATCATTTATTTATTTGCAACTTAGTAACATACAAAGAAAAGAAAAAAAACAATAACGGTAAGAAATAAAAAATAAAAAAAGTTACAAGTTACAAAAAGGTCCCTACTCAGTGTTTTGCTGGCATAGGCCAGCACTGATCTTCCGCAGGAGATCACCCTTAGTTAAAATACACACACACGACCATACACCATTACCTTAAAATCTAATGAATACAGATAAATTTAAATAAAATAAAAATAAAATAAAAAATAATAATAATAAAATAAAAATATGTCAAAAACACAACTGCTTGCATGAATAATAAACATGACAACATTACTTTAAAAGAACCAGTTCCCTGCCGAGCATATGTTATAAAAATAATAATAATAATAATTTAATTATAATTTAAAACACTGTCTAAAGAACATGGAGGTCGGTCTTAAAATTTACAAAAAACTACTCTCTACTCTTAATTTCTCCTCTCTTATCTGACTATTTAATAAAAATTTCTTTAGATTAGCTCTAAATCCCTGAGCAGTGCATTGATTCCGTACCTATTGGCGGTGGAATATTAGGGTGAAAGCCTCCCCCATCTTATTCCAGTTGACCTTATTCTTTGCTATTACCATCCAGTCCTTTCCTGCAGTAGATTCCTATTTCCATAACCTTATTTTCCTAGCAGTGGCTTCTCATGTATTTTTGGGTTGCATTAAAATCTCCCATTATTAAAGCAATTAATTCATCGGAAGATGAAATCGAACAATAATTCTATATGATCTAGAAGAGGCTCATGAATTAGTAGAAAAACCTACATATTATGATACTATATTTTTACTAACGTTTTAGCTTTTATTAAACAACTAGCTGGTGCCCACGATTCATCAGCATTGAAAAAGAAAATATATGAATAACATAACGGTGGCGTCACCACGGCGACAGTGGCGCCATTTTTTATATTTTTAGACAATGCCTCGGGAACCCAACACTTTTTTCAGGATAAAAAGTATCTATAAAAGGATCTATATTATTTTAATCCAGGTGCCAAATGTTATCTAAATCTGTTCAGTAGTTTTTACGTGAAAGAGAAGCAAACATCTATACATAGCTATACCATCCATCCTCACAAACTTTCCTAGTAGGATTAATAGATTTAGTGAAAATTCCGGCGCAGCGCTCCTTTAATTAAATGTACAGCAGATAATACAAGCCGAAGATAGGTCACGTTGAACATTGAACAAACCCAACACCAACACAACTGATAAAAGCGTCACACTTCTGCCCCTACAAAGCATTTATTCACTATCCTTTTCCAATGCATCAGTTTCCATAATTCCCTCTCTTTCCTACACTTCACGCACCCACGGACAAAAAGGGAAATTGTATTATCCTGAATTTCATTCTAACTGTAACAAATAGAGCTCAGTTTCCATCGACAACGCATTTCGGGAATAGAACTTTTTGATTGATTTGGTTCTTTGTGTTAGTGTCTATTCTCATACATATATCGTTGAGTTACCATGAAATATCACAGTTCTAAGTCAAACCCGATAAATACAGTGTCTAGCGGTTGTAACCATCCCCTTACAGAAGCCCGCTGTTTCAAGTACAGCTTTCAGTGCAGCGTGCCCTGCCACTACCTTTTTGACCAGAGCCAAATTTGAAAAGTTTAGTTTCAAAATTATATTTCCAAAGTTTATAGCCTTCATTTTCGCTACACGGCTGGATGCTGGCCAAGAACAATCCCATCTTTACTAAAAATTGACCCTACCAGGAATCGAACCCTAGTCCCCTGAGACAGAACTTAAAGGCAAGCACCCTAACCACCAATTCAACGACTCAGTTAAATTTTTACGCAAATGGTAAAATATCAATAAATTAATTAATTCACGACTCTTCCCAATTGACTCTGTCGTTGAACTATTGCAAGAGAGTTAGTATATTATATAATGTAGATTAGTAAATAACTATTTATATAATAGCTACCCGCCTACGGCTTCACACGTATGCAATTTTTTCCTGCAAATTAAGGCTGCAGTCTCGCTTTGCGACTTTACTTTTCTAGCCCTGGGTAGCCCCGCTCCTCTCCCCGCATTTACGCGTTAGAGCTGTACGTGAAGGTTGCTCTACTTCAATAAATAATTAATTTTATTAAAAACTTATTTTTATTTTTAATAAAAATTAGTTCTGTCTGTAAATTACAAAATTTGGTATGTTTTAGAGAAATAAACAATACGGACTTTGTAAAAAAAAACGTAAAAAAAAAACTAAGGAGTACCTACAAAGATTTATTTGTCGTTAGTTTTTTACAGACTGCACTAAAAGTGAGGTAATGTCTTTCGAGTGGTGCAATATTGTAACGTCACAGTTATAATACTTAGGTTCGTCACCTAAAAGTCGACATTTGCTTGCACAAGGGCAATTATCAAAACAAAACAAAACCGTATACATTGACCCATGAAGGAATTACTTATTTTATGGAGTCGCGTCTTGTGTAAATTAATATCATTTTTAAATCTAGTATTGATATTATGAGTATCACATTTTTTATTAAATTGACTAACTGATATTTTTATGCACATAAATTAAATTTTCGGTTTAAAGAATTTTTATTCTCATAAAAAAGAACAATTTGTCCACTTAAACTATGAGAACTTAATAACTACATAAATACATAATCCATCGGAGATAAATTAGTTATTTCCAACGTTAGTCCATATATATTCTTTCAATTTGTGTTTAAAGCTATGCATGCTACTACAATTTTTTACACTCTCAGGTAATCCATTGTATATCTGTGCTCCCTCATACAATTTTTTTTTTTACCATATTGTGTTCTAATTTTAGGCAATTCAATTTTATTTCTATTTCTATTATTTTATTGCGAATGTATTCTATATGTGCCCTGAAAGTTAATCTATTATCCAAAATTAGTCCCAAGTATTTGTTGGATCTTTGCAGTTTTCATATATATACTGACAAGTAACAGTTAAAAATCTTTATTTCCATTTGATAGATGGCTCTAATGGCCCTTTTTTGAAGAATAAAGATAGTATTTATGTCCGCAGCGTTGCCCCAAAGAAGAATCCCATAACACATTATGCTATGAAAGTAGCTGAAATAGACCATTCTATCTGTATCGACATCTGTTAGGTGTCTAATCTGTTTAACGGCATAAGCCGCAGAACTAAGCCTTTTACTTAGTTTTTCAATATGAGGACCCCATTGTAATTTAGAATCTACAGTAATACCTAAGAACACTGTCGATTCTACGGGCTTCAATTTTTCATTACCCAAAATCACATTGGTCCCAATATCTTTAACATTAGGGGTACTGAATTTAATAAGTTTAGTTTTCGTAGCATTTAAAAGGATAAAAAAATTTACACTAAACCAATGCACTACATTTGAATCTTTTATTGATAAGAAAATACCGGCAACCAAAACTACTCAGTGACCGCTGAGCGGTCATTGCGTTCAGAGGTGTGCTGTGCTCCGTGTTGAATTTTTACGTTTTTTGTAGGAGGCAAAAGAATTAATTACACGCTAAGGAATTCATATCAAGAAAGATGTTCTGCTGCAGCCATATCTTTCAATGCCAAAAAAACCGATCAATGCTCTCCGTAAATGCATATTCAAAGCACCTGCTGGAAAATACTCAAACATTTACGAAAAACAGAAAAATTAGAGGAAAATATCATCATCATCATCATATCAGCCGAAAGACGTCCACTGCTGGACAAAGGCCTCCCCCAAGGATTTCCATAAGGACCGGTCTTGCGCAGCCTGCATGCATCGGCTTCCCGCGACCTTGGTGACTTGGTCGACGGTCCACCGTGGGAGGCCTGCCCACGCTACGTCTTCCGGTGCGCGGTCGCCACTCGAGAACCTTGCTGCCCCAACGGCCATCCGTTCTACGAGCGATGTGACCTGCCTACTGCCACTTGAGTTTAGCGATTCTGTGAGCTATGTCTGTTACTTTAGTTCTCCTACGGATCTCCTCATTTCTGATTCGATCACGCAGAGAAACCCCGAGCATAGCTCGCTCCATCGTCCTTTGGGTGACCTTGAGCCTTCTTATGTGGCCCATCGTAAGCGACCACGTCTCAGTGCCGTATGTCATCACTGGCAACACACACTTTTAATTAAATTAAAAATCAAAATAAAAATTAAATTAAAAATTAAATAGTAAAAAAAAATAAAAATAAAAATTTACCTGATAATAAATTAAAAATTAATTAAGATATTAAATAAAATATTAAATTAAAAATTAATTAAGATATTAAATTAAAAATAAATTAAAAATTAAATAAAATAATAAATAAAAAAATCAAATTAAATTAAAAATTAAATAGTAAAAAAAAAATAAAAATAAAAATTTACCTGATAATAAATTAAAAATAAATTAAGATTATATAAAATATTAAATTAAAAATAAATTAAGATATTAAATTAAAAATAAATTAAAAATTAAATAAAATAATAAATTAAAAATCAAAATAAAAATTAAATTAAAAATTAAATAGTAAAAAAAAATAAAATAAAAAATTTACCTGATAATAAATTAAAAATTAATTAGGATTAAATAAAATATTAAATTAAAAATAAATTAAGATATTAAATTAAAAATTAATTAAGATATTAAATAAAATATTTTAAAAAAAATAATTAAGATATTAAATTAAAAATTAATTAAAAATTAAATAAAATAAATAAAAAATCAAATTAAAGATTAAATTTAAATTTAAATTAAAAATAAATTCAAAATTAAATAAAATAATAAATAAAAAATCAAATTAAAGATTAAATTAAAAATTAAATTAAAAATTAAATAGCAAAAAAAATTAAAAATTAAATTAAAAATTTACCTGATAATAAATTAAAAATTAATTAAGATATTAAATAAAATATTAAATTAAAAATTAATTAAGAGATTAAATTAAAAATATTTTAAAAATTAAATAAAATAATAGATAAAAAATCAAAATAGATTAAATTAAAAATAAACAAATATAAATTTAAATAAAAGTAAATATTTTTATAAATATTTTTTAAATTTTTATAAATTTTTATAAATATAAATAAAGTAAATAATTTTTAATTTAATTTTTAAAGCCATAATAGAGAAAAAATAAAATTTTGGAAATTCAATAAAAAAGTAATACCTTCACTATTGACAAAAACCATGATAATTATTACCAAATTCAAGGACAAATAAATATAACAGAAATGGATACCTGCTTGTTTGCCGTATGGAATGGAGTAGACCAATATACAAAAGTAGAATATATAAAAAGAGATACTACATTCTGGCAGAACAAAATGGTAGAATCATGAAGTAATTTTTTTTTAACTGTGCTACCTGAGTTGATCGATTCCCGTCTTGAACGTTCAATGCCAATCAAAGATCCTCCATATATCATTGAAGCCATAGAAAATAAGGCAAAAAAATCTGACCACAAAATAGTTATTTCGCTCTTTCGTGAGTACTTAAATTCCTCGGCATTTTAATTATTTAATATTTATCGCAAGTAATACAAGAAATAATTATATGACCCTGACACACAATGACAAAGAGTTATTATACTACTATACTTTTTTCTGACACACCGATATTTCTTCCTTTTTCCATCCATAATCGTTTATTTATTTGACAATAAATTATAATTCACTAAATGTAAGTCAATGTACGAAACTAATATACGAAGTTATACAAGTAAATAAAAAGCTAAGAGCTACGCGAGGGAAAGAGATTATCGTGCGAGCGAGAGGCAAAATAACATTGAGCTACACAAGACACGTTTGAACGCCGAGAAGTCCCAGCCAAAGAGAATATAATCACTACGTTTTAAGAGTCGGGACTCCTATATTAGCCAATAGGAGCCTATTTACATGGCATTCTCATACCAACATGACAAATATGTACGTCAAATAATAACAGTACCAACCACAGATTATTATGTTATTATACAGAGGTACCAACCTAACAACAGACCAAATAGTGCAGCTACACTGTGCGCTTGTTTTTATCGATGTCGATAAAATGTATATAAACTGGAAATGGAGGATATATCTTTTAAACAATATTGGAAGAAAACTACAAAAAATATGCAAATACAAATATTTTATTTTATTATTTCGCGACGCTTTGTTGCTGTGCTTTTTTAACAATATTTGCCGTTGATTTCTCTGCATACATATTTTAATGTATTAAGTTTTTCTATGGGAACATGTATTAAATCAGCTTTTCCCACAACCTTAACCTACTGTCTGCATCTAAAAAAAAAAAACGTTATTTTTAATCTTCGAATAATTCAATTATTTAACAATTGCCCATCGCTAATTCTTACAGCGCCCGTGAGAAGAGATTGGGGGGGGGGGGGGGGGTACTATTCAAAATCGGCATTACACTGGAATAATTCACCTATTAGCTATAAATTAGCATGTCGTATGCACGGCTTGGACTTTTTCAATGAAAATGACAAAAATAGGTATTAAACCTTTTTAGTCAGATTTAGAGCCAGTAGCCTTTTTCCGAAACCCAATTTAGTACATTTTTGAATAACATTTTAAAATTGCACTACCATAAGAAACGCATATGTAACTTTGTAGTTATCGATAGTTACAGCACATCACTAGTACATAATAACAAAAATAAAATTTGAAAACACGATTGTTTTAGATTTTAGCCTGCTGTACTTACATATAGCCAAAAAATTTCTATATCAGTTCTTACCGGGCCACATCCAAGGGAAATTTCGCCATAAACTTCCTTTGTTCGTTATTTATACGACGGGCTCGATCTCCACAAATCTCACATGTTACAAACCGCCTTTTCGGTGGCATTTTTATAAAACAAAAGTCACTGTGTATTTACACTAACCGTCTTCGATCACTTTGTCACTAAATTAAATCTTTAACAATTATTATTTGAGATAAAAATACAATGTTTTGAAGTTGCTATAGAACGCTTAATGGTACCTTTGTAGTAATGTCACAGAACATTAGATTCTCAGTAATATTATGAATAAGTACTCTTTGTCTAAAAGAAAGAGAAACTGCAGTGAGTGAGTGTGATAGCATTATCCGCCATTATTTGCCATGCAAACTCCATACTAAAAAATAATGTTTTGAAGTTGCGATAGACTGGTCCCAGCGGAACTGAGGGAAATTTCAGGAATCTTTTGGTTATGTTTCAATAGTTTAAAGTAATGCACAAACATTTATTTTCGTATTTTTTTAAAAATTAATTTACTAAAAAATAGTTCCTTTTTAAGGGGTTTTATAGAATCTGCGCTAAAAAAAGTTTTTAATAAAAAAAAACCACTATGTTTGCAGTGGTAAAATTCGTGAAATTACAACTTTTAAAGCACGCTGTTTAAGAAAACTAAAACATTTCTCAAAAAAGTAACCAATTTAGATTATTGTCAACGATATAGTAATAAATGTAAATTGGATACATTTCGTGTTTTTGTTATAATTTTTACGTAGCATGTGCTTCAATGAGACCTTCAACACGTTTTGCCTAAATATAGGCATGTTTAACGCCTAATAGAGCTATTAAAATGTGCATCAAAATAAAATTAAAAAAGTGTTTTGGAAAGTTCAAATCCAAAACTTTAAGTAAATGTAAAATATATTTCATTTATTCCTTTTTTAGTAAGTATAAAAAAATATTTACTTTCTGTAAATTAAGCAAGAACACAAATTTTTAGGAGACCCGGGGCTTAATACACAAGTTATATATAGTATATTACATATACAGATTTCAGTCCCAAGCAGTTTTATAAGTTCACATAATTTCTGATTTAGTAAATATACCTTGATTTAAAGTGGACATACCTATTTAAATTTTAGAGAATGAGCAAAACGAAGTACCACTGTTCATGGTTCCTGCTTGTTAAGACACGCAGATCGATCTTGCTAGCAACTGTGCACGGTGTACAAGGGATTCGATTTACGGATGGCATTTTCTTATGATATTTTTATTCAGTCTGAACTTAGCATCATTTTTTAGAATTAATTCATGGATCTAGTTCACTGATAGCTTTGTCTCCTTTGTCTCCTCCTTGGCGGAGTAGAGAGACAAAAAATAAAACCAGATTTTTTAGTTGTTTTGCCGGGTATGCCACTAAGTTTTTGTAATTATTTTCCAAAGTATGTTCTATTTTCTGATAGATTAAATTGTTTATTTTTTTGTTTAATTTTTGTAGTTTAACTAATCTTTTCTTCTTTTCCAGTATGCACCAAAATCCATATGTCGGCTTCACTCACTACATTTCTTTTTCACTTGAGAGCTGCCACTTGTCAATGTCAACATGTCAATGTTGAAGTAGGTAGAAAATTTTCCTACAATATCTATCAATACGCAAGTACCTACTTAATGTAATAATTTAGTAGGCAAACGTGAAAGAAAGAACTATACAAGTTACCTATTGAAGTTTATACCTACCACAACTAAATATCTTGAGATCTGTCTTGATAATTGAATTCCGTGTTGAGCAATCATTACACACACGCGTAGATACCTACACCCACACACATGTATATTTATCAGTACAGTGTACGAACAAAATGACCACACAAATGCAATATATCTACAAACACGAATCGTTATTACAAAGCTGAAAGCCACACAAGCGCAATGCAAACTTTAAGCCAAAATAGACCTTACAGCTTCGTAATGTGTCCTACATTTACCGATCCGAGATAACCTCAAAATTTGAGTTTTTGTCTTAACAGATCATGTTATCAAGTGTTAAACGGCTAATTGACGTTTTAGACTGTAAATAAGGTTCACTTAAGGGTTAATTTGGGTTATTTGGTTATTTGTTTTGTGATTCAGGCTGCGTATAAAGGTGTGTATCGAATTTCGAGTTGTTCTCACATTTGAGTGTTGCGTGAGGGATTTTGTTCCGCATTCCGTTGTTAGAATGAAGTTGAAAACTAACAAATACATTTGTTTTTGTGATAACACAGTGACAGTTATGTGAAAATTGTTTTGTGGCCTGTTGTTTTATAGGAAGAAATGAGTGTGAGTTTATTTTTATATTTTTTTGTCATTTCTCATAGTTATTTTACAAATATTTTATGTGCTCACTTAATATCTAATTACAGTCATAAAAGTAAGTATAAATAATTTAAAAAAAATGTCATGACGCCAATGTGCAAAGATTAGGTACATCAAGTGTTAGGTGCATTATAGTGTATTTTAATTGACAGAATATTTCAGGTAATATTTTTTTTTATTATCAGGTACACATATTATATTTCATTCACACACACAGTTAACAAATAAGCATTAGTGTTGTTTTTTTAGTGCCTAATCTAAATCAGTACTAGATTCTAATCTAATTCTAATCTACTACAGTACCTAATAACAGACCAATTTTCTGTTCTTGCCTTAGGTCTGTACAAGTACCATTTATTTAATTTATAACTTCTCATTTGCAATAACATGGCATACATCTTTTGTTTCTTTCAATGCTATTGCGAAGGGTTTTATCATTGTTCCTCAGACTTTATTCTATTTTCACCCTAATTCTATACTTGATCTAAGGCGCAGTTGCGAGGTCTTAAAAGAAGAATTAAGATCCGTAGAACTATTTTTAAAAAATATTTTTATAACATCCATTGATTTCCTATTTGCCAGAAAATTTGCTAAAGAAGATTCCAATATCCATACAATGTTATAAATGTGTCTGTTGGTTAACTACTCAACCGATCATGAAATACTGGTCCCCAGAGGTTCATTCTGAGCATCCAAAAATAAAAATAAAAAATCAACGCCTTAGGTATACATAAATATACGAGCAATAAAGATTGAATTTTAACACCTAAGAAAAAGGAACGCGGGCGAAGTCGCGGGCAAAACCTTTAACAAATAGTGTTAATTAAAATCTATTAAAAGTCTCATTTATAAAGGTCTCAGTGTACATATTTCAGTAGGATTTTCACTAATGGAAAAAATGATCCAGACTAGGAAGGTTGTATAAAATTTTTAGAAAAAAATTGCATCCGTGTGAATGTAAAATAGAATCCCGGTCTAGAATAAAAGCAAGATTTAGAATCATTTTGATATAATAAGATTTTTTTTTCTAACCTTCAAATGAAGCACTTTGATGAAGACTGTATTAGGGAGAAATCATACAAAAGAGAGTAAAACAATAGTTTCTGTAGTTGAACTTGTCAGAGATTGAACCTCAGATCGGCTAGTGAGTATACCACTTAACCAATATAGAATTAATGAAAAATGGTTAAAAAAATTCTACCACGTCTATACATTGTAACAAACATATTCTTATGAGCTCTTATATATATATATATTTATATATATTACTGTTATGAAACTTATATGAGCTCTTAAAAATAACTTTATGAAAGCATTTTAAAATATTCAACAGACATATTTGAACAAAATCGAACAGACAAATAGCTAATCAACGGGTGGCAAAATCAATATCACACTAAATAGGTTCAATCACGGGCTTGAAAGGGGAGGCCGGGGTTACACCAGTTGAATGCCGACATTGACCTACTTTCGCCTCTCCCCTCCAAGGGCGTTAAACTCCCCAATCTAAAAATATATTCTATGATGATAAAGCTGTTTACATCTCATTTTAGGTGAATATTGGATCAGACTGTCCCGTGTTAGATTGGAACATATTAATGTTGATTACTAGTGACATGTTATTAAAGTTGCAGTACGTTAGAGTCTAAGATACAGTAGCGAATATACAAAATCCTATATCGTGAAATATTTTGTTTTAACAACATTATCATGACTTGAAGTTATAATAAACGATAAATTTTACTGTGACTAGGTATTAGAGTTTTCGATTTCTCGACATATTTTATTTCTCTAGTATCAACTAGAGAAATAATACTTTTTATCAAAAAATATGTTAATAAAAATAAAAGAAATTTAGTCAACAAAATTATTTACCATTTATTTATGAGATCAATTTTTATCTGAAGATACTTACCCAGTCTTCTTTAATTATTTAATATTATCTATAATTATTTAAAATGCTTAAAACAATCAACTATAGGAAAGCTAATCAACTAAATAATCAGTGAAATAATTATCAAATAAAAGAAATGACTTTAGAGGCTTCGGAAGTTTTAGGTTCTTTTTTTTTTAAATAGAGATGGGTTTGCTCTTGGCCAACATCCAGGTGTGTAGCGAAGATGAGGCTTATGATGGAGCGAGCTCACCCAGAAGGTGCCTATTCACTCGAACTTTGAATAGATTCAGGTTATATGTGCTCGGAAATACAGACGCCGGCAGGGAGTTCCAAACCTTGGCAGTGCGCATTATAAAGGATGTTTTAAAGCGCTTGGTCCGAAATAGAGGGATATCGACAAGATGAGGATGGTAACCAGCCGTATGTCTGTATGTCCGATGGAAGAAAGGGGAAGGCGGTATGAGTTCATGCAGCTCCTGAGCACACTCTCCGAAGTACATCTTATAAAAGACACATAGACTGGCAATTTTGCGTCTATGTGCCAGGCTCTGCATCTTAGTTTTTAAAAACGTAAAAAGTTCTTGACTGAAAGCAAGCTAAAATATATTATATATACCTATCACTCGCCTTGCTTCCCCACCTTCACATAGTATACCCCATAAGTACTGGCGTAGAGTAAGTAATATTTACTCCCAACAAATGGCGCCGCTCCCTTCCTAAATTGTCTTTTGCAATTAATAGGTAATTTGTTCAATTAATTGAAACAGAGGGATGATTCGGTCTCTATGCGTGAAACATTGATGAAAGTAACGTTTCATCTTAAGTAGGTATCTACTTTGAAGTAAGTATCTACTTAAAGTACTTTCAAAGTAACTACAGTGAAAATATACTTGCTTTTTATATAATTTATTTCCTTTTTATATAATTTAGAATTGTGCAAAATATATTGTGAAAGGTGGCTTATGATATTTGGATTAATTAGACAGGTGTCTTATGAAAATAGGTTAAAATCGAAATTATAATTGAAACGGGTTTTCTGTCAGAATTGCATTATTCGAATATTTTTGTTTTTCAAGTTACACTGTGATTAGATCCTGACATCGTACGTGATACAGTAGCACTAAAATGTCTTAACACTTCTTGTAGTAACCACGAAGAAAATTCTACGCACGGTGTAACATTTTCTCCTACAGACTCCTGAAGCTTTCGTGATGTTTTAACTGAAAATCAACAGGTGGCGCAAATGTGCAAGATAATTTTCTCGTAAGAATAATAAAAGAAAATATCCTACAGTAACATTCAAGTAAATGTAGGTATCAGATACTATACTTTTGTGAATTTTGACTATTTACCTACTAGATGTATAATTCGAGTTCACAATAAAAGGAATATTTTAACTAGAAATTTGAAGAAGGGCTTTCATTTGTTATAATTTTTGTGATTTTAACACATTTAAAGTTGTAAATAAATTATACCAGTAGGTAATTAATTATATAGACTAAATCTTTAAATAAATGAATATGGTAAAATCAGAAAGTAATTCTTAATATTATGTCTTTATTATCTGACAATATATTATTCTAAAATGTGAAGGGCCCAAGATAAAACCATTTTGATGGTTCCATGTTTCCGGTCCAAACTCGCCTACTACGATTTTCTGTCATGCCGCAAGCAAGAAAATAATATGTGTGCGAGATAACTACTGAAAATATATTAAAATTTAAAGTTGGCTCTTCGCACATTTCGTACCATTTTTGTACGAAATATAATCGTGCAGCAAGATGACAACTAAGCCAATCGTTTACGTAAGGTCTCACCCTACTATTACTGTCGACAACACACATTGTTTTGTCTCATTTTTATGACTACAATCGTTACATGACTAAGCATGCTAAATATAATATCCAATTTGCTTGTCTTTCAAATTCAGATACGATGTTATTGCTATTGCACAACCTAGTATTATACCTATCTGCCATATACTTCCTTGAAATCGCAGGATTTTTTAATGTTGAAGTCGGCAGACAGGCTGACGGTCCAACTGTTTTCAAAAAAGTTTGAAGTTTTGAAGTTTTGAAGTCAAAGACAGCAATGAGTGACTTAATGAAACTTCTTTTGAGCGACTTAATGACTCAGTATATGAATACTGAATTCAAATTCAAATATCCCAAAAATGTATTCAAATTTTTCCACAAAACTTTGTCCGTATTTATAACGTGTCACGTGTATGCAAGACAGTGTCTTTTGAGCAACTTAATGTAATATTAAGTTCGTTAGACTCAGTAAGTACCTATATGAGGTCCATGCGCGGATACAAAATAATAATTAAACAAAGGAATACGAAATAATAATTTGATAGTCGGTCTACCTAAGTATATGTTATGAAACAATTAATTCTACCGTCTGACACAGGGCAACAATGTGAACCGATAATAGGCGTAATTACTAAGTAATTAACTAGCACGACGTTGTATTTAGATCCACAGTGCGTTATGGTCCTGCGCAACTAAATTTCTTCTCTTTTTTAATTTGACATTAAATAATAGTATATTCAAGGACTTTTAAAACAAAAGGAGGATGCAATGTCGGTAAAAAATGGGGCGTGGCTGTGTCGTGGACACCGCCAACGAATTCAAATATAAAGTAGAATTATTAACAAAACCCTAACACCTATCAATTATTGAGGCTATATATCAAAACCCAGAATAGTCGTTCTGAATGTCGGCGTTCGGAATGAGAAACATAAAAGTTGCGGCTTTAACTGTAACCTAATGAACTTTCAAAACTGTGTGCAAAGCTATGACAGAATCTAACCAATCATATCCTGGATTCCTTTATAAATGGATTGTGCTTAATTTTCAAAATATGGTATTTTTCAGATTTAAAAAGGTTTTAGCTCTTCTATTCTTGAATAGACAATAGGCACTCTAAAGTCATCTTAAGTTTCGTGTAATAACTTTTCTGAGTTTGAGTGATTTATAATATGCTCGTAATTTTTAACGTCTATTTTAAAGTCTTTAAAATCTATGTGAGCCAATGCAAATACAAGATAGATACTCAAATCATATTAAGTCTTTACTGTTAAGAGTAGGTACTTACACCACTACATAAGAGTTTACGAAATACTGAAGTTTCAATAGGTATTGTTACGTCGCAATAAAATTGGGACAGCTTTATCTCTCCCGAAGCAATTTTATTGTCCCCCGAAGCAAAATGTCTTAATTCCCTTTTGTTTTTTAGCGGCTCATTAAACAGACCGTTGTACCGAAAATATTTAATGTCGTCATAACAAACATGGATACTTTTATATTGAACTGGAAACATGTTTAAGATTATTAAACTTCAAAGAGATTTGGAGTCCTTATAACATCAAAGAGGACGCGATCCATGTTTATTAATATCCATTAAAAATGAGACTGTTTTTGAGAGTTGATTTTAGGGATAGGGATACATGGATAAACCCTCATCGGGCTACCCCAATGTTCAGTTCTTTTGCTTATTGTAGATATATACCTAATTAGTTTTCGGTAAAAAAAAACACCCAATAAAACATTTTTTTATTAGGCCTAATAATAATAAAACGAAATATTATAACCTCTATTATAACGAGTTTCGGCAGAAAAAATTCTACAAATATTATGTTTTATTCACAAAACACAAAACACACACATTGTCGTAACATCATAATTGTTTATATCGTTACCTACCTATTTTTTTTGCGTCTTACTTATCGTTTTTTTTAATGATTCTGCTTAAAATAGTAGTTTGACTCCTACTAGCCACTTGATCTGTTACCTACTATCCTTACAGTCAACCTATTTCCAAAATCATTCTTTTATTTATTAAATTAACAAACATCCTACGAATGAGACCTCTGGAAGAGCAAATCTCAATAAAATACTTGTATTATACAGGTGGAAAAATAAGTCGGGCCCTGGAGGGAAACTACCTTAAATCCTTAAGTTAGCTCATTTTACATAAAGGAGACATTCCTTTATTTTTAAAAAGAAACAAAACTGCATTCAAAGATTTTTAAAACTCGCTTGCCTCGCCCGGGACTCGAACCAACTAAAATTAAAAAACAAACACTCGCTATTTTATTATACTAATCGATAGGATTATTATTCAGGATAAAATTTCTCTAACAAACATTTGGTCTTAAAAATAAAAATGATCGTATAATCTAACATTAGCTTTATTTTGTTATCAATTTGTTACACTTAAATTATTTAACTGATAAATGAGCCCCCTCGTTCCGGATACACAAATTTAGTCTCCGTTGAAATTCATTTCTTGTAGCCTTCAGCAAAGTGTTGTGGTGTATGCCCCTAATAACATTTTCTACAACCCTTAGCTCTTACACGGTGTCATAACAGGTTTCATAAATAACATTTTTTACATCTTCATGGATATCTTGTACGACAGACGAGAGTAAGAGCTAATGTTTGTTAGAGAAATTTTATCCTGAATAATAATCCTATCGATTAGTATAATAAAATAGCGAGTGTTTGTTTTTTTTAATTTTAGTTGGTTCGAGTCCCGGGCGAGCCAAGCGAGTTTTAGAAAATCTTTGAATGCAGTTTTGTTTCTTTTAAAAAATAAAGGAATGTCTCCTTTATGTAAAATGAGCTAACTTAAGGATTTAAGGTAGTTTCCCTCCAGGGCCCGACTTATTTTTCCACCCTGTATAGTCTAAGGTCTTCCTAATGATTGATACTTTATCCGTACCAAAACTTAATCAAAGCTTTTCAGCGTTGTTACCTAGTAAAGCTATCATAGTTAGTTACGCTGTACATGAAATAACAGATATGTGTTTTTCAGCATATGACAGATGACAGCATGAGTGACGACGTGTTTGAAGAGGACACTTTACGAGCACCCTCAATTAGAAATACACCTTCGCCTACTGGTTATAGAGACTACCACCCGCCTACCGATACACCTCTACGACCCCAACACGATGATGATATGCCTATTCATAAAGTTAGTATAACATTTTTGTAATTTATTGTCAATACCATTTAAATACTACCTAGTAGACTGAAAAATGTTGGAATTTTCCACTGTTTTGTTTATTTAATATTAACCTCATAACTTAAATATTTAAAGTTGCAGTAAGCACGTAAGAGAAATCATGCGATAACATGTATAACGAGCTCTTATCTTTTTTACATTTTTATTCTTAGTCTCGAATTTAATGTATTCCCTCGTATTAATATTAGGTATCTAAAAGATGTTTCTGACTTAACAATAGGAATTGTTCCCATTTATTGTGCCAGAAAGTAAATGTGCACAAGCAACAATCAACTATATACCTAATACTTATTATAAGCCTTGTTAACGTCTACTGACAGATGTCTGGAGGGTTTCAAAGGAGAGCTCTTGTTCTAAATTATGATGAATTTAAGTTGAAATCAGCCTCTCTCCCCTCATTTCGTGACAGTGCGATAAAATCATTGCACTTTTGATCATTTATTTATATAAATATGCATGTATTTGTGCTCTGTTTTATTTAAAAGTACCTACATATAAAATATATAATATTTCGCCATTCCAGAAAACGATGTAAACTTAATATTTCTTTTAATATATTATTAAATGTTTATCTAGTCAATTTAAGCAGAGAAAAAATTAACATTTTGCTATCAAATTTTAATCACAAAAATAATTTAATTACTCACAAAAAACTTGGTAAACCTTAATTTAACAATAACGTAACAATTTTTTTCAAATATTTTTGTTAATGAAAAATATAAATATTAAGTAATTAGTTATTTTTTTTAGATTTCTATAGGCCTACAAAAATATGAAACAACTATAATACCTAATTATTATATAAAAGTACCTAATTTAATTAATGTCATTTTATTGAAATTAAAAATAAAATAAAATATGATTATATAAATTGGAGTAAGCTGTATACAATCTATATAACTATATATATTTATCAGACTACCAGACACTGTATACCGATAACTCATTGTCTAGACAAATCTATTAAGGGCTCCATTGAAATGTGAACGTTTGTTTATAAATGAATGAATGAAATCGATTAAGTTTTCTACGTTTTCTACGTCTTTTCTACGTCAATATTCAATAACCAACTAATTTAAATTTACAATACATATTTAGTTCTTATATTGTGATGACAGTAGGTAGATACTACATAATTTTCATTAAAGATTAATTTCCTGTTTACTGATTTCAATTATAACCAACGAAGCGATAGATTACTAAATCTCCTCGCAGCGGTATTTTGGGTAGCAGAGAATTATTGTTGTACGAATTTGCATCTCATTTCTCATTTTTGCGTTTGACTTAAATAAAACTATTTACATAGGTTTTAATGTGGTTTTTTTTTGTTTCCAAACTGTACTACAATACTTCTACTACATGGTCCAAAGTGGAATTTCAAGAAATTTTTATTGGTGCTAAGATCGGCAGACAGGCTCAAGGTCCATTGATGGTAGGTGGCTACCGTCGCCTATAATACAAACTAATACAAGCAACGCTACAGGTGGTGTAAACTGCTTAAACTACACTGTTTATAAGTAACTGCGTGTTGCATTGTGCACTACTGTGCCTTCTAATAACATTACTCTTTTAGAGAAGCATTCAATGGCACTTTATTGAACGCCATCTTTAAAAGCCTTTTACGGTTATCTACGACCAAGTAAGATATATTCTTGGTTATTGTTAGCACGAGTGTGAAGTATCCATATTTGTAGTCATTTAGTGTGACAACGTTTTGTATTTTCATGGAGCAGATTCACTGTTTTTTCGTACGTATAATATCAATTTTTTAAGTTAATATTTTTTAAATATGTAGAATGCAAATTTCGATAGAGAATCGATCAAATATAAAAAAAAGAAAAAAAAAACATTAACATCAAAACACGTAAACAGTTAAATTAAGTAAAATAGAAAAACCTACACTTGGAACAGAGAATTATCTTTTATTTTATTGTGGCTATAAAAGCTAAGAGGATTTGTTTGGAAAAAACGTTCAAAGGCGTTGTTATACGCACCTACAATTTCGCCAGCTTCGAAAATTATATTCATTCTGAAACTACCGGCTTATTAAATTTAATTAAGTTGGCATATTTAACAGACTTTTAAATATTAGACACTTATATTATAGGTACTATAAAAGTAAATTTAAAACCGGTAAAAACCGCGGAACAATAAAATTGTTTCGACTCGAGAAAGACAAAAAGAGATTTAAGATATTGACTGCCGACTTTCTTGCACCCCTTGCAAATTGTCACCCGATTATATCTTGCAATGTTGTAACAGTGAAAGTTGTTTAAATTATGTAAATACTCTTCATTACTTGTATTGTCTTCTTCAGAAAAAAACTGCCATGAGCGCTAGATCCCAATCAACCAATTTGAATATACACGTACAAACTATTGTGAAGATAAAAATCGAGCACCATGTCACGAAGAGAGTACGTCTGAGGACGCTACCGTTTCCATCAGGTGACGCAGTCTGTAAAAACGTAATTATACATGATGATTAGATAAAGTAACGAGACAATAAAATGATACTATTAGGTCTAGAAAGTTGTAGGGGCGAGAAATGTGTTCTTATCCTATCCCACTTACTATACAGTGCGGCGCATCTTAACTGTTAGTATAGGTCGCGCGGCGGATTAAGACTTCTCGGCAAAAGTAGAGATGGCATGCACAGAATTCAATTTTTAGGTCTGTTTGACGGTCAGAGGAGCGTGGGGGGCGGGTGCGCGTCGGTGCCGACACGTTATTGGTAGACTCAGTCGCTCTTCACCTCCCGCACTTCGTTCGCGCGTCTCCTGTCTCTTGGGTACTGTTGCGTACAGATTGTTTCATCGTATTAGTAATACGTCATTGTAAAAAAAATGCCTAAAAAAGGTTATTTTAAACAATTTTTTTCTAAATAATGTGACTACTATAAAACACCGATATTATTTTGTAAAGTGTAAACACACTTACGAGCATTAAAGGCATAGCCGAAGTCTTTTAAAGTTTTCGAAGAGGACATTATCGGAGATGAGTCGGAAAATTGTTTGCTTGATCCTGTGGGAGAAATACTATGCGACCGTTTTGTAAACCAAGGCGGCCGCAAACTGAATTTACTAAAATGCCGATGTGACATTAATGCAAGCCAAAAATTACAACTAATTTAATTATTTAACACAGATAAGCAAAATTATAATAAATTTACATAAAACAGTAAACAAAAGTACCTATAAGTTTATACTCGCATTATAGTTTATACTACATACAGTTTATATTTATATTTGTTCGCGATTGTACACATGCGCCGATTGCCCCCACTAGTTTCGCCGAGCGATCTTAAACCACCGCGCGACCTATACAATCTGTCAACTGAGAATAACGTCGCCAATTGTGGGGTCTGTCACTAATCGGAGTGGATATGTTACGGCTAGAACCCGAAGTGCGGCTACGCCTAGTTTTAGCCGGTTAGAACTAGGTGTAGCCATTTACTCTTAGTTAAATCTAGTATAAGCCGATTGTTTTCGGGTAAAACTAGGTCTAGCTGGTGTCATTCCGGCTAAAACTAGGTCCAACCAAACCCTAGTGGCTGATACTAGGTTTAGCCAATATTATGTCGGCTACAACTAGATACAACCAATCTCTGTTGGATAAAACTAGATGCAAACAACATAGAAAAAATGAGAGCTGTGTGAAAAAAAAATGACACTAACAGGAAAGCCGCACAGGGTGGTTTGGTAAAACAAGCTATGAAAATGACGGCTTCATCAAATGAAAAGTTTCCCCCGTGTAAAGTTTGTGATACGGTCCGAGTAAAAATTCCTGACGTGAATAGAGGCTGAGGAGAATTTCCTAATGTGTTAATGATTGTAGTTGAATGTAACGACAACGGGTTATACAAATTGGGAAATCAGTACGGTACTATAACAACTATTTTCAAGGTTCACGGTGTGCGAGTCAAAATTTTTGGATATTGAAGATGTTTCACCCGAAAAGAAATCACTACGCCAAATAGCCAATGCACAATCCACCTCTGGTGGGCAAGGCTATAAAAGATGCCACTGCAAAACCAAATTTGTCAACAAAAAGTGCCTGCAAAGCTGCTGGTATTTTGTGCAACTCAAAATGTCACTCAATTTAGAATTGTTCTAATAAATAACTGTAAAAAAATGTTGCTCATTGTTCCTATTATGTTAAAATTGTAAGCCTACTTTAATAAAAGTCAATTATTAAAATAAATTTGTTGATTTTTGTTTTCTCTACGTTTCTTATTATTATCTGTAGACAGAGCCACATTATATTTTTGGATTTTTAGAAATAAAAAAACCTAGTAGAACAACTTCTACCCAAGGTAACCAACCTGTATAGGTTACTCCTATTAATAGCCACCAGGGATTGGTTGGATCTAGTTGTAGCCAACATGATATTGGCTAAACATAGTATCAGCCACTAGGGTTTGGTTGGACCTAGTTCTAGCCGGAATGACACCAGCTATACCTAGTTTTACCCAAAAACAATCGGCTTATACTAGATTTAACCAAGAGTAAATGGCTACACCTAGTTCTAACCGGCTAAAACTAGGCGTAGCCGCACTTCGGGTTCTAGCCGTAACAGATATATAATAAATCGAAGGTCAAACAAGATTTGACAGAGCGACACGAAACAAAGAAAAAGGAGGAACGTGTGTCTGAAGGGCAAGAAGATTTTTCGTTTTTGCAAATGGCGAAGTTGGTCCCCCCAGAGAAATCGTAAAATGTTCACTGGTGATTATCAAGGATTAGCGCTGTTTAACGGATAATCTACTTATTCTTGCATTTGGAGGATCAATGCTGAATTTACCCCCAAACCTTTCATCTTATTAACAACTAGCTGGTGCCCATGACTTCGTCCGCGTTGAAAAATATTAAGTAGCCTATCCTGTGTCCCGTACGTCCAAAAATTTATCTACCAAGTTTCATGAAAATCAGTTAATTCGTTTCAGAGTTATGGAGGAACATACATACATACAGAAAAAAATTCTAAAAATCGTCAATTTAGTTTCAGTATCACCTATAGAGCCTATAAACACGATATCTCTGAAAACAAAGTAACTTACTCCATGACCGACCCTTACAGATTTATTATTAGTATTGATAATAATAATAATGTGCTTCTGTTGGAGGTAATACCGTCTCCCCCTCATTTTGGCCTTTGGAGCGGGGAGACGAGATAAATTGAGTGAATATATAATACCAACTAAGGTGCATACATAGCTCAGCACGTGGTATCAATGTGTAATGATAGCTATTTGTAATTGCCGGCAGTGTGCACTTGCTCATACCTAGTTAAGCCGGACGTACCGTGAACAAACGGCATTAATTAATTTAGCCTTTACTACCGTTAATATAAAAGGCAGGTACGTACCTCGTTTTTTACAGGATTATAACTATAAAGAACCTATGTAACTATAAATACGTTCTAAATCCATTTTTGACTATGTCTTTGCTTCCATAGTGGGAGGCGCTTAGAAGAGAAGCAAGTATAAAATCACACAAGTAATGGTTAGGTTGAAAGTTCTTTTTAAACATACTTAGGTACTGATGCTGATTTCGTAGAATGAATATGTTTATATATTGTTATAGCGCGCACAGTACTGGACATCTTATATATCAATATCATCAAATCAATACTAATAATAAATCTGTAAGGGTCGGTCATGGACTTTGTTTTCAGAGATATCGTGTTTATAGGCTCTAGTTGTAACAATTTGTCGCTTCTTGGCTATCAAAGCTTACTTGTTTGGTATTTATGAAATCTAGCAGTACTATTCCAATTAACAACTATTCAACTATCGATTCCAAATAAACTTTTGATCAAACCTGTAACGATTTTTTGTAGAAACGACTTTGAAAAAAAAAACTGACGAGTGTTACAACTTACCCTGTGATTGCTAGTTGTAACAGGCTTGGGGCAAATTGTAACATTAGGAATTGAAAAACAATTTTATATTTTATAAAGACTTATTTGGCATATTTAGCATAAGAAACTTTACAAACGCTAAAACAGGTTTAGACTTTTAAGTTAAATTTTTAATCTTACAGAAAATATTCAAAAATAAACAAATAACATGCTTTTTCTTTACTTAAACTATTAAGGCATTTTAGGCTTACAGCCATTTATAATCTTAACTACTTCAGTAATCAGACTTTTGATTCATTTAGCATTAGGCACGATAAAACCTAGGCACGTTATAACAAACTTAGACTTTTAAGTTTTATTCTTAATCTAATAGAAAAATAACCAAATATTAACAAAAACATGGTATTTCTTAAACTATAAAGGAACTTTAGGTTCACAGCCATTTTATAATCAGTCTTCATCGGAATCACAATTGAGACATACAAATGAGATCTTATTTCCTGTTGCACATTTTACATGTGCACACATCTTGCACATGATGCATTGTATCCACTCCACGTTTGAATTTTCATAAGTTTCCCCACAAGCTAAACAAAACCATTCCTCAGGTTCAGATTTCGAATCAGAATTTAATACTTTCTTTTTTACTTTATCTATCCCTTGTCTTTTAACTATATTTATCTTATCTTTTTCCTCTCAATCTTTTGTCATCGTTCTTTTGCCCTTTAAATTAAAATGTTTTGCAGCTTTTCGTACACTGGCTAATTCGTAAACATCTTGGCTTTGGGAAGCACGTTCAGTTTTTCTTCTGTAGTGTCTCATTCTGAAATAGGTAAAATGAATCAAGTTCAACAGGAAAGTATTGAAAACATGAAAAGAAGGAATTTAAATACGTCCCGCATAAAAATGAAAATGAAATGAAAAATGTTTATTTACAGTTTTTAAAATCGTTTTTATAACAACAATGATTGAAGACTCCTTTTAAGCGGAAGCCTGTGCCAGGAGCCTTCGCTCTTCCATAAAAGAATTCGCATAATTTCATAGAACTTATAAATAAATAAGGGGCAAGTTGTAACTTGTTACAACTTTCCCCGTAAAAGTGTTACAACATACCCCACTGCGAGGTTTTTTGAAATAACGTCTATTAAAAAAATTCACTTACTTGGTGTGAAATTACATTTAATATAATCAAACTAAACAAATGTTAAATGTATTTGTATAAATCAACAACTGCTAAACAATTAGAAATCTACGATAATCAATTTTGTATAAACAAAAAAAGTGCATTACCCGGCTTTATCGGAGCGCCTGCACAACACCGCTTCCTGCGCCGTCCGGTGGCGGGGTACTGATCACGCTTATATGATAGAATGGGTATTACCTAGTAGGTTAGGTTGAAAATCAAATGAATATTCTTCTATTATGTCGGTAAAAAATGCTTGTTACTACTTGCCCCTGTTACAACTAGCCCCCCTTCTCCCCTACATGATACTGAAACTAAATTGACGATTTTTAGATTTTTTTTCTGTATGTATGTATCTATGTATGTATGTACCTCCATAACTCTAAAACGAATTAACTGATTTTCATGAAAGTTGGTGGATAAACATTTGGACGTAAGGGACACAGGATAGGCTACTTAATATTTTTCAACGCGGACCAGCTAGTATATTAATATAACATAAGCTAGCCGGCACAAACACAAACCGATTGATGATTAGTAAAAATAAAATTGTTTTGTCCACAGACAATCTTACTTGGCGATAGCGGCGTGGGAAAGACGTCACTTTTAGTGCAGTTCGAAACTGGGAAGTTCCAAGCGGGGAACTTCTCCGCCACTGTCGGTATTGGATTTACGGTGAGTACACATTTTAATCTCTTTTAGATTGAATTATTCATTACAAACATTGAATGCAACGTACCTACGGTTTGTATTGTACAAGTTGGTATTTATTTACTTTTATATTATGCCATCACTTTTTTATTTTTAAAAATAGTTGAATTCTTTCAACCCATAGGCATCGGGGGTTAAAAACGAAAACCGACATTTCACAGCCATGCATGATGATTATGTATTGAAACGATGACAGCTATGATAAATGAAATAGAAATTGTTATCGAGTTTCAACAATATAGCGCTGCACGGCAAAACTCGAATAAAGAGCCCTCAACATTTACCTGTTTTAAAGGTTTTTAATTTATTTGGAAACCAATTTTCCATTGAAAAGAATATTTACGCTATTCATCCCTTTTTAATTAACAAAATATTTACATACGATTTCGGTTTAGAGTGAACGAAAAATAATAATGCCAATATAAATTTCTGATTCCATGGTATCTATCTATCCTGAAGAAATGTCATTAGAACTCATAATATTTGAAGATTTCATGATATATCTGATAAAACCAAGTTTATAAGGGCACACGTACTTACTTCATTTAGTTATGAAAGGACATTTTACTGAAAGAAAACTGAAGAAAATAAGTAATAAGTAGGTAATTCATTCAAAGACTGATAAAAAAATTATAATAAGTACTTTTATTGTAATGATTATAATGTCCCACCAAACTTATCTGTCTTTTATAGAATATTTATTTTTAATTTTTCAGAATATCCTGTATATATTTCAACTTGCCTCAAATATATTTTTCGAATTTTGCACAGAATATTTTTGCAAGTTAAAGACTCGACTAAATAATCTGACTTATTAATTTTTTTACTCTTTCAATATTCAATTTCATAGTATAAAAATACCAGTTAGCCTCGAGGATATCTTTTGCAAAAAAATAATTCATATCTTTGAAAATATAAGGGTTGATTTAGCCCCACTACTCCCCAGCCAGGTCTGTAGTTCTGTGTTAGGGTAGGTATTATACAAGTATAGGACAAGTTTTAAGTTTGCACAAATACCTACCCAGAAATTTCTGCCAGCTCTCCTCCTACTGGGCTAATTTCTCAAACCCAGGTTTGAGAAATTAGACCATATAGACACAATATGGTCTAATTTCTCAAACCATGTTAATGTTAGTTAAGTTAACGAAACCTGTCTGTTCAAATTCAGCACTCGATTCAACATGGCGCAAATTGGGATATTTCCCAAATTACTTGATATTCGTGCCCATTTCACGGTAATTTAACTTGCTTTAACAACGTAGTTCATAATGTTAAAAACATTAAAGAGAATTTAACAGCCTACCTTCGTTTCAAATTCATTTGATTTTCATCTCGTAAATTTATTGTGTATAGAACAGGTATTAAAGAGTTTCTGAAGTATTTAAAATTTTGTTATTGAAGAAATGTCATCTGCGAACGAATAAAAAGTTATGAAATTTATTTCCTTGTTGAATTGTATCGTAGATAGGTACTCGTATTTATTCCGAGTTAAACAATCCGCTTTATTGGCAATTGGAGGCTCGATACTTTCCTCGTCATTTCACAATAGCTTTATGAAGAATTTGATTTGAAGCCCATAAAAGAAATGAATTATATTAGAAAGGTATACGATATTGTCAAGAGCAAGTCAGTCTTTTGTATAGATCATCACGAAATAATCATGTTTCTTCAGGTTTAGAAAGCCAGTTTGCAATTAACTTTTTATTAGGAGAATTAGTTATCTATATATTTTTGACTGATCGGTAAGTATTATTATAAAAAAAATCATTAATCGATTAATATTAATCATTATCCTATTTATTAAGTCCGACCAATAATACACATAGTGAGCAAAATTTATTTTAAATCGTTTCCAAGTTTTTATATTAATATAAAGATAGATTATACGTATAATATAATATAACTATTTATATTTATATATACATATTTTTGTGATGAGATATATTATACCAAATTTATGATTTTAGATAAAACTAAACTAAATCTAAAACTAAATAAACCTAAAAAATATCTGAAAAATTGGGCGCCCGCGGCATGGTGCCGAGGATGCTGGCAGCATTTCCTCGCTGTATTGCGTTGCGCGAGGAAGCTGCCATGTCGTCGGTCACTAGTGGTGTCGGTAAGCCTTTTTGAAATCTCTTTGAAAAGTTGGCGAGTGCTGGGACCTCACGGACCAAGGGTCTCGACTCTGAACGGCAAAAAAGTGTATCCAGAACCGAGACCCAAGACGGAGAGCCGCACCCACTTGCCTACTCGTTCCGTGGATGTGGGAAGGAGCCAGTGTGTCCACGCAAGTAGCGTACCACACTAGAACCCTTCCAACACTCCAAGGAATCAAGGATATGCACATGGAAAATTATATAACATTTATATAATATAACTTGAACAAGAATTGCAAATTTAAGTGGATAAAACATCATTAGTTATTTTACAGAGAGCGGAGAACTCTAGAGAACTTACGAGTATAATCACTTCGTTTATGTTGACATGCAATGCAGAGAGATGTTACATTATTTATGTATTACTCGTATGAAGTTTTCACAAAGGACAAAATAGTGTGAGCAATCTGCACCTACTAAACTTGACAACCTTATAATATTTATAATGCTTGCAAATTTATCTTATTAATATGATTCACGGAAGCAAGTCACATAAGATGTTTCGTTTGTTTACTGATCCCTTGCTCAAATGAATAGAAATGTTCACTTGTAAGAATGCTGCAATGTTTAATGTTTTTGCACAAAAAAAAAACTGGATGAACCATCTTTAAGAAAGTACATAGGTATTGTATACTTATTTAATTATTTAATTAAATTTCAACTTCGCCATAGACTCCAGAGATCCTTAAAAATTAATAGGATTTCTTTACAGAATTACTCGTTTCCACGTTTAAATATTTACTTAGTTACTTAACAAATTATCAATGTAACCTTAAAAACGAATTTGTATGCTTTAATCTTTGAAATTAATTTAGTTTCGAGTCAAGGATCTCAAGGACGATCTTGTTAGATTGTAATATTTGAACTAGTGGCCCGCCTCCATCTAAAAATTGCGTACACAAAAATAGGTTAAACCATTTCTGAATTAATCGCAACAAACAGATATAGAAAACAGTTTGATTCAGAAAAAGAAATTATTTTAAAATTGTAGACATTTTATCTTTCTTATTTATTTATTACAGTTTCATAATAATCATGCCCACCTGAATTTGTGATTACCGGTAACTACGTTAACAATTTGTGACATGAAAAGCGTTCATAGTTTTTTTTTTTTAGGTGGACCTTTTACCTTTTTTTATTTATTACAGTTTCATAATAACTATACCCACCTGATTTTATAATTACCGGTAGCTACGTAGCTACTTGTGAGTTGAAAAGTGTTCATAGGTGTCCATAGTTTAAAGCGTATCCAGAGAGACGCGGAGAGAGGGTTGTATAGGGGGGAGGTATGATTTTCCCGGCGGGATACAGTACAGAGTACAGGAGCGTTCTAGGAATCAGTGTACACAGGACGATCGTTGTTGGCCGACGTGTCCCAATATCGGTTTATGTTTGCGGGAATTCGCGCGTGAACTTTGTGCGACGAAGTGTGTGTGTATGAAAAATATCTTCTCTGATAGTGATTTTAAATTGAAATTTTCAATTTATAAGATAAATTATAAATAAATTAAAAATGCGAATGTTTAAAATCAATATCCATAGTAACTCAATACCGAACTTTGGTATTTTATTTCATAACGCGTTACTTATTAAAAAAATTTGAAATCGCATTGAAACGCTCGTGTGGTTTTTAAAATTCTATGTAAATATATAAAAAAGCTCTTTTTATATATTATATATTTTTTATATATTTTTATATTTATAAATTTGTTTATATTATGTGGAGGGTGATCTTCAGAACAAGGTATAAGCATAAGCGGGTATAAGCAAAAACTTCCAAACAAAATTAAATATTATGACATAATTAAATTAAATATAATTTTATATAGGTTCTAATTTTGTCCGTGAGAAATTCAAAAACATTGAAGGCAAATTTGTTTTTTAAGAAAATAAAAAAGTTGGGCAATTATTATACATTTAATTACCGTTACCAACTAAAGCATTAATGTAATAAATAAATAACAGTTCTATAGTTTTCCATTCAGACAGATAAAGTTGCAGTAACCCCGATTCATTTGAATTAGTAAATGCAACTAATTCAAATGAAGTAGGTATGTAGTAAAGAATTATAATATTTAAAGTTTATTGAAACTTGCTATAGTTACTATTTACTGGATTTTTCTCTCTATGGCATCGTATCAGAATTATAATTTCACTTTATACAATACACTTAAAATTTTCGAACTTATTTTGTTTCAGGTTAAATCCAGATAAATTTATTTATTCAAAGAAACAATCAACAGAAGCAAGAATTATTTATTGCCATAGTTTCCTTTGATTAAAAGGAATAATAAAATTAACAATATTAATATAGTTAATCACTTTTAAATATATCGATACTATAATAGTACGTCACTAGCGTTTTCGATTTCATCGAAAATTGTGGGGGGCTATTGCAACTAACTTTAAAGTTGCAATAACCCCGTGTGATTTATACGCAAAACTTAAAGTAGATTCAATAAAGGTTGAAACAAATATATTAAAAACTACTTACGAGTGTTGATAATAATCCCCCTTTACAATAAATCGAGCAAAAGTAATAATTAAATAAAATTCTCAACAAAATACGTGCGTTGTGCGTCCGTCAACAACTAAATCAAAATCGCGGTTTGAAGAAATGCTCCGTAGGTCAAACAGTTTTTGTCCCAGTAACGTCATCTGTTATTTTTTTATGAGGCAAATGATTAAACATGAACACAATATATGGCGCAGCTTGTAACTAAAATTGCAATGGAGATAATTCAATAAGTTGCAATTACCCCACAGTTGCAATAACCCCGGTGCACCCTACACAAACTTCTCTCCGGAACGACGTTTTAATGAGGAAACAGAAACCGACTGCTACTTTATTTTCTAATTATGTAGCTGCATAATTATTATTTTATAATTGCTGTTTTTGATAGGGAAATATTTAATGTTAAGCATTAAATATTCGGTTTCATAGAGTTTTCAAAGGTCAAAACTTATGTTTTACAATTAAAGAAACAAAATATTAGGTTTATATTTTTGTAATAAGATTCATCGTCTATTTTTATATTAGGGGTTAAAGTATGAAATTGCCGATTTGTACTGAAAAATAAAAATTCGTTTTTTTTTAATTTAACATATTTATTTAATCAAAATAATTACCATTATTATCTATACATTGCTGCCATCTAATAGGAAGCTCATTTATGCCTTTGCGATAGAACTCTGGTGATCTAGATTCGACAAACTGTGTGAAAGCATTTTGCACTGCCTCCTGAGAAGAAAACTTTTTATCACGCAGAAAATTGTCCAAATCACGAAAAAAATGGTAGTCCGTTGGAGCAAGGTCTGGCGAATACGGAGGGTGACGAATGGTTTCTAATTGCAGTTCCTGTAGAGTCTGCAGATCAGTCAAATCATGAGGCACCCATTTTTCATATTTTTTTATTTTATTGATTTGACGCAAATGAGTCAATATTGTTGGTAAGGTAACGTTAAACCATGCCGCTAATTCCTGGGTAGTTTGGCTCGGATCGGCTTCCACCATCTCTTTCAAATCATTGTTATTCACCTGTGTGGGCGGTCTTCCACGTGGTTCGTTCTTCAAATCGAAGTTTCCATCACGAAAGCGTTTAAACCAAAATCGCACAGTGCGTTCATTAGCAGTCCCCTCTCCAAACGCAACATTAATATTGCGAGCTGTTTCTGCCGCGTTAGTTCCGCGTCGGAACTCGTATTCAAAAATCACACGAATTTTCGAAGTATCCATCTTTATTGTCTAAGCTGAATAAAAAAAACAACTGAAAGTTGATAATCGAATGTTGCACATTTTTTAAAAGAAGAACTACATAGGTACCGTATGAAAAAAGTTTCACTCAAAAATCTCAAACCATGAAGGTTCTATGTCAATTCGAAGTACCTATTACAATAAAACGGCAATTTCATACTTTAACCCCTATTATTAGCCCACAAATAGATTATAATGTACCTATGCTTGGATTTTTTGAACATTGTCCTAAATTGCGTTTCAAATAGGTCGCGTCGTGTCACGAAATAAATAGAGCGTGAAGGGAGCCGAGCTATATTCTTAGTTTAGGATCCGTTGCTTTAGAATTTTGAAGAACTAACTTTAACGTGATTAGTTCTGCGGCTATTCTACATTATTACATTACCTAATATTTAATGGAATATGTTCAGGAAATATAGCCATTCAAGAATATTTCAACACTGTGTTAAAATATTAGCCTCAAAACATTTCAAAATATATGTATTTTAAACAGATTTAAAAAAACCTACTTTTAAGGAACTGATTTTTTAGTAAAGCTCGTCGTCATTTTGAAAGCCACGGATAAAATATTTTTTATTTTTTATTTTGTGATATTCCGATATAATAGCTTTGAGCCGAGTTGAAATAATGAAAGCAAATGTCAGTGATAATATTTCGTATTTTGCTTAGTTAGCTTTTCGTCGAGATCGAGGTGAAATTCGAGAACAAAAATTACGAGCAAATAGGTACAAAAGAAGAAAGTAATGCTTTATCTTGTGTTATCGCATAATTCGCATTTCAGGCACGGATAAGGGTACGACATTTTATCAAATCTCAATACTTATAACACAAATTTTATTTTAAGGTATTTTCCTTGGGGACATGTCGCCTCATTGGGCAACGTCTTATATACATGGCTAATAAACTATGCCCTTTAGGTACTACTACTATACTAAACTATTACTAAACACTAAATCTAGAATGGTAAATATTCTACAGCTTCCCTGGCATCATTAACTGTGTTCGATATTGAAATTATAGTTGTGGGGTACGCATAAAGTATTATGAAGCACATTTGTCGATTACAATGTAAGAACATACCACATCTATGTACATATTTGTACCATAAACGATATCATAGCCTGTCCATCAGAAATAATGTATCTTGGAAATAGTGAAAAAAATTTCCAAACAAGTACAGTTTGGATCCAAACCGAAGATACTTTTATAATTTTAGTATAGATCAACGAAATGTAAGTACAAAAAAATAATGATTAGGTATATCCAATTACATTAAGGCAAAGGTGCAATGAAAATAAAAACCACCTTTTTACGGAGATACATATAAAAAAGGCAGACGTAGGTAGGTACGTTCGTCAATACAATAAGTACCTAACAATACATCAAACAGAACCTAATTATCGCATAGCAAATAAAGAAAAACAGTTCACTATCGGTTGTAACCATACTTTCACATGATAATTAGTTCATTGACTGCCTCCTTTCGCCTCCTGGACATTCACATAATAATATACTTACGCTGCCTTTGTCGTCACTACGGGGCATAACTCTAGGTATTATTAAGTAGGTATAGGTACAATGTTGCCAATTCTAAATTATTACACGCGGTAACGGTTTATACCTAACTAAGAGATAAATACACAGATACTTTCGGATTTATAATGGTTACTTAGTATATATCTTGGCCTTCTTTAAATATATTTATTTGTTCTAATTATTACAAGAGAAATATTTATAAGAATTTATTGTGAATTTAAATCCATTTATTGTGTGTAACCAGACTAAGGATTCGCGAAGCTGTTTGGATTTGTTGCAGCAAGATCCTAATCGATTTTTGTCTCGATTCATAACCATGGAATATAAGCAAAAACCTGAAAAAAGGTACCTCCATAACAACCCCCCCTCAGCACAACTCCCACCCTTGAGGACTTGGTATGCTCATCTAGATACTGTAAGGTATAATTCTACCAATTTTCAAAACTACACGATTTATTTCTCCTGATTGCGGATTTGACTGTAATGTAATATGCAAAAACTGAAGTCGCTGTTAATTTTTTTATTTTGTAATTTTTAATAGATAGGAAAATTTGTATTGGTTTACTTTAGTATCTAACACTCAATAATTAAATAAAAATTAAAAAATAAAATTGTCCTACGAGCATAAAATAGCTTCGCGTCGCAAACAGAGGGAGGCACGAGATTGCGGCTAAATTGCGCCTGATTATGTAGGTGCCCAGTGCCCCACACACAGTACTGATAATAAAATTGTGACGGTTATATTAACAATATTTATCTGAACTTATTAGGTACGTTTAATTTACATAAAGGTTCTCTAAATTTACATTTACAGAATTTTAACAATACAAACGTGAAATTTATTATAACAATTTATCTAGTCTTAATTTACTTATCATCACGCAGCAACAGTACCAACATGAGTTTATTTAAATATAATTTCTTTACGTTGCTTCCTTATGGATAGTTCCATCAGCTTAATAAGCTAATTTCCTTAACATATCCCGTCTTTTCTCTGTCAAAATGTACGAAAGATCGTACACAAGGTTTGAAACATACTTATGACTTCTCAAGCAGATGGTGAAATAGGTAGGTAAATAAAATAAAATAAAACGGATTCCCTTAAAAAAAAAAAAAGGAAAATAAATATTTGTTAATTTATCACAAGACAAGAAATAAGGAAGATACAAAAAGATTAGGAATTTAAAAATGATTTGAAAAAATACGATACCAAGTTGTCATAAAAAGAAGTCATTAAAAAGGAATTGTTCCTCTTTTAGAAGGGGGACGCTCAGCATGTTCGCTCAGCCGCATATTTCATTCTTCCGACGACGACGCAGTAGCGCGCGAAAATCGACTACCTACAGTGCCTACACATTTAATGCCTACCTTCTATGTAAGGTAATAAACTTAGTGACATTATTGTGAATATTAATTATATTTTATTATAGTTAAGAAAGAAAGATATCTGTTTCAATCAAAATGTTACACCAAATGTGTAGGTATATAATAAAGAAAATATTTTCTTGATTGTTGTTGTGTATCAAAATTTACTTTTGTAAAGACAGATCACAATAAACAAACAAAATATAAGAATGAAGAAAAATAGCTACCACTTTTGTATTGATTTTTGTGACATCGTTGATTCTTGATCTTGAATATTTTAATGGCTGGTCATAGATGTTAGGTAAAATATTTATTAAATCTTGGTTGATTATGTATCACAGCACCTCAATTTTGGCAGACCTAGATGTGCTTTTCTGTTGTATTCCTGGGTCCCTAGCCAAGAGCAAACGTACATTCATAAACGCTACGCTCAGGCTACGCTACGCTGGGAGAAAGCTTTGTGATTGGTCAAAATTTTATGTGGGCGTTACAACAACCAATCAGCGGGCTTTATTTCTTTCGTTTCGTAAGAACGCAACGAAACGTTTGCATTGGTTTGGTTCTTGGCTAGGCCCCCTGATAACGTGTATGATCGGTTGGGTGGTTAAGGTGTGAAAGCGTAACAAACAAACGCCTTTCGTATTTATAATATTAGTTAGGATAATAATTGTAAATTTATTTACCTATTTAAAAAGGTGGTTATTCTCTCCACTTTTTATTTTGATTAGTTGGAAAATGTTAGGTTTTCAAGAAACAAACTACAGCGCGTACGAAGTCACGAGCACAGCTAGTAGATACTAATAAATAGCAAAACAAACAAAATAAATGATATCGGGTTCAAATTATATAATATGGCAACTTACAATTTTGCTTTCTAATGGTCACTTTATATGATGAATCACTAGCGCCATCTAGTGAACTCTAATAACATCAATATGAAACGTGATATAATATCAATACAAATTATCAATATTCGCTGCTATAATACCGTTCTACAATCTATTTGCTGACTTCATTAAAAATTCGTTCAACTGCTTACTCGTAATTAGGTGTCTATAAATATCTAAACATATTCACAAAAGTTTTCAATAAAGATATTATTACGCTCAGTAATGGACTACTTTGTAAGCGTAGTATAGTAACTCTTATTTAATCTGTAAGAGATGTAAAACTACGCTTACAAAGTAGTCCGAAACATTTCAGAATTTGCGCACATTTTTTATATACCTCATCAGCACCAAAGGCTTCACAAAGTGACTTGTCTTTTTTTCATTCTTTGTGAAAATTACTAACTTCTCGCTTGTAAAGCGTAGATCTTGATGGGTTGCTGTGAAGTTTCATTTATATTTGCAAAAAAGTTTTGTAGAATTCAACAAAGTTAATAACTTATATGGATTCGTTATTTTAAGTGGGCTGTAATGTTTATAATGAAAACACAACCTGACCGCCCCCGGCTTCTCACTGAGTGGAAATTTTCAAAAATATTAATTTGGCGGATTCTTACATTATAACACAAACATATCTTCCAAATTTCAGCTTTCTAGACTCGGTAGTTTTGATATGCGTTGATAGGACAGACGATATGATAAGTCTAAAGATTATTTGATATGTCGTGATTAATCTGCGACGAACTTCTTTGTTTACGACTTCCAAAAATATATCCAGTAGAATGCTTCAATTATAGTTCCTTTATTCATTATATTCAAAAACATACGCATTACTACTAGGTATAACTAGGTAACCTTAGGATCTTTCGAATATATAGCACTTCAAAAGATATAATATTTAAAGTACTCTTATCCCAATAAACAGATATCGCCTATCAAGCAGAAAAAAACTGCGAGATAAAGATGTACCTACTCTTATTGTAGCAAAAATTCAGACAATTAAAAACATAGTTACTCATATTTTTCCATCTTGAATACATTCATACAGCATTTTCGTTTATAAACAAAAACTCAAACATGTTTACACATTTTCTACCTGAAACAAGATTTTATTGTTTTCATGTATGAAAACACAAAAGAAGTTTTAGCTTTGAAAACATTTGTTTTTAAATACAAAATAATATCTCATATTTCATTATCTAACGCATATTTTCAGTGCTCGAGAGATAACTTTCCTCTATCTTTTTCTCAAAAGGAACTAATGAACAACTGTCGATATTCCATCCAAACCTAGTTGCAATTTCGTCCTCTTGTATACTAGTATACAAAGTGTTGTCTACTCGTAGATAATAAATATATTTTATAATAAAAGCAAGAAACTGAAGAATTCGAAAAACTGTCACTCTAACTACTTTGAAGTCGCAAATGTGTCATGTATTTTCCCATCACGTTTCCATTTCATGCATCGTTGACAGTTCATACAGTTCGTGTTAGAGGTGGACCGCTGTTGATAAACAGTTAAATAAAGTTAACTACTTTCAGAGCGTTTCTTGATATAATGCTAACAACAGAATATTAGATTTAACATATGATTGTATTGGATTTTAAGAAACCCTGTTATTAAGTTGATGTAGGTAATGATTTCTTTACTTATTAGTCGTTCCAAATATTGGACGCGTGTCTATTATTATAATATGAAAAATATACTGACAATTTACGTTAATTTTGTTTATGTAGGACACGTGTAGGATTTTGTTAATGTAGAAATGTGTTACATAATTTAATATTAATGTAAGGTAGAAATCGTACCTAATATGAATACTACGACCATTTAAGATTTAGATATCTTATTTTACCAGAGGTTCATTTAACAGTAGATCATTCGTAATACGTAGTAGAGACGTATATTCGAAATTTTAATGTTTGTATGTATTCTCTGTGTTAATAATGAATGTTGATAGTATTACAGTAATACTTTTGTAAACAATGATTACATACACTGTTGACAACACACTTTCGTCATTTAAAGTATAAATTTTAATGTTTGATTAAATGGAGAATGAGCACCATATAGCTCATATGATGATATTAAGTCATTAATTCATTGCTTGTCATTGCTTGTTAATTTCGACAGATATTAAAAACAACAACCTATAAATAGTTTTTTGGACCCCAACATTGATTAGCTTGTTTATGTTAGTCTCTGGGATAACAGTTACCACATAGGATAGTCAAAGTCGTCAAAGGTCCATCCCTAGTCGTTTCTAGAATGTGTGTCAAGCAAAAATATCGTTTGATTTTCTTTAAACGGTCCTTGCCTTTGTGAGGAGCTCCGTAATTATAAACGTTTGCGATTTGTATAGACCACCTCACCTGTTATTAGTAACAGCTGTTTCATTTTAGTTTTTCTGCAGGTAATATTAGTAATCTCTCCAATTAGAAAAATCTTTAGAGGACGCTCATTTTTTAAATTTATTTATTAAGTTAAACTTTGTATTATATATTACAACGTTTAACTCTATTTTGGAAATATTTGCATTGAAATGTATTTTATGAATCGAAAAACACATAAAGATAAAAGAAAAATATCCCTGAGTATCAACTGAAACAAATATGACTGCCTCGAAAATTTATTGGTAATATGAAGAAAAATTGGGACAGGCGGATTACCTGTTGTCTGTTGTATAAAAAATACATACCTAATACAAACTACGGTTTAAAATCGTAACTACTTACTTAACATCAATTTAAATTTAACAGTTTGCTGCACCCATAAGTAATCTTTGAATATGTCAAGAGTTAAACGTTTTTCATTTTTATCTTACTTCATCGTCATCGTCTATATTTTGCTTTAAAAAAAGTAACAGAAAAAAGGACGATAAAGATTTAGAAAAATCTAGAAAGGCGATATTAAGTACAAAAAACCTATATAAGAATCTGTATCTAAAAATCCTTTGTAAATGTTCCTTGTAGATTCTGCGGAATTGTAGAAATTCTCTAGGAAAATCAAAGAAATATTAATTTTAAAAATATAAGGAAAATAAAACTTTACTGTGGCGCGACGTAATTCCAATAACGAAAGTCGCGAACAAACTTTGATTGTGTTAATTACAACTCTTTTTGTTGTTAACGGACGAGTTATAAACTCATTTAATGTTTCTTTTGTAATTAAAAAATAACTAAGAAAATTTTATAAGTTAAAACTTGTTAAGTAGATCAATATTGTAACAGTACTTATCTCTAATAGGTGTTGCATTGCATAAAATATTTGGATTTTAACTTAATATTTTATAGCAGTCATCCTTATATACTCTTTTTTTTGTATAATTTGAGAATTTAAAAAAAATCCACCCATTCTACAAGTCCTATGAATTGAACACTACAACGTTTATGAATTGAAAATCAAACTTGTCAAACCTGTCAAACTATAATAAAGTATCGGATATTGAACTTCAGTCAGCCGCAGTTTTAGCTGAAAAGCTCCCAGTGTAAATGACGCAATGAATGGCTGTCAACAAAACTCGTGGCATTAGAAATTGAAATACCTATTATTGACGCAATATAATCAAACCCTTTTCGTATCAGCTTATAAATACCAAAATTAAGACGAATAAGAATAACTATCTTAAAAATTAAAATGCAACAAACATTTTGATTTCCAGTTGTAAACTAAGGCACTAACATCAATAGAATTCTCTAGCCGCAATAACCATTCTCCTTATATTGGAGATCACACCCGTTTTGTGATGGAATATTTTTTTCCATGAAATTGTAGTACAAAATATGCTAAAAACTATAAAAAAACTTAATTAGGCTTTAAATAGTTAACAGCTTATTTTTTGTATGTTTTCGATTGATTGTTTCGAATTTCTTATAATCCATTACATATTTTGATTTTTACCCCATTCTACATAATCAATGTTTTGTAACTTAGGTATATATTGTATTTTGTACGTGGATATTTGTTCACTGTACTTTCAGTAATTGTATTATAAATTTGTAGTTCAAAACAGAACTTTATGAAGTTTCTTATTAGGTATATGTGCTAATGAATTTTGTTGAATTTGATTGAAATTTTGTTATGTGGAATATATAATATTATCTTATTATTACTGTTTAATATTATTAAAATAAATAAGAATAAAATTCGCGTTAAACGGTTTTTGTTTACTTGTATTGAATCGAGTTGAACTTTAAGTTTGTTCTAATAGATATAATAGATATGGCGCGTAGTTAGACGATGTTAGCAGTGTAGGTAGATTTATTGCTCTCCTAATAACTACATACCTAATCGAAGCAAAGTAATTTAGCCTCGACATCGTAAAGTTATCGTGACAATATGGATCTAGTTATTACACTGTGCGACTGTTTCTGAGCGGAACTAATTTACTGACGAAGCTTTGTTAAGCTGAGTGTCGGATATGTTATATGATGGTTGAAAAGCCATTGTGTGGTAGCTAAAATTTATGATTGTTTATACTGCTCTTAATAGATTAATTTCGTTTTGAACTACATCACGGCTTGAGTTGCCGGCTTTGTTGTATTATTGTAGTATAGATACAACAACATATTATATAGATATTCATGTTTTTTTGTCAAGAATTCATTTACAATTTCCATATAAACTGTCAGAAAAGGAAAATTCACCAACTAGACCGAGGCATAGTATAAATAAACAGTAACAACAACATCCAAACTTTAGCCACACAATTTATTTAGCTTACAAAACATTTAAATTGTTTGGTTTCACAAGCAAAACACTAGGTACACTTATTATTTTATTATAATGCTGTACGCGTTATAAAATTTTTTAAACGCAATACACGGTTTTATTGCGATCAGGATAAAGTTTAATTTTGAATGATAATATTTCACGGCCGTTCGGTATTGCAAAAAGTGTGCAAGCGACATGACCCGTAAAAAAATCCTGTTTGCGGAGTGTGATCGCACGAGCGTGAAATGTAAACGCCTCCAACGTTTCATTATATTTCATAAAATATTCATTGCCATTTTTCTGTTACTTTCAATACCTTCAATAATGGCGATGCAGATTCTCTGTTCTCTATTTTCACAAATATATTCCCCGTTGGGCAGAGAGAGGCCTCTCCTTTGGATGAGGAGGTTAGTTCACGTCATGACATCGAAGATGTCTTTCTTTACATTTAAAACATAGGATAATTAATTAAATAAAAAGATCTAATCTAAACTACAATATGAAATTTGAAAGATTTGAACTTAGATCTACCGTTACAGAAGCCGTGATTTCTCTTTACTTGCTATCACTTTTTTTGTAGTCTTTCTTACAAACTGTGCACTGTCGTGTTTCTCAACATTCAGGGGTTTTTATCATATTAGGGTTTTTAAATATATAGGAATAATTATCACAAAAAACCTATTTTTATCCAAAAAACCAAATTTCGAAATGATTAAGATACAATTTCGACAAGAAGTGAGCGAACACTATCAAATAAGATAACAGTTGAAGTTTTGTAATCGGAATCACCAATCAAAGGAATCTCGGATCCGGTTGCTAAACACCTTATTTAACTAGGGGTTTCATGTGGCTTAAAATTAACCTTTAGTTCCAATTGCACCCGTGCGAAGCCGGCACGTGAGGTAAGTAGGTATAGAATTCAATTTATGAACATTACAATATTCTACTTAAACTCTTTTGTATACTATTACTTTATACTATTTTCTTTTTGTGAAGGTTGACAGACCATGACTCCCCACTTGATAGTAGGTAGATACTGCAGCCTATAACGCAAGCAACAGGAGCTGCAAGTGCGTCGCCCAAGTTGTGAAGGGATAGGGAAATGGGCGCTGACTTCCCTTACTCATTCACCAAAACACAACAGCACACCTGCTGTTATTTTACGGTGTAAAAAAGCGACCTCAGAAGGCAGGAGCTAGTACAGTAAATATTAAGAATTTAGGTGATCGCCATCCTCTCATTTTTCGGTCACATATCTCGGCACGGTGAACCCTTAATTAAACGCCTAGCTAAAAATATATAGATATTTTTTTACAAGGATGTTTTGTAAAAGTATATCTAACTAAATAATCAGTTAACTATACATATAACAGTGAATCTAACTAAATAATCGGTTGTAAACATTATTTATGAGGTTTACCACCTCATGAATAATATGACCCAATTGACAATACTTAAGACATTGGTATTAGATAAGTTAAATAAGTTATTTGTTCTATGTTAAATTGTAATATTGGAAGAACAAAAGATTTGTTCAAGTTGGAATCACTTTGTAACTTTATTAGGAAGATTCGATTTCTATTTTCTTATACGACTGCGGTTAAGTGTTCAATACTGTTAAATTTTCCTTTGAAAAAGAAACTCTTATTTCTAACTCAACTTAATGTTATCAAATAACATAAAGTGAATCACATCCTATTAGCAATCCTACTTAGCAAGTTTGTTATAGAGTTTATGAACTTCAGTAGCGCTTTCAGCCCTGTATTCAAATTGGAAATAATATCATCCCGGAATCACATTGCAACTTTATTCGACTGAATAGAAAAGGTTTTGCAATCGATTTTTTTAAGCTCGTGGTAAATTGATTACTGTAAAACTTAACAAAAAATTAATGTTGATGTCTTTAAAGTTCTCAATTTATATATTTAATCAATATTATTTTGAAAAGGTAATCTTATATGGTCGGCCGTTCGTAAGTACATCTTTTGCAAAGAACTTAAAATTAATATGATATTAGGTATCTGTTTACTCATAAATTTAAGATTACACTTTTATAATTTTATATATTTTCATTCATACATATTTTTGAAGGGAAACTTCTTTGCGTGCAATGAGAGTATAATCAAAAGATCGAATTTTGTGTGACGCTTCAGTGAAGCATCATGTGACGCTTTTTGTAACGTTTCTGCATGACATCTATTTGATAGCGAAGGAAGTTTCATCCCTGACACGTGTATGTATAGGTACAGTAGGTACACTAAAATGTTTTTGAAGTGAAAACTTCTTTAGGCGCGTTGGACATTTTTGAGATGGGATAACATCATTGAACTCGCGACAGTGTCATGTAATTTGATGTGATGTGATGTAGCTGATATTATTTTTTGAGATGTTTTGTCATATATTTTCTCTTGTCATATATTTTCTCTTGCCATATATTTTCTCTTGTATATTTCTTTCGATCATCAAACTACTACAACATGGAATCCGCGTGCCATACAAAACACTACGAACTTTATGGAACATTTAAAAGTGACACATGCGTAGAGCATGAACTATCATTTAAAACCAACCAAAGATATGCCATTTAAAGAAAATGTGACTTTACGTCAACACATTGGTTTAAAAGATTTATTAGCCGTTCATCCAATACGCAGTTCGTCCATAATATTATTCGTCCCTTTCGAGATTTGTCACTACGCAGTACGTCCATTTCAAGAATCTTCATTACGCAGTTCGTCTATTACCGGCCAATTTGGAAACGAAGATCTGAATACTCTTCTACGCCAAACGACGGATTTATCCGTCTAAGTGTACAATACTATCTAGTACAATAACAACCTTCGTGCATTGTCATAAGGTTTAATTTCATAATTAATGTCATGAAGGTGTGGCGTATCAGTCATAGCTCGTCAGGCTAGAAAAAGGTAGGAAAAGGTTAATCCTACCGGAAAATTGTACTGTAACTGTAAAAAGTAGAAATAGTGAATTTCCAGGGTATTTTTAAATCGATGGTTGGACCAGAGATTTATTACGTGTTGACGTAATACTTATTGGACAAAATGCCTGTTGGACGAAATGCGAGTTGGACAAAATATATGTTGGACGAAATGCATGCTGGACGAAATATGCATTGGACGAAATGAGGATTTAAAAACCAATTGGACGAACTGCGTATTGGATGAACTGCTAATAAATCCCTATTACGTGTGCTATTATCTACGAATATGTAAGGTATATCAATATAGTCACTTAATATTTGACCGAACAAAGCACAGCCGTTGTTATCTTAATGTTATACCTACACTAGCTGACCCGGCAAACGTTGTTTGCCAAAAAATAATAAATAAATTTTTGGGGTGGGCCATCCTTATCATTTAGGGGTATATATAAAAAATAGTTTACGACCTATTCTCAGATCTACTGAAAAATATACACAAAAAATTTCATAAAAATCGGTCAAGCCGTTTCGGAGGAGTTTGCGGTTACAAACACTGTGACACGGGAATTTTATATAGGTATAAAGATTTATTAATTAACTATCGATTAAGTTTAAGTATAATCACCTATTTCTTAACAATGTTAACTTTGTTAATAAATGTTAATAAGTTGCATAATTTTTTTTTTAAATGTTAAGCTCGACAGACAGACTGACGGCTACTGCCGATCATTAGTAAGATTAAGATAATATGGAAATGACTATGGCTTCCCTTACTAACTCACCGAAACACAAGAGCACACATGCTATTATTTCACGGTGGTGTTCTATAATTCTGTAGTAAAACAGACGTATAGGTCCTCTTTCAGGTCGGGTGAAGGGTGTTAATTAACTCGCCTCAATATGCATCACTGCTTCGATAGGTAACTAACGTGCGTACACTGAACTACACTGTAAATTGACGTCACTGTCCATATATCTAGGACGGGGATTACCTATACCTACCTACACTCGCGCGTATGTCCTACCTACACCTGTTTGTCGAGAACACCTCGACTTGAATCCAGTCGTTTATTTTATGCAGTCTAATTGGAACACTGCAAAGTATCGTAAATATATACTTAAAACTTTATTTGATACTAGCTGTTGGAAGTGACTTCGCCCGCGTAATTTAATAAAGGTAACTCCCTGAAAATGTAGCTTTCTATCTATATGTGAAAGAATTTTCCAAATCGGTTCAGTAGTTTTTGATAAATATACTAGAACAATAGAAACATTCATTTTCACCAGTAGGTACAATTAATAAAAATGGTAATTACAAGAGGACCTAAAAATATTGTCTCCTCTTGGGCTTTGACTTCGTGTTTTTGTGGAAATTAAGTTATTTATTAAACATTTCAGTTTTTAATATATTTAAAGTAAAAAAATAAAAATTGTGTATAAAAATTTATATGATGACAATGGAGTAAATTTTTGGTGTAGTAGTTATCGATAATTTAAGGAACTTGCTTTCAATTAAATACTAAAAATAACACTGCAGAAGAGAAATCCATTTTATACCCAGCCATGGTCCCCACACACTCCTGTTATGTTTATAAATAGGAACGAGACTGAACTCAGTGGGTTGTTTAATTTAATATGCACCCATACATATGTTGATCATTCTCCGTCAGTCTTTTAAAAGGAATCTAGGTAGATCTATGTCTATCCTGTAAGCGCAAGACGAGATATTACTGTGTAAGAATATTTAACTACTTACATATAACTTAAACAAAGGTTGTAGATACTTGTTATTGCTTATATGTTTTTATTTATATACTTTTTAGTAGGGAATGGTACTCGAAAATGGATTCGACATAATTTTTTACTATTGGAATGATATAATTAATGAATTATAATAAATTATGAAACATTATTTAATTTAATATAGAATATGTTTATTGCCCTAAAATTTCAAATACAGTTTGATATATTAAAATTTTTAATTTTTCCATTTTCGAAGTCATGATTATTATATTTAACATATTATTATATTATTATATTAGACTATTATATTTAACATCAACTTATATTAAAATATATTAACAGAGAAGCCAGTAAACCCACTTCCACATTCTAAATTTTAAATCAAGGAACTAAATATACCTACGAGTAAAAATTACCTTAATTCTTAATATTTTCTGTACTAGATCGTTAACACAAATTATAAAAATTAATAAATCAAAATGCTTAACGCCTGTCTTCTATCTGTGTTAAACCAAACCGCAAGTGATATATAGATTTACCTGTATCTACCTAAGCTTGTGGTGAGATCATGTCTTTAACATATTTAAGGTAACATGTGAAGCGGGCATTAATAAAACTTTATTCTACAAACAAATTTAGTAATTCAGTAAATTATTAAATATTTTTTCAAAAAAAAAAAAACAATTTCTACACTTAGTGCTTATTATGTTAGTGAGGTCAAAAAATAGTTTTTAGAATTTTTGTTTGTTAATCTGTTTGTCTGTATGTTTGTGCACGATAATCTCAGAAACGGCTTAACGGTTTTTGATGAAATTTGACACACAGATAGTTTATTACCTGGATTAACATATAAGATAGTTTTTATTCTTGAAAAATTTTGAAATGCACACAGAAACATAACTCCAACCCTTATCGTCACAAGTATCAATATGAACACCTATACTAACTCTGACAGTTATAAACATACCTATAGAGCATCTAATAAAGAAACTAATAAAAATAGTAGTTGACAGCCTTAGAAGGTGGATAGAAGCAATATAGGTACGAGTAGCTCCCATATTGCGTCAATCGGTACTAAGTAATCTAATTTCGGATCAAAGGACGCCATGAAGCGTCCAGCCCGAGTCGGTACTTGTATGCCAATGTCAGTTTTGGAATTTCAGCGATAAGTAGCTGTGGATTATGTGTAGATTCACAGCTTTATGTGGATATGGATCCGTTAGTTAGATGGTTTAGAAGTTACGAGAGAAACAAAAAGAAGTGGAGAGTGACTTCCTAAAGTATAGATATTGTCTGTTTGACAATAGAAAGAAATGTACTGGAGTTAGAACTGATGTAAAATGTTGGTATTTAGAAAATATGTATATAGAAAAATGTACTTATAGAAGTTTTTAGTAACATTTTGCACCTCGGTAGCTAACGAATACTGGAAATTGGATATATATACAATATACATTATAACATACTGAAATTGAAATTATATAGAAAAAAGAGAAACAGTATTATGACAGTCAACACACGATCTAGTCTATCATCCAATCGGCATGATACGTTTGGCTTGATCCTATAAATAAATAGCTTGATGCAAGCCTAATATGGTAGATTTGAACTTTGTTTAACAACCTTTATGGAGTATCACTGGCCGTTTTCTATTTTTGTTTGAAATTACAGTGTTCTTTTATAATTGTCAATTTAATTATTTTATATATATTTTCACGTTTTATTCACTAGCACTAGATTGCAGTATGAATACATTCTGTTTTACTTTATCAGTATTTTTCCTTCTGTAGTCTTTAACAAACTCATTGTTAAACAACGACGGATGAGCATAGAAATATAGAAACTATAATATAGAGGTCTATAATTTTTTTATTAAATTATTGTCTGTCATAACATCGGTTAAGTGAATTAATAAACCTTTAAACCTTTAACCTTTGGTTTAAAGGTTTAAAGCAAAGGCTCAACGAGGCCTTTGAGAGCACCACACTTTACAAATTAAATCATTTACATAGGTACACAAATAAATTAGCAATACATCGGGTATTCAGATTTTCGCGCAAAAGTAAATAAATTGTGTTTAGCTTTGAAGATTTCAATTAATTCGTTTTCTGTTTAATTATTATTTCACTTTCAAAACAAAAGGAGAAATTTAATAAGCCTTTGTTTACTAGACAAAAGAAAATAAATAAAATCAAATCTACAATGATCACAGCCTGACTGGTCATCATTCGGTGACGTTTCGAAAATCTTTACATATTTAGTATAAAATAAAGTCGCTTTCTGCCGTCTGTCCCTCTGTATGTGTGTTTAGATCTTGTAAACTTCGCAACGCAACGAGAAAGGTTTCTATATCTGGTATGAATTATACATGTAATAAAATGCGAAAAATCAGGTATTTGGTGAACAATATGCGAAACACGACACACAAGAGTTCGTTAACGAGATCTGAGTGGCAAAAATAAAGTCGTCGAAATTTTGACGAAAAATTTTATTATTTTGTCAATCTCTATTTCGTAACTTGATATATTATTTTGGAGATAAATCATGTCATGAAGAACGTCTCAAAAATCCGTCCCTTGTAAATCTAATAAAACAGGAAGTTCTTTATGAAATATTAACTTATTTATTTCGATTCTGAATATTAAAGGAAAGGAATGAGACGTACTTATGAATAAGTAAATATATACTTTATCTAAAATATTCTTTAAAAGTACAGCACAACATAAAAGCACAAATGCTGTTATTGGATGTCATAGTTAATCTCCTTATTAGGAAACGGGGGCATTCCTATATACATATGTCCCCTATATGCTAGCGGGGTTACCAGTGCTGGTATCAGGGCTTGCTACTGGTATCAGGGTATCCTTAGGTAACCGTACTACTTAGGGCCGGTATTTCAGTCTTCACTTAAATCTCACACTTAACTAAGCTTACCTTTACCATAAAGCTAAGCTTATTGATGTTACGCGTATTTCAGTACAACTTTAAGTGAAGCTTTACTGAGTTGCACTTAACAGCAAAAACTGGCAACATTTTAGTGATTTCGCGCTAAGTTCATTCATTTATATGTCAAAACTGTCACATTGACAGACAGCACCCAAGTGAAGTTGACTTTTTTGTTGGTTGATTGAGGCCACAGATTATAAAGACAACCTTGAACGTTGTGATAATGTATTTACTTTGAATATTATTTTAATTTTTAAATACATACATATTTAATTTTACTTTGAATATTATTTTAATCTAAAAATAATGTCTGCCATGTAAGTATAAATTGAAAAAATCCTAAAATGTTTGAGTAACAAGTATTTCTATATGATACCTATTTTGTTCAAGTTCTAACAGTAACAGTACAAACAGTGATGGCGAATGGATGGCGAAGAAGTTATTGTGTTTTTAGAACGTTTAAACCGACTTCGTAAACCCAGGATATATAGGAATCGTGCAGACAATTTCTCTCTATGGGATGAAATTTATTTTATCTGAAATAAGTTTAACGTGTTAGTTGAAGAAATTTTCGTAAATAATAACAATATATCAGTTTTTAGCACGAATTATAAAATATGTATAGGTTATGTAAACTTACCTATTCTTTACGTTGTCTTTATACTTTAATGCGCACGCACGAATTATGTAAAAATATTATTACTTATATAAATTTTTGATAGTAAAATAAAAACAAATAAATTTTTGTAATTTCTTACTAATAAACTTGTAGGCGTCGATGCTTAAGCTAAACTTAAATCAGTTGAGTGACGACTCGACTGTCACTTAAAAATTTGACACTTAAGGGTTTCACTCAGGTACGAATTTGTGTTGAGTGAAAGTTGAAATACGCTAAAGTAAAGTTAAGCCTCACTTAAATTTTATTCCTAAGAATAGTAACAGTTGAAATACCGGCCCTTAGTATGGTACTAAGTACACTAAGTAGCTACGGTTACCTAAGAATAGTACCTACGTAATCATTATCTTGTTTGTCGCCCTTTACAATAATAACAGGCTCCGAAAGGTTAAAGCCATTAATAAAATTGTGAGTGCGAACAAAATGCGAAAGTTTGTGAGGATCGATGTATGGATGTGTTGATTATTTTGTTACTCTTTAACAGCTTCAGCTCTTCAACGTAAAATCTATTGACCTAATTCTGATGAAACTACAGTTATGCATCAAATCCATATAGTTTATACCTCAGAACAATACCACAGAATACATACACCGGATATACGAAACATATGTATTTTAATAATGCTTTAATTAAACGTTGTGGCTAGTTATGAAACGTTTCAAACATATGATGCCCCACTGCCAATGATTTAGGCACTCAGTACTCAATATAAATTATCATAGAAGTTTAGGGCAAACCATACTTTATTTTTATGATACGAGCATAGAGAACATAAATTGTAAGCAAGCAGAACGGTTCTTTCCAGCTACGCTTATGTGGACCGAACTTTATGTTCCGGTTGGTGTTGCTAAAGGTATAACATTTAGCATAGACATATTTTAACATATTTAAAAATTTCTTCTGATTCACTGCTTCGATTCATTGCTATTTTTGTACGAATATTACTAGTACGGTCATTCTGTGTTTTCAGACAAACAAATTAATAAAGTTTTGAAACTTAAGTGGGTTATACCTTTGGGTCTGCTGACAAAACCCACAACTTTCCCCCCCTTTCCACTTTTCAAGCTATAGCAAGTTTTCGAACCAACTTTCAAAGTTTAATAAGTTCCAAAGTTTCAGATACAATAGCCTGTTTTCAAAATAATTTTAAAAGTTTTAAAACTAGCTATAACTTGAAAACCGTTAAGCTAATCAAAATAATGCATAGAAAATATTTTGTTTAGAACTTAATGAGGATAATTTTTGCCTTTGACACTTTTTATGTATCTATTAAAGTTTTCGCAAAATACTTAAAAAACCGTTAACAGGGACAAATTTCACTATGTGGAGGGGTAAAGCGGCAAGTGGAAAGGGGGGGGGGGGAGAGTTGTGGGTTTTGTTCAGCAGACCCAAAGGTATAACCCACACAAGTTTCAAAACTTTATTAATTTGTTTGCTTCCCCCATACATTGCTTACATAGAATGACTGTATTATACGTGGACGGCCTTATCACTTCCTTTCGCAAACAGCTGACGCTTCATAAATCTCATAGATTCTTTATAAATTGTATTGATAGCCTGGTATTTATTATATATTAATAGCGGGCCCATAGAGAGTTTTTAAAAGTAAATTTGATGCCATATCCACTTTGGTAATCTGTCACAACAATTCTGCTCCCTTTATCCCATTAAATTGATATATCACGGGAATTTTTATTCAAAAGATATATACTGTTATTAAAGGGGAAACTTTAAAAATAGCAGAAAGGCAAAAGATACCTTATTCAACATGGCTGTGATAAGCAATTATTGATAGGTACTTATTGTTTTTTTCTTTAATAGGTCATAAACTATTTTTTATACCCCTAAGTGATAAGAGCCCACCCCAAAAAAATTTTTATATGACAAAACAACGTTTGCCGGGTCAGCTAGTACTCATATATAATACGTACCGACTGATCTTTTTACTCTCGCACTAAAATAAGTAAGTGTAACTTCTTCAAAAAAGTTTTTTAAGAATTTTTTATAGTGGACCGTCAGCCTGCCTGCCGATAAAAAGACAAAAAAAATCCTTCAGGTAGTTCGCACATTATTAACAAAGGAATCGGGTTACATATTACTTACTTACAAATTCTCGTTCACCTACGAGAGCTTATTGGGACAGGGCTGTGCTTTGTAAACACATCCCGCCACCTTTTCCCCATTCCTGCACACCCCAGCCCACAATCTCGTTTTACACCTCATTTACCTGAAACTGAAACTGATGAATATTGGCCTCTCTTTGCGTGTTACGCCATCTCTCACTGTTTATAACCATAATAAAATCCTTTCTCTACGTCTTGAATGCTAATTGGGTAAATGTTAAATGAAATAATACCATAGAACCGTTTTTACCGCCATAGAAGAATATCGCTTATATGATTATATGTTTTCCATTATAATGTAAGGTGGGGCATATTCTTTTTTCACATTTAATAAGTAAAAAGTGGCAGTAAAATCTCTTTGGTTGTACTACAGTTTGTATCTGGATGGCTATGATACCTTTACATATGTAGCTGACCTTTTAAAAACAGAAAATTAAAAGTAAAAAAGGTTTCCGTCATTTTTCTATTGTTTTTCTTCCTCCAAAATGAGTGAATCTAATATATTCGATAAATTTTGAAGTTTTATTACAATGGCAAAAAAATACCGAACAAAATGGAACATGTGCAATATTATAATATTGTATTATTATAAACTATGATAAAAAATATCTTTAATTTATCTTTAATTTGTATACCTATAAAATACCAATAAAACTTTTTCCACGACCTATTATAATGTTAACACAGGGATGAGTTGGGTACATACCTCCTTTGTTAGAGGAAAGTGACCGTTGTTAAATTTAACAAAACTTAGGGCAAAAAATAAAGTTTTAATTGGGAACCTTAACAGGATAATTTGTCCAGTTGCCGGAGGACATCCAATGGCCTCACAAATATTGTCCTCTACTTTCTCGTTGTATTTTTTTTTAAATAAAATAAATCAGTAAATATATAATTAATATAGAAGGGATTGATAATAGCGGCGGCGTCTTATATGAGCATGTAAATTAGTTTTTTAATTATATCTTTTTTTAATATTAAATGTAGCTAATGTGCAATTTTGAACCATACTGCATTTGTCGTTTTAAGTATATATCATAACTGGACAATTAGAGTTTATTTTTCATTAGAGCTTATATTTAATTCTATCTTAGAATTTATTATTTAACGCACAGCTGATATTATTACATAATCAATTACCTATTAAAACGCGATCACGCTTCGCTATGCCTCAGTTAGCAACTTTACACAATTGTCATAACAACGGTCAACGTATGAAAATTAAGTTTTTTTTTTTAATAAAAATCGGTTTCAGTCGGGGGCACCAGCTAATCAATACTCAATAGTAAATTCAGTTTTCTTAAATATTCGCAAAAACATAAATACGTAAGATGTAATGTAAATACATATAAAAATATAAACTGAATTTATCAACGAAAGAAAATGTACTCTCATAATATTAATGCTTGTCTAAATAAAAAATGAACATCAGCTTGTTTATCTTTACCTTTTATAGTAGTCTTTGAAATGTTTCAAAGGGAATGTTAAAAGCTTTTGAAAGTGATTGAGATACTTGAGTCTAAATTTCAAGGACACTCCATTTAAGTTATTTCATTGAACCCATTCGCATTGTTGTATATTAACAATCGAACTAAACAAACGACAATATCCCTAACAGAAATTGATAGTCAAAGCAACGGACGCGTAGATAGGTACGCGTCATTGCTTTAATTATAAAATTTACTAAGGAAATAATATTAAAATTTATAACAATCCGTACTAATATTATAAATGCGAAAGTTTGTTTGGATGTATGGTGTATGGATGTTTGTTACTCTTTCACGCAAAAACTACTGAACCGATCACCATGAAATTTTGCATACACGTTGTCTGGGACATCAGAAAGAACATAGGGTACCTTTCATCCAGAAAAAAAGGACTATTCCCGAGGGATCTTAAGGAAACTACCTCCTGGCTAAGTGTAATAGCAATAACGATGTTAGGCGATATATGGTCTAGTGGCTAGTAACCCTAGCTGTTAACCAAACGGTCGCAGGTTCGAATCCCGCTAGGGGCAAATGTTTATGTGTTAACGTTTACCTTTGTACCTGAGTCATGGATGTTTGTATTTATAATATGTATGTATTTACAAAAAAAAAAATCTATGTAATAGGGGTTAAAGTATGAAATTGCCGTTTTATTGTAATAGGTACTTCGAATTGACATAGAACCTTCATGGTTTGAGATTTTTGAGTGAAACTTTTTTCATACGGTACCTATGTAGTTCTTCTTTTAAAAAATGTGCAACATTCGATTATCAACTTTCAGTTGTTTTTTTTATTCAGCTTAGACAATAATGATGGATACTTCGAAAATTCGTGTGATTTTTGAATACGAGTTCCGACGCGGAACTAACGCGGCAGAAACAGCTCGCAATATTAATGTTGCGTTTGGAGAGGGGACCGCTAATGAACGCACTGTGCGATTTTGGTTGAAACGCTTTCGTGATGGAAACTTCGATTTGAAGAACGAACTACGTGGAAGACCGCCCACACAGGTGAATAACAATGATTTGAAAGAGATGGTGGAAGCCGATCCGAGCCAAACTACCCAGGAATTAGCGGCATGGTTTAACGTTACCTTACCAACAATATTGACTCATTTGCGTCAAATCAATAAAATAAAAAAATATGAAAAATGGGTGCCTCATGATTTGACTGATCTGCAGACTCTACAGGAACTGCAATTAGAAACCATTCGTCACCCTCCGTATTCGCCAGACCTTGCTCCAACGGACTACCATTTTTTTTCGTGATTTGGACAATTTTCTGCGTGATAAAAAGTTTTCTTCTCAGGAGGCAGTGCAAAATGCTTTCACACAGTTTGTCGAATCTAGATCACCAGAGTTCTATCGCAAAGGCATAAATGAGCTTCCTATTAGATGGCAGCAATGTATAGATAATAATGGTAATTATTTTGATTAAATAAATATGTTAAATTAAAAAAAAAAACGAATTTTTATTTTTCAGTACAAATCGGCAATTTCATACTTTAACCCCAATATTATATCAACTGTCTGGTATCCATAATACAAGCATTAAGTTGCTTATTGTGGAACTAAATGGTGCTGTGTAGAATGTGTGAAGATATTATATTATATTATCTAGTAATCAATATATTTTGCTACAAAATTATTCATTTTTAAAATACTTTTGATGATCCCTTGGTAACAGTACCTACTTTGTTTTGGATGAAAGGTACCCTATATCCTTTTTGATATCACTGTTAACGTGTATGCAAAATTACATAATGATCGGTTCAGTAGTTAACGCGTAAAAGCGTAACAAACAAACAGCAAATTCACTTTCGCATTTATAATATTAGTTAAGACAATATAATTGATTTAAATAGGAACTATCAATATAGATCGCAGATTAGGCCACGTTAAAATAACTATATTTATTATAAACAATATAACAAATTAATGAAGTTCCCTCTGACCGGCTAAGTGAGGGCGATGCGGAGACGATTCTTTTATTTATTTATTTATTTATTTATTTATTTATTTATTTATTTATTTATTTATTTATTTATTTGATCTAGCACACAAACAGAATACAATTATGTACATGATAACTATATATTACAAGTGTATTGATTAATCTAAATTGCACTCCTAAACAGTGTACTTAACATGTTTAACTTAACTACTAATGGTTATTAATACGTCTTAAGTATATTACTAAATTAGTTCTAAATTAATAACATTTTCTTACTTACTACTTGAATATCAGCCTTAATCCATTTTTAAATCGAGAAAACCTGCCGTCGAATATATCAAAAGCGACCTCACACCCGATTTTATTTGAAAGTTATATACTTACTAGCTTTTGCCCTCGACTTTGTCTTTGTAAATTATGGCTAATATTTTATTATGTTCTGTATAAACCATAAAAGGTACAGTGAAGTTTCATCAAAATTTATAAAACTTTTATATAAACTTTTATATATATAACTTATCAAACTTAAGTATAACATTAAAATTATAATCTTATAATTAATGTATGAATATTTCTTATCTTTCTTATAAAACTCGTAGTTTTTATAAAAAAAATAAAAAATATCCATAAATTCATCCTAAGAAATTTTCTCATTAGCGGAGACTTATTAGGTAGCCACCATCATCAAAGTGGACTGTCAGCCTGTCTATCGACCTTAACATATAAAAAAACATTTCTTTCGATATTATTAATCATGATGAATTCCCTTACTTAATTACAATAATTTTGTAATTAAGTAATAGCGATAAACTCACTATCACTATATTATGCAATCATTTTTTTCTACATAAATATCATTATGATTCTTAATGATGGTAGTTCTTTAATGAGTTCCTTAGATATAGTTTCTTAATTGCTTTTAAGTTTATTTGTGATCAGCTTATTCTTTAAAAATGGACCTGCAAGTGAAATATAATATACCTATCTATGTTATTGGTATCTTTGTCAAGTGTTAGTATTCTGTGGTTGAATCATGTTGGTTTAATTAGCATCTCACAGGCGTATCGTATCACATGCTAATTGGACGTTCTGACCTTGTTGGTACGTATTGGAAGTCGAATAGTCCGACCAATAGTACAATAAAACGATATAGTATAATAAGTATTATACTATGGATAACTAATGTTCGAAATTAGAACAAAATCATTTCGCAGGTTTTTTTCTATGGTAAGGTTAACATACAGGTTGACGGTCCACTTCTTGGTAGGTGGCTACCGTCACCTATAAAACAAGCAACGCCACAGGTGCTGCAAGTGCTTTGCCAACCATGGGCAGTAATTTGATTGCAACTAAAACTATTTAATGCAGATTGACTATACTTAAATAAAAAATGCAAATTGCTTATAATTTTTGTCTAACTAATATTTGTGTCAGTATTATATACTAATTATTAAATATGAGCACACTAAAAAAAACGAAAAATTAAAATTAAACACGAGCTGTCTTGCACAATCATGCACCACTGGTTCACAAGCGACTATAATTTCAATTCCCTCAGGCTTGGAGAGAAAATTCTTCTAACTTTCGTTTTTACTACTTTAAACTTAACATTTTGTTATTCTTTGCAGAAAGTGCATTTGAATTTTTTACGCGAAAATTTTTTTAGTAAAATCTTTTAATTTATTTTCAAAAAATTTATTACAACTTGTGATGTTTAATAACAAATTGCTTTGGGACAGAATATTGTTTAATAATTTGAAAATATATGTTAAAAAAAATAATTCAATTCTCATATATTTTTATCAAGCGTTGTTTTTTTAACGCTTAACAAAATTTAGAATGTTTATGGCTAAAGCATCAACAATCAAAAAACCTTAAACCTTTAATATAGATAGGAAGCTTAAGGGTTTATTTGTTAAAGGATCTTCTGATGTTGTACCCAAAATTACTGGAAGCAGGTACGAATCAGTGATATGAAATTATCTTAAGAACATTTACGTCAACAATATCGGATTACTTACCCGACAAACAGGTTCGTCCCAATTATCCCTAAGTCGAAATGTAAATTTACTCCGACTCCTCTCGTCTTTAATTAAATTTCGAGCGTAGATTTTTATTCAAAAATTTTCAAGAAATATATTCGATTTCAGATGATTATTATTTTATTTGAATATTTTTTTTTGTATTGTTTTTCAGCCAAGTCAAAATCTTATTCTAATTAAATTATTTATTAAAAAATTCAGTCTTCCTAACGAAGTTAATTATAATAATATGTGTTAATGAATGACATAAGAAACAGTAAAATAAGTTATGATCGCTACCAGACTCCACCAAAAATATTAATTGTGATGAAAAAACTTTTTAATACGAGATAATTAAAAAAAAAACGAATTTATAAAGCATAATGTGGAATCCGAATGCCATAGACAACAGGAACTTGGAGAAACGCATAGTGGTGGGCAGAGTGAGACCAACATGGGCACGAAACCTACCCGAGGCGAGGGAGGATGATGAGAAAACAGAAGAAATAGGAGTTATGCCTCACAGTGAACCTCCATCGCCTACGGAGCATTGGGAACAACGCATCAAAACCGAAGAAAAGTTTGATGCATTTGGAAAAGTAAGTACATTTTATCTATTTACTAGCTGAATCCGGCCACACTTCGTGCGCGTGGGTCGTCTGCCTTCTTTGATAAAAACCGTGATAACTCAGCAAATATAAATATGAACTTTCCACATAAACCATCCTCAAAAACTCTTCTTTCCATCGATACAATCAAGAACAAAATTCGTTCATATCTTTCTGAAATTAGCGCAAATATACAGACAGACAAACTTTATTTTATGCCATGTAGGTATGTACCTACAGATTGTTATTAGCTACATCCTTTCTACCAATAGTATTTTATTATATTACTAGCCTAGTAAAAACCAAATATATATTTTATTATATCACTAGCGACTTGCTCCTGGGTTCGCACGGATACAATTTTTTTCTGCAGATTAAATTCCTTCTTCCTTTATCGTTCTTGCCATTAATGAAACATATCAAAATTTGTCGGGTGCTTAGAAAAATTTATTAGCTGAGAAACAGAAGGGACACGACTGTCAGTACATCCATTCACATTATCTTACGTTCTTCATAGTAAGTGAGCTTATAGTAAACTCGCTCGCGCACGCCAGTTATCCTGTTTGTATTTTCACCTATATTAAGTACCTATTTCGTTTGCTAACTCGATAATAGTGTGATAACGTGAGTGAGTGTTATCCCTTACTCATTTACCGAAACGCAACAGCAAACTATAATAGCAATACCAATACCCATTGCCAAATTTCAGTAAAGTTAATATTTAAAATTTCAGTGAGCAATTTTTCACGTGTATTTTTTGTTCAGGTGATGCTGCTTGGTGACAGCGGTGTAGGCAAGACTTGCATGCTAGTCCGCTTCCGAGACGGAATGTTCCTCGCAGGAAACTACATATCAACTGTCGGGATCGATTTCCGGGTACTGCTCCCCCAACGAGCAAATATCCTACCAAATATCCGTTCTTTATTAAGTTGAACGCAGTTGTGAATTTTTAGAATGGAATCCAGGAGGTGTATTACATGTTATTATTATGAGCACTAAATTCCATCCATAGTTATTGTAAATAACTATGTAAAGTACAGTATTACTATAAGGCATATTAATGACTATAGATATTAAGCTATAGCGCCTAAAACTGGTTTTAGTGAAAACAACATTCTGGTCGAAAGGCAAAGTACATTTTCAAAGTTCTAAGTATACCTATACGTAAATTTAGTTTGACGACCGTCATCCAGCTCGTTTTTAAGGCCGTTGCCCACAAAACTTATTTATGTTATGCTCTTATTTCACTTTGTCCAATTTCTGAATTGTACCTACTTACTTGAAAGGCTGGTTGGGGTGTACACTGCACCTATAACCATAGCCTGCCGTCGGTCAGATAGTTTCCCTAACAATTAATAGAACACCTTTCCTGCAAAGTTTAACGACGTTTCGCAGTCATAAACTGGACAACCCATCTGGCGGCAGTAACCATCCCCTTATGTACTAACGAGAAATACCCACCTCGCCTTTTATCCTTTATAAAATCAAGGTCAACTCCTATAGCGTTGCTTGTGTTAATAGGCGACGAAAGCCACCTATAAAATTGTAAGTAGGTACTTAGACCGTCAGCCTGCTTGCCATACTTTACAATTAAAAATGTAACTGGATTTTGGGGTTTGGAAAATTTAAATTTATAATGACGATCATAAGAGATAAATAAATATTTTGATTTGATTTGATTTGATTTTGGACGAAAAAAAAAATTAGAAATGTTAATGGAAGTAAAATAGTATTAGGTGCGCAACTAAGTTCTCGCTGTTTTTTTTATTGAAATGCCACTTTATTGTGAAAAAATGGTTACAAACGAATCATTCAAAATATTTCCCATCGCTAGCGACAACTTTTTCCCATCTTTCTGGCAGAGCTCGAATACCGTCACGGTAGAAGTGTTCGTCTTTCGAGGCTATCCACGAATCAAGCCATTTTGAGATGTCTTCATATGAGCGGAACTGCTGATTAGCCAGACCATGTGCCATCGAACGGAACATGTAATAATCGGACGGCGCAATATCTGGGGAATATGGCGGGTGGGGTAGAACTTCCCATTTGAGCGTTTCTAAGTAGGTTTTAACGGGTTTGGCATAACGTGAGGCCGGGCATTGTCACCCTGTAAAATCACTTTTTCGTGTCTGCTCGTATTGTGGCCGCTTTTCGCGCAGTGCTCGGCTCAATCGCATCAATTGAGTTCGATACCGTTCCCCAGTGATGGTTTCGCCCTGTTTCAACAGCTCATAATAAATTACACCGTCCTGGTCCCACCAAATACACAGCAAAACCTTCGAAGCGTGAATATTCGGCCGAGCCAACGACGTAGAAGCATGACCGGGCAGTCCCCATGATTTTTTTCTCTTTGGATTGCTGTAGGTAATGAATCCATTTTTCATCACCCGTAACGATGCGATGAAGAAAACCCTTCCTTTTTTGGCGCTGGAGCAGTTGTTCACAGGCGATAAAACGACGCTCAACGTCTCTTGGCTTCAAATCATAAGGAACCCAAGTTCCTGTTTTTGAATCATTCCCAACGCATGCAATCGCTTAGAAATGGCTTGGCGGGTAACTCCCAATGCTGAAGCAAGCTCATTCTGCGTTTGGCGCGGATCCTCATCCAGCAATGCCTCCAATTCAGCGTCTTCGAAGTTCTTTGGCCTTCCTTCACGCGAACGGTCGTCAACATCGAAATCACCGTCTTTAAAGCGACGGAACCAATCACGGCACGTTGTTTCACTTAGAGCAGCATCTCCGTAAACTTTTTGGAGTTCTCGATGCGCTTCAGCCGCCGTTTTCTTCGAATGAAAAAAGAAAACCAACACTTCCCGCAAATGACGATTATTTGGCACAAAATCAGACATTTTCGCACAACCAAAAGACGACGCAAAAACAAACCCACTAATGTGTCAAAGCGGTTTTTTTACCATATGTCTAAGCTTGGTTAATGACGTTTTGGTTATGTCATAATCGTCCAGCACTTACTAGTAGAGCCATCTCTTGAAAAACAGCGAGAACTTAGTTGCGCACCTATGTAAAATAAGCGGATAGTTATTTTACTAATAAACTATGTGGTTGGATATAGTAAAGTCTGCACGCACAATACTGTAAGTAATGGGAACCGTCAGCAGCGATTCTCAGATGTTAAAAAAATTGCCTATTGACTAAACTAACTAACTACACCAAACACTTCAAACACCAAATTGTTCAAATCAATTGACCCGTCAATTTTTCATCTGGCTGGCTAGAATCACTCTGGACCTAGTTTACCTATATACTTATCTACTTAACACACTACGCTCTTTGGAGTTTAATAACGTTAAAACAACAAATGATACCAATCATTGAACATTATGAATATGGCAAAAAAGACAATTAATTGATCCTCAAGGGATTCTAAGTTGAAATTGACCAGTGATGGGTGCACGCGACGGTTCTGCCTCCACGCCATTGGTGTTCGAAGTTTGGCGCGCTTTTCCGTTGCCGCCCCTTCGCGGCGTCACAGCTGTGATTGAATCGACTGCTCGCCTGAATGATTTATTGTTGCCCGATTTTTTGTTTGTCCCGTTTTTGCAATTTGATTTATTACCTCAGTCATTGACTGTTATTAACTTATTACGTATCAACTTTAATGGGTAATTTATAACTTAATTTTAAACTGTATACACTACAGTTATACTTTAATCTGTAGTGGCATTCTCACTACAGATTAAAGAGTCCAAATTATGATACCTGTACTTAGTTCAGTTATAGTGGCAGAGCACACTGTGTTTGGGTAGCCAGTCTGGCGGCAGTAACCTCCCCCTTACAGGAGACCACCACAAAATAATAGCATGTGTGCTTTTGTGTTTCGGCGAGTGTGTAAGGAATACCCGAGTCCATTATCAGTATTCCCTCCCAATACCTTATCCTTAAACCTAATGGCCGGCAGCGAACTCGCAACTCCTGTGAAGTTGCTTTGTGTTCTAGGCGACGGTAGCCACCTACCACCAAGTAGACCGTTTGCCTGTCTGTCGACCTTAACATAAATATGAATAATAAGCAAAAGCCTTTAAGCTTTACGGAGCACTAGCCAAGTTACAAGCATTTCGTATTGCACACAAACAAAAGACACGTACCTACTTCATATTGACAGACAGCTGACGGACAGACAGCTATAATACTAACTATATATAGAATGAGACATCGTCTAGACTATCTAGACCAGGGTTCCCCAAACTATTTTGGACAAGTGACCCCTTTTCAACAATGAACTGTTACCTCAGACCCCCATGGTCAAATTACCTACTTTTAAGACCAACCCCCTTATTCATAATGGTCCGCTAACTTAAAGCAGCTATCTATCTTAGTCTATCTTTAGTTTTTTCCTATTGGTACAAAATACCTAGGTACTAAGGTGCCAATTAGAAAACTTTGCACTTGGTTAAGTGAGTGAAGTTGATTTCATTTTCTCGTCAAAATTTAACAAAATAAAAAGACAATCCAATTCAGTAAATATCAAGTTTAATTTATAATTATTACAAATTAATACATAAAGCATCTTAAGTTGGTAGGAAATTATATTTTAAAAACTATTAATTCGCAAAGAGAAAATAAAACATTCAGTGCGATGGATGAACCTGGTGACTATCTACCAATCTAGCTACATCCGGTTCAATATTAGTGAGTTGCAGCCTTAAATCTCCACGTTCGTTGATTTTCAAACGGTTTCTTTGTTTTGTCAAAATGTTTGTTACCACACTGAAGCTTTTTTCAACTAGATATGATGATGGAAAAGCGATAAGGTATTTTTCAGCAATGTTCCACAATGTAGGATACTGTGTTTCAATTTTGCGTTGCAACCAGAACTTCTGATAGCCTTGGTTGAACTTTTGCTTAAGCTCTTCGTCTGTGCTGATGGTAATCAACTCTTCTTGCATTATCACATTGGCTTCTTCTATGGCTGTGGTGTTATACGGATTTATTATCCATTGAGGAATTTGTAAATTTAAAAGATCATCAAACCTCTCCGTAAAATCCTTGTGTAATGCGTCCAAGTGAGTAACATATAATAAAATGTCATCATCTTGAAGCATTTTTGGTAATTTTGACAAATGCGGAAACTGCGAATATTCTTTTCTGCCTAAATTTTGTTTATAAAGAACTAGTTTACCCACGAAGGCCGATATTATTGATTTTGTTTTAATCAAGTTAAGATCATCACCCTGTAGTTGCAAATTAACTTTGTTGAACATTCCAAAGATATCAGTCAAGTAATAAATATCTGTTTTACAATTGTTCAGATTTTCTTTCAAATTCGGATCTTTTTCTTGTAAAAACTCCAACACAGATTCAAAAAGGGCTGAAAATCTTTCTAAGCAAGAGCCTCTTGATAGCCAGCGAACTTCAGTGTGCAGAAGTAACCGAGTAAAGACTTCGTCGTTTTCGTCACATAGTTGAGCAAATAACCGAGAGTTCAAAGAATTGCTTCGAATCTTGTTGATAGCATTTATTACATATTGTAAAGACTTATGCAATCTAGGACTCAGCTTTTTTGCTGCTAAATGCTGCCTGTGAATCACACAGTGAATAACCAGTACATCAGGCAGTTGTCGCTTTAAGTGAGCTATAAAGCCACGATGACGACCAACCATAGACGGTGCACCATCAGTCGCAACAGAAACAATATTCTTCCATGGAATAGCTTTATCAGTAAAAAAATGTTCCACGGCCTGAAAAATCGATTCTCCTCTAGTATCAGTCTCTAAATATGCAGCAAAAATCAGTTCTTGGCACATATTTTCATCTTTGATAAATCGAACATATCCTAACAATAGAGCTTCATTGCCGGGTAATGTAGACTCGTCCAACTGGAGAGAGAATCTGCGGGTCTGTAAGAACTTGCATAAAATGTTTTCCACATCGCGTCCCATCTCATCTATGCGTCTCTGAACGGTGTTGTTGCTCAAAGGTATTCTCTTTAAAATATCATGTGCGGGTTTGTGCAATACATTGTTAAGGACCTCCGCAATGGCTGGTAAGATAAGCTGCTCTCCAATTGTATGGGGTTTCCCCGACTTCGCTATTAGTAAAGATATATTATAGGACGCTCGTAAACCATCATTGTCTCGAATAGATGATGACGCAAACATCGATCCTATGGATGGCCTTTTGTCTAGTTTTTCTTTCAGTGCTTGAAAATATGACAAGGGCTTACTTTTTTTGTTAGCATGTACTCTTGATAAGTGGTCATCCATTTTTGAAGGCTTCATGGCATCGTTACTAAATACTTTTTCACATATGAGACACATCGGGAAGTGTTGATTTGATGGAGATGCAATAAATCCGAACTTCAAGTAGTCCAAACTGTATTGTCTGCATTTTTTTTTCGTGTCCGCCATCATAAAACTTTCAGTAATTCTGCAAACAAAAAAATAAGGAACCTAAATAAAAAACAATAATAAACTGTTAAATTTGCACACTATCTTATTTTTATCACACTCAGTTAATGGATTCTTGTTAAGTATTACTGACTTACTCTTTGATAAACTTTGATACCTATATTGGGAAGTAACTACAGTAGGTAATTAGGTATAGAAACTTCGTATTAGGTAATTAGGTAGAATAAGAACGAAAACCAAAGACTTAAGTGTTAGTAATTTTTACAAATACAATTATACATACCTATTTAAAATATGTTGTATGTTGTGTTTAACACTTTTTCAGTCACTTTACTTCACTTAATTTAGCTTTGTAATAAGTTTGTAATCTCTTGAAATAAATGAGTACTTAGCTATATGAGTTTTTATCGTTCAAGCTCCAACGAATTTCAAAACGCAAATGAACTTTCAACCTAAATGCAAGCTCGTTAAATAGTAAAATATCAGGAACATGTTTGGACTTGATCATGAATTCGTTCGTCTTAATTCGCGTAAAGCCGCTATCACACTATTCAATTTGAACGATTCCAATTTAGGAAATCGGAAGGTGTGATCGCAGTTAGAACAGATTGGATTCAATTAAGAGTTTATCCATTTTCAACTCTATATCTTCGATTTAGAAATCAATTTAGCGTAGTGTGATCACGAGCTCACTACTTAGATTCCTAAATAGGAATCGTTCAAATTGAATAGTGTGATAAGCACTTTATCGTCAAATAGAGAGCAAGTCAAAACGCCGCTGAAAGACGTACGCTCCAACTCAATCTTGCACAAACTTGTCCACATAGACTTGCCGAGTTTTTCATCTTGTACGAACTTGAAACTTTACATTCCTGGAACATTATTTCCTACAAAAATATTAATTATTCTTAGTACACGTAACACAACATAAACAATACAGTAACTACCTACTTACCTATCTTGAAAGTTTTAAATAAGAACTTGTGTTAATATAATAGGGGTCGATTTTTAGACCTCGTCGACCCCCAAAATCACTTTTCGTTTATGTCGACCCCTAGGAAACCGATATCGACCCCAAGGGGTCGATATCGACCACTTTGGGAATCCCTGATCTAGACCATTACAATACAACCCCTGGATGCAGGCAAAGCTTTTGGGGTCTGAAGCATTGCAATGACGGCGACTAATATAATACAATAAACGCAATGAAATTATTTTTGCCAATGACGCTAATACCCTAGTGACTTGCGTGACAATGGATATTGAAATAAGTATGTTATAGTAATTTTAAACCATCCAAAGTGCTATTGTGATAGTGCCTTGGCGAAAGCTTACGAACGTTTGATTATATCTAAACATACGAGTAGGTAGGTATAACGAGGAGTCATTTTGACTATATTACATATTGTTTGAAAATACCTAACCCAGACTTCAATTTTCTGCTGCCTGTCTGACGACCTTTACTTTCAGAGATACGATAATCTATTGGGATTTAAAAAAAGTCTTACACATAGAATGTTATATGCCTTGAAAGTTAATAACTAGCTGAATTGAATGATATCAATGTTGTGATTAACTTGTATATAAATAAAAAGTGATGGCATATACTTAGTATAGTATAATTGATTTTGAATTATAGTATTGTAACAACTAGGGCCATCTGTTAACAGAATAAGGTGGTAACTGTGGACGGCATCAAGGTGAAGCTTCAAATATGGGACACAGCGGGACAAGAGCGCTTCCGTAGCGTAACTCACGCCTATTACAGGGATGCTCATGGTAATTTTATTATTATTTTTATATACATAAGATACAAAATGCATCGGCGAACATTGTTTCATTCCTTATCAAAATTAGATCTTGTTTGTGTAAGCGGAATAGGCAAATTGCTCTTTGAAACCTTCTGTCGCTGTCGCGTTCTTCGCAAAGAGAAAAATAAAATAAAAACTAAGCAGGTAGGGTGTAGTTGAAGTTAAAGGAAATTAGATATTGATTGGAGACTAGAAGGCTTTATACAGCGTTTCCACTAACTTTTGATTAAAAACTCGAAGTTTAGATATATTAAGAAGATAGATAATAGTTAATAGGTACTTAAGTAGGTATACCTAAGATATCGTCAATCGCATATATTAGATTAGCCGTAGGCTTCTTTATGACATCAATTTATTTATGTTTTAATATAGATTAGATATACTAGGACACATTTAAAAATAGCTAGTCTCCTCAAACATGCAGGATTCCATGCGATGTTTCCTTCAACGTTGGACCAAGCGATTATAATTTTATTAGATAAATATTTATATCTGAAAAACAAAAAAAAAACTATAAAAATTTAATAATCAGCCTTTATCAACTTGCCTGCCATTGCTTCTAAACTTTAGCGTCAATTCACACCAAAACGCGACGCTTTTTATACGCGACATGAACTAGACGAGTAGGTAGTTGTTGAGATTTAGCAAGGAAAATCGGCCGAATCAGCGGCGGGTGGTTGAAGCTGAACCAGTCAAGGCGCGGCCTCGACCTCTTTCTCTAACAAACCGGTCTATCACACACCACGCAAGTGTCATGCGTCGCGACCAACTACATTTGCTCACACGACACCAGACGTCTTGCACCAGTTCATATTGTATGAATGTTTTAACGCATGATCATATGCTCCTGGGCTCTTGATTCAGAATATGTAGTCAATAAATTATACTTAGACAGTTTTGTCACATGTAAAAAGTGTCAAAACCATATTTGCAGCCGATTTTTAAAAAACATAATTTCCACCCTAAAAACCCTATTATACGATACATATTCCTAATGGCTCATGAAGAAACTGGAATGATGAACTTCATTACACGAACACAATTTGGAAAATATACACCTAATTAAACCCAATAAAAACATAAAATAGGTTATTAGTTTTACCAACACAACTTTGTCAAATCACAATTCCTCACAAACTTTCGCATTTATAATATTAACTAGGATTTAAGAGATTTCTTTTTCTTTTTTTTTTCCAAAGATTATAAAAATTAAAATAGCTGTGTAATTATAATTTACTTATCGCTAGACATAGGATTATGTGCACTAACAAAGTGCCAAAATATGCATGTAAATATGCACTAAGAAAACCCGAAATTATGCACTAACAACTGTTGATATGCCCAAAATATGCACAATGCATAATCAAATGCATAATGCATATTTTTATATATTTTAATTAAAGACGGCACAAAAACAGCGAAATATTCTTAAAATTATGCTTAGTGTTTGTGACAATATACAATTTAGTATTTTTCAAAATTTTTGAGCGCAAATTTTGTGACGTTTGTCACTCAGTATCAATTTATACTTCAAAAAAGACCTCGCTACACCAACTGACGTCATTGGACAAAATTTATAATTTGGCGTCATTTGTGGCATAGGTTAATGCTTGCATCAACCTGTGCCGTTGATGCAAGCATTAATATTCTTTATGTCTTCAAGCAGGGCCGCGCCGACCCCCCACAGCGCCTGTGTGCGAAACCTATGAAGCGCCTTTTTTTTCACGAATCTTCATGTTTCAACTTTTTTTTAATTATTTGTTAATTTTGACTGAAATAAATGTTCTCCAGTTTTATATACTTAGATAATATTTTAATAAATAGGTAAAACCACCAATAGCAATGCGCAACCTTGCACACACTTTCGATTGAATGAATAATGATTGTTCAATTGTTTTGGATCTCTTGTTCCTTAAAGTCGGGGAATCCCCGTGACCCCACCCCGCTTGCGTCAAACCATAGAGTAAATAGTACTTTAACCAGTGCACGCATCGCATCGGTCGGGTTGCGTTCATAAACGCATTCAAACAAACTCCGGCGGTTCTTTTGATTTTAACGCTGAGCTCGTAATTAATGTAAACTAAAACCCAAAGCGTAAAATTAAACCACCAACATGAATATTATCTTGGGAGACTTGTACAATAAGCACAATATATGTTTTGTTATTTACAAGGCATATGTTGCGCTATTGTACCTACTTACTTATCGATACTCCACTACAAAGAATATGTTTTTGTGTAAGTCATGTGTAAGTGTAACAAAAATTATTTCGATGGCGGCGGCCGGCGCCCTTCTTGTCTTGGCGCCTGTGTGCGCCGCACACTTCGCACACAGGGGCGGCACGGCCCTGTCTTCAAGACTCGCGCCCTACACGTCATCAAAGGCACCTAGGTGGCACGATTGAGAAAAAAAGGCTTTAATATGCATCAACGCCGTATTTAGAGATATGCAATTGCATATGCAAATATGGAAATGCATAAAATCCGATGTCTACTTATCGCAATGATTTAATCAAATAATAACCTTTGAAATATAAGAAAGTATAAAAGGTGATTTTTGAAAAGCGTGTATTTGTAATATATATTTATGTAAGTAGGTAAATTACTGTAGGTTTTTTATACAACAGTATATAATAGTAGTTAATTAATGATTTTACTTTCACCGTATGGTGCCTTAATGTTTAAAATTTTTCCGCAATTAGGGACCATAGGACCTAATTAGGATAGGGATAGGGAAATGGGCTCTGGCATCCCTTACTCACTCACTCTCACTGTGGTCTTCTGTAAGGTGGTGGATACTGCCGCCAGACGGGCTGCCCAAATGACTGTGTTTCGCATTTGTCATTATAATGATATTCTGAACTACTTCTGTGTATGTATCAGACATGGTACACGATTGATGTCTGGATCTAGATCTAAATGAAATACGATCTACTGTTGGCTTAATTTTTTTAAATTATAATCACATTTAATTTTTAGTTGGCTTAATTGTAGATAATAATAATAATATATGCCTATTGTCGCTTATAAACACGACACGAGCCGTGAGGGTGATACAAATGCGTTACCTTATCTATGTGATACTTAATGGGTGAGTGACAAGGGTGAGGGACAAGATGAGCGATAGGTAGGTAAGTATGGGAATTGTGAGCAGAAATTATTGTATCAATATATTAATACTAAGTAAGTATTAACTAAAATAAACAGGTATCTCGCGTAACCATCTGAAAATGTTTTTTGGAAACCCTTAAACTATTGGCCGTTAACTGTTTCGATTTATTTCTGAATATTTAAATACTATTCAGAAACGTTCCAAAATTAATATTTGATAAGACTCAAATTATTTTTGAAGTAAAAGTCTACAGCAAAAAATACAAATAATTATAGTAACGGAATATGATTATTGCCTAATTATAAGGTATATGCAAAGAATACTAGTCGCTTTCATTGCTGTTGTTTTTACATAAGGCGCTCTACTTTTAACTAATAGCTGAGTATACCAGAGCAAAACTTTATAAAATTTAATAGTCTTTGGCAAATACTAATTACCTATAAGGTGTGTATGAGAATAAGTTTTTTGTCGTTTTTTCATAGATGGCATTAATAGTATCGCTTGCAACTTTTTTAACCTTTCGATACATGTAGGGGAAGGGAGGGCAAGATGGAAAACCTAATTTTGTATTGTAAAAACAAAAAAAAAAAACATAGCATAAATCTTTTATTTTAATCAATCTTGAGAGATGAATGTAACAAGAATATAATCCTATAGTTAACAATAATTAATACTTATTACAAAATCCGTAAAAATTAAAAAAGTATAATCGTGTCATATTCCATTATGCCCTCATGCAGAAGGCAAAATGGTAACCCTTATGAGGGCAAGATGGAATATTAGGAAAGCCTTAGGGTTTACAATGTATACATAAAAAATAGCCATTTTCTGTATCAGAACATAGCTCATGTGCCCAACCATAGCACGACTGGCATTGCAGCCAGCTTTCTGAAGGTGGCTCTTCAAATTTTTCTCCACAAAGCAAGCAAAACACATCCTTCTCATTCCGAGCCTCGGTTTCTTCTCTTCTTTTTGCTTTTCCTTTCTCCTTTCCTTTACCTGTCTCTTTTTCGATTCTTTTCTTTTTCCTTTTCCTTTCCCTTTTCTTTCGCAGTCATATTTTTCTTCGTTGTTCTGACTATTTTTTTTTTCTTCGTTATCTTGCTCAAGATCTAATTTTGGTTTCTTTTTTAGCTCATTCTTTTTAACTATGGCTTTGTCTGGAGAACTGGCAGTCTCTGTTAGTCTTTTTTTTGTATTTGAAGACCATCTAAAAAATAAAAATTCGCAATTGAGGTAAAAAATTTGACTTATTACATGCAGACAAAATGGAAAGTTTTCCATCTTGCCCTAAAATTCAGATTTCCAACTTGCCCATAAGCTAGTTTTGATAATAAAATCTATGCATTAATAACCTAACACTTTTTTTTATTTTTCTAAATACCAATTCGAACACTCGATTTTTAGTAGATACTTACTTCTAAAACGAAATAGTAATATTACTTACCTTATCCAAACAGTTTTACCGCAAAATAATGTTGTTTTTGTAATAATAAAGCATCAAATAAACAAATTAAACGTCTATGTCACTGGCTGACGCAAACTGGACTAAACTTCGTGCGTAAATTCAAGGTGACCGCATGTATTAGGGGTTAAAGTATGAAATTGCCGATTTGTACTGAAAAATAAAAATTCGTTTTTTTTTTAATTTAACATATTTATTTAATCAAAATAATTACCATTATTATCTATACATTGCTGCCATCTAATAGGAAGCTCATTTATGCCTTTGCGATAGAACTCTGGTGATCTAGATTCGACAAACTGTGTGAAAGCATTTTGCACTGCCTCCTGAGAAGAAAACTTTTTATCACGCAGAAAATTGTCCAAATCACGAAAAAAATGGTAGTCCGTTGGAGCAAGGTCTGGCGAATACGGAGGGTGACGTATGGTTTCTAATTGCAGTTCCTGTAGAGTTAAAACGGTTTCTCGTGCTGTATGAGGTCTCGCGTTATCATGGAGCAATAATGGTGAAGATCGATTCATAAGTCGGGGCTGTTTCACTGCTAGTTTCGCTATCATTGTTCGGAGTTCGGCGCAGTAGACATCTGCCGTTATTGCTTGACCAGATCGGAGAAAGCTATAGTGAATAACACCACGCTGAGACCACCAAACAGTTACCATTACCTTTTTATTGGTAAGCTTTGCTTTAGGACACTGTTGCGGCGTTTGACCTGGGGTCAGCCATTGCATTTTCCGCTTACGATTATCGTACAGAATCCATTTTTCATCACATGTCACAATTCGATCCAATATTCCTTCATTTCTGTATCGATTCAACAAGGCAACGCAAGTTTCAACACGCGTTTCTTTCTGTAGATCAGTCAAATCATGAGGCACCCATTTTTCATATTTTTTTATTTTATTGATTTGTCGCAAATGAGTCAATATTGTTGGTAAGGTAACGTTAAACCATGCCGCTAATTCCTGGGTAGTTTGGCTCGGATCGGCTTCCACCATCTCTTTCAAATCATTGTTATTCACCTGTGTGGGCGGTCTTCCACGTGGTTCGTTCTTCAAATCGAAGTTTCCATCACGAAAGCGTTTAAACCAAAATCGCACAGTGCTTTCATTAGCAGTCCCCTCTCCAAACGCAACATTAATATTGCGAGCTGTTTCTGCCGCGTTAGTTCCGCGTCGGAACTCGTATTCAAAAATCACACGAATTTTCGAAGTATCCATCTTTATTGTCTAAGCTGAATAAAAAAAACAACTGAAAGTTGATAATCGAATGTTGCACATTTTTTAAAAGAAGAACTACATAGGTACCGTATGAAAAAATTTTCACTCAAAAATCTCAAAATATGAAGGTTCTATGTCAATTCGAAGTACCTATTACAATAAAACGGCAATTTCATACTTTAACCCCTATTATTTGTGTACGTAGCGGTGCGTGCGACAATTCACGTCTTTTGTTTTTATCGGCAGTTTCCGTCTTACCCGCTCCTTCCATCTTGCCCTCCCTTCCCCTATGTATTTAAAATGTGTAGATAAGTAGGTATATGTAAGATGTATAACGCAGAATAAGGCTTATGTTTGCAGTGCAAAGAGCAGTGTTCATATCTCATTGAAATGTCCAAATTCTGTACAGTAGGTTACGGATTATTGTGAGGGTCATTTTTATTAAGAAAATTTCACCTTTTATTTTTTTTCACATATTAAGGGTTAGTTAAAACTTGTGTTAAAACTTGTGCTACAAAAAATTTGGTTGCGAAACTATGAAAATATGAATATTCTTACTATATTGTAATACTTAAGTGAGTCCTATATTGGGGATTGTAATTTTCAGCCTTGCTCCTTCTGTACGATGTCACCAACAAGACTAGTTTTGACAACATCCGCGCATGGCTCGGCGAGATAAGAGAGTACGCCCAGGATGACGTCGTCATTATGTTATTAGGTATGTGAAGTACTTATGCTTCTTTCCTGTTTACTTACCTCGTTTTTATGTAATCAGCCTACACATTACTCTAACATAGCAAAAATATTTTCTCAGCGGCTGCAGCTTACGTTTTAAAATAAACCTATGTTCCTAATTTCAGCTTTCTAGACTTATAGTTAGTAGTATTGGCTGTGTGTGCATTGATAGTCAGGACAAACAATTTTATAAGTGTAGATTGACTGTCGAGTCAGCTAGTACTTAGATAATATTCATAGGTTGACTGAATATTGGGTACCTGGTGAGAATGCCAACCATACTTGACGTTTTTGCTTCCAGGTAATAAATCGGACAGCGGCCTAGAGAGAGCGGTAAGGCGTGAGGAGGGGCAACGGTTAGCGAGAGAATACCAAGTTGCTTTTATGGAGACGTCTGCGAAAACCGGGCTAAACGTAGAGGCCGCCTTTGCTAGCGTGGCGCGCGCTCTAGTCGCCAAAGCTAACCCCGCAGACCCCTCTAGACTAGCCGTGCGCGAGCCGCCAGTACAAGAGCAAAGATCGTCTTGTCCACCGTGTACATAATTTTTCGCTACGTTTTCATATGTAAAACCATGGAAAATAGAGGTAAGGACAATCAATTCTTCAGAAAGTGTCGGTCGGTCACCATTACCTATATAGGCGTGTGGCGTTGTAGTAACATTTTATTTACGTTAGTTTCATGAACTACGCATCCAACCAATATATCAAACCCGATGCTACACAACGGCAATTTTTGGCCAATGTATGAATGGTAGCCTAACAGTTTTTCAGTTACCTTACCTTTATTCCTTATCTTACCTTATTCTTACCCTTACCTTTATTCTCCACGTGTAAAACTAAAGTGGACCATTTGACGTTTAAATAAACCTCTTTGCTATGCACGAGGATTCCAAAAATGAAATTAAAATGGACCTTCTCTTTCAGTCAATAAAAAAAAAAGTTGACTATGTGCTTCATTGTGATGGGTTCCAAATGGGTTCCAACATGAAGTTAATGCTATTGTCTCATTTAATCAAAATTTGATTATAATATTCAGTATTCACAATGAAAAGACATTTTAATAGCAATATAGAGATGGCGGTGGTCATATGTAAAACTAGGCTGATTAAGCTGCGCCTATTCACATCTCGAATTGCTTTCATTTTGTTCTGCTCGATTGACTTTCTCGAATTGAATTGACGATTGTCTCGTCTGAATTATGTTTTAGTTTAATATGTAGCCGTAATAGTGAAACTAGGCGTTTCATGATTTGTCTGAATATAAGTTTGGCTGCCGACATAGATATAAAAAAGCATAAATAATATAAAAAGTTGTACATGCATGTAAATTACCTGTGTCTTTGGTAGAAATGTTTTCACTATAACTGATATATGATAAATATACATCTATAACAAATATATATGCACAAAACTTTTGGAGGAATGTAATGAAATTTATTTTAAATTCTATATAACTAACCAAACTTTTCTAAATGTTTTGAATTAAAAAACGCTATTTACAGCTTTAGGTATTTGAGCTATTATAAGTAATATTATGTATATTTATAAAAATATACACTTATTTATTGTGATTTATTGTACTTACTCAAAATTAGATTAAGTGAATAAAAATTATTATTAGTATGATATAGCTAACCAAATTCAAAAGACGTGTCATATCAATCGTGGCGATTTGTTTAAAGTAAATCCTGTGATACTTCCTAAATGATTTCTAATAAATTATTATAAATTATGTATACCTATATATACTTACTTATAATTACATAATATTTTTTAAACCATATAATAACTACTTATACAGAGAAGCTGTCTTAGAAAACAGAAGAAATTAAATTACTAACGAAACTTTTTTTTTAATGTTTACCATACCATTGAATAATTGAACCTAATTATGAAGGCGTTATACATTTATAAAATACTTAGTATTTTCCTAATTTTGTCCAACTTTTGCTTCTGCTTAAGAATTTATTTTTTATTTGGTTTTTTAATGGGTCTATTCAACCAAACAATTTGATCATGCCACATATATAGGTAATATAAGTACATAAAATGATTGATTTCGAAACAGTTTCCCTGTAGTATATATTCTATGGTTTTAGATTCTCAGTATATCTGTAATCCTAAATTCTTAAACCATTATGTAGATATTCAGAGAGTAAATATCACATTTCGCTTATTAACGACCCGAGAGATGGTAGACATTTCCGGGTAGGTATTTGAGGCAAGCTGAAAACTTGTCCTATAACTCTTCTATAATAACCTAACACAGAATATAGATCTGGCTGGGGAGGAGTTGTGAGGCTAAATCGGGACAACCCTTATATTTTTCTTATAAGGAAAAATATAACTTCGATGAATATTTATTGCACTTGACGACGTGTCGCTTCACGGTAATTGACGAGGACAGGGATTGGTGTTTGGTAGAAGTTTTTAATTAAAATAAAATAATATGCATTAGGTAACTCGTGATCCATTGAGATTTGGTCACACTAGGCTTGTATGTTAGTGTCACGAATATTTAAAAAAAATTATTCAATTTTATAATTTACAATATACCTACATATACATTATACTAGCGATACGGTCTCGGCTTCCCGGCCACATAAATATATTTTAATATATTTCTATATTATAATTGCCATTATAATTTTATTTAAAAATAAATGTGTGCATTTAAAGTGAAACTAGGCAATGTAAGCTTGATATTGTAAATTGAAATAATCTGCAGTTTCGTAATAAATACCTAAGTATAAATGTGTGCGAAAATAGAAAATATAACATATTTAAGGGAAATATTTGAGTCCTGCTGTGTATTTTGAAATTGGATGTTGCCTGTTCGTGAAAATTATGTGTAAACATTATTCGTATGAAATATACATTTTATTTAATTATATAATAAATAATGAAGGATAATTTGTGGTTTCATTAATTTTGGAAGTACTTAACAATTAAAAAAAATGTGCCAATAGCCCACATGATGGTAAGTAGCTGCAGTCGTATAAAGACCTGATCAACAACAAAGGGTTTGGCACTGCGTTGCCGACACTGGAAGAATTTTACTTACCTACCTTGGACAGACCCGGAATGCTAAAACATAGTGTTCATAAACAGTTTTGGCGCTCTCCTGTGCAAAAACACAACTAAGTATGTTTTTATGATAAGAAACACAAGGACCAGGAAGAGAAAAGGAATGAGCTCTAAGCATCTTAACTTAACAAGACTCATGTTCCAGCATAAACATAAACTCCAGCTGGTTACCATCCTCATCTTGTCGATATCCCTCTATTTCGGACCAAGCGCTTTAAAACATCCTTTATAATGCGCACTGCCAAGGTTTGGAACTCCCTGCCGGCGCGGCGTCTGTATTTCCGAGCACATATAACCTGAATCTATTCAAAGTTCGAGTGAATAGGCACCTTCTGGGTGAGCTCGCTCCATCATAGGCCTCATCTTCGCTACACACCTGGATGTAGGCCAAGAGCAAACCCATCTCTAATAATAAAAAAAAAAAAAAAAAAACAGAGCGTGCTCTTCTGTAAGGGGGGGATGATCACTGCCGCCAAATGGACCTACGGAATGCAGTATTGCCCATTATTTGCTTGCCAATTTATTGTATTTTACAACGGGCAAGCAGGTAGGTAGTGGATCAATTCTGAGAATTGATGAGCGTATGCATTATTCTGCTTTTGCTTTCCTGGGAACAGACTACCTTACGCTATAGAGCTTGTATACACATTCACCCCTTGTCCATTCCTAGGTTCCGCTCTGCTTTCTTCAGGGGCTGTTTTCGTTAACGTGCCTCGAAATCTAACACTTGTCTACACATCATTAGGATATTTCAAGAAATGACTCCGCTCTTCACTGATAGATCTACAGAAAAGCACGTCCTAAGTATTCATGGTGACGGATGGTGGCAGTTTATCGGGAAGAAACGTAAGCTTTTGCTAAAATTGCCTATATGATTTTGCTTTCAAAATAATGGAATTGGTTTGAAATTGCTTTCAAATTCAGTGCTCACTGGCTCAGGTAAAAAGATCAAAATTCTATTGAATTCTAGCCACCTGTATATGACAGGGAAACTATAGGTACCTTCGCAATTTTATCATCACTACATGTTTTGTCTAAGTATAAGTAAGATAGGTATGCATATACTGTACACTTTACAGGTAACCTGACCTATAATGCTGAGAAGAAAGAAAAAATCTCCTGATATAAAATCTAAACTAATAGGTCAAGGAAAAAGAATTTTCCTATTTTACAAGTCAGACTACTCACATCTAGCCACTCAGCAAATATTGAGCAGCGCATGCATCCACTCAGCAAATGCTTCCACCATGTAGCCCTTACCTTGCACCCTCAGATTTTTACCTGTTACGTTCTCCTCAGAATTCTTTAGGTAGACTACCTACAAAATGGCTAATGTAAATAAAATATGATAAAAAAATCATAAATCTTTTTATTATTACAGTGGTAATAGTAAGTATGCGTCGTGAAGATTTAGTATATTTTAGAAGTAGAATATTTATAAATTCAAGCATTTATTTAATACACATAAGTATAAAAACGCTAATAAAGGAATATAGAACTGTGGAAGTTCTATACAGAAACTCCTTGCCTATTCTTCGTAAACATTACTTACAATTAGTAATAAACAATACCTTTATTTGCATGCACGATGCAGGTAAAAGGGACAACAAAATAAAAACAATAGAAGGAAAGAAAATATCTAGTTCTACAATTCGCAATCCGAAATCTCATTCTTGACTTCATTCACTAATAATCTTCCCCCGCTACCGCTACAATCACCCGCTCGGTCTAGTTGTTTATATTTAAATGTTGGTAGTCCTTACTATTTCCATCTCACTTTTTTATACCTTCTATTTAGTTTTCACAAAATCATAATTTTAAATAAACATGAGAATAGTCTATAAGATTATTTCCAAGCGTTTTTAATATATATATATATACGTTTAATTGTAAACATAATAAAAATAAATTACTTACGAAATGCATAAAAGTTTCATAATTCCCGCCACGAGGCGTTGCTTGAGACGGATTATTGTATTTGAATATGGCGCCATTTTCATTCCAGATGTGGAAAGAGACAACAAATATGTGTCAGGTGTGAGAAACCACAGGTTCGATAGATAGATATTGTTTTTACTTTGGAATTAAACTTTTCGTTATTAAAATCCAATATTCCTTTTTAACGAAATGCTAATATTAAGGATATTGCGAGACTATGATACAATATTGAGTGCTCATGGTTCCATTTTTGCCATTTCTGGCCGTATGTGTTGAGTGAGGAACAGTTAATCCGTTCATAAAGTTGATGTATTCAATCGTAAAACAAAAAAAAAAATGTAATAATATTACAAACAAATTATGCAAAGAATTAATTAATACGATAATATTTGAAGGTTACAGTTGATATAAAATAATGAACCTGGCCACACTTCGTTAGTGTGCGCGTGAGGTGCGCACGGTACTAGACACTGCTTATATACTATAATTATTTTATTTTTCTAAAATAAAAGTAGCCTAAGTTAGGTAATCCTTATAACTTTACCTATATGCCAGTAAAAGTCTTGTCAAAACCGGTCCCGCCGTTTCGGATATTACAGGGAACAAACACACAGAGATAAAAAAATTAACAATAGTTTTTTTTGTTACAAGCACGGTTTGTTACAATATACCAAAGATTTATTATATATTACCGTTATTTTGATATAAATTTGCTAAAAAAGATATTATTTTGACATAATAAACAGACACTTCAATGTTATTTATTAGTATAGATTATTAAAAAAATTGGCATTTTGAATGGGATATTCCCCATAAAAGAAACCTCAGAAAATATGTAACTGTTTATATCGTTTTTTATAGCTAAATTTTCATTTAAAATATCAAATTTTGATATAATATGCTAATAATTTTGGTATAATTTTCTAACAAATGATAATTATAAATAATATCGAAATAGATTATTTAAAAAAAAAATTATAAACTAATAATGACCATTTGTCATAGCCAATATTAACAATATTTAGTTATGGTAATATTGAAGCATCTGTAAGAAAGGTTTGTTATCTCTGGAATCTTCGAATTGTAACTTTTGTTATGTTGGTGGCCCTGACGACATTCTACTCGCACATGCGCAGAACGGCAGGTGGTCGGCGATACGACCGACCCAGCCGTCTCGAACGAACCTATCGACTTCTCGTGCTCATCATCAGCCACTTTACCCGCTTTCGTGCTCAAGCAAGAACGATGTGCAGTGCTTTGTGTTGAAGTGCTCGTGGTGACATGGCGTCCTTTTTTAAATCATTTTAGACAGTGTAAAACCGTACGAATCTTTGTTTATTTACAATGAATGTGAATTATGATCGTGTTTGTAGACTGTGCTTGTCATCTAGAGGCGAATTACTGCCGATTTTCCATACCACCAGTTCGGATGACTCGGAACCTCCCGTCCTCGCTTCGAAAATCAAGGATTGTGTCTCTGTCGAGGTAAGAAATGTACAAAATAAGCGATATTTTAGTGATTCAAGTGAAAGTGGACTTTAGGTGTACGTGAGAACTCGTCATCCGGCCCGTATCGAGCAATGACAGGCAACGCTGCGTTTAGGTGGAGATGTCGTAAGATCGTCCACCATTTTGTAATGTAGAGGCTATCGCTCGGCTCGTGGCGCGTCGCGTCACATTCCGTGCAGCCGGCTAGGAACGGCGCATATCATGAGGGTCGGGAGGGCATTATTGTCGGGCATCTGGCCGGGAGGGGGCCTGAATAGTGCCACCTAGCCCCCGCATTGGACATAAAGCGTATTGATTTATCGGACGAGACCAGGCCGGTGCAGCCCGTTCCTCGAACGAGTCTACGAGTGTCGATGTCGGCGTGCGCTGTAGCTGTACGTGGGATGTAGGTGTGTGCGTATATCGAGCGCTAACCCTCGAGGGGCTCTGGTTGCCACTCGACTCGCTTCTACTTATTCGGTCGAGGAGAAGCCGTGCGCCATCGCTCGCTTATACCTACGCCTACTTAGTTTCTCCTCGCCGCATATCTACCTATATTACGAGGCGCGGTTTCGCCTTGTTCTCATGAAATGCGCGCGTCTTTCGGCCTTCGTAACTTCGTACAATGATTGCGTATGATTATATTTTTTTCAGATTAACGAGAATGACGACCTTCCGACAAATGTCTGCAAGAAATGCGTGGACAATGTCAATAACTGGCACATATTTAAGTCAGTGTGTGTGAAGGCCCAAAACAAACTAGAATCTTTTGTAAAAGATGGCAGCCAACTAGAAGAGGTTTGTTTCTGGAACTTATTTCTTAATTTGTCAGTTTTGGTTGGTGACTTCTTTTTATACCTATTGTTGATTTTTATGTATTTTGCAGGTGAAGATAAAAAATGAACCTTTATCAGATGAGGCTTATGATGATGGAGTAGTTATTGATGGATCATATCCTGACATTGAGGTATGTATGAGTCACAAGCTGATAAATATTTGTAACATTTATGTTATTCAATATCAAAGTATAGTTGGTAGATATAGCAAATATATAAGTAGGTACCTATGTATTAAATATAACCATTATGGTGTCAAGGACATTTTTAAAAACACAGGCAGGTAATTATATAAACATTTAGATAGCTTGAAAGATAAATTTGGAACTTGAGTTTATGTAATATTTACAATTTCATTAAAATATTAAAATAAGCAATCTGTACTGTTTACAATTTAAATATTTACAATTTTAATGTTTACAATTTAAACTGTCAAAATATCTGCAAAATTCTTAATGTATTATCTAAATTCCAAGTATTTATCTACAATTTTGTTTATGTAGAATTTAGATTGCATTAGTGACTAATTTAAGATATACATAGTTACTAAAGCTTTAAGAAAAAAAAAAGATTAGTACAAAAAGATTCTGCCATGACATAAGGAAGGATGACCAACGATTTTCTAGTTGTAGAAAATTGTTGAGGATAACATAAAAATTAATATAGGATAATGACTTTTAAAGATGTTAAAAAAGATATACTACAATGTTATAAATGCAAAATTGGTCTACTTATTAGTAACATTTTGATTGACAGCTGACCCAATTTTGATAAAATTTGATACACAGATAACTTGAACATTTTGAAAGAATATGCAGCAGAAGTTACTGGTTCGATTAAATCACTAACTAAGGTGTAAACAAATTATCAATAATCTATTTAGTGTGATGTTTGTGTAAAAAAAAATATTTATTTAGTATTCTTATGGAATAATAAATGGTATTGCAGAATGGTGGGAGCAAATTGCAGCCTGAAGGTCCACCAATCTTGGCTTCGTTAGGGCTTACACCGAGGAGTGATAAGGTAAAGATTACGTGTCCAACGTCTTATCATTTATTAACACAAGCATTGCAGATATTCACTATTGCAGATATACTTAAATTATATTTGACATGACATGTTTTTCAGCTCTCTTTTTTTTACTTGACTTTTGATTTTGTTTTTAACTCTGGAAATCTTTATGTCACATAAATAATATTAGTGAAGAAAATTTGCAACTTGCTTGGCGAAACAAACCCTTTGAGAATAGTTCATTTGGATTAATTTCATTCGCAGAAATTAGATCCTCGTATGGATTGGCATCGAGTGCATGCAATATTGGATATAGTTCAAGACGATGATGTAATCGATTCACTGCAAAATACAGAGGAGTTTGACGACCTGCAACATTCTGATCACAACTCGGACACAGAAGGTGATTTGCAGTCGGACATTGATGAGGAATATGTGGACTCCAAAGATGTTTATATGTGCAAAAATGGAACACTTATGGCGAAATTCTTAAACAGAGATACGATAAAAAGCTCACAAAGAGAGTGTGAATCTGTCGTAAATTTGAAAAAAAGGAAGCTGACCTCAAAAAGTTGTCCCCAACCGAGATTTGCATGGCAAATGTTTTTCACAGAGGATCTGTTGAATCATATAGTCGAATCGACAAACGCAAATATATCATCTAGCGTCATGAATGTCCTCGAATTGAAGACTTTGATAGGCATTTTGTATTTCCACGGCATTATGAGACCGACTCATACCAAGCTTTGTGACCTTTGGCATAGTGATTACGGAGTCAACTGTGTCATTGAGTCTATGAAGTATGAGAGGTTTAAATTTTTACTTCGAAACATTCGTTTCAGTCAAGAGAATGACGATAGCGTTATACAGTCGGACGTTATGAAGCGAATGCGTAAAGTGTTTGAAATATTTGCTTTGAATTGTAGAACAGTTTTTAACGTAGATAGAATAGCTGTCATCGATGATATCATTGTGCCTGTTTACGGGCCTTGTCCTTTCCGATACAATATTGATAGAAAGCCTATAAAGTCTGGCATTAAGTTGGCACTCCTCGTGGATCCGTCTAATTTCTACATAAGTAATGTGGGTGTAATTGTGGACCGTTATTTCGGTGCTGAAGATGTGATAAACAAAATGGTTCAACATTTGCAAGGGGCATGGAGAACAGTCCTAATGGACAGTTGGTTTACATCCTTAAAATTGCTGGAAACAATGAAAACCGAACACAGTTTATTTAGCGTAGCCGCAGTCAAACCGACCGAAGAGTTTATACCGCCAACGTTTTTTTCCCAATTTAGAAAACCTCAATCAGTTATGACTGGATATCTAAACGGTGAATGTATTCTGTCGTCGTATGTTACATCTCAATCGAAATCAATTAATGTAGTGACAAATGACCCGGACTATGTAACGAATAAGTTTAGGAATGTAGTAAAATTTTACATGAAGAATAAATCTTGCGTTGAAGTCGTGGACGTACTTATGCATTACTATACGACCATGCAGCATACGAACAGTTGGACGCTCTCATTGTTTTTTACTCTTTTGAATATAGCCGCAGTGAATTCGCAAGTCGTTTGGAGTTCTGCAAACAGTTCGTGTTTAATACAAAGACGGTTGTTCCTGAGAGAGCTGGCTTTAAGTCTAATGCAAAGTCCATTTGTGAATGTAGAATTGAAATCGGTGAAACAACATAAGACATCGCGTTTAGAAGATGTAAAAAGAAGTAATATGCGAAAGAGATGTAGCGTCTGCACAGCAACGACCAAACGAGACAGACGGACGCGAATGTATTGTGCCAAGTGTGGAACTTCTGTATGCAAAGAGCATTCTGATATTTTTTGTATTAAATGTACTAAGTAATATATATTACATACTTCCAATTTATGTAAGTTACTGTTAGTGAAGAATTTGGGATATAACATCCGTTAGGAGACTGGTCACACTATGTCGTACAAAACGACTTGATACTTTAGGCTTGTTTTTTATTAATATGTTATCATATGTGTTTTATTTAAATTTAAATATATTATATTAAATATAACAAAAAATAATTTAAAAATAATACACTAGCTGTTGCACGCGACTACGTCTGCTTATCATAGTACGTCTATGTGAAACCTAACTTGCATTTGCATTTTCGTCTTTAAAAACTGTTAGACGTGCGAAGTCTTTATATCCGGTTTCTACTGTTAGTCGGGTATTTAGTGTCATCAACCTTGCAAGTCTTCAACCAAGGAAGCCGCTTGGCACAGGTAAACCTAGTGGTCATCTGAGCTGATTTAGCCCTGTACCCACGTGACACCACCCTGCAGGTAGGCGGGGGAAGGGGGGGAAAATCCCATCTACCGCACTGCACTCTTACGTCCACATCTCCATAAGTTTAGCAAATAGGTCGTGTTTGATATCGTTTTCGTATAACTCAAGGACCTGGAATTCATTTCTAGAACAACATTTTCACTCGTTCATAGAAAAAAAATGAGTTCCGCGCTAAAATGTAAAAATAAGAAATAAAAATTCTTACAAAATCTATACCTACAATTAAACCATGAAATTATGCTTTATAAAAAAAATATGATTAAACAGCCCTGTTTATCTAGAATATAAAAGCATAAATTTTCCTAATAGATTTAACTTATAAATGTGTAAAAAAAATCATTTACGTCGCGTGGCGGAGCTGCGACGGGATAGGATTTGTCACTTATTGTTTAATAATGACACTGATTAGTGTAGGTACTTCTAAATATAGAGATAGTATTCTTAAAGAAATATCGAGAGATAATTCATAATATTAAAACAAATATTTTATATAATACTGAGATAACCACAATTCTAGCTTATTTTAAACATGTTAGTTCAAAATGATATTCCCATAATTTTACCCGAAAAGAGAGTTTTCGTTAGTAAAAATAATAATGAAGTAGATAATAAAAGTACAATTTCATTTAATAATAAAATTTATTGACAGTTTCCACTGCAGCCACAGAGTTCGGTGCACCTTATTTCCCTTTTCAAACAATTGCACCTCCCTGCGCATTTTTGCTTGCATCTACACCTTATTAATTCCATGCAAGCAGCGGCTGCTGGCGGTAGGGTGGCCCAAACAGGCTCCCATATGCCATTATTTTTGGCCCAACCCCAGTCAGCAGGACATGGCAGGTTTTGTACTGGTTTTAAGAGTTGACCCCATACATGTCCTCCCTGATAGGTCGCTCGCAAAATATGGTTGCGCAGGGCGTCTTTGGTAGGTGGTAGATTCTCCAGCTGTCTGTCCTTTTTTGTAAATAGCACTTTTCTACACTGATTGATATCAGTGCATGTGCAAGATCTAAAAAGAAATAAATGTTTCACAACATGCATTCCCACAATGACTTAAATCACAAATAAAAAAGCCAACCACCACCTTAACTTACTTGTCATACAAAGCAATGACAAATTTTTCTAATATTGGCAATGCCTGCTCTACGTTTCCTTCTTTCGCGTGTTTAAATCCCTCTGTTGCAGTTGGATAAGCACCCCAAGCTTCGAAAGCGCTTTTTTTCCCCTTACCAGCAAAAGACGAAACGGTATCACACCCGGTAAAGGCGTGGAACAGTGGCAATGCTTCCGCCTTATCTGGTCCTGAAAGAAAAATAGACTTATATGTACCTGATATACTTTCAGATTTTAAAGTGTAAATATACTATATTTATATGGGTTACCTAATGAAGCTGCAATAGCATGACATGGCAGGAACTGGTGATTTTTTCCCGTGCCTATATGAACCCACAGTTCCTCAAGCTGTGGCAATTGTGACACACATGAAATCGCAAGGACAACAACATCGGTATCCACTGTACGCACCATGATTTTTGTGTGTCCTTGGGCTGCAGCATCACCAATGTGGACCATTATGCGCGTGTCTGCTTCCTCATGGTTGCATGGTTCCAGGGCTTGTTTGTCTCTGGCACTGTTGCTGAGAACTGTGGGTCCATCTGTCATATAAAATTCTTTGCCAGCTGCAAATTCTGTAGCTTGGCACTGGTGAGCTAGGAAATGGAAAAATTCCTCTTTATTGGAGTTATCTCTGAGAAAATTTGCCCAACCCTTTGGAATTTTAGTATTGGAAGTGACACGCGTTCTTTGTCCGGTGCCACGTTTCTCTCTAGTCTCGTTTTTGAGACTGTCAGTATCATACCTGTCCCAAATCACATCTAATCGTGAGACAGTGGCAAGTTCTCTGTGCACGAAAGGTATGAAGACTGTGTCAGCATAATTCTGGAAAGTTTTGCTGAGTTGTGGACTTAACATGTGGACTACGGCTGGTCCGTCTAAAACTTTAACTGACACTGGGGGCGAGCTCGGTTCTGTAACTGAGTCACAATTGTTTATGAGGCATTTCAAAAGATCTGATTTGGTTCCTGATCGTATTTTTCCCAAGACAGACAATGATGGGGGAGAAGCTTGGTTTTCGTGAGCAAAAAATGTATCGAGGTCCCCTGTCCTGTGCTCGCATGTAGCTATGTACAATTTGCTGAACAGACTGCAGTCATTTTTAAGTCCACCTATCTTTGCATGTGTTTTGCTGTCATGAGTTTTTTTTGAACGTGTACTAAAAAGAGGACATTTATTTAATGTAATCGGATCGTGTAAACTTCTGCCACCGTTCAATCTTTCCTTACAAAAATTCAAGTACTGTTCTTCGCCAATATTTTCTATATTGGAGACAGTTTTTACTACTTCGGCAGATGCGACGACTTTTGTATCGATATTATAAAGCTCCAGTGTCTCTTCAAGAAAGGGATTGCCAAGCTCTTGAATAGTCGTCTCTAATGATTTTACATCGGATATAAACTGTTTTTGTACAGCAGCAGTATCGAGATGATGACGACCATTGTTATTATCACTAGTGATATCCACAGATTCTGTTTGCAAAATCTCCTTTTCATACGTTTCAATCATGGTTGCCAATTCAGGCCCAGCAATCAACCATTTGTGCAGGAAGTCCGGATTTTCGGTAATTCCAATCATACCTGTGACAGAAGAAACAAAAGTTATTAATTTGTATCGTGTTGTAAGTTTTAAAAGTGAACATTTGATTGTCTTTTATATCCTTACCGCCATCTCCCTTTAAGAGGGCGTTCATTTGCTCATGAGCCTGGTCAAATGCTATGCCAGAAAAAGGGCGATCAGTCTTCCTGGCCACAAACTGGCCACTTTCAAAATGTTTTACTAAATCCGGATGTGTTTTCTCCAAATTTGCTAAATCTCTTAAATGTACCGAGAGCCATCTAGAGTAATTCATGTGATCTAAGGCGAAAAACCACGGTAATAATCTTCTTATGGAGTCCAAATAGCCTTTGTAGTTGCCTTTTCTGATGAAACCAACAAACTGTAAAACCAACAGTTCCAGACTTAGTACTAAATCCCAGTATTTATGTTGTGGAATGCTGGTGTTTTTTTCCAAACGCCAATCTTCAAAGGTGATTGGTGGCCCTTGAGCTTCATTTCCAATATCCATTTGAGCTTGGTAAGCTTTTTTCTGCAAAGAATATAGAGCTGCGGCAGTCACCTAAAACAATGAGTAACATTAGGTAAAGATAATAGATAATATAACTTACCTACGCAATAAAAGTTATCAAAAACAGTTTCATGTACCTGATGAGCATATCTCGTTCGTGTAACATTAGATGCCGTTATCATGGACTCGCCTCTTCCCTGTGTAGTCACGTTTGCCTGTACCAAAGCCTCCACCCATCCACTTCCATTCAACCACTGTCCAACGAGTTTTAGAGCAGCCATTTCAATATGGAGTCCACCCATCATTATAAAAAGCTTGTCCTCTCCTACCTTTAAAGGGAACAAGTATTGTAGTTGTTTCAAGAGGGTGTACAGTGGTTGATCAGCCACCAATACCGGAATCTGATCCGGATTAATAAACTTTGTTGCCTTTGCCACTACGTTCATTGAATGCAACATCATCGTGGGTGAATGCGCTTGATCTTTAAATAATGGCAAAATAGCTATATCTGTTCGGTGTTGCTTCTTGACATTTTTGTCAGCCATAGCGTGATGAACAGCCCATGGCTTAAAATCATCAGTCAATGTACTTTCAAGCCAATCTTTTTCAATTACCAAAGGTTGCGTGGCGGTTGACACATCATGAGAATAAATTTCCGATTGTGGGCATATGGATTTTTTTGTGTCTACAAAACATGGAGAAACTACAGTGTAATCTGTAGGAAGCTGTTTGGCAGTAGGATATCCATCAGAGTTTAATGTCAAGTCTCGTGGCAGACCTGAAATAAAACGGATTTTTATATACATAGGTACCACTCATATTTTTGATATAATAATCACTTACCGGTTTCCCCGGGAAGTTTGTGCTGCATGAGCGTAATAGCTGTTCCGTGAAAGGCAGATTTCGCGAATGTTGAAGTCGGGTTATGGTCTATGTTATCTACGGCGGCAGTGGTAAATAACCCCTTCCTTAACTTTGGAGGGCAAACAACATCATCCCTGTGGTATAGTTCACAAACTGCATTAGCTTTTTCTGTGATAATGCTTTGCAGCCTTGGATATGAAATACTTAAACCTAGTTTGTAAGTACATTCAATTAGATTCCTTTTTCGCGTTTCTGCATATAATTTTGTTGCCAAAAAAACAGCGTAGATGTTTCTTTATCTTTGTCGTGTCTGTGTTTTTCAGCGACCTTTCTTCTTGGGTTTTCGATAACATGGAAAACCATGAGTTCGGCAATGCGGAGACTCACACCGTAGGTATCAACGTCCGTACTTTGAATTAAATTAGGGCCGTATAAGATCATCTTTATGAGGGTTATAAGAGACGCAGGCACTTTGCTGCTATCATCTTGTTTGTTTTTGTCGAACATATCGGACCTCACGATTTTGGCAACCTCGCATAGTGTAATTCCCTCAGTATCATAATCTCGGATAGCTAGAGATCGTATCAAAGAATCAACGTTGTCTCTGAAAGTAATAACACTAGACTACCTTTTTTGTTACCCAAACTAATCAGGTAAGGACAGTCCTGTAATAACTTTTCCTTTAGTCTAGTAGAGTGAATGTAACAGTCCACTCCTAGATTTTTCATAGTATCAGTTTGTCTCTTAGCAAGATCTGATATTTTAAAAACTGGGTTTTAAGTAGTTTCTCGAGTTTCGTTAATGTACGCAATAAGCAAGGCATATGTAATACTTTCGATCTGCTGTTTTACGTTACTGCTATCCGTTTTCATATTTTGAGAGCTGGTCTTTCTATTTCTGTATTCACATAAACATTTGTTGTGATATTTTGCCTCTAATGCAATTAAATCGCACCGTTCTGACACTTTTGCCAATATTTTATAATCTTTTAATACCTCAGCACATTCAATTATGCTATCGTTACATGATTTCTTCATGACTTTTCTAAGAGGTAACAATCTCGTGCCTGGTAAATCGCAAAAAAGACATGTTTCAGTGTTGTAATTAGTAGGCTGCCGACTACGAGTGTTAGCAGGATTTTCACAATTCCTCTCCTGTGCGGTATTAATGTGTCGCAACTTTGCTCGTTGAAGTTTCATAGAACTGCATTTTAAGTAGCAGGACCTGTGCCATAATGCACAGTTTTCATTTAAAATATTATTTAAGTTGTTTTCACTTATGAACATAGACTCATTCAAGGCAAAAGGCAGTTCGCCAAGGTTATAAAATTGCATAAGATTTTTAGCTACCAAATCATACCCCATGCTTGTAGGAGTAGTAAGCTTGTCTACCGTTTTCGATTGACAAAAAAAGCAAAGCTCCCATTTAATGACATTATCTTTCTCTTGGTTATTCCCTGTCCCAGACATGCTTCAATAAAACACCTGCACCTTATAAACAAAGCGTAAGATTATAATAGTAGTTAATCTGTTAGGACTGTTTAATCATATTTTTTTTATTAAGCATAATCTCGTGGTTTAATTGTAGGCACAGATTTTGTAAGAATTTTTATTTCTTATTTTTATATTTTAGCGCAGAACTCATTATTTTTCTATGAACGAGTGAAAATGTTGTTCCAGAAATGAAATCCGCGTCCTTTAGTTATACGAAAACGATATCAAACACGACCTATCTGCTAAACTTATGGAGATATGGACGTAAGAGTGCAGCGCGGTAGATGGGATTTTCCCTCCCCTCCCCCGCCTACCTGCAGGGTGGTGCCACGTGGGTACAGGGCTAAATCTGCTCAGATGACCAATAGGTATACCTGTGCCAAGCGGCTTCCTTGGTTGAAGATTTGCAAGGTTCCCATACAATTCATGTCACTAAATACCCGGCTATGTATTTTATTTATTAGATGGAATTTTAATCTGGCTTAACCATGATCTTAATAATTCAAAGTATATAATAAAAATAAGACTATAAAATATTTTTCAATAAATGTGAACTTTTTTTTTAATAGTATAAAACTTAGTTACATGAGGTTTTATTAATGTATTTTTTCTTTTTTTTTGTAGTTGCTATATATACTTTCAGTTAACCAGCATAAATTATAGCTAATATTATGTTTCAATGTCATGTTAAATATCATTTAGTCATCATATTTGGCAGTTACTCTCGATATGTTTGTATGTTACGTATATATATATATATATTTACGTTTTTTCTATTTAATTAGAATTAAATTAGAAGACTATTAAATTAAGAACACCTTTACAACAATCAAACCAACAACAGGCAATTGTTAAATGGATGTATTCTATCTATAGATATGAATGTATTCTATCTATGTTATGAATGCTATAGCATTCAATTAACTGGTAAACACGTGTCCAAACAAAAAGTTACGTAACTACATTACGTAAACAATTCTCTATTTAATAATAATAATTGGCTACTTTAGTAGTAGCAGGCTCTCTCGTAATAGGCGACGGTGGTCCCTCTCATCAAGTGGACCGTCAGCCTTCCTGCCGACCTTTGCTGGGACTTACATATTGGAATTAGGGAAATTTCCAATATCCATTTAACTACACCAGTACATCTTAATATTCATCATGTCTTTTATAGTGGCATAATATGTACTCTGCATAATTTTATCAAAATTGGTTCATTAGTATCGGAGTTTATCCCTTACGTAATCGTGATTTTTATATGTTTTAACAGTTGACCACTGAATAAATTTTTAAAAATTTGGTATTGTGAATCCATAAGACAGCTACTTTAAATTTATACACAAGTGAAGTCGCGGATAAACTGTAGTGAACTATAATCACACAATATACATTTGAGTGTGCAGGCTCCAGCCACATGTTGTTTTTACGTCAGCATCTTTAATTTATATGGTTATCTCATAACTTTACAGGGTGCAGAGAGTGAAAAAGAAGAAGAAGAAGAAGAGGATGAAGAGATGAACGAAGCTGGTGATCAGTACCCCGCTGTCGCGAACATGCCTGAGGTATCGATAACAGTGATGCGACCCACCGGAGAGACCTTACAGTCTCGACAGGGAATACAACAGCTCGCATCTAAAGATTGTCTTGTATGTGGACGAGCGTACAGATACTCCCATAATGCTAGACGACACGAGTTGACTGCCCACAGTTTTGATAGGTATACAAACAAAATTAAACCAAAAAAAGAAAATCCACATGTAATGCTACCAAAACTTAGACCGAATCCATTTAATCCTAAAGCGCGAATGATGCCCAACCCCATTAGCCACAAAATGCAATTTATGCCCAAGAATGTACCTATTAAACAAATGCCAAGAGTTGTTATCCCACCGAAACCTGTACCTATTAGGACTAAACCACACAACAATTTACCGTATCCTCTTCGAATAAAGGCTTTAAAGGATTTGCAAATTAAGAAGAAGGAGCCAGAGATATTGAAAACTCTTTTGACCACTAAACCGGAAGTACTCGTTTCCGAACCGGAGATAATAAATTCTGGCCCCGAAAGTCCTGAAACGTTGATTTCAGAACCAGAAATTGCATCGTTTCAAGTGGAAGCCATACTTTCCGAGCCCGATGTTTACGATCAACAGCAAGGCGACGCAGAAAACGGGGAAAGTTTGGACAATAATCAAGGGCACAATTATGACACTGTCGATATGGATTCTGATAATGAAATCGAAATTGCAAGGCAACGAGAGAATGAGAAAAATGTAGACGAGAACGATATGGGTCAAGACGGTGAAGGGAATTCCATAGAAATCAATGAAAATAACATTGAAGGCCAACAAAGCGATAAAGACGAGGAGGAGGAAATGGGTGATAGCCAGGACGGTGTGGCAGAATCCAAAGAAGATGAAAATAAAAATGGTGAAACATATGACGATCAAGAACAGCAACAAGGGGACAACGACGAAGAATATGACGACGACCTCCCACCTATGGACATAACACCTGTTGTTGAAATCAATGAGGATATGCAGACGAACTCATTTAATAGCGAAATGAATGAAGACGATGAAGATTTAGACATATCGGCCGAAGCTAACGATACCGTTGACGGTGAGGAGAATGACGCGAAAGATCTCGATCCGGACAAGGTTTATGTTACGAAAACACAGAGAGACTTTATTAATAAGTATCGCGACATAATAGAGCAAATAAATACAAAACGGTGTCTCTGTTGCGACAGGGAACACCCTCGAAGGAAAGCTGTGATCCAACATCTGCAGAAAAACGGTCATAAGGTACCGAAACATACGTGTTACAATTGTGTTGTTACATTTAGCCATATCGGTGCACTGCTCAGTCATATGAGAGCAAATGTTTGCACGGATTTGTGGAAGATTATCTTCGACGAAAATGGTATTACGGATGACATGGTTATAGAAGATGAACCAAAAGATGCCAAAGTTCAATATAAAGACATTTTTAATGCTCGTTCTTATGCTTGTAAACTATGCCCTGCCAAATTCCAACTTAAACAATTTATTATGAAGCATGTTTTGGATGTCCACGAGGATGGACAGTCTATGGTGCCGATGGCGTGTGTTCATTGCGGTTCTAGGTTCAAAGACAAGGCCATGTGGAAGAAACATATCCGCAATGGCGAGTGTACGGTTTACATAGCGTGCGATTTATGTCCTGAAAAATTTATCAGTATGCAAGATTTCAGCGAGCACGCCTTAGCGACACACGCTGGTAATTTCGAACAAAATGAAAATCAGAATAAATGTGTAGACGGAAGACCGACCGATTGCCCTCTGTGCGGGAAGAAGAACAGTAGCTATCCAAACTTGGTAAAGCATTTGAAGATTATACACAACGAAGAGAAACCTCATTACTGTCAACACTGTGATTCTAAGTTCGAACAAGCCGCTGACCTGAACAAACACATTTATATGGAGCACTCTGACCGCGTTTTGGGCTTACAAACCGCCGAACCTGATATGAGTATCGTCAAGGAAGAGACTGAAGAGTATCACTACTCGTGCACCGAGTGCAACGCTATATTCGAAACGGTCGACGCTTGGACCGATCATCAGGTCGCCGAACATAACCAGGTTGCACATCACTGCGATCAATGCGAGAAAAAGTTCTTGCGGCCATCTGAACTCGCCGAGCATAAGAATACGCACTTGCGTGTCAAGTTTTATCCGTGTAGTGTTTGTCCGAACTCGTATAGCACTCCGCAGAAATTGTCTGAGCACGTCCAACAAAGTCACCCCGGAGCGGCTTCATACGCTGCAGCCGATTCCGAATTCTTTTGTGACATTTGCATACGATCGTTTAAGAGTCGCCAGGCTTATTCCAATCATATGCGTATACACGCTAAGGTGCCCACCACTAATAGGAAACCGGGAGATCCAAAAGGATTCTCCCCGCAGATCATCGGAAAGCCTATTAGACAATTCCCGCAAATTGTACCCGGTTTTCCCTCGTTTAAACCAAATTGTAATGTTCCTAACGCCCCTTATTCATGCGATATATGCGGAAAAGGTTTTATGCACAAGAAAAATATTTGGAAACACAAAAAGGTGTTGCATGCTGATATTATTAATGATAGGAATGATAGTGAGGAGAACACTATGCACGCTTCCACCGAAGAGGACGAGTACAATGTTGATGAAAATGGAATCGCTTTATCCACGCCACAGTTCAATAGTTTTAACTTTTCAAGTTTTACCAACAACACACCAGTTCAACAGCCAGACCCGATGCCGTACGTCTGCGACCTTTGCAGCAAGCGTTTCCCACTGAGAACCAGTTTGTGGAAACACAAACGAGCCAAACACGGAATAATTAATCCTGGAGGCGAGCCGCAGTCGGCCGGAGCCGGTAGCGGCGGCAGTAGTAGATCGAGTTGCACTATATGTAAAATTTCGTTCTCAGACAAGAAATCATATTATCGCCACAGAAAGAACGTGCACAAATCATCTACACAGATGTGTAAAATATGTGGAAAACCGTTGAGCACCACCCTCGAACTGTACGAGCACTTGAAAGCGGCTCACGCTAGAGAGTTGCTCGGCTATAACGCCAATCAAGGTTCGTCCAGTAGACCGCAAACGATTACGCAAGACTTGGATCCCGATTACGAAGCTGAAATGGATGCGACCGATCCCGCGGCCGAGTACCAAGCGCGGTACCCTTGCGATACGTGCGGCAAACAATTTGTCGGATTACTCGCATTGCAAAACCATCAATGTCTCAATCAGAATTCGTCCGATCCGCAAACGTTTGATTGCGAAATTTGCCACAAGAGTTACACGTCGATTGCCGCATTAAAGAGCCACCGCGGTTGGCATTTGAGATCTCCGGACGGCAAAGCGGCCGCTAACAATTCAGGTCTGTGGATGCCGCAACACAAGGTGACCAGTAAGGTCAGCAAATACGAAGTGGTCGATGCGGTGCAACTAGCCCGCGTACAGCACTCGACTCCAGCGGCGACTGTGGCCAAAAGGCGTCTGCCGCCAGAAGTCGAAGTGACAGTTGTCAATCCGAACAAAAAATTGCGCTCGGACGACTCGATGGAAATCGAACAGCAAAGTAACCTATCGGGCACCACAGAGGACAGATATTGCAATATATGCGACAAGGAGTTCACTAAGCGCGCGGCTTACCAGCGTCACATGGACGAAGTGCATCAACCGAATTCGGTTTTTTGTCCTGTTTGTGATAAGAGTTTTACGCGGAAATCTACTCTGCTAGTTCACATGAAGAAGCATTATGAGGGCGGCGAGGGCAGTTCGGGGACTGCCGGGCAAGTGGACGATGATAATTTTTCGTGCGATCTTTGCGACGCTCAGTACAATAGTGAGGCCGCGTTGAGGGCTCACCGCGAAAGGCATCACGGCGACGAATCCGGTGAATCAGAGGACGAGGGCATAGCGAATATACTGCCTCCAGGCGAGTTCACTTGCACGCAGTGCGGTGACGGTGTGGCGACACCGCGAGACCTAATCGCTCACCGTTCCATGCACGCGACGCCCACAAAATTCTTCTGCAACATATGCAAGGTGTACTTCACTAGGGCACTAGATCTCTCTTCGCACACGCGCGCGCGACACGCCGACAACGAGAAGGTTTTCTTCCCCTGTGCCATGTGCGACCGTTTCTACATGAACAAGAAGAGTTTGCAGCGACACATTGAGATGTCTCACTGATCTTGATTTTGAAACGTGAATAGTGGCATCACAGATTCCCCTTTCAACTTGTAAATAGTTTTCGTCGAAACGCCCCGCCGTCTCGTTCCTTATAGGCTGTGATGCAGACCGAAAGCTAAGTTAGTTAAGCAAAGTTCGTAAAGCTTGAGGCAGTTTTTCATGCATAGTTTGCACACAAGTACGAAAAACTGCGTCAGCTATGCGACCCAAGCTAAACTAAAGGTCGCTTAGTTTTTAGTCTACTTTCAGCCTTAAACTTAAAATCGCGCGCTATACAAATTTTAATGTTTTTTTTTTTCATTCCTTGAACTGCCGTTTGAGCTTTTTTTTAGTATAATGAATGATATAATGTTTTATTTAGTTTTTTCTCGTTTACACTTTGTATTCGTGGTGTAAGTATTTGCTCATCAGTTATGTTATTTAATTTGTTCTGTCCGTTGTGATAATGAAGACTGTGTGGCACATTGGATGAGTTGCGTGTTGTTGGTCGAATTGGATAGTTATTTTATTGAATTTATTTTTTAAACATGTAGGGCATTTAGTTTTATTTCATTTTAACTCGTATTTCACACTGAACACATTTTAATGTGTTGCATTGTTAACTATTCTATTGGAATCATGCCAAAATTGTGAATCATAGTCAAAAAGTTAAATCTCAAACCCAGTGTTTTCACTATTTGATTGTCACTCGTGTTTGATGATAAAATTAAAACTATTCTATGAAAAAATAGTGATCGTATAAATTCGAATTAAGTTACTTTTTTTTTTAATTTTAATTAATTTTAGTTTGTAAATAGTTATTCTAATGGATTGAATGTTAGCTTGACTGATAAAGATCAATCGGTACAGTGGCGTTATACAATATATCAGATAAATTATTTTTAAAGTTCAAAAGTTTTTAAAGTATTTGATTATTTTTTAATATATTTCTCCTCGTTTCAGTTAACATTTATATCGTTGTAAAATCAAAATCTGCTATATGAGCTTCTTAGAGATTCCAACATCAATGAACTTAGTGAATAGTTCATTGTATTATTTATCATATAAACCACTAAGTGCTTATATAGTCGTTTTCAAATAGCAAGTCACTTGGGACTTTACCGTGATTTTGAACTCAATTCAAATCGAATATTCGAAATAGAATATTGTCTATTCGAATATTGGGGTAGCAGGAAAACTGTTAAAAAATACAAACGAGTGTGTCGGTGAAGTCTCAAGTGCCTTCCTTTTTCAAAACGACTGTAAAAAAATGCTATGTGCAGCCTATAATGTGTTATTGCAAAATTTACTACTATTTTTCATTATTATTACTATTATATTCATTTGAAACTTATGAAAATTATGCAATAGTAATATTTTTTATAAGTTTCAAATGAAATAGTTTTTTTTTATATAAACTTTCATGTAAAGTTTTTACAGAAAACTTTTTTGTCAACATCTCATAAGTATACTTTTTGCACATAGCAATGATTTTGGTTTAACAACGAATATATGCTTTTATAAATGTATTTCTATCTCACGATCTATTATTAAATAGAATATATTTGCATGAAGTTTATTTCTTTAAACTTCTTTTTGATAAAGCATAAGCAACGTTTAGGCTATCGGACGATTAAATCGGCGTGTAACTTAATATAACTTGGATTCAAGTAAAATTGAGTGGTGAAAAACTTAATGCCTTGTTGCGAATCGTGAACATAGCCAAATATAAGAATGTTTATGAATTATCATTAAATTCCTCTTTTGTCGACTTAATAAATATATTTTTTCAATATTATAAGAAGTGATAATTTAGGGGGATATAAGTGTGAGAAACACATATTTTCATTGATTTTCATAGTAAATTTGTACGCCTTCTGAAAATTTCTATTTTACATAACCGTTGACTTATTTGTAATTTCAATTTAATAACGTCAAGATAACAATCTTCATAAATGTCAAATTAAGGATTACAAGTTATATTTTGAGGTTAGGTATCATTGTATCAAACAAAATGTACTGATTACATCTAAAATCTTTTTTTCTATGTCAGACGGTAAGTTCAAGTTACTTTGTATGTAAAAAATAAAATAAAAAATAAAATAATGGGTACACGGTTATGAAAAGATTTGTTGTTTTTATAAAGATTGTATATTGGATTTCACTTGAACTTATCATCTCTATAGGTTAAAAAAGATGAACTATATTTTCTAGTTTACCACTAAAGGTATAAACCCTCATCTATGTGACTATATTTTTAACAATGGTGGAACTTTTTTTTTCTTTTATTATTTTACTATTATTAGGTCCATATCTTGTGTTAAATCCATTATTATTTAATCATAGAGTTCGTTTTAAATATATTGAATCAAGTGTTTACTTTTTGTATTTTTTTTAATTAGGCAAGAAGATAAAATTATTAAAAAAAAATTATATTATTGCAATGGCCTAATTTGTTTTACATGTTTGTCATTCTTACTTCTTAGTTACTTAATGAAAATAAGTAAGCTTCTTAATTAATTAATGAGATTTGTATGTTTAAAGCCTACGGCAATAAAGTATTTCATATATTTTTATTTAAAAAATCGCATCAGTGCCAAAAAATGGTTTATTGTATGAAAATAATGATTGAATTTTTTTATTTTTTATTCGGCTTGCTGCTGTAAATTATGTACAATGCGAATCATAACAAAGCCATTTTGAATATCAAAAGAAATCTTAATATAGTGTTAAATCAATGGATCACTATAGTTATAATAAGTATAGTTTGTTTTATAATTAATAATTATGTGGCAAAGGTACCTTGTGCTTGTCCATAGATGAGGTTCATTTTGTCATCTTTGTGGTTTGATAAATAAACTGACTTAAAAATATATGTACTGAGTTTTGTTTGATCCTTTAATTTTCATTTTTTTTTAAGTATGTAATCTGTTCTCTCCAAGAAGAGCATAGTTGGGACACAGCTCTGCATTTCGACAGAAAACGAAAATGCCTGCGATGACTAAAAATGAATTATTTATCTAATTGTATCTTAAAATCAAAACATTTAATTGCTAGCTTATCAATTGTTAGGTAGGTAAGCATTTTTGATTCATTTAGTGAATTTAAGAACATAGAAGTTCTATAGTCTTTTTTCCGATTCCTACTTCTAAATTTAATACTTTACTTTAAGTAATACTTACTTTATTTTTATAAATTTAAAATATCTATGACTTGGATTCGGAACAGGCTATTTCAAGTCACATTGATCCTGCTCTATTTTGAACACGCAGAGTAGTTCATTTTTGTGGCACGATTTGTTATTTCAGCTTGGTATTCTTTTCATTAGTTAGCGTTGATAGAGTCCAAGGGGCCTAGCCAAGATGTACATTAAAGAAAATGCTCCCTAGCGAACTTTACGAAGCGAACAAAATAAAGCCCGGTGATTGGTTGTTGTAACGCCCACATAAAATTTTGACCAATCACAAAGCTTTGTCCGTAGCGTAGCGTAGCGTTTACGACTGTAGAAAGCACTGCGTTTGCATCTTGGCTAGGGCCCCAAATCTATTTGCGCCTTAAGAGCAGGCCTCACGAAAAAAATTCCTACGCTCGCTCCGCCCACGTCCCGCCACCCGAGAGTTACAAGTTGCTCGGCGGCTCTAGGATTTTTTTAATATATCGCAAGATACAGCTTACGTAAGGTTGAATATTGCGTACATTATTTGAAGCATGATTTGGTATGCACTAGCTCGGAACTAAACAACGTAAGTCTCAAAATTGTTTTCGTTAATTATAGGAGTAAAAATAAACCTAAGTTTATTTTTTTTTGACAATCACTGGTAAACAATGTTTCCTTGCTACGAGCAGTTTTTTGGCGATATAACTCAAGCCGTTTAGTAGAAAAATGTAATATTCTCCGGAAAAGGCGCCGATTTCGATCAAAAAATGTATCGAATGAAAATCACCTAATTATGTTTCTGACTTGATAATCTACAGATAAAGGTCTCAAAATATATATATGTAAATTCCACATTGATCAGATATGTGGTTGACTCAGCACATTTATTTAAAGTTCCCTTAGTTTCATAGGGCCTGGCCTTAAATATTATATTGTAATTTTGGTATACAGAAATAAAACACAGAAATTAGATTGCACAAAACATTTTAATATAAACTTAAAAAGTCGTACAACAATATGAAAAATTATTGACTAATTATATCGCGGCATGGAGAACCGCTTCCACTATAATTATTATGCAAATTTTATATTATCTTTAACACTTTCCATCTAATATATTATCTTACAAAAAGAAAGAAAAATAAAAAGTATCTTTTAAAAAAATCTTATTACACTATGTTGCATTTTAATATTATTAAACTTACAATATAGATTTTATCTACAAAATACTGTTGCATTTTGGCCAGTTTTTCAATCGAGAGACCACAAATTCGCCTATGTATCTTAGGTACATAATAGGTAGGCATGTGATTCGAATAAATAGGGAAGGTGAAGAACATTAGTTACTGAAAATGTAGACGCCTAATGAAATTATATTCCTAGACTTAATCTAAATCAAAATATAAAAATAGTAAAAAAATAGTTGCACATTTTCCGTATGACTTGCAACTTGTCATCGTTGTGCATTGAATGTGTGTGTCGCAGTGACGTCACGCACGCACAATCCACCGCACCACATAACACAACAACAAGCTGTCATTTGTACTGCTACCCTCCACCCACCCACCTACTGGTCTGCGCGCGCTCATTTGCCGACTGTACTCGGTCCGCGCCTCCACAGCCCTCGTTGAAAAACTGAACTCAACTGCCGCACGAAATATAAAAAGATAAATAACACATAGTATTCACGATTGCATGCACCCGTTACTTTTAATGAATTGAAAAATTATTTTTTTCTATCATTTATCCATTAAGTAATGTCTTTTATAACAATATAATAATATAATAGGTACCATACAGACTAATGGCCGCCGCGTTGCGGACGTCCGATAATGTACACGAGGACTAATATCGTTTTAAAAAAATACTGTTAGATTGAAACGTATGTAACTATGCCTATAATATAATATACGTATGTATAGTGTACATTTTGAATGGTACGAGTGATGATTAGACACTAGGTGAGATCTGTGACGCCTTCGGGCGGCCACCGCGCCCGCGTCCGACCGGATATGCAAATATTTATTATTACAAAGAGTACAATATTATATTCCAGTATTCTATAATAATAAGTATGAAGTATCAATTTTTTTTTCATTATTAAAAATACGTAACTTTTCTCTATTGGCCTTCCGTTTTCACGTGAAAAATTAGACGTATATATATCGCGTACGAATATAATATTATATATTGTGTACATACATATTTAAATACAGTATTTTCATAGATCGGAGGACGTATGTATACAGGCTCGCTCTAGAAGGTACGTCGTAAGCGCATGCGGCCGATCGGCCTTCCCGTTCCTTATCCTACGAGTACGAACGAAGACATCAAAAACGTGACTCGGCTTTAAATATTACGAAAATAAATCGCCGGCGGTACGCGCGGCAGATTATTGCTCCTATCGATAAATTTACACATCGACGTAACGAACGAGAATACAAAAAGTATGGAAAAATCGTACGGATATCACAAGCGGCGGGCGGCGCGGGGCGCCCCCGCGGAAATTAAAAAAATAAATCGCGGCGCGCGTCTCTCTCGTAGAAAAGTAAACTCTATGAGACTACACCACACAGCGCTTTCCGTCTAGTCTTGGCGCTAGCGGGGAATAACCGTGTGGCGGCGTCCTGTGAGCGGGACGCGCGGGGCGTCTAGCGCTCGTATAACGCGGTTCAGTTGGCGAGGAGGAGATGCGCGGGCGCGGGCGGGTAAGGGGCGGTAGGGGGCGCGGGGGCAGGGTCGCGTCGCGTCACGAAGTACGCCGCGGGGTCCGCTGGCGAGAGCGCTCTAGCGGCCAGCTGCTGTTGCACCGCACGCTGCTTTATGTAGTTACTGAACTCCGTCGGCGACATGCGGTTGGCTCTCTTGCTGCTGGTTTTGAGCTTCGTGCTGCCGAATTTAGTTTGCGCGAAAGTGGCAGTAGTGAAGGTGAGGGGCTGCGCGCGGAAAGGCGGTGCCGGCGAGAAGGCAGCCGGCGCTGGTGGTGACGGCGCAGTAGCCGGCTCTACGGGTCGGAAGCACTGCGCTTCAGGGTTGAAAGCACGGGTCACCTGGAACAATTCATAGATAACTGTAAATATTTCGACAAGCCCATTGGATGAATGGTTGTCTTAACTATTTGTCTCGGGTGGCCTGGGTTCGATTTACGGCAGCGGCAGGGCCAACTTTGAAAATTAAATGGCTGATCTGGATCTCAAATCAATTATCGTCGCCAGATTGTGACTTCTTTTTATTTGTTATTTTGTCACCAGTATAGTAGTTACGATTTATTTTTTCAGTTACCAAATAATACAATTCGTTACCAATTTAACAGTTCAGTTTATAAATTTAATAAAAAAATGTTTAAAGGGGCGGAGCCAAATTCTACTAGAAATTTACCTAAATTATAGTGTATTATAATTTACGTAGTTATTACGTAAATTATAATAAAAAATAAATCAATACAACACCCCAAATAAATAAATATATTATATCCTAGCAATTTACCGGGTGTAAATAGACAGCTACCACAGATGTAGATATCTGTTACCTACTAAACCATATATTTTACATACATACAACCTGTAGGTATAATATACAAATAATGTAAAAAGTGGTTAAATACTATGTACAATAATAGGTTTTTTTTGTAACTTCAGGTGACATTTCATTTTTTTAAATGATCGTTTTCAATTACATATTTTGTTTATACAGTTATCAGGACAAACCAATTATAATAAATACAAACCTATTTATTTGATAAATGTTAATATATCCCGATGATTATATGTGATTTATTATGGAATTGTTTTCATATTGCTTGGCGACTACAATTGCGGACAAAACCTAACTAACTAAATAAGAAAAATATTCACCTCTCTATCAGTTCTCTCATCCGCAGCTCTCTCATCACTGCTGAATAGAACTTTTACTGCACCCTTTTCACCGATGCGGTACGAAACTTCACCTGAAACGGACAAATTATGTCATTTATTTTTGAAGCACATTTATTAATATGAGTATTAAGAAACCAGCAAATTGTAAATTAGATAAGAATATGAAATAACAGAATGATTACAGAAATCACGGTTAGATAGCCCTCTAAGACCGTGTAACCACACCGAGGCATACGGTGGTCTGCTTTGTTCATGAGGTACAAATTTATCAGAGCCATGGCATGAAGTAGATAAGACTGGCTATGAATAATGTGTCTAAAGTTGAATAATTCTGGAAAAGTGGATGCTTCTGACTGCAAAGACAAATTTCTATGATGCAAATTTTTAATTTCTCTGTTCTCTTTATAATATTTAAATATTATATATAGATAGGCTTAACCAAATATCAAGTTGAAGAGGCTCGCACAACCGCAAACGAAAGGTCGTCAAAAGTAGGCTTGTAATAGGAAAGGCGCTACGCTGAACCTGTTCCTACAATGCGGTCCAGACTACACAGTGAAGGTCGCAGTTTAAGATTTAGGTTAAGTTTTTGCGAAACATTCTTGGTGTACCATATGGCTGATCCAAAAATTTAATATTAACATTTGTTAGACTTTTTTAAAAGCTTTTTTACATTAAAATGTAGCTTCCGAATCACATGTTGAGAGAATACCAAATAAGAACAAATGAACCAATTAAGTTTACTGCTGATTAATAGTTAATAGATGTTACGTAAGAAAAAGGTAGATGTGTATGAGTCTCCTATACTTATTTCGAAATGAACTGGAACTAAATTCAGCGACAAACATGAATGCCAACCGGAAATATCAGAACAACGGAGCCACAACCACAGCCAGGAGGCCACAGCGGAATTATAATGTTGAAATTTTTGACGCTAACCTGGATCAACCCAGACGGCGAGGTCTCGCGGGAGGTGTTCCAATACATCTCTCACAGGCACGCCTGATTCTCGCGCTGCTCTCTCCAACACAGGGTCTAATGGCCCCCCAGTTTTCAAACACCGGAATGCGGAACCCCGGCACGGCCGATCGGGGTACCAGTGACCCCGGAACTTGTCTTTAAGGGCCTTTTCTAGCTCTTCGCCGAAGATGTTCACCCGCCGTCTCGGCAGCTTGTTGTACAGGTACGATATGACGAAGTTAAGTGCGACTTGTACTTCAATATGCATTTTGGTCTTACTGTAAACAAAAGAATAATAAATTATTAAATATTAAATTGAATAAAAAAATTAATTGAATAAAAGAGTGTTTGCATGTCTTGACATGCAAATTGCATAAGAATTATACAATCCCTGGCAAGAGCACAATTACTTACTTGCAAAGAGAGAGAAAACTATTTTTGTTAAAAAATATAATTTAAATACATTTAAAAATCCATTGAGTATGTACAAGTACATACATGTAAGTAGTTAAGTGTACGTAATTAATTAATTATAAAACAATTTAATATTTTTAGAAGAAATGAAATATAACGTAGGTACTAGACAATTTCCTATGCGTTGGTCTGGACACCTATACCATATACTGCGCCACAGTTAGACTTTTATTATGCGGTTCCCATAAGATTCCATCTGGATAAACATACCCCTTGGTGTGATTCCCATAATACAAGTTAACTGTGAAATGATATATTTTTAATTTTCCATGTTTATAATAATATTTTCCATGTTTATTTTAACATTTTTTTAAAAAAACGAAATCTCAAAGAAAACAACAAAATATAAAATAAATTAATAATTAACCAGGCTTCCTTAATCGATTGTGTTGCTATTTTAAATCGAAATGGCAAATCCATTTACCATTTCCACGTATTGAAACGAATCAATAAAATCGGATCGATTTGCTTCTTAGAATAGGCGTTTGATTAGTACGTAATCTGCGAATCTAATATTTAAATTACTCTGTACCTAAGTATAACCAAGTATTGATATTAGATATATTATATTCTGATGTACAATTGTAGCAATGCGCAATACAATCTCCTCTATATGTATGTAGGTAAGTGTCTCGCATAAATATTAGTTACAGTTTAATTAATATTTGTTGATGTCGCGAGTACATATGAAACACATATAATTTCCTACGTCAAGAATAGTCGCTAGTAAAATAGGTAATAATAATAATAGTAAAAATTAACAATAATTATTATTCAATTTTCAATCTAGTATGGATAAACAGACAGAAGCGGACAGTGAATTTATACTATAGGATAGATAATAGGATATATAATTAATAGCGAAGGCTATTAATTAAAAAAAATATTCTAGATAAAAATGAATATTTAATTTGATATGTAATGGACACAAATACTTCTGTATACCTAATCGCCTTTAAAAATATAATAAGCTAGGAATTTATATTTACTAAGTTTCACATAATATATTTAGTTTTGTAGGTATCTACATTTTCTGTTCATTGTAAAGTCAAGTCGAGTTATTTCTCTAAGACGTGACCAGGTTTAACATGAGATTCTTCGAGTGATCATCACCTACACACACTACAATATTACGTTAGTAGAAAGAATTGAACTGTTTGTTGAATTAGAATTAATGTATTGTCAAAGCGCTGAGATATTTTGGGTTAAATGTTATATTTTATTATTAAATAATTGAAACACTTACTAATTTGATGTTTTTTATGCTAAGTTACTGTTGCATCAGGTTCACCAACGTTTAGGTGTCACCTAATTTCTCCTAAATTTAGGGGACTTATTTATTTTTTGCTCTCTCCCTAACTGACTCTTAAACTTAAATGACTGTTGTTTAGAGGTCTGGTATCGTCCTCTAAACATTTATTTTTTTTTTCAAATTTTAGAAGTTTCAATATTTTTTGTAACCTTTAAGTGCTTTAAAGGTTATTTATACAAAGAGGGTTCCATCATAGACACATATCTGTAATGGCAGCTTTTGCGCGTTCCTTTCCTTTCTTGAATCGAATTGTTTTCATATGTTATTGCGACCATGAGAATGTGAGGGTCCTCTAATAAAGTGTGGAGTGTTAGCTTTCCCGCCTAAATAAATGGACGGAGCCAGAATCCATTGTAAGAGCTCTCAACAACTTCGTTAGATAAGAATTTCGGTTGCACAAACTTTCTTGGGAAATAGCGATTGCTTATCTTCCAATGTTTACAAATAATGGCAAGTTAATACTAATATAATACCTACATTTTTCACCTATACTACATATTTTTCGTCGACTTACTTTGCAAATTCGATTACCACGGAAAAGCCTTTTCATTTTAAACGATAATATATAGGCTATGTCCATCCTGAAATTCTATTCTAACTTTTGGCGAAAGATTTTTTTAAATCGGATGAGTACCTATTTTCGAAGATTACCTCCTACATACAAACATACAAACTATAGGTACCTCTTTACAATATTATTATACTCGTAGTATTCTATATATATATCGCCGCGATAGACATATTTATTTAATACATAAAACTTTGAATAAATCCTTTGAAGAGAACCTCTTCTTAGTGTAACGATAACTTTTGTATTGATGAAAGTAAGACAAGATTTACAGACGCACATGGGAATTACTTCAATAGAGACATAATATAAAGCTTTTCTTTGTTATATATTATCTTTGTAATTCTTACAATACCTTTACCTTTTTAGTAGAAAACACTTGGACAAACTGGGCATGTTTAATAAATACTGGCGCAATCTTTGTAGCCCCCATCAATAGAAGAGTATGGCATCCAGGTAAATTTTCCAGGGAAATGGGTTTCGCCATTATAATTTTGAACAAAGCCACCCCTGTCACTATGAAGGTCGTCATGAGAAATGGCAACCGTTTACTTGGTACAAGGCAGAAGCGGTAAGCGAGCGAAATTAGGTAAGATTACGTAATTTTAACTGTAACCTAGTGGAAGGTTTATTTCTGTTTTTATTTTAGTTACAGTAAATATTGCTTAAAATACAGGTCAGTTATAGTACTCTTTATCTTGGATTAGTAAGGAATTATTTTATTAATATATAATTATTAATACATAACTAATGTCATTATTATTAAATCAAATGAATACAGACAAGCTTCTTGGGTTTGGCAATAAATGTTAATTCATTTAGTTTAATAATTTTTGTTAATTTTTTTACATTACATTATTGATTAAAAACACAAAAGTTACATAGTTACTATTTTTTAGAGGTAGATATTATACGTATCAACACTTCAACCATGAACTGACAAGTTATAAATTAAATCGCTTTTCACGCTATCGCTTATGAATTGTTTCCGGCAATCGTTCCCAGGCAGAGGCAGTTGGCTAAACATGTGAGCCGTGAAGTATGAAGGTCGGATAATTAATTTGCCTTGCGATTAATCACGTTGCTCAGCAAACTCACTCACATAATATCCTGCATTTTTGATTAAAACAATATTGACTGACGAATTAGGTATAGCATTGAGTGGAGAATGTCGCTAATATGACCTAATAAAAGTATATTAGTCTGGGTTTTGACATTTCTTCGTGCATTTTATTGTCTGTAATAAATTTTTAACTTATTAGCTCGCCTGCCCGAAAATAAATTAAAAAAAACATTGTTTATTCGGTTTGTAGTTATAGCAATATAATGCGATAAAATAAAAATCCATTCATGTTATTATATTTTTTGTATAAGAACTGATTTAAAAATATTTTTGATTTTAAAACGTCAATATCCATGAAATTGTTTTAATTAAAATATTATATCATTAATTAAGTATTATATCAAGTACAAACACATGATAAATAATTTTATGCAAATACCATGTAAATAATCAAAGAAATTTCTGAAACAAATAAGTTGATAATGAGCAAATAACATTTGTAAGAACCTTTTCTTTGCATAACTTTTCTTCAACGGGTTATTATTGACGGTTATGTAAGACATCCATATCCTATTATAGTTATTGTTTATGAACGGATGTGGTTATAAAATAAAGTCGCTGTACGCCTCTGTCTGTTTCTCCGCTAACTTCTTCTAAACAACCCAAAGGATTTTCATTAATGAAAAGGGCGATTGATATACCAGAAAGGTGTGTGTATATAATTAGCAGAAAAAATTGCATCCGTCCGAATCCATGAGTGGATCTAAAATAATATTATAAAGAGAGAAGATTTGTATGTAATGAATAAACTCAAAAACTACTGGACCGATTTTGAAATATTCTTTCACCTACAGAAAGCTACATTATTAGCGAGTGACATATTTTATAAAGTTACGCGGGCGAAATCTCGTGCAACAGCTAGTTATTTAGAAGTTAGTTAGATAGTAAACAACAATAATATTTGAGAAATCCGCAATCACAGCATCCGTCGCCGTCGCGTCTTTGAATAGAGTTCTAGTAAAACCGAACGAGTCTTGAACCTCGAGTGTCCTATTTATCTGTAAGCCAGTAGGTATCGATCCGACGCCCCACTGCCCGACAACCTCAACAACCCGGCATTCACGCACACGCAATTTTTACATCTATTCATATTAGCCAAACGGTCTAGATTTGTTTATGTAGAGGCTTATTCGAATTTTCATTGACAATTTTGGTCCAGTCACTGTTTGAATGTTAGGGATATAAAAATATTCAAAGTTACATTATTTCGCTGATAGCCTTCCGCTTTTTTGACAAAAAATACTAGTAGTGGACAAAAATACTAGTAATACTAGTACTAGTAGTAGTAAAAATACTAGAAAAAAAAATAGTAGTAGTCACGCTGCATTTCGGAGACATTTGGCTCCTGGACATTTGGACATTATTTATTTCCTGTATAGGTAGATTATAGGTATTTTTATATCAACCTATAATATTTAATAAATAAATAAACCTGTCCTAAAAGTAAATATATATATATATATTACTTTTACTGTAAAATCAGTTCAAGTGTTAAAAAATATTTATGAGACATGATTGAATTGAAAAGTTGAAAAGTTAAGGCGACGCCAGCCCCTAATGATAAAAAAATCCACTTATTTGTAACCGTTATTCTTTTAAATTATCATAATAATTACAATTTAAAAAATACTCAAATCATCTGCAGGAATATGAAAGCGGATCATCTTTATTATTTTTTAAATTATATTTAATTATATATATTAAAAAAATTACAAAGTTGGGGTCTAATATCGATGTTGTAACCGTGCGATTTGCTTAATAATCAATATTTTAAAGAGCTATTTTTTTTAATAAATACTACGATCTTCTATCTAACGGCTCATCAAAAGAAAAATTTGAATTATACTTTATTTAATTTTTAAATAGATATTTTCGAGATTTGCAAGTACGGCGGATAGCGACTCCCCCTGAGCAGTCCCGTCAATTCAGTGCGGGACGAGTCGTGGTGCAAGGTGGACGTGTGTCGCTTTTCTCCGCTACGTACTTACCGTTTAACAAAGATCAATTGAGTCGTCGCAGAGGGTGTAACTCATTTAATATAAACTAATATAAGTAACGTGTAGTAGTGGTAAGGTTTTATTTGTGTGAAAATTGGATATAAAAAAGGCACCCAAAAGAAAGCGATGATTTGGTTAAAAAAAGAAAAACTGCAAAGGATGAGACATCTGTAGATATAAATAAAGCCACAGAGGAAGACATAGTAGTAATGCAGAGTCCATTAAGGGAATCTCGAAATAATAAACAGTTAGATAATCGCGGATGTCATAATATAACAAAACGATTTTTAGATTTTAACGAGTTTTAATTATTTGTATTGTAAAAATATACAATTTTATATATATTTCTTCCGTTTTTGTATTATATATATATAATAAGTATTTTATATATAATAAGGAAAGTAATAAGTTGTAAATGGCTCTGTTACTGCAATTATTATTATGCTAGGTACCCCAAGTACTGTTTTTAAATAATGGCAATTAGGACGGGGTGCGAGGCAAGGTATTCAACTGTTTTTTTTTTTTTTTCATATTTTCGTATCACTTGATGCAGGTGCGAGTGTAAGCCCCCGAAATCTACAGTTAGTCATATTGTGAACAAAAGAGTAGCGTTTTTTTCCAGACATCGAACAAAAACAAAATCGAAGGGGCGTAGCGAAGGATAGAAAGAAGTCTATTGTAGATATTGTATCTTATAATTATTTTATACTTTTAGGTTGATTTCTACATGTACACAATGTGACCTTGCTTTTTTTGCTACTATTTGACATTTTTAAAAATCTAGATTAATTACAGTTGATTTAAATAAAATATGGATTTTTTTACTTTAGAAGTTTTCAAATTTAGCTGCAATCTTTTTATTTATATTTTCTATAAATATTTAAACACTACACTTGCTGCATTTTTACTTAGCGTTTGTATATGGACATATGTATAAATAATTCCCTACGTATAAATCTACGTATTATATCAATAATATAGGCAACCCTGTAATTAAAAACCTAAAATCAGCATTAAAAAGAACTCATCTTTCCCCACCGTATACCATAATTCAATGTTTTTTAAAGCTAGTAACTTAGACACAGTCGCTTAAAACACTAAAAAAACTTTAGGCGTCATTTTCTCGAATTTGAGTTTAGTGTACTTACTGCAATTATCGTTAGCACGGCAGTATACCTGTTAGAAGGCCTAAATAAATAAATATAATAATACTATTTTGTATTCTTAAAGATTTTATGGTGTTTTAAATTACATAGGTACCTGCTATTACCTACAATAATTTTTGTTTGTCGTGTCTGTTGCTGTTGTTGTATACTCTATGACAAAAAACGCGTTATGCGATAATAGTATGCGGGGGAAATCTCGCCGCGGGTTGCGAGGGGTAATTACGGAATTTTTGTTCGCGGCTGGAGTCGCCTTAACGGAAGTAGGTAGCACATCGAGAATGCGATAAACTTACAGTAAGTAAATTAAGTCTGTCCAACGTATCCAATGTTCATTATGTAGTTCACTGAGAAGTTTGCTCAATAATACTAAGTCTGTATCTTACAGTGACACGGTAACGGATGAGCTGCATTCGTCTACGTTACGGAGCTCTCACCGAGTAATGGTCTGATGTATTGTTATAGCTTAATAAAATACACCTTCCATCCTAAGATACCAGAACACGGACCGTCGGTACTTTACACTGTTATCTATTATAACACATAATAGTTTTTATTAGTATTGGAGAGAATATAACGTATTAGGTAGGTAATAGTTTTCACTTATTTCATCCCTTTAGATAATGGGTATTTAATATTAATTATTGCAGTGACGTGGATGTACGTGGCAATAGATGGCATTAAACAAAATGGGCGTTAACATTACTTTAGAGTTTATAGAGATGGAAGTCTTGCCGTGCACAATTTTACGATTAAACAAATTAAGTTTACTACTAGATAAGTAATATAAAAAAAAAGTTTTTATAGTTAGACTATAGGTATGTATGAACAATCTCAATTGATAAATAGAAGATAATAATATCGTATTTCAATGATAAATAGAGAATTTGACTGTAAAAGAGTAAAATCTATTTGTTTTCTATACCAATAAGTAGGGCCCGGATAAATATGTATTAAAAATTTCGAAATATGTAAATATAATATGGACTGATAAAACTAAAATATGGAATAAATATGTACAATAAAAAGTAACAACATTTCAAATAAAACTATTGTTTATTGCAAAAAATAAAAAATTACAATTTTATTCAGCTTCCGTTTCACTAACATTTGAATTGCAGTAAATAATCACGTGTTTTTTTAAATTTTCAAAATTGAAACTTTTTCTATTTGGACGAAATAATGCTTTGTACTAGCTGAATGATCTTTCAACATCACATGATGTGATTGGAGCATATTTAAATTTGCATAATTCTGCAAGTGAGTATAGGGCACGTTTATGTCGTCTTCTAACTTCCACACAGCATGCTGTTGATTTTTTTTAGGATATGAAATCCTTGATCGTAATATTGGGTATAGTATTCAACTGCTGTTAGCCAAGTTCCCCAGCGTGTTAGCACTAGTTCTGGCGGTAAGGGAATGTCAGGATACATGTCTTTGAATTTTGAGATCCTACTTGGAGCCTTCAAAAAATTTTTTTTTACGTTTGTTACTAAACTGTCAACCTTTTTAAACTGAAATCTTATACATTCAGCCGCGTGAGGAAAGGCGCGGTGCGGGCGGGGAGCGCGTACGCGGGTAGTGCGAGCGGCGAACGTTAGCGTTGATGATGAAAATATGGATAAATTGATTGATATTTTGTGGAATATGGATTTATATTTAAAATATGGAAAAATATGGAAAATAAAACCTGAATTTTCACGATCTAAATAACATATTTTATGTAGAAACCATAATTAAGAAACGAAAACAATTTCAAATAAAAATATGTAAATACATATTTATCCGGGCCCTACCAATAAGTATAAAATAATATTTTCATTATCTATATAATAAGATAAATTTATCTAAGATGAATTGGGGGTTTCTCCCAAATATCAAACGAGATAGGTGATAACAAATAAAACTCGGAAGTATACAAAAACCTGAATATTTGACACTATTTCTTGAAGACAAAGCGAGTTAAATATTGGCTGCAGACGCCGTTTGAGGGCAATTTTTCTGGCGCCATTTTCGCGGCTTTCAGAAAGCTTTTAAATACATTTCACGCTTCGATGGCGGACGCGAGTTAGATTAAGGTTATTACGGAGAATTTTTTGCGAATAAGGACTTTACATTATTAAGCCATTAGAACACCATCTTTAAAACAAAATAATATTGTCTGTGCAGGGAACTTTAAAGCATGAGACTATTTTTTTAATCTTAAGTTCTTCAGACAGTGTCATGGTAGGTCATGACAGTGCCACCAAGTGAACCTAAATGTGCTTCAAGAGCGCTGCCAACCATAGATGTATTATGGATAAGGGATTAGGAAGGAATAGGGAAATGGTCTCTGGCATCCCTTATACACAGAAACACAGAAGCACACATGCTGTTATATCACGGTGGTGTTCGGTAAGGGGGCGGTTACTGATGCTTGAGGGACTGCCCAAATGACTGCAAAACTCTGTGTGCCTAGACACTACTTAAACAATGAATATTATTAACAATAAATATAATTTAATAACAAAATATACGACAGAATTAAACAATATTATATTTGAATTTTGTAATGAACTTGCTTATCTTATTACACAGACAAGTTATTTGACAAGTAAAAATCTTTTTACCAGATATTGCATTTTAGGTTCAATTTTGATATGTTATAACGTTACATAACGGAGGGTAAGGGGGTGAGGTAATCAACATCTCTACCATCCCAAATGTCAACCGCAACTGCAAGCGCCGGATGGCGGCGAAATACAATCAACTAACTCCCTGCTGGTTAACCAACGAGGCTCTGGCGACCGAGTAAGTGGCGGCGTAACCACTCAACTACCTAGAGTAGACGAGGCTACAGCAGTCTCTAAAAGACTTGGAGCAGAAGGCAACGGGAAACCACTGCTACAATTTCCCATGAGAGTTATGGAAATTGGAAAGGTATAACTAAAAACTATTTTGTCAGATTCAGGCTTTTCACAACCACGGTCGCTCCGTCAGGAGTGTACGACTGCAGACAGAGAGAGTGAGAGAGATATATATATAACGTAAAAGGTTAAAATTATGTTATTTCATATGCGAAATAGAGTATCTACAAAACATGTATTTCCATATGTTAGTATTAGGTAAGTTATAATGTATGTTCGTGTGTAAGTATTTAACGTTATAACGTTCTGAAGGAAAATATAATGTTACATAAGCACTCCCGTGGCACGATTTTATGTTTCACTTTGCATACAAAAGTGCTTTGCCAGTGTAAACTAAGTCAGTGTCAAGTTATTCTCGACTCCGTCGCAGAAGGCTTAGCCTATTAACATGAATATTAGGTTTTTAATGAACCGTAATAAAGTAAACAGCATTCGTTTAGTTAATAATAATATGGAAATAGACTTTAATTATTCGTCTAAGGGGCAAGGTTTTTTATAGCATTGGCCGGTCGATTTCTGTCTCTCGAATTCTAAATATAATTGATGGTTTTGTATTTGAACATTGGACGAAGGCGGGTTAGAATACGGTTAGACAAATATAACTGAAAACGAAATATATTTATTCTTGTTTGTGTTGCGTAAGGGTTTTTTTAAATTAGAATGTAAATATATACATTTCCATATATAGATTGCAAAAAATTTTTCATCATTCATTATTTTTCTAAAAATATTGCTAGTGAAAATTCGAATTCAGAATTTTTTTTATTGGACCAAATATGTATAATACAAAAAGATAATTCTACTAGAATAATTTGTCAAGTAATCTAAAAGAAAAAAAAATTGAATAGGATCTTACTTCATTTGAATAAATCGTATGACCTTGAATAAATAATAAATTTATTCATAAAATAAAAGCCTCGCGACGGAAATGGAGATTATTTCTAAATACGAAGCGAATTAGGTGAAGTCGCTCTAAAGTCTAACTATATAAGTAGTTTAGTTAAACATTTCAAACCCTTGTAGCGCATCTAAAGTTAGATTTACAGGGGTAGACATTGCATATTCATTAGCCCTGCTCGACTCTCGCAGGTAAGGGCTAACGGAGAAAGGATAACCATTCCATAAAACCTTGTCGAAAATTAATCAAACGCTCCTGTAGGTTTTCGTTCTTAGTACATTATACATTCAAGGACAAAGATAATATATTGTTACCATAGATATGTTAATAGGCGTCCGGCAAACAGCCGACAGCCATTTTTTATGGCGACAGACAACAGATTTTATGCTTGTTTTGTGTTTTACTTAGTTCAGAATAATAACTTGGGTACTAACTTACAGAATAATAACTTATTCTACTGAAATTGATATTCTCTTAGATATTTGGACTTACTAGGTATTGCTGTCACAAATATCGCCCCTTGTATTTGCTTGTCGCGGACAGATTGCAAGACACTCCAATTGGGGTGTCTGAGTTTTACGATTTGAGGACCAATGACATAATATTATCTACATTGATTTCTATAATATCATCGCTAAAAAATAAAAATGTTACTTTGTTACAAACATACGGTGATTATTTTGTAATGGAGTCAATTTATCATCGTGACATTTTTAAATTGAATTTGAACACTGTCACATGCAATTTAATTCTTCAAATAGATCAGTGATCCGTCGATGTCACTGTTATTGTTTGATTTTTAGTTTATATGAAAGAAAGAAGAAAGAAAGAAAGAAAGAATTTTATTCACGCAACACAAAGACACAAATATAATACAAAAACCACAAAACAAAAATTATTATAAAGGTAAAAGATGTGTGTGTCCTCTCGGCAGTGAATCGGTTACTAACTCAGCATTGTGCTGAGGTGCCCGATAAGCACCTGCAGCGCTGATTTTCAGCCAGCACCGTTATAAGAATTAAGTGTACATTAAGTGACAATTTGAGAATAAAAGAAAAACAGAAAAGGGTACAGTCAATATAAAATTTATCAAATATCAAATTTATCAAAAAATATATCAGTTCAATTTTTAAAAATCGTGTCCTTTTGCCTTGACGTGTAGGATAATGGATAATGGAGCAGTTTTTATTTAACAATCAATACATTCCGCTACACTTCACCAACAAAACATTTGTTATTTCATTATTTCAAAAAGCAAACATTGAGAGAACTGTTATCGCAGTGCATGTAAAAAAAAATTGTTATCGCTATGCAAATTTCGACTAGTTACACTTTCACACGTGTATTTGGGATAAATGCGGCGATACTGATGTAGGTTATCAACTGCCTGTGCCCCTATCGCAGGTTTTTGAAAGTTACGATATGCCTAACGAACTCTTTTTATAAACACACGTGACACCTGTACACGATAAGAGTTGTAGTATTAAATTGGTTCATTTAATTTGGATAACTTTTTTTTTTGTAACCGTAAAGAAGTATTTATTTATTAATAGTAGCAAGGAATACTATTCTGCCTTTTAAATTGTATTCATTCTTTAGTCTAGTATTGAGTCTCCTTATAGAAGATCCCTGTAAAATAAAAGCCCTATGTTTCAGCGCAGGTCTAAAATAATAGGGGTTAAAGTATGAAATTGCCGTTTTATTGTAATAGGTACTTCGAATTGACATAGAACCTTCATGGTTTGAGATTTTTGAGTGAAACTTTTTTCATACGGTACCTATGTAGTTCTTCTTTTAAAAAATGTGCAACATTCGATTATCAACTTTCAGTTGTTTTTTTTATTCAGCTTAGACAATAAAGATGGATACTTCGAAAATTCGTGTGATTTTTGAATACGAGTTCCGACGCGGAACTAACGCGGCAGAAACAGCTCGCAATATTAATGTTGCGTTTGGAGAGGGGACTGCTAATGAACGCACTGTGCGATTTTGGTTTAAACGCTTTCGTGATGGAAACTTCGATTTGAAGAACGAACCACGTGGAAGACCGCCCACACAGGTGAATAACAATGATTTGAAAGAGATGGTGGAAGCCGATCCGAGCCAAACTACCCAGGAATTAGCGGCATGGTTTAACGTTACCTTACCAACAATATTGACTCATTTGCGTCAAATCAATAAAATAAAAAAATATGAAAAATGGGTGCCTCATGATTTGACTTATCTGCAGAAAGAAACGCGTGTTGAAACTTGGGTTGCCTTGTTGAATCGATACAGAAATGAAGGAATATTGGATCGAATTGTGACATGTGATGAAAAATGGATTCTTTACGATAATCGTAAGCGGAAAATGCAATGGCTGACCCCAGGTCAAACGCCGCAACAGTGTCCTAAAGCAAAGCTTACCAATAAAAAGGTAATGGTAACTGTTTGGTGGTCTCAGCGTGGTGTTATTCACTATAGCTTTCTCCGATCTGGTCAAGCAATAACGGCAGATGTCTACTGCGCCGAACTCCGAACAATGATAGCGAAACTAGCAGTGAAACAGCCCCGACTTATGAATCGATCTTCACCATTATTGCTCCATGATAACGCGAGACCTCATACAGCACGAGAAACCGTTTTAACTCTACAGGAACTGCAATTAGAAACCATTCGTCACCCTCCGTATTCGCCAGACCTTGCTCCAACGGACTACCATTTTTTTCGTGATTTGGACAATTTTCTGCGTGATAAAAAGTTTTCTTCTCAGGAGGCAGTGCAAAATGCTTTCACACAGTTTGTCGAATCTAGATCACCAGAGTTCTATCGCAAAGGCATAAATGAGCTTCCTATTAGATGGCAGCAATGTATAGATAATAATGGTAATTATTTTGATTAAATAAATATGTTAAATTAAAAAAAAAACCAATTTTTATTTTTCAGTACAAATCGGCAATTTCATACTTTAACCCCTAATAATATATATGTTTAATGGTTTAGAAGAAATTAGTGGAGAAACTGATAGTGGCTGTGAGACTTTATTTTAATAAGTAATTACTAACATTATATTATCGTATTTACTATTTTATATATATTACCTATATGTAATTTCTATATTATTATTTAATAATATAAAAATTACAAATATTTAATAGTTTCCATATACGCAACAAACAAAATCAGCAAGTACCTAATCAATTTTAGAAGTCTAGCTATAAACCTCCAAAGCGTACAGTAACATAGTAAATATTAATGAATAGTGGCCTCGTGATATCTATTCATAGATAAATATTTATCACGCATCTATGAACAAAATGACTGACACTACCCATGATTTTAATAGGATATTCATGCATAAATGAAAGTAGGCGTCAAGCAAAAGTTTTGACGCAAACAAATAATGTTAGCTAACATTATCAAACGCCGCGATTAATAGACGTCATTTATTAACACGGAATTTTAAGAAGATATATATTATAATTACGTGCATAGAATACTTGTACGTGTTTTTAATATAAAATTGTTGGTATCTATTAAGTAAAAATATGAGCTCTGTACGTAGATGTTAGCAAAAAGAAAGATTAATTAGTGACTCACTATCCGCGTATGTGAGATTGTAATGCTGACAGCATTATAATATTGTTATTTTAATTTATAAGTGACTAGCTGTTGCACGCCACTTCGTTCGCGCGACTTTATAAAATATAGCCTATGTTACTCGATGGTAATGTAGCTTTATATAGGTGAAAGAATTTTTAAAATTGATCCAGCAGTTTTTGAGTTTATTCATTACAAACAAAATTACAAATATTTTCTCTTTATAATATCAGTAGGTATAGGATAACTTAAGATGGGGCAACTATTTTATAAAATTTCCAGTGATAGTTAGATCACGAGACTAATTAATGTAAGCTATTTGTGTATAAATTAATTACAGAATTAATTGACACTGAAAAAAAAAACTATGTTCATACAACAACCGAAGTCTTATAATGTGTATGTATTAATACAATGTTTATCACATGACAACACATCGCGACCAACAAGGTCACAATAATAACCTGCTTATGTAAACTACACTTATTTGTTTGCAACATCATATATACCATAACGATTTACAACGATGAATATATGTCATGTCAGCGCTGACAACATGATCGTGTAGTGCTTAGATTTCATAATGAATTCATAGCGAAATCAGGAATTGAGGACATTGAAAGGTTAGAGCAGTCAAACATGTTATTGATTTTCAATATAATTTAAATTATATTGTCGAAAATTTTTTTCCTATAATTAATCAATATAAGAAAATAAATTTTCGACGAATTTCCAATGACTGATTCAATAGGTTTTTTTTTTAAGTAAAGATGGACAAGCAGGCTGAAACGGTTCACTTGAATGTAGATTGTTATTCAAGCAAAGCAATTGGTGCTGAGCTGAGTGTGTGTTGCCTATATTCATATGTCAAAGGATTGTAGCGACAGGGGAATGTGATCTGGTGTCCTTTACTATCTAACTAAACTATAGACATGCTGTTATTTCACCGTGTTCTTCGGTAAGGAGATGAATGCATCCAGCATTTGATTTGGCGCCAATAAATATCTTATATACTAGCTGTTGCACGCCACTTTGCCCTTGTAATTTTATAAAATATAGCCTATGTTACTCTCTGATAACATAGGTGAAAGAATTTTCAAAATCGGTCCTCTAGTTTTAGAGTTTATTCATTACAAACTTACAAATCTGTCTTTATAATATTAGTTATATATCATATAAAATATAATACAATATGATACTAGCTGATGCGTTGAAAAATTGAAAATATAACACCTAACAAAATAAATTAGTATTATAACGCCTTTATCGCTGTAGACGGTGACAAATCCGTTGAGCCGTTCTTACGTGAAAGAGTAATAAACATCAATACATCCATATTTATTCTTGGTTTAAATATGTCTTACCCACCAATTTTGACGTATTACATAGTAATTTATTCACATCCAGTAAGTAAGTCTTCTAGCACTAGCAAAACAAATTGTAAGCGAATTTCGAGATCTATGTTTTATAAGATCAACTGACTTTTTTTAAAATAAGTAATATAAACATTTCTAATACAGTCTGACTTCGAGTTATCTAAGTTAAGTAGGTAGTAACTAAAGTAATCTTCACAATGTGTCGTAACACAGAGATGATGGATTACATCTTATCGGAGAATTTTATAAGATTTCATTCAGCAAGAGAATTTTTATATTTTAAATTCCGTCCGCGGTTGATTGATCGAAATAAATGTTATTATGGAATGGAACTTGTAAAACTCTTCACCAAACTGACAGTTACTTGAACACGACAATTATACCAATTTTGAAATTAAAAGGCTAAGTTGATTGACAATTTATTTAAGTCATAAAATAAATTTATGACTATTCAGATAGGCATATATTTTCTGACGTAGTAGTGACAATTTTTTTATAGATTTAAGAACACCGAAATATCACTGTAACGTAACTTTCTAACCAATAATTTTTTTGAATACTCCTAGTTAACACCTGGTTCTATAAACTGAAATATTTTCATATTTGTTTGACTACGTACCTATGATAATTTTCCTCCTTTGATCCTTTGGACCTTTTGGATGAAATTTGGCAGATAGTGTAGTTATAATAAAATAATTAATTAATTAATATAAAATATAGCAGTAGATTTATTGATCCATTTTTGTGAAACAGAATTCCCAATGAATAATTGAAACAAAATGACCTTTGATTGTTTAATCAATTCGAAATCCAACAAAGTTTTATTTGATCAAACAAAAGAAATAGGCCAATTTAAATATACAGGTTTGTCGTCGAAAGAATTATGATTTATAGCGATTCAGATATCGACTTTTTAATAGATATGTTCGTTTGGTTATGGTACATTATTTAAATTACATTAACCGTTATACCTACATTACAAACAAATTTGTTTATTTTAAGTCTAATTTTTTCAGTGGTGTAGCTTGCCCTGTATTAAATATTATCAAATATTAGCCTTATATCAAATATTATCGAGGGGCCCTTCTAGTGGTTTATATAAGAAATTAAAATACTCCCATGTTTTTTGACGCAATATATTATAGACTTCTAATTCTTAGAACTTAACCGTACTTACTATAAACTCTCAACTTTGAAATTCAGGGTAACACCTAAAAATTAAAGTAAGATTGTGTTATCCACAATCTTACATTGTGGATAACACAATCTTACTTTAATTTACATTAAGTTACATTACATTAACTTTTGCTTACACACGTCGGGGTCCGTGTACGGCTGATATGGCGATAGGGTACGCCCCTGATTCAGAAACTTAGAATAATTACTTTTATGTACAGATGTGATCAAGAATAACGGAAAGATAACGTGGGTATTTATAACATAATTAAAAGTTTATATAAAACACTCGGGTAACTATCGTATCGAACAATAAAATAGCTTATTGTAAAGTATGTATACTTAACGTATTATAGATAATATGTGTAAAAAATAATGTTGTTGACGGTAACTAATCACCAAAACTTGAAATCAGTGCTTTATATTTCAGTTAAATATGATGCGGAATAATACACAAATAACTGAAGGATGTTCTTATTTACATTAACCAAAAAAAAAAACAATTTAGCGTATTCGTATCTGAGTGCATAGCATTTGTAGAGATAGCAATACAAGAGTGACGTTGAAAAGTTACACACAATACATCGGCCAGTAACAATAGAAGCGTAAACAGTGGTTCGCTCGGCAACGATGTCAAGGCGTTTCCCTATTACGATTTTGACACGACATCTAGTCAATGAATGACACTGATAAACAAGATAAGGGTCACTACGAACGTGATGCTTATTTTAATACTCAAGGAATAATACATTCTGACGCTTCGACAGTGATCTCAAAATGGAAGGATAAATAGCTGTATTTTCTTACATTTTGAATCTAAACAAGAAATCATTTAGGAAAGTCTTATAGAAAAATAGATGCAGGCTCTACAGGAATTCAAAGTTTCGTCTACCTTAGACCCCTTAGACTACCAATAGATACCAATTTTAAACAAATTGATTTGATGCCATTAAGCGACGCTAGTGCTTGTTCCTTCATCCCCACTTTGGCCCATATTCTTTATCCTATCAGGAATGGCAAAGTTCTTGTATGTTCTACTTTTTTGCTCAGTAGCTACCTACGTAGTTTCTATTAATAGTATTATTATAGAGGATAATAAACAAATGTATTAAAAACATATAGGTATTTAAAAAATTTAAAATACAACTGTACAAATAGCACCGTTATGTTATCCCCAAAACAATTAATTAATTAATTTAAGCAGGTCATTTAAGCAGTAATAAATAAATATAAGCTACGATTCCATCAGAAAAAGAACTTTTGATTTTATGATTCTAAGAATATAAATTGGCCTTACAAAATATCACGTCACATGACATCTACACTTTTCTGTTGTAAATTAAAACCGAAAAGTAAAAATCTCATTAATAAATGTTCATTATTGTACAATAAAAAAATAATCTAAATTGCTTGGATCAGTGTAGTCCTCTAGTCTATTGTTAGGAAAGCTTTAGAAAGCCTCCCTCGCCACCCTCACTGATCGCCCTTGATCAGAAGCATTCTTGAATCTGTGTTGTGTTGTGCCCTTGACAACCCCCTTTGTTGCTTTCAAAGGCTAAACGTTTTAATACTTTTTATAGTCTGTCCCTATGTGAATCATAAACTGAAATTGGTATGGCGTTTTAGGTGGATACTTCTTTTGTATTTATATTTTGTAGAGCGATCACGTTTTCAATATAAAGCTCTTGTCTTGTATATAAATAGGTATTGATTTTTATCGCAACACCGTTCGACCGATCACCATGAAAATGTGTATTTCTTCATGTAAAAAGTTAAGGACTGTCAAATTTCAACGCGAGCAAAGTCGCGCGGCACAGCTACTTAGTTGTAAATTTATTTAAAATATTTTTCTAACTACATGAACTGAACATTTAGTAAGAAACTATAAATGACAATAAAAATAACATCAAAATTCGAATCGTTGTTTACAGATTATCAAAAACGATAATATATGGGCAGCAACTTTACATTATACTAGCAGTTGCACGCGACTTCGCCCGTTTAACTTTATAAAATATAGCCTATGTTACTTGCTGATAACGTAGCCTTCTATAGGTGAAAGATTTTTAAAAAATTAGGTCCAGTAGTTTTTGAGTTTATTCATTACAAACATACAAATCTTTACAATATTTGTATAGATATAGATTAATTTGAGATTTACAACTATGAAATAGTTAATGTGGGATAAATAACTACTTCGGGGTGTATATCAACACTTTCGAGAAAAATAGCGATAGGTACGATAAAAAAGATCGTTTTTAATGTTTTTATTTTTTTCTAATGATGTCATTTTTATTCCTATCAATTTTTGTGATTGTATTCTGAGTTTTCAAAGAAATAGTTACATTAAAATCAATTCATTGCTAAGCTAAAGGCTTATGAGATATTTAAATAAATACGTTGTAAGTTAAATGTGAAACAAAGCTTGATATAATCTGGAAGCTTCACAAATGATTACCTACTTCGTTTGACTTAATAAATGTGTTTAACCTTCAACTTTACCGTGACGGAACGTCAGCTAAATTAAGACTTGAAGGCACTATTAGTTATCAAAGAAAATTCGTGAAAGTAGATATATTATATGTGTATATTATTTGCCTAGGTATATAATTAATCTGTTTATTACAATAATTTATGTATTATTTAGTCTGTGCTATCAATAACTTAGTCTATGCTTCCATTGTTCTGCTTTTATGACAATTGTCATTTAAATAGATGTCAAATAGAATTGTCTAGGCAATTTTTTCGACAATAAATACAAGTAATTCAATTATTTGTTTTACAAATACATTGGAATTCCGAAAACACAACATTTTTGTTATAAGTAATTTCTGCTGAATAACATACTCATGTAACTCCATTGCCAAACTTTTAAAAAAATCATAGAATTAGGTACAATTTGTGTAACCTAATTTTTTATGACCTAACATAACAATAAAATATTTTAATGGGCGAATTATATAAAAAAAATGGCCGAAATTTAATTTGTTATTGATGAACATAGAGGGTAGGACTTATACCTTTATGATGTCAAATAATTCAATACAAATTATAGAGAACATTTGCCTACTAAGTAAGCGGATATACATCTTTCAAGTGCAAACTTTACGTTACAAAAATGACTGAATATTTCATGACCAACTCGTCAATGTAATTTGCAATATGTTAACGTAACATAATGTTTATCTTATATTATATGTAATATCTTGTTAACACGTTATTATAAATAAATAATAAAAACATACGGAAGTGTTTTTTTTATCACATTAGCATTATATAATTTCTTGATCAAACGATTGAAAATAAAATTATTTTAAAAAATGTATTTTGTTAAAGATTGACCTTAGACGCACGTATATTTTCTCGTTTCGTAGTCATAAATTGGATAAGTAATGGCGGAAGCAACAACCCCCTTACAGAAGACCACTATGAAATAACATCTTGTGTGCTTTTGTGTTTCGGTGAGTTTAAATGGGATAACAGAATACATTTCTCTATCCTATCCTAAACGCAAAGCGTTTAGGATAGGTGCAAGTATATAAAGCATAAGCTTTATATACTTGCACCTACCATCAAATGAATCGTCAGCTTTTTTGCCGAAATAATAGTACAGAAAATATTTACCACTACCAGAAAAAGACACAAAAATATCCGCTTATCCAAACCAGTGAATATTTCATAGTAGGGATAGGTGTCATTAGAGTACAAGACAATAAATCTTCATTTTCTGAACGTCAATAATCGCAAAAAAATAAAAAAAGTTGTCAAATTCCCAATTTAATATATAAATTTTGGATTTCTTATTTTATTTCAAGCTTACTTAACATTAATAAATTTCATTAGTAATTAATTTAAAAGAAACCACACCATTAGACAATTTAGAAATGACAACGCAAAGAATTCGCGTTTTAAGTTTCAAGTTGTGTGGTAGGCGGTCTACCTACATTAATGTAGGGCGCTGACGTCAAAGTTTTCGCATTAGGAAAGCTACTGGGTCTCGGTCGATGGGCGGCAGCAGGCGCGTGCAGAGGGGGAGAAATGACGCTTCTCTCGTGTGACGTAGGGACCAAATTCCCATAAAAGTTTCGTCGTTTCACCCTCGTGACGCAAGGCTCGAATGAATTTAACTTAACATGTATCGGTTTGTGACGCAAATTGGTCTTTTGAACGATTTTTGTCAACTCTATGTCGCTATGTCAGAGAAAGGAGAAAACATATTCAGATTCTGGAATAATTTGAGAGACAGATAACAATGGAGACATAAACTGGGAAGTGTTCTGGGAAATAATGGCACATTTACTCTTCGGTTACCATTCGACCCAGTGTACCAGTATTTGAATAGTAAACGCTATTTTCAATTTTCCATATCTAGTTCTATTACATAGCTTTATCCTATTTTCTTCCTACGCCTTTTTAATCGACAGCATTTCTATAGGCGACCTATATCCCAATGAGTTGTATTACTGTCTTGTAAACATTAGCAGAGAAAATGGATAAAAAAAGCAAATAAGATAAAATAAGTGCCAATTTTTTATGAACACAGTTTCAATTTGACAATAATTAAAATAAAAAGAAATAATTATATAAAATAATAAAATAATTATTATAAAATATAAAGAAATAATTAGTAACTAGCTGGTGCTAGCCGTTTCGCCCGCGTGGAATAGGTATTTAGCCTATGTCCTTTCTGAAAATTTATTCTAACTATTAGTATTAGATTTTTTTTAAATCGGATGAGTAGTTTGGAAGGTTGCCTCCTACGTATACATGAACTTTACCTCTTTATAATATTAGAAAGAGACATTTAAGTCTAATTATTATAAACTCATAAAACAATTAAGAAAGTCTGAGTTTTACGCCTACACACTCTCTTGTGAAGTTAAATCGTTTTCTTATAAAGTTGTATTTATAATAAAAATATAAGTAAATATTTACTAAGAAAGGTATAATTTATTGGATATATATTAACCTTTTATCGCTTTTCATCTTATAGAACACTAATAAAAGAGCAGTTATATTACAAGCAAATAATTACAATTAATTATATACACTAACAATATACTTTAAACCTCGTCACTGAGTTCGTAACGAGGTTTAATGTCTACTAAAGTAATTAAAACAATCTAAATTACACCATAACTTTAATGTGTTAATTATGAACTGCGACCTATCTTAATCATAAACAAGCAAGTAATTATTCATAAGTAAGTTATTCATTGTATTATTAATACATTTATTCTTTTGATTTATTTTTTATTAAATTAACTAATTAATAAAAAAAATACCTAACCTCTGCCACTGTGATCTTAAAGTAAAAGCACTGAAAAGTGAGAGTGAAAAAGTCGTGTTTATCCAAAATTTAGGAATATTTTTTTTAATACATTTGACTTTCAATCTCAGTTAAGTTTTGTATAGATAAAGTTTTTATTACTATCAATTGTTCATTTTTTTAAAAAAGAACAATAAATGTAAAAAACATCCTGACAATACGTTCCGTGTGAACAAGTACCGTTGATCAAATCGTCTAGTGAGAGTTCCTTAAAGTGTTGGTTGAGGCTCTTCACTTTAAGACAGTTCGCCAAAATAACTATCGGGACGATGATTGTCGAATCGACATACCACATGGGGGTCACCTCGTGAGTCAAGTCTATGTACTTGTTAACTCATTATTTTATTATTATTATTTTATGGCTTATTATTAATATTTTATTGAATATATTAAAAAATAACATTAAATATAAAAGCAAACATATCATAACTATAAAAAAGAAAGCTTTACTAAAGGACGAGCCTAGTAAGTAGCATTTTTTTGCCTTATAGATGGCCGCTTAGATTCGATATTGTCTTATCGCTGATACAATATTGAGGAAAAATTGTGTTAGGTACATAAAAATGGCTATCCCTTTCCTAACCCCGTGTCACGTTATATCTGATAAATGGGAGATATTCGCGGACAGAGGCCACTGTGAGTACGTATAGGAAATAGGTCGAGTACGTCCATCTATAATGATTAATGTTGCCCATTTATTTAGTAAAGATCCCCAGAGGATCGTCGGGTGAAAAACTTGATTGATGTTAGGACCGTCTGTCCGAGGGGCAACACTAATATTTTTCTCATTTCCTTCTTACGTGCACTTTCAATTCAATGTATACAATATCGTATTATCAGTAGTTCTTTCAGCTGGTTACTGGTGAAATATAAAAAAAAGTATTAAAATTGTGTACAGACAACATATTAGGTGTACTAGCGACCCGCTCTGGCTTCGTACATAATTGAAATTTTCAAAAATCCGTAGTGGATTTTAAAATAAGCTCAAGTTCCAAATATTAAAATGTAGCACTGAATTAATATTTCGGTATATTAAATTTTGAATTTATAATACTCATAAATATTTTAAGATTTTCAGGCTCGGATCAAAAATACTCTTTACAAAAGCAATAAAAATCTTTCAGTATATATTAAAATACATTGAAAATTACTCCGCAAAGATTTTTTTAAATGTAATACATATGTAACTAACGAACCACTCCCGGCTTCGCAAGGGTGCAATTTTCTTCTACAAATTATATAAATTCGTACAAATTATACAATTCATACAAATTCGTATTTAGATTTTATTTTGAGACTAGATTTCATATAATTAAATTCATAAATCGTGAAATAAATAAATAAGTTAAACCCCGGTATTTCAGCAGTATGCAAGTACAATCGTTCTTGTAACATCAACCGTTCTTGTAAAGCAAGTATTATACAAATTGTAGGTTTAACAGAGCGGCGTATTTTTAAATTTATTTAATACGCAATGAAACAAAAAAAATATTTCGCGATTCGATTGAACGATGCGGTCTGTTTACTTTAGTGACGAAAAGACAAAACGAAACACATCTTTATTTTTTAATGCAATCTATTTATTGCATTTACAATTCACAGAAACCAGAAATGTTTGTGTTTAGTACGGCGAATTATTACGTAAGTAAATGTTTTATTACGTAGATAGTAGTCGGTAATATTTTAAATCTAATGTCATTTCAACAATGAGCACTTATTGGCCTGATGTTATAGTCATATATTCAGTGTATATACAATTACCAAATAGAGGCCGAAAATAGGTGCCCGAAACTTAGTACGCGTTGTAGTTAGTTTTTTTAAAGTCACAGGAACCTAACATTTTACAGGATAAAAAATATCCTATAATTAAATCTAGGTAATCATGAATAAATCAGTTAAAATCGCAAAGAAATCGGTCATGCCTTTTCTGAGATTTGGTGCACAAACGCACAATACAGACAAATTTTTAGACTAAAAACAAACTTTTTTTTCTAAAACTATTTTTTTGACTTATTTTAAAACTATTTCGGTAACAGAAAGACAACATATACAAATGGTTTTTTTTTTTGAAAAATTTAATTTTACATTTTTTAAATATGTTTATACATACATATATTTAATAGAATAGAAAAGCAACGATTCCATTAGTGCAGTGTAATAACTTTTTTCTAAGGTGTAGCTTTTTCTAAAGTAATATATTTTAGCTATATTTATCATGTAACAAAAGTTTGTTTCTCCTATATAAATTTTTAAATGAGTATACATACCTACTGTAAATTCGAGCATTCTAATAAAACACTTAGTTTCCCGTTTGCATGTATCAAGTCTAATAAAAAGGTTACGGTAAACAAACTAAAATATTCCTTATTAAGTTAAAACATAGTTCAATTTGCTGTGCACCGATCGTTACGAAAACTCAAAGCTGTTAAGTCAATTTTCTAAATGCATAAGCCATCAGTTTCTATTTATAGTTTAACCCTCGCATGCATGTGTAAGTATTCAACACCGCCCTCCGCTAACCACCCCTTCGTCGGTGACTCGACAATAATTGCGGAAGTAATTTAGTTTATTGTATACCTATATATTTTTGGCTGAATGACTTGTATTCTTTATCTACTGACACAGTAAGAAGCGAGGTCGTGTATTGTAAAGTAAAAATAGGTATTGTTTAAATTAGATAATGTTATGTAAACTTCTTTAAAAAGAAACATAATAATTATGGTAAAGATATGTTAATCTTTACGTAGTATAATTTTTGAAGTCGCTTTCCGCTTCTATACGTCTATATATCCTCAAACTCTTCTTAAACCACTCAACTTATTGTGACACGGTTTCAAAATCAGTTAGATAATTTTTCACGGAAAGTTTTAATATAGACTAAAACATGATTTTTATTTTTATTGACCAGAAATGACCACGTCTGTCTGTTTCTCCACTAACTACTTCTAAACCACCCAACAGATTTTGATAAAATTTCACTAATGGAACCATAATGGAACGAGGGATAAACGAGGAAGATTTGGTGTATATAAAAAATTGCTTCCCAAATGAAGCAGGGAGTGGGTCGCTAGTAAGTATACAATTTAGAATATATTGTTTATGTGTTAGAATATGTAATTCTAACACATAAATTTTCAAATCACGATTACGTGGGACATTCATGCATAGCTTGCGAAATGATTATTGATAAACATGTAATTTCACGCACATTCAGCCTATCAGACTAAAATAATGTAGGTGTTTTGGTTATAACGAATTTGTGCCAATGAGAGGATTTTTATTATAATTGAAATCGCAAATCTCTTCAACGTTCATGAACCGTTTATCAAATGTATTTTGTCTGTGAATAAATTTACGTAGGTACTTAATGTTATTTTAACTGTTTTATATTCTTATTTTTTAACTATACCTGTAATTATAGTTATGTCTAATGTCCATGTTGTGCCTACCCCAGTAACAGTTGGAAACTCAACTCTCGAAGTTGTTGACGAGTACGTATACTTGGGACAAACAGTCCAGTTAGGTAGAGCCAACTTCGAGAGGGAGGTCAATCGTCGAATCCAGCTCGGATGGGCAGCGTTCGGGAAGCTCCGAGACATCTTCTCGTCCAAAATTCCTCAGTGTCTCAAGACAAAGGTTTTCGACCAATGTGTGTTGCCGGTGATGACATATGGCGCTGAAACGTGGTCTCTAACTATGGGCCTCGTAAGGAAGCTCAATGTCGCTCAACGAGCTATGGAAAGGGCTATGCTCGGGGTTACACTGCGAGATCGAATCAGAAATGAGGAGATCCGTAGACGTACGAAAGTTACCGTCATAAGCCAACGGATCAGTAAGTTGAAGTGGCAATGGGCAGGGCATATAGTACGGAGAGCCGACGGCCGCTGGGGCCGGAAGGTTCTCGAGTGGAGGCCAGTACCAGCAAGCGCAGCGTAGGACGTCCACCCACAAGGTGGACAGACGACCTAATTAAGGCCGCGGGTCAACGGTGGATCCAGGCTGCTTCTGACCGGTCCTATTGGAGAGTTATGGGGGAGGCCTATGTCCAGCAGTGGACGTCCTGCGGCTGAAATGATGATGATGATGATACCTGTAATTTTTATTTAATGTAGTATTAAAAGTAGCGCCTTAGTATGTGATTACCTAAACTTTTTTTATAGGAAGGTCAATAGGCAGGTTGACGGTCAACGTGATGGTAAGTGGCTACACGAACAACGCAATAGGCAGCATGTGCACTGCCGCACATATTAATACTTATGAAGAATACGAGATTTGGAGGCGATAGGGAAGTGGGCTCTGATTGATAGAAAAATATTCACGCCGCGTCACTACAATTATTGAACTGTCAACCTTTTAGTGCAGTAAATAAGTGCTATAACGAGTATTCTATTGCTATCTTAAAAAATGCTCGCCGCGCTACGATCCGGTGTGAACTGACCCTTACTTTACATAGTTTTGCCTCGCTGCTTCACGATACGCATCGTCAAACATCTTGCTTCTTCAAGCATCTTCTCGTCACGTCGCGTTTCAGTGTGAACTGACCATTAGAGAGAACGTCGTATTTCCTAACGCGGTCTCAACTCGTCCGTGACATTGACGAGGTCGTCCATCGCGAACTTGAAGAGATAATGACAATTTAAAAATGCATTGAGAAATACGAAATAGTCACGCATCGAGTTGCACGTACAATCTCATCGCACGCAACTGATAATAATGGCACTCTGACACGCTACAAGGTCACGAAAAAAAGTATGCAACCCACATAAACCTGTGCCATTTGATATTAGACTTTATGCGACAGTAATAAGAGCCACTGGAGAATATTTTGAAAGGTATTCCCGACCTTTATGGGCTAAGGTCATAAGGAGGTCGGCTTTGATTAGAACCAGAGGTTTAATTAAATGCAATGCGTCACAACAAACAATGCTTCCAAGTAATATTTGTTTGGAAAGTAAACATAAGATTATTGCGAAACAGAACTTGAGAGAAAATATTTTAAATTATTTAGTAGTTTAAGCTGTGCTCGTGACTTCGTATGCGGTGATCCCGCAGAAACCTAACATTTTCCGGGATAAATAGTATCTTATATGTAAAGCCAGGTAATAAACTATGCCAAATTTCATCCAAATTCGTTGCCGTTTTTGAGATTAGCGTGCACAAATGTACAGACAAACAGACAAACATTATAAAAACTATTTTTTTTTTACCGCGGTAACATCATAAACGTACAACGTGAACAAATTGTCTTTTTGCAAAGAAAAAATATATATGTACACACATAATGTTTACGATTTTATCATATGTATAGATATAGATTAAAGTATTATACAAACTATAAAATAACAATGAAGAAAAAGACTTCCCTATCTACCGACATTTACCGAGTATTACTGCAATTCGCAGATAAATATAGGCTATTATACTATGACAATGGAATGTTATTCTATTTCCAATAACAAATAGTCGTGTAGTTGCATATGTTTGCTAATTTTAACTCAGTTATCTACAATCAAGGCAAAAGGATGCAACAGATAATATGCTGAAAGGTTACCTTTATTAATAACTAGCTTTTGTTCCTTCGCCTATCTTCATAAATTATAGCCTATGTGTTATTGTAATGTATAAATATAGTTGAAACTATTAAATATTTTTACTACATACGAGTATATATACTTAGTTTCATCAATTTGTTTAGTAGTATTTGTTTGAAAGAGTGACAAACGTCAATACATCCTCACAAACTTTCGCATTTATAATATTCATGTAATATTATATATGTGAAAGTCTGCGACAAGGCTTGGAAGAATATTTTAAAATTCTTCACAAAATTTGCAATTATGGTTGCAAAAATTAAAATTTCAGGAGACTTAAAACATTGTAATATAATTTATATACTAGGTACTTATGAAGAAACCTAAAATCACCTTGGTAGATATATCGTTTGCTGTTATGTTTGATAATGTATAATTTTATATTAAGTTATCTATAAAAATATTATATAAAAATTTTATTTCAGTGTCTCCTGAAAAATAAAAATCTACTAAAAATGACCAAATATACTAGTTTTTCGAATTAAAATGATCTCATTTTTAGTTATTTCAAACGATACTTATTCTACAGTTTCCATTGTCTTTTTTAATACGTTTACATTAGTGTCTATACTATAGGTTTGTAAACTTCAAAGCATAACCCTGACAAATGCAACAGCCTTGGCGTTGCAAGGTGCATGCCAATGTCACGGGCCCATTCATCTCGACCGCGTTGGCAGCACGCATGGTCTCTGATGCGTGACACCGTTTTATTTTTGCTCTTTTTTTCCCATGTAGCGTCCGCGTGACGGCGCTAGTATACGGCGGAAAATCGAACTGTCGCGAACTGTATCGTTATGCATGATATACATTGTTTATTTTTAAAATTCACGTATTCGCACACGTATGTAATGGTATTACGTCTGTTTTGTTGTCAAGGCCGTTGCGTATACGTAATATTGTCGCAGACTTTAACAGTGTAATCTTAAGTAGGTTCGTTACGGTATGAAAAGTTCTGAAAATCTTTCATACACTGTATTATTTTTTAATGTATGTAAACTTAATGTTTATGAAACTTCTTCTTCGTTAGTCGAAAATCTCCTTCCTCGAAGTTGAAACGTTTCAGAAAATTTTTGGGAGAATTTCGTTTGTATGTATAGAATTTTTCATGTTATCCAGTTCATTTAATTAAGAGTTAGTTACAGTTCTAATAATTAAAACCGAATAAATCCAGTTTTTTGTCTATATTTTTTTATATTTTATATGGTTCACTCAGGCTGATGGTCGCCTAGATGGTCGTTAGCTTCTGTCGCCTATTAGCATAGTCAACTCCATAGAGGTTCCAAGTGCACTCCGACCATTCAGATAAATCATATGAAATAGGGGTTAGAGGACTGGCATCACTTATTCGATGCCACTGGGCTGCCCAGTGTATGATTGCGGAAGACTAAGAGTACTCTTCCCCTACAATAATCCCTCTCCCGAATGATTCTTGAATAATAAAACGAATGTATAAATAACGGATGTCTAAAAAACATTGTATAGTTTAAATGAATGCTGCTTTTTGCCTGAAAAGAAAGACGCCTGTCGCTTTTCCTCCTACAGCGTTAATGACATGAATTTATGATTCAAGAGGAAGCTCTTTGTTGTACTCAACGGAACCAGTTTCATAATATTGCCTGAACGTGTTCGTAGAGACATCCTTGACACAATTTATTTCTAAAAGGTAATCAAGTTAATTCAAACTTAATTCGGTATGTCCTCACTAAATATTTAGTTCTTTGAACAAGACGTGAATAATGTAATCAAAGGGATCTTTTATTGACAAACCCCCAGGGATTACTCGATTTCTTATTCACTATAAAAACACGATTTAATTTACTCTTATTATTATCCCAGAAATTAATTTTGATACATAAAACTTAGCTTACATACTGTAATATTATGTTTCATGAAGTCACATACCTTGCTTAGGAATTATCATCGTTAGCAAGTTTTCAGAATAGTATCGTGTTATTTATCTAGTACGCATAGGTTTTATCTATCGTAAAATAATAGATAATTCATTTATGTTGCTGTAATAAGAAATAAGAATAAAGAAATATAAAAACTATGGTTGATTCGATATTATAACGTCACTAGTGGTTATTCCGGCAGACATGCACATTAGCGCATCGTGTTACATACAACTCATCACAAATAAGACCATCGCACATTCACAACATGCATAAAGCATGACATAAATATGGGTTTAGCAAGTTCTCCTAGATACAGTTAAAAGTGCAATTTACATAGTGAAATATACAAATCAGTTGTGCGGTTGTTAGACACACGTTGAACGTGGACGGATGCACACCGAGGCCAATGGAAGCCGACCTCATCATCCAATATCCTTGTTTGTGTCACCAACTGGTTACATCTGACTACGGCTCACTATCTAATAGATAAACCGGTTTTATGAGTTCCTTCAACTCTGCTGAAGAGCGATGTTATCTAGGCATTCTATTGGAAAGTATGAAATAAAGGATGTGATGTTTTTTTTAATTCATATAAGCACTTATTATGTGAACTCTACAAAAATATAAAAATTCCACAAAAAAAATTGTTCAGTGACCATAAACTCAACCTATTATGTTAAAATTTAAATTTATCCTTGCAAACCCTATAGAGTTGCATACTACGGTAGCAATTTACGTTAACTGTAGTCAGCCTGCCGGCCAATCTATACATATAAAAAAAAAACTTTTTCATATGAAACTTTTTTAGATAGACTCTTTAAAATAAAGCGATATTTTCGTATCATAAAGTGTTATAATTTTTTATCATTTTTTATATAATGTTTTTATATACGTTATAACATGAGTCAGTCACAAATGAACCTATACCTTCTTAAACATGACATTTTTAAATTTTCTTTTTAAACTCATAGAGTAACTCTATAATCTGTTCAGACCTTTAAATTTTCGCCTACAAGCTAGCTATAATCTACAAACATTACAAGTAAATAATTACAGTAAAGTACCTGTCGATACATTACACATATGATATATAAATATGTCTATACATAAACAGCGAGGTGTACCCGATGGCTGCCTATTGTGTACGGTAGTTCCCAATCAAGGCACATTGATTAATCCAGCGGAATAGAGTTGGGAAGTGTTGGAATTATGTGTGAACTGACTTGTGTAACAAGGCCACGATGTAGCGATACTGTACCGTATTTGAGTTTCCTATATTTACTACAAAATAATTGTATTTCTATTGTCTTATGAAAGTTTATGTAAGTCGGGATAATGGACGTAGGTATTCCCTTCTCTAATATTATTTTTACTTGCAATGCAGAGTTGGACGAATTCGCCCACTTTGGAAATTGGCAACATAAGTATATAAACTTTGAATGTTGAATACATAAGAATCAGAATAAAGCAGTTTTTTGGTAGTTAAATGGCAGAGTTCGTGGTAAAAAAAAGAAATAATAATTCGAAAACCATTAAGTTGCCCATAGAACATTACATAACGAAATCTATCTTTACACAGCGATCCTGTGTAAAGGTTTCCTGTATTTCCTCATATATATTTTATTTTTATACTCAAAAGTAATTGTGTATTTACTAATTTGAGTTTGCTTTTCAGTTTATAAAGGTTAGTAATAATAAATTGCATATTAATCTTCTGATGGGATTATTGGGAAGACCTATGTTCAACAGGGGACGCCCTACGGCTGAGATGTTGATGAATAATCGATTATATATAAACAGGCTGTAGAATAAAGTTAAAGCAGTATATTTTTTGCGAAATTACAATTGACGATGTCTGAATCCTTTAATTCATGTGTTAAATTAAAATAACAAAACTCGATAATCGGTCTAACGGAAATTGGTGCATTCTCAACAAACTCCGTTGAATATTCTCTTACTATCACTTTTTGACTTCACATATCTGATTGAGAAGGCATCTTCAAATTCATCTAATAAGTATTCTTTTTTAATATACGAAATACGTAATCAAAATTTTAAAAAAAAAAACTGACAAAAAAGTGTTGCCTACATTTTACGTCGCACCGTATGCAATTTGTTCCCGTTGTTTCAGATGCCCACAGGGCAAAGTTTGGATGGACCCAGCGCAATTTGCCTGACATATTGTTTGTTTTTTGTACTAACGAACGCTGTGTTTGCTATTCTGCCAAAGGCCCCTGTTGGACGCGATAAAAAATGGTTCAGTTTTCCATCCATGCGTAAGGAACGGATGTTTCTCACATGACGTTCTCAAATAGATATAACGTCAAAACAACTCAAGAGAGATACCTATTAATATTATTGTATAATGGTTATCTCTAGGCGCTGAAGCTTGTTTATTTTGGCACTATTTTATACATAAGGTGTTAAGCACTTATTATGTCAGAGTTGGCTCATTATCTTAACGGGTGGCGATTGTCAAAGTAATTACTGTCCAGATTTTTTTTAATTAGAAATATTTTTAGCGCGCAAAAGATATCCACTGAAACGTGAGCGATGATGGAAATAAAAAAAAGGACGCAGCTTGTATTCATAGTATCTGAGTGGAAAGTTTTTTAGCCATTATGTTTCATTCACACAGTAGAGTCGATAATAAAACAATAATGTCTTAATAAAATCCTTTAGACTATTTTGACATTCTCAGTTTTGTAGTTATCTATATTAATACGTTTCTTTACACGTCATCATTCCGATCATTCCGAATCTCACAAATATTATAATCGAAAGTTTGTAGGATACACGCGAAAACTGAGGAGTGATTTTGTTATAATATGGGTTATATATCAAAAAAATATATATATATTACATAGACTAGTTTATAAGGATACGAGGATGAAGTGGCGGACAAATGACAGTATCTCTTAAAAGCTAAAACATTTTTAATAACATGTTTATGTATGAAATTCAAAACACAAACTAATGATATTAGTGGCTATTACGTCAAAATAAAACTAATGACTAGGCTATGTTAGTTAATTATGTAGAATGGAAAAATACTTCGGTGTGGAGCCGTAAGTAGTACAATCGATACGAAATAAAATAATTTCATTGACTAAATAACAGTATGGCGTGCTTATCGCATCATCAAACGGTACGGACCTACGTGTTGCTTTTTATTTTAGTATCCGACAATGATATTTTGGTCACGTAATATTTTGTAAGAAAAAAAAAACGCTCCGATCTAAACATTGATTGAACGACAAAATAAGAACGTTCTTTTATAAAGATAGCAATGTCGTTTTCAACTTTTTTTTGTTCCGGAACAACAATGTTTACGAGACGAGTTTTACTCCTCTACCTTCCGCGAAAAACAGGAAATCATAGAAACACAGATTGTTTTGGCGATTCCATTGTAAAATTTAGTGATAATTTTTTTATTCAGAATTTACTGAGTATTGACGTAAATAATATACGTCTTTAGATTTTGTTCCATAGAGGGAGGCAATTCAGAAAACTGATGGCAACAATAACGGAGGATTCAGTTTGATGCTGTTACTGTAGCCATCATTTATACATTACTAACTCAGGCCCGCAACTTCATTCGTATAACATTATAAATATTGTTTTTAGGTATTATGAATAAAATTATATTACTGTATGTAGTTTTTATGTGAACGAGTAACAAACATCCATAAATTTTAAAATATAATTAAAGTTGGATTATCTAAACCTGTCAGTTTACAGTACACTACTAAAAGGCGTTCTTAAACAATTCCGAAATTATTATGACATAAAATTTATTGAATTTGCGGTATTCTGTTATTTTAGTCATGGCCAATAACTCTTGGTGTTGATTTCATTTCACGAGATCAAAATTAAATGAGAATTATAATCGCATTACACCATTACATATAAATCAAAATCACAAAATTTTATGAGTAATTTTTACCTACTAAATTTATTTTAAATTGGGATTAGATTGAACGAATTTAAAACTGTTCTCAAATCTACGAAAATATAAATTCTCAACAATTGATTTTAATGCATTTTTTTTCTGCAAATTATGTACCTACACAAACCTTCCCATAGCTCTTTCCAACAGTGAAAACCGTATTATAATCCGTTGGGTGGTTTAGAAGAAATAAGCGGAAAAACAGACAAAGGCAGACATAATGCAATAATTTCTGCAAATAATATCCTACACAAACTTTTCTCATTTATTGCTCTTTCATTATTGAAAACTGTACAAAATCCGCTGGGTGTTTTAGAAGAAGTTAGCAGAGAAACAGACAGAAGCGGACAGCGACTTTATTTTATAACTAGTCGTTGCACGCAACGTCGTCCGCGTAACTTCATAAAATATAGCCTATGTTACTCAGTGATGTGATAAGCTTTATATATAGGTTAAATAATTTTTAAAATCAGTCCAGTAGTTTTTGAATTTTTTCATTACACATACGAAACTTCTCACTTTAAAATATTATAGTAAGTATAGATATGGACGTCGTTTACTTAATTCACCCGAATTATACATTATATAGATTTAGATATACCTACATGTAATAGATGTATATCGGTTACCACAATTGTGAAATGAAATCTCTGTTACTTATTCAATATTTTTTTTTATAATTTCCAATTGTACTAGTACGTGCTTGTGTAAATTATAAAGTGAGTGAATAAGTATCGGTTTTTGTAAAATACGAGAATAAAACTAAGGTTCTGTTCGGTGTTCATTTGTATAACACACAGAACAGAATATAATTTATGTAAATTCAAAGCGCAGTCTCGTTTGCTCGTTTGGCTTATCGCTGAATACGTGTTCCACAATGTGGTAACACTATATGTGAATGATATATGCACACAACTTCTTTATTGTACATTTAACGTGTAGATAATTTAATGACGACGTCACGCGCGACGTCATGGCAACATTAGCGACTGCCAATTGTTTACTCTGTGTGATGTACGAGCTGTACAAATAATATAGCTATTTAAAAAATCTCAACTAGCGGTACTGATGTTAACTTTTTTGAATAAGAATATATTAATTTGAGACGTTATTATTTAACGTTCATATATATTTATATAAGCCCATACGTTCATATATAAGCCCGTGGTTTGAACATTTATCGGAGTGAAATCAAAATTGTCACACGGAATGCGAGCACGAATTTGTTATAGTTACGTTCTATTTTTTGAATATTTCAGAATATCTGAAGTTTCATAGTTTCATCTGAAGTTCATTGTGCCATCTACACAATATTATTTAAAAAAGAACAATATCGCTCTTTCAGCGTGTTCGAATTGTTAAAATTTAAAGTTTATAATCGTTCGTAAGGAGTAAACTCCATTCGCGTGTCGGAGCTGACACACAATTTTTTTTCTGTAAATTACATAATGATTTACAATTTTTACTCATGAATTAAATTTTTCTAAGTAAGATCAATGTAGATTGAAGCAGTCTGGTAAAACTGGTACTTAGAAACTACTCATATATACTAATAATATTATATACAGTAGGGCGTCGATTATCCGAACGTCGATTAACCGAACAACCGCTTAACCGAACTGCTTGTTCTCGCTCGCTCGCACACGCAACCCTTCCCCGCTACCCCCTAATGTGATGCTCAGATCCAGGTTACCAAATCTTGCTCTTATCTTGAAAGCAAAATTTGGTAACCTGAGAATCTTGACATTGAGTCTCTTAAGAAAGAGCAAGCAGTGGCTAAATTTCCAATGGAAACAGTGCGTAAATCCATACATTCGTGGCCAAACAGATTAAAGGCCTGTATCAAAGCTATATGTGGCCATTTTGAATACATATAATTATTTATTTATTTTTTCGCTGAGACATATATATAGTCGCTGAGTCTAATAAAGTAATAAACGAGATTTATATTGTAAATGTGTTTTTATTTGTATATAAATGCATAAAAGTAAAGATATGTATGTATAGATCGATTATCCGAATAAACCGATTATCCGAACACCTATTTCTCCCAATTAGTTCGGATAATCGACGCTCTACTGTATTACATACCACATCAGACATACATCAGAATTGTTTATAGAGCGTTCTCATGTGATGTAAGTTATATTTTACTTTGACGTTGATTTTAATTTCTAACAAGTTACTCAGTACCTTATATAATACTTTAATATTAAAAAAATGTTAGTTTTTTTTAAAACTGCAAATATCCGAAAGTTTTTATCAATCACCATAAAATTTTGCATACACGTTGTTAGGGGAACAAGGTCATGGACTACCTTTTATTCAGAAAAAATATTTTTTGACACCATCTGAAAAAATAAAAATAAAAAAACCCACGCTTGATAAAAATATCAACTATAAAGATTGAAAAAGTAGCGCGGACAAAGTCGCGGCCAAAAGCTAATATTTTATATATAGTAGACAATCTTGGCCAAATAGACAAAGTTGAAATGTATGTACTCGCGCTGAATACTATTTCAGTTTTACATATACGCGACTTAGTAGCGGAGAAGAATCATAATTCATAACTAATAGTAATAAGCTTTACTTTTATGTAAGTAGTTTCTTTCTGTAAAGCTGAGATAAATATGAGTTATATTACTTTTCTTTTTAAGAAAACGCATATTAATTATTTATATGTGCGAGGAATCTACTTATAACATTATTTATATTATTATTTTTGGCATACACATAGTTAACATATAGGACACTTTTTATCCTGAAAAAATGTTAGGTTTCTGTGGGATTCTTAAAAAAACAAACTTCAGCGCGTATAAAGCTAGTCAATACTAATAATGAATCTGTAAGTGTAGGTATTGTATGTATGTATGTATGTATGTTCCTCCATAACTCAGAAACGAATTAACTGATTTTCATGAAACTTGGTAGATAAACATTTGGACGTACGGGACACAGGATAGACTACTTAATATTTTTCAACACGGACGAAGTCGTGGGCACCAGCTAGTATACAATATAATACTTTATCATACATAATATGTGCATGTATGAGAGTAAATTTTGGCGATGCATACAGCCGGGCGATGCCAGACAGGGCGGTGGTGTTCAGGTGCCCGACAACATCACGATGTACCTTGACACCGATACTGCACCATTATCATCTAACTAACCTCCGCGGCTTCGCCCATTGAGTTTGGATACTGTAACTGGCCCGATTTTTACTTTTTGGCGTGTATGCAAGGTTGTATCGCTGTAGATTCAGTATAACGCTTAAAAATATAGATAACTAGTTTTAGCCCGCGACTTTGTCCGTATTCCATTTTTTTATTAGGTGTTGAAATATATGTGAGCAATAAAATATCAAATTTTTATTGCTCACATATTTTGTCAGACGTTAAATTTGAATGATTTTTTAAATGATCCCTCGGGAACAGTACCTACTTTTTTCAGTATAAAAGAATATTACATATATTTTTATAATATTCTGTCCTTTTTTTAAATAGTGTTTGTACATATTATAAAATAAAATCGCTGTCCGCTTCTGTATTATTTTCCGCTAACTTCTTCTAATTCTAAACCAACCAACGGATTTTGAACCGCATGGCCACAGTACGATTTTCACTAATGGAAGTGGGACATTTTTGAATTTCCCAAAATGTCCCAATTGGGACATTTCTTTTGCGCATTGTTTTGGGCAGGCCATACAAGACATAAAGACAAACAGTGTAACAATATTCGCCTGTTTCTTCGTATTTACACACCTAATTAATGTGAATCGATTTCATGAAAGTTAAGCGTACAGGATATGTGATTTCAATATTTAGAAAATAGTTAGAGAAATAGCAGGTACAGTTATATATAACTAAAAGATTATATTAAACATAGGTGCATAATACTAACTACAGTTAGACATAGTTCTAAGGTTGTATGGACATTCTTTAATATACAATTCAGTAATCGTACGATTTATATTTTTTTTTAATAATTGTGTACAAAGGGTTCATATTTATATAAAAAATGAGCCGCTTGTGACATTCTTCTTCCTAGCTCGTATAATGCGACACGTTGCAAATTAAAGCAAATTAGAGGTCAGTACAATAAATACAATCGTTATATGAGATCAGCAGTGTTCATTGATTCTGTTGTATTGTATGCTGAATATGTACTTTTCATATAATAAATTTATCAATCTATAAACTAGATTGATATAATGTAATTTCTTATTACGTATTTCGTATTTAATTTTCCAGTGACTATGAAATTCTTAAATTTCTTTTTCAATAAAAAAAATGGAAAAAATCCCTCAATAAAGTAATAAAATATTACACAATTTGTGTCATTATGTAAAAAAAGACTTCTTAAAATAATGACAATTAGATAGGTATGTAATGTTTACAGAAAACATAATTGATTTTATATTTTTGTTTCAGAGTAGTTTTACTTTTCAGGATAAGAAGAATTATTTTATATGTATTCGTAAATATAAAATAATATGTAGTAAAAATATTATTATTAAAATATTTTATATCGGATTTTACTTGATTTTATTTTGCACTTGTTAAAAAAAAGTGTGATAAAGAAATAGAAACCTAAGACTTGTAATAGACTTTTTATAGTACAATTAATCTTGCAATAAAAGGAAGAAAAATATATAAGAGCAAGAAATCATGCAAAATTAAAATAAATTTTCAAAAAAGTTTTTAGTCTGCTATGGAAAGATTAATAGGTACAGTATTAAAAAAAGTATTTGTATGAAAATTATTTAGAAAAACCATTAATCACTTGGATTCTTTTGAATGAACGACTTTCTGAATCGTTGCCAATCTCAACGAATCGTATTCAAATAGATTTACTGCATGTATCTGTAGGTCATGATCATTTTCACGATCAAACGATCATCGTACAGCTGGCGGATGACGCGATAAACATTTTTATATTTACTGCCAACTTTTGTTTGTAAAAAAACCAAAACAATTATTCAGAACTAAGCTAGTTCTACTCACAATTAATGCTAGTAATATTAATGGAGAAGAAACTCTCGAAAAGTCATTAGAAAATGCAAATGACCACGCGACATTATAATTAAAAATTATAGGTAGTTTCAGGTTTTCTTAATCTTATCGCATAATTAATTCTATGCACGAGGCGACGAGCGTTTAACCGTGAAAATGATTCGTTTTCCTCTCGTTAAGGAAACGTGGAAAAGTAAATATTACATTGTATACAACCCAAACAATATAGTAATGAAAACATTATAGTGTACTCGTTCGACACGTAAACGCAGATACGGCCTTGAACGTTAAGCAGATTGCTCAAAATACGCGTCGCATGAAAATAGATGCGATAGAAATACGGGCACGTGATTCTACGTACCTCGTATATAGTTGTATGGAGAAAATCGATGGTGCTTGCCACTCGGCGACCGGCAGCCGACTGAGCCACTGTGTCAGCGGAACACGCCCCGCCAGAGCCTCCGCCCGCCTGAGCTATCACAGAGTAGTTTAGAAAAATACTTTCACCGTACTGGCACTTTATAAAAATAAGGGTTAACACTAGAAAAAAATTAATCAGGCGGTTTTTTTTAATTTAGCGTGACGGGGCGGCGTGTAGATCGTCCGCGGAGTCAGTCGCGAGTGGCGCGTGTATTCCGTACGCTGGTCGGCGGTGGACTGATCGGTCGGAGAGGCAGTACAGCCGGCTAGGTGCCTCCCGCCCCGCTGTGACGTAGGCTACAGGCCGCGGCGATGGTGGAAATTAGCAGCTTCCCGAACGAGGGTCGCTATATGTAGGTCACGGGGACTGGGCCTGCACTTGCCTATTCTACCGTGCCGATACACTTGACAAGTTTAAGGACATAATTCTTAAACTACGTCCAATACATTGCAAGCGATGCACGTTCTAGCCATTAATGAAGTCATTGTCAACAGTTAAGTAGTCGGAGGACGTGAAGGCAAAGTTATAATATGAATCTGGGTTAAGAAGCGACAAGAACAGATCAGATCTCGTTTAGAAGTGGAAATTGAAAAAGTTACCAGACCTATTTATTTTAAATGTAAATGCAGATGTGGTTCAATAAATTTTGTTATCACATCTAGGTATTTTTATGAGTAACTAGTTTAATATTGAATAGTAAATTTGTATTTTGTAAAAAGGGTTTCTTCGGAGCGTCAAGAATTTTTTCTTTCGTAGCGGCGTGCTACGACGGGCTACGTAGAGGTCGAATAAACAATCAACTTAATATTTTAATATTTTTTTCGAATTATGATTAAATTTTCAACAATATAGCGTTATGATTTATTACCATTGCAAACTCAATATATTGCTCGTAACTCTTTTCTCTTGGATACATTTATGTTATAATCAAGTTATAATAATAATAATGTCATATCAAATAAAACGGGCGTGCAAACTGTTTTATTTATCGTATCGCTGTCAATCACCATCCATACCATTTAATTTTAACAGAAGCCATCACATCTCACCGTGCTAAATAAATATTAAATAAATTTAATAATAGTGTTAAACCTGACCTTCTGACAAATCCGGCTTAGGGTATTCCACCGTATATTGTCATATCCCTATCACCTCTTTATCCTTATCAAGGTTAGCAGAACATTGCAACCACCTTATAGCTTTTTTTATGCTAAGGTCGGCAGACAGGCTGACGGTCCACTTGATGGTAGGTAGCTACCGTCGCCTATAACACAAGCAACGCTGCTGCAAGTGCGCTGCCGACCATAGAAGGCTTAAAGATAAGGCATAAGGAAGGGATGGGGTAATGGACTCTGGCATATCTACTTTACTCACTCACCGAAACACAACAGCACATATGCTGTTATTTCACGGTGGTCTTCTATAAGAGGGTGGGTACTTCCGCCAAATGACTGCGAAACGCAGTGCGCCCTGCCACTAATTTCCAAATCCAGACCAGAGCCAACTTTGAAAAGAATTTCCAAAGTTGTCCCCGCTGGCAATCGAAACCGGAACCCTGAGACGTTAGGCAAGCACCCTTACCACTTATCCAACGGTTGCTTGTATTTATAGTGAATGTTTACAGGCTTGAAAATTAGATTATCTTTGCTATCGTTATCATTGCTTTTATCATGGCCTCATGCGATAATTCTCATACACATCTTTGACTAACATTTTAAAAGTGGACAAATTTTTGTTTAGCATATAATCTCATGTAATGAAAGTCATCTGGTAAATTTGTCATGCGCTCTTAAAAGTTTAGCTGTTCTCAGCATTAGTGTTCAGATGGACTTGGCAGTACATTATGGTCGTATGTGAAGTCCTGTCTGCAAGTTTAATTTAAAAGTTTCAGCTCTACTTATGCTTGCAGCGGGTTCATTCGCCGGTTTATTGTAATTTCTTGATGTTTAATTTTTTGCATGACGTGACTTTGTTATGTTTCTTAAATATGTACCTACTGTTAATTCAGTGAAGACAGAGATATTTTTGAGTAACTAAGATAACATTTTTATGTATGAAAATGTCTCTATTGTCTATTATTGTGTGTGTAAAAATTTAAGTGCGGACTTCTATATTACAGGTATAAACTTAAAAGGAGATTCCAAACTCTTGTATCAATATACTAATAATAAATGTAAGGGTCGGTCATGGAGTAAGTTACTTTGTTTTCAGAGATATCGTGTATATAGGCTCTATACATGATACTGCATCTAAATTGACGATTTTTAGAATTTTTTTCTGTATGTATGTATGTATTTTCCTCCATAACTCTGAAACGAATTAACTGATTTTCATGAAACTTGGTAGATAAACATTTGGACGTACGGGACACAGGATAGGTTACTAATATTTTTCAACGCGAACAAAGTCTTGGGCACCAGCTAGTATTGTATAAATGTGTAATGCTACTTGTGATTAATAATAAATAAATTATAAATTATCATATACTTATTTTGTTCAGGTAATTTTCAGGTTCAACCTTCAGGAAAAGTTCAAGTTTCATCCTCATGATTAGTTTAAAAATTAGCCAATATTCCGGCTCAGACTTTCTCAAACTATATGGATTTTTTTCAAAATTATATACACATACCTTCCTTATTTATTGCTCTTACCATTAGTGAAAGTTATATCAAAATACTTTGGGTGGTTTAGAAGTATTTAGCCAAGAAACAGACAGGCGACATGACAGATACTCGTAGATATAGATAGAATACTATATATAGAGGTATACATGGACACTGTACATAAAGTTACACTATTTTTTTTAGTTACCATCATATTGCAAAATTTGAACTAAAAATTTTTTTTGAGCCATGAACTAAATATATTCATAAAGATTTTGTCCAACACTTATGTTGTTTGTTTTACAAAATAAAGCGAATTGGACGACTTAAGTATGTACCCAAGCATTAAAAACTACGTATCACATGTGAAGCTGTTACGAAACTGTATCTATCATTTTAGATAAGGTCAGCTGATAGCTAGATGTTATCTTGATAAATCTGGATGTATTTGCACATCACGAGAATGATTCATTGCGGAATTTTCTACTTGTACAGTATCTATCCAGTTTTACATCATTCTTTATTATGTAATATTTGAGGAATTTAATTAGTAATATTATTATATCATAATATAATAAGTAATACAATAATCTCAGAGGCGGCCGAGAAGCGTACAATCCACAAATACAGAGATTTCGGCACCGGCTACATATTCATTTCCTTCGGTGTCAAATCTTTGGGTCTGTGGGGTCCCAACGCGCTTCAATTTTTTAACAACTTGTCGAAACGCTTGGTCGACCTAACCAGCGATTATAGAGCTGGTTATTACATCAGGAAACAGATTAGCATTGCCATACAACGAAGTAATGCAGCCAGCATGCTTGGGACCCTGCCTAGGGGACCGAAGCTTCATACTCTTATAATATGTAAATATATATAATATGTAAACTTTTATAATATTAGTAAGATAACACTTATAATATATTCTGCCGACAAATTGTTTTAATTATAATATTACGGTATATTTTAATTTATTTACACATTTACATATTTACCTAAAACTAAAACTCAATATAAAAATGGACCCTGCGGCATTGTACCAAGGACATATGTAAACTTAGAATTAAATTAAATATGAAATAAAAACTAAATTAAATAAAAATAAATATTAAATAAAAAGTGACCGACGAAAAAAAAACGAATTCAATAGGATTTAAAAAAAATATAAATCAGACTTCTCGTCTAACTGATTATAAATATTAAAATTAAATGTCAAAAACTGTTATAAAAATCAAATGCATTATTACGCTGTCAATTTCGCAATAAAAGTTTACACGCATATTTGGTTTTGTTCTTACTTTCGCAAAGATTTTGTTTGTAACAAAAATCAATTCACAAATCAAACGCATTTACTATGAAAATACTCGTAGCAACAATTCTTATCAATAGTTTTATTTCGAAATTCGAAACGATTTCTATACAACCGAGTCCGTTGGAATAAACAAATGCATAATTTCATTTGTAACTTTTGTTGTTCATTGTTATTAAGCAATTTTAATTTATTTTAATTAATATTTATAACTAGATTTTTCCCACGACTTCTACTGCAAGGAATATAAGATACCCTATGTCGTTTTCTGAAACCCTGACAACCTATAGTTATGCAAAATTTCATGGTGATCGGTTGAGCGGTTATAGTTTCATGGGACATATCGACCATAGCAAATAGCTGCAAAACTTAATACATTAAAAAATATATAGGTAATTTTTAAAGAATAACAAAGGCAAAACAAGATACACTGACATCAACATTTCTGAATCTAGCAATGTTCCCTATCAAATCAAAATAAAATATTAAAAGCTGTTTTATCTATTTGCTTACAGTCAAGAAAGCTTTATAGTTAATTTACCAATTCATTTTCTTTTTCTCTTATTTATATCTTGTACATAATACCTATTAAATAAATAGCGACATGCCTTCGGCTTCGCACTTGCGATTTTTTTCTGCAAATTATATAAAAAATCAATCTCGTTTATATCTTGGAACATTTAAATGTCGTTTATGGCGGTTTGGAAGAAGTGAACGGGGTATACTTAGTCAGAGGTGGACAGCGACTTTGTCTTATAATATGTATAAATATAGTTACAAGACTATGTATACATAAAATATATACTATTGCAAAATACTGATCGCGAAATTGTAATATTTGTTTAATTTAAAACCCAAAATAGTTTTTAAGTAACAATTAGAAATGACCTACTACTAAAAAGTCAATCCCATACTGTGCTTAGCGGCTAAAGGGTGGTTGGTTGTTTGAAGAGTTAGAATTTCTATTGTCCGAATTATGAAATGAAACCGCAATATCTACTGACCTGATTCTGCTGGAAGATAATTTAACGATGAATAACATACTTCATTATTAATTATTTACAGCTGGCTTGACAAACAGCCTCCTCGGTTACATTCCGCATTATCCCTATTGTTCTACGTTTGTGGAGCATAGCGAATAAATTATACATTTCAACGAATACATAGCTGTATTTCTATTATTTTGTGTAATGAGGTATCAACATTGTATTAGAAACCATATTCATAAGTTGTATGATTTAGTAGCGTTGTATTTGTGTACATAAACAGTTTGTGAAGGTATTAAAAGGATCTTAATATTTCTTAACACATATATTGTATGTATTTTGTAGTGTTACTGTCGCTTAATTTCACTAATAGATTCATGAAACCCTTTCGTGTATTAAAATTCACGAGCCCCAATTCATGTTTAATATAAATGTAAATAATGTAAAATCGAAAAGGTTGTCCGTTGGGAATACAATTCATTATTGTGAATAGCGAATCCCGAATCAATACTGATTCTTGGTCGAACAACTTTCAACAATACATATTGTACTACTGACAATCGTTATTATACAAACGAGTAAATGTTTTTCGATTGTATTTGTCGACTATTTGTTTCTTTTGGTCACTGAAATAATATGTTTAGATATGGTATTTATTCAACTAAAAATTGATAAAGATAAAACATTCTTTTCCAACCATCTCATATTAGTCACACTGATTTTTTTCTGAAAGTTATACAAAAAAATCTTCCTCGTTTAACGCTCTTTCCATTAGTGAAAACCGCATGAAAATCCGTTCGGTAGATTTTGAGATTATCGCCAAAATACAAACATACATACATACAGAAGCAGGCAGCGACTTCAATTTATACCATATAATAATTTTTTATTTTTTTATTTATAATTTTAACAATTTTAAGGGCTACTATATAAAATAACATGTAAAACGATAAAACTAAAAACCACTGAGGTTTAATCTCGTTTTATCATTTGAAATTATTAATAATTCTAACTATATTTTACTAATTATTGACATTTCAAGGAAACTGTCAATAATTATGAGATAAAATTTGGCAGATTAATAACTAGCATAGGATTTATTCATTGGCTTGTAACGTCAGGGGCACTTTTTGTTCCCTTACACGGCTATAGCCTTTGTCGTCTATAGTTAATCCGAGGTATGTTTGGGTTTTGACAATATCTATAGATTGACAGTTGCAGTATTTTATACTGACAGTGTGTAAACAATCATGTTCATGAGCTACTATGTTCTGTATTAGTGTATATGGGATTCTCTAATGTACGATGATGTCAGAGCCCATTTGAACTTGCTTTATCTTTGGTGTTGCTAGTGTTATTAGATGACTACATTCTACCATTAAGTATATAATCCTCATATTTGACTTTTAATATAAAAAAAAATCTTGTGCTTGTCTCTTTCTATGGAGCAATATGAAATTTTAAGCCTCTATAAATCCAGTATAAGTTCTCAGAGGGTATTTCGATTTCATCATTAGGGAAAAATATCACTTGCTCTCGTGGTGCAATATTCTCAATTCAATGAAATGTGTTTCCTGAATAAATACATTGAATTTCTCAGGCCTTGATTAAAACCATGGAAGAAACAATATGTGATGTAAAAATATTTAATTCTTTAAAAATTTAAATAATTTGTTTAGCAAAATTAAATAGTTCATTTTACAAAGACTAAAAGAATGAATACAATTAAAATTGCATTTTCCTACTAATTTCAATTGCGGATATGTAATTAACTTCTTTTATCATCCTTTGCCCTTACAAAGCTTTTTATTGTAATAGTTTTTAGTAAGGAAATAAGGTTTAGGTTTAGGAAGGAGGAAATGCATTTTGTTTAACCTCGATACGTGTTTTTTACGTCACGGACGAACGCTTTTCGCCTTCGGTACAGTTATACGAAATATTTTTATAAATAGTTCAATTATTCTATTCAAAATTTCTCAATAGCTATACAATGAACGATTAGTGATATACGATTATATTATCGATTTTATTTGAAATATGAATCCCACCTTATTACATACTAATTGAGAACATATATTATTATAAGTAAGAATTTCTAAATAAAATATATTTGAATATAATATGATATATATCACTCCAAATATATTATTAGAATATAACTATATAATCCAAATATAATTATAAGGTTCCCACTTACGAATGACATTTCAATCAGTCACGAAATTTCTTTTTTTCAAGAAATACGTAGATTATAAATGAAAATTAACAATGTTTTTTAGAAAAAACTTGCAGAAGCAGTTAAGTGTAATCTAAGGTGCCAACACAAGTTCACATTCGCTGAAGTTAGATAAAAAGAAGGAGGCTCTACGTACGTAAAGCCATTTTATTTTGAAGAATAAAAGTGTGCCCAGTGAACAATGGTGGGAATAAAACACAGGTCTCTCTCTGAATAACAAATGGAGCGAGTCGTGAGATGTATGTTAGGTTAAGTTTAATCCATCCCTGGGAATATCAAAGGCGGGACATCAAAGGTCAAATCTCTGCGCGACTCGGGAAATGTTTGCATCCAATACTCTCTTTATTTGCACAAGTTGTGCCGATTGTGATTTGTTACGTGTTTTGAAGTGTCCCCGTATTTACCTTTAATGTGTAACGGAGTACAAGATTAAAGGCCTGAATGTTTGTTTAATTCTCGTAGAAAAGTCAAGTTTATTTTAAAGAAAGTTAAGCACATAAATTACGGTTATTTTTCCAAATAATCAAATATTGTTTGTATAACGATATTGTTATACAGTAATTTAGTTTAAATACTGAAACCGGCTTTAATTGAGTGACGTTTTGTAGTATTTAAGGTAATCTTCTTCTCGTTAAAACAAAGATTACAAATATTTATTTATAGGTGCAACAAAATACATATTCACCTCTTTAATTACACGAAAATTTAAAACGCATTTTCATTATATATTTTAATTGTATCAAATTTGTTCTAATATCAAATAATGTACTTATATTCGTTACTTATTTATAAAACCTCTAACCCTATATTTCGAACCAAAGATTTAAATCGTTTCGAACTAATTTATAATGCTACATGGATACGACCTAAATTGAAGGCATTATCATAGAGCAGGTAGATATTATCCACAGAGCCGTAAAAGGGGTCGCGACTGCCGATAGGTCAACGCGTTAGCTTCCCCGCATAAGGACTTGTTGGGGGTCATTAGATAACTCTTTACCTACCGCACCATGGACGATAATATTGTATTATACCTATAATGAATTTATAGCGAGTTACAGACTAGTAAAATTAAATTAAAAACAGGGCGATTTGTCGTTCTCAGCTAACCGTATTATTCCTTTTTTTAAAATATAATATTAATAAAAAGGTCATTCCCCTTGGCTTTAAAACGCATCTTGTTTAAAAAGAAAATAATATAATGTGATGATAGACTTGGAACATATATTTAAATATGGGACACATATAGGACTCACTATAATACTAACCCCTACCTTTATAGGAGTACATATATACAGGGTGGAAAGATAAGTCGGGCCCTGGAGGGAAACTACCTTAAATCCTTAAGTTAGCTTATTTTACATAAAGGAAACATTCCTTTATTTTTTAAAAGAAACAAAACTGCATTCAAAGATTTTCTAAAACTCTCTTGGCTCGCCCGGGACTCGAACCAACTAAAATTAAAAAAAACAAACACTCACTATTTTATTATACTAATCGATAGGATTATTATTCAGGATAAAATTTCTCTAACAAACATTTGGTCTTAAAAATAAAAATGATCGTAAAATCTAACATTAACTTTATTTTGTTAAAAATTTGTTATACTTAAATTATTTAACTGATAAATTGTTCGAAATGAGCCCCCTCGTTCCGGATACACAAATTTAGTCTCCGTTGAAATTCATTTCTTGTAGCCTTCAGCAAAGTGTTGTGGTGTATGCCCCTAATAACATTTTTTTTTTAAACAAGGCCCCCAACGATGCAGGCATCAAATTAAAACACGTTGTTCAGAATAATTGGCACTAGGCGGATGCTGCCGCAATTATAGGAGGCTCAACATGCACCAGTAAGAGCTCCAAGCAACATCCCATGTACTAAACCTAAATCTAATCTAATCTAAACTATAATACTAATGATAATAAAAAATTTTTTTAAAATAATTGAAATAAATAATAATAAAAATGTCAGATTACATGTCACATTTTCTACAACCCTTAGCTCTTGCACGGTGTCATAACAGGTTTCATAAATAACATTTATGTTACGTTCATTAAAGAACTTGTGTACTAAATAGGTATTCTTTATGGATATCTTGTACGACAGACGAGAGTAAGACCAAATGTTTGTTAGTGAAATTTTATCCTGAATAATAATCCTATCGATTAGTATAATAAAATAGTGAGTGTTTGTTTTTTTTAATTTTAGTTGGTTCGAGTCCCGGGCGAGCCAAGCGAGTTTTAGAAAATCTTTGAATGCAGTTTTGTTTCTTTTTAAAAATAAAGGAATGTTTCCTTTATGTAAAATGAGCTAACTTAAAGATTTAAGGTAGTTTCCCTCCAGGGCCCGACTTATCTTTCCACCCTGTATATATTTGAAGATATTTTGAAGATTGCTAGTTTTTCCTCGTTCGGTTTTCCTTCAACGTCAAAGAAATTGATCTTTACGAATTAAAACGAATATAAGTTAAGATCTTTATAAACTCAAACTTCGTTATTAAAAACCAATCACGGACCTTCTTTATGGATAGAAAAATGGCGGCAAAGATTTTCACAAGTCATTGGAGGACCATTTATAACTCGAGGCGAAAGGGCTCCCTTCCCTTATCCACGTGGCCAACAATGTGAAATCAATATTCACCCGGTAGCAGAGTAACACACATCCGAAGTTACATTTTTAATTTTACCTTAGTAGAAATGTACGAATATATATATATAATATAGAGTCCGAGATTGGAAGAGCGCGTAAAAATGCGGCGTTGAAATAAATATATGAAAGTCGAGCTCCCATTGACAGAAAAACATAATAATATGTATTAAGAGAATATTCAAATGTGTGAATATGTCTTAATATAGTTTTATCTCTGTTTTTATTTTTTTAATGTTAAGGTAGACCGACAGGCTGACGGTCCACTTGATGGTAGATGGCTACTTACCGTCGCCTATAACACAAGCAACGCCACAGATGACTGCCGACTGGAAGGTGTATGGAAATGGGCTCTGAGAAATAGCTCACTCACCCAAACAAAACAGCACCCATGCTGTTATTTCACTGTCGTCTTTTGCAAGGGGGTGGTTACTGGGTACGCCGGGCTTATTGATATAATATATACAATTAAAATTAGTAATTAAGTGTAAGGTTACTTTGTAAGTGATGACAATCTAATGTGTAGCGCAATAAAAATTACAAAACCAAAGATAAAATTAATGCGCAACTTCTCACTTGGATAGGTATTTTTATCTCCGATATCTCGATAAATATCGAGATAATATAGTATGTGTAGGTTTTGTGAAATTTTTATTACATGCATGAATATGATTCTTGTTATATATTACGAAAATCTAGAATAGATTTCTTCACCAACTACCGACTCGCCTCCGGCTTCTTTTTTTATATTAAGGTTGTCAGACAGACTTACAATCCACTTGATGTTATGGCCTATAATACAAGCAACGCCACGGGTGCTATAAGTGTGCTTCGGACCATAGTAGTGTGGCGACCTCCTTTTAATAACCTATTTGAGAATTTACGTTTTAGTTGTCATGTCATTCTTTTAAATGAAAAAGCACGGAGACCAGAGACAATCGGCCTCCAACACTGCTACAGAAAACACGCGTTTTCTCGCCACTCGTCATCATCACAAACGCCCATCGTGCGTCTCCACACATCATGAAAAAACGCCCATACGTGCGTTTGATCAATTGTAAATTTGTGTAATATATATCATTATAAATATGTAAATAATAATGTGGAATTCTTCATTTCTTCCCACAGTAGGATTAAGGATAAGGGATTAGGAAGGATAAGGAAATGGTTCGATTATTCCTTACTCATTCACCAAAACACAACAGCACACAATGCTGTATTTCCCCTTCATCCATGTTCGCAACTGAAATTACCTAACCAGTTGCAAAAGAAGACATTTTTTTGCTGTTTGTTAACTAGTTGTGAGTGAGAAATTATTATTCCACTTTTGTAGATCAAATTATTTCCATTTTTGTAACCCGAGACATTAGTTTATATAAAAAGAAAAGAATCGAATCGAAATAATCAATAAGTGTTGAAAAAGTCCGCGGTAATGAGACATTTCATACTGGTCTTCTGTAAGAGACGGGTTGCCCAAATGACTGCGAAACGCAAATGCCCTGCCATGTATATAACGTATACTATACTAGATCCAGACCAGAGCCAACTATGAAAACTTTATTTACAAAGTTATTATTCCAAAGTTTATTTACAAGTTTATTTGATCCCGGCATCACGTAAGTCACATAATGTTAAATCATGAATTAACATGTATGACATTTTTAAAATCCACATATTTAGTGAAGGGTTAGTCAGTAGGTGATCTTGGCTTCCATAAAGTCTTCTCAAACCTATAAAATAATAAAAAAGAAACTTAACTTATTATGTTATTAGCTAGTGCATTCGTTAGTAAATAATTCGAATATTATTCGTGTGTTTATCTGTCTGTTGAAAAATTAGTGATTTCTTTTATTCATTCGTTTAATTTAGATTAAGGAATTGAAACATGAACACGTTGAATGAACAGTAATCAGGAACTGCAATACGTTTTTTATGTCCACTTTTGATTCCAAGGCTTAAACTACACTTTGTAACACAATCGTCACGTATTTAACGATGTTTTCAAATTTTTATCTACTGTTTAACTTGTTCGTTGAAACATCGTCAAAGAGTACTAGATTTATATGTTAAAACTAGCTATCTGCTCCCGGCTTCACCCGGGGTACAATTTTTATATATAATGTGAAATCTCCCCCGTTTATAATATTTTTCATATGTGAAAACCAAATTAAAATCGGTCTACCCATTCTCGAGTTTTTGAAGTACACAATCTAACTTAACATTTTTATACGAGTATGTAAAGAGATTTTATTGTTTTTTTCTGTTTTGTAAGGAGATGGCTACCCAAATTACACTGCTTTCTAGATCCAGACCAAAGCCAAAAGTTCATTTCCAAAGTTGAATCTGCCAGGAAACTAATGACTTCTTCTAAAAAAATGTATGCAAAATCTATAATCTATAAACATATACTCTATGTAATACATGAACTTATTACTCTATGTAATACATTACAGCGTAGTGTTAGTTTTTCGTCGATCGAACCCTTATCGCGTTAGTTATTAATACTTGTGCAACAATCGTCTATGTTGATGTTAAAGTTGTAACCAGGCATTGAGTAATCATAGAAGTACTTGTTGCTTTGTTGATACTGTTATGCCTTTGTCGGTTTTTTCGTTTACAGCCCCAATCGATACGTGTAGCTATTTCAATAAACTGCCGGTTTGACTGCCCTTTAGAGTTACATTCGTCCTTCAGCCATAGCTTTGCTCGGTAGCAATTTAATATGTTTAAAACAATATTTCTAACTACTATTTCTCTAGAACAATTTATTGATTGATAGATTGTAACATTGTAAAAATTTGTAATCAATATCTTTATTTATACACTAGTGAAGCCCAGTCAAATAGAAAAATCAGGGGAAGTAATTCGTGTAGTTTTGAAAATTGGTACAAAGTTCATCTGGATACCGTAAGGTACCAGATGAACATACTGAAAGGGGCTGTGCTGAGAGTGGGGGGGGGGGGGGGACAGGTGCTGAGAGGTTGTTAAAGATACCATGCTAGGGATTTGGACTGGGATTTTGATATATTTTTTGTGATATTCTGCTAGGGTTACGCTGCCGTTTTCTACAGATTCTATGAGCTTTATGTTAAATTTGTATTTTATATATTAATGAAATGATATAAAGCTAAATCGGTTTCTAAATTATCAATAATTTCAATACTAAAATGACACAATTTGAAACACGTCATTAAATTTATTTGTACTTTTGAAATAAAAGAATCACAAAACTAAATTGGTCGGATTAGTACTGAAGTAACTAATGGGAACTTACCGTTGATATAAGAATGAAATCGACCAAATCAGAAATCGGTTACTACTTTTTTGTCTGCGTGACGTATTCTCCACAGCAACGCCAACACAATACCGGCGTAAAAATCTTCAAGAGTGAAGGAGACCGATATAACCGTTTCGTCGAACCGTCCCGTTTGAATTTGACGTTTTTTTAATTACAGAAAAATAGATAAAGAGATTTTGTCGTTTCTCAACCATAACTCATTTCTAGATTTTTTTGAGTTGAGTCGTTTTCGTTCTGAGGGTGCGAAATATAGAAACCCCATAGACGTTTAATCTTTTTAATTTGTGATTTAAGGTGTATAACGCCGATTTGGCCTTGAATTATTAGACTGATTTCCCCGCGCCACCCTCTACAAGAGATCGACCGCACAGAGATGGCAAAGAGTAGTATGGAGACTAGACGACAAAGGCACGACATAGTCGACTGCCTTACTTTACTGCAAATACCTACAAATTTATAATTATTTACAATGTAGAGGGATAATTCAGTAACAATGAAGCGTGTTTTGTTATTTAGGTAGTAAATTATGTTACCTAGTAAAAATTTTTACCCGTCTGCGCCACAACGAGGGTTATGTTTTTAGAGTGTATAGCGGCGCGCTCCCGGCTTCGCCCGGGGTGTATTTTTTCTAAAATAAACTTAGCCTAAATTACTCCTTATTACATCAGCTACCTGCCAATAAAAGTCTCGTCAAAATCGGTTCAGCCATTTCAGAGATTAGCCGGAACAAACAAACAGACAGACAGACAAAAATTGTAAAAAATGTTATTTTGGATGTTATTTTGGATTTTTTCTAAAATAAACGTAGCCTAAGTTACTCCTTATTAAATCACCTACCTGCCAATAAAAGTCCCGTCAAAATCGGTTCAGCCATTTCAGAGATTAGCCGGAACAAACAGACACCCAGAAAGACAAAAATTTGGTTTGGTTATGTGGTTGGTTTATTTTGGTGTATGTACTCATATATGGTGTATGTACGTATATATATTCATATGCATGTAGTAAAAAATGGTTATTTCAATATTACAAACAGACACTCAAATTTTATTTATATGTATAGATGTATGTATATTTCTTTATACGAATATATAATATATGGTAAAAGAGCCAAACAACAGTTTTTATCAAAACTAACAATTTTTTTAATTTTCAGTAAAAACAATTGAGTTTTTGCACCAACCGTGCAATTTTCGCGTGGTACGTTTTGTTTGGGTAACGCTAATGCTGGCGGTAATAATTTTTTTTTAATTTTGATATTTTTTTTCAAATTCACCAAGTGAGTGAAGTGACAATAAATTGAGACAAAAAGTGTTTTTTTTTTTTTCATTTTGATAAAGATTACGAACTTTTTAGAGCGAGAATCTTGCTTCTTCAATTTTTTCAAAAAATCTATCGAGTGGGACAAAAAAGCGGCTGAGTGGATTAAATGGAAACTCTGTGGGGCTTTTTTGGGTATACTGAACTGTAAAAGGCACACTTAACATTTATTATTTTCTCCATATTTTTGATTCAGCGCTTGATTTTTCTAAAAGCTATCAAAAGCCCTTTTTTATAATTTTTAAAATTCATGTAAATAGAATTTAAAAAAAAAACAAATATTATTGTAGAAAATTTATTCACGTTTTCATTTTGTTTTCGTTTTGCCTTGTCTTTTGCCATGTCTAATTGTTGTGGTTTGGTTTTGGGTGTTATTATTATTAATTGTATAATTTTAAAGGAGGGGGGGGGGGAGTAAGGGGGAAGCGGAGGGGGGCTGGGAGGATGGTGTTGATAGATTACCCTCATTAAGGCCTTTCAAATGATACCTAACATGGGGGGTCTATTTGTAACCGTTGACCATGGTTACAATAGACAGCAATTGACCAAATTTCAAATTTGGTCTATAATAAATTTTAAATTCGTCTTCCTGAAACATCTCAGATGACTCCAAACACAACCCGGCTGTGACGCGCCGTTTCCGAGTTTCGGCCGGTGGGGGTCCGAGGGGGGCGTCAAATTTTTTATCTCGTCGAGACGTCCCCGATGAGCCCAAACACGACCCGGCTGTGACGCGCCGTTTCCGAGTTACGGTCGGGGGGGTCCGAAGGGGGCGTCAAATTTTTTATCTCGTCGAGACGTCCCCGATGAGCCCAAACACGACCCGACTGTGATGCGCCGTTTCCGAGTTACGGTCGGAGGGGTCCGAGGAGGGGGCTGTTAAAAATTTTTGGTGCCCCGGTAGACCGGATGACACTTTCTTTGGTGACTACCGATCAACCTCTATGACATTCCGCAAACGCCACCCTTCTATCCCTCATAGTTTCCGAGAACCGCTCACCAACTTTTTACCAGTGATAACGGTGTATCGAGGATATCGGATTTTTCTGGAGGTCACGGGGGCGTCCCCTACGTCACCACCTACAATAGGGAAACCCCCAACCGCTCCTTCTAGGAGAACAATTCGATGAGTCACTAGATACGTGAGTGGGAATCCGGCTTTATAGTGGCTTTATTATTTATTTATTAGGCTTATTAATTTATATGTATTAATTAATAATTAATAATATTAATTAATTTAATTAATTAATTAATTAAAATTCATGAAAACTTTCCTTCCTCTTCTGGTTTATTTTTGATATATTACGCTTTTGCCTCCTTTGCTTATTTCCTATCTTTGTTAAATTTAGATAACAAGTATATATACAGATGAATAATTATTAATTGAATATTCAAATTGAATATTTCAGATTATTAATAAATTGAATATTATATTACAACATAATTTATATTTAGTTTTTTAAAGATTTAATTACCTAGTAAGACAAAAAAGAAAACCTATTAAAATATTATATACACTATCATGCACTGACTGTTCTGCCACTAAAATGTTTATTCTTTGTTTATTACGTAAAAATTAATAATTTGATGAAGCGCAACGCGGCACAGGTCCGTCTAGCATCACGACTCGCCCCGCATTGATTTTATGGACGAGAACGGGCTAGCGCTGAGTAAGTGGGGAAATATTTTTGATAAAAACATTATATAAAATTCAATTTTACGAATTTTCAAAAAGCGCTTTCAACAAATCATGCTACATTGTTATCTTCATAAGTGTACAAAATTTCATAATCTTTTGATAAATATTGTAGAAGTGAGATTGTTATAACTGAAAATAAAAGGGGTGAGTTTAGAATTTTTTTCCTGAATCAATTTCAATAAAATAAAAATTCTAATCCCAACAAATCATTCCTCATATCTTGTAGATAAACATATATTTTTTTCGATGAAGAAAAGGCGTATATATAATGAATAACATTGTTACAAAATGTTGCAAAAATTCAATTTTTTGGAAGGATAAGCCTTAATCGCTATGATTAATGGCAACAGTCATTAATACTTAACAGTTTTGTTTTATCATAAATCTTATTTTTTCTTATAGAGATAAGATAATATATCTTTAGACTTATAACTTATAGATAAGTCTAAAGTTATACTAACTACAATATATACAAAGACATTTAATATATAATATATATTATTACATTATAGGGAATTATTTTTACGATTACTATGTACCTACAATAAAAATGCCTTTCCCGATTTACATAACACAATCACTTTGTTTTTTTTTTCTTTAAATATATTATCACAAAAGGTGCCCAAAATAAAGGAAGAAAACAAAGGACATGTGTGAAATAAGTATAATTTATTCCATTTAAAGCAAATTAAAAATGTTTCATTACAAACTCGACAGAATGGCTCCAGGGAATAATAAATCAGCTCTGAAATGAATTACTAATTAATACCTGTAGGCATTTATTTTAATTAAGTCATTATATCAAAATTATGCTACTACGTACTTTAATATTATGAAAGACGCTATTCGCAAATTTCATTATATTATCCTTTTCAGACTGATAACCATTATATTAGTTATGAATCTTGTTTTGAATTACCATATTATAATTTTGAGTAATTTCAACAACTTTGAGAAGACTTCAGAGAAATGATATAAAACATTAACTCCCTTTAATGTTAGAAGCTTTAAATATTTTTTCTTGTCTCATTTTAAATTTTTTATTTATCGATTTTTTATATGTTTTTTATGTTTAAATATGGAATACGAAAAGGTTCAAAATATATTATTTATATCTTTCAATTTTTTTAACTTTAATGCGTGTGAATCAGGTTTGTTGCGGATATTGGCATCCGGATCCGCAAATTCAAAAATAATCAGTGCAAATAGTGCGTTTGCGGATATGGAGCTTTAGTCTGACAGATTTCCTCAGGATGAATCATCAACTTGTTTTAATCAATTAATTTAAATTGTTTTAATTTTCTACTATAAGCTTGATTACTTCATAAAAAAATTCAATATAATCAATTTCAATCATGAAATTCACAACCGCATTCGCATTCACGGACGTGATCCTCTAAAAATCCGCATCCAAATCCGCATCCGTGGATGTTAAATATTCTGCTTCCGCTGGTGTGGAACGTTCAAGTGCGAACGTGAATATCGTTATATTTATCAAAAGGGGAAGGATTATTTAAATTATTTTCAATAAGTCGCCATAGTATCATTCATGCTTTAATTCCGGTTCTGTGACGGGGTCGTTTATCGTGATTGTACGCGTGCATAATTTTAACCCAGATTACAGATGTTGCTTCGTTATAATGTAATACAATGGTTAGACTTATTTTAATAACAACTCCACTAAAATTGTGATTACATTGTGGGTTTACTGTTTTGCACACACCAGATGCCAGTTATATCGGTGCTCGCCGACCTTAATAATTCCAAAGGGCTTGATAATAAAATTTATTGAACCGTAAAAGGTATGTTGGGCGAAATGGAGCAGTTATTTGGGAACACGTGGATTTACAAGTTTGGGTGTACACATTTTTGCAGAAAAACATATACTTATTCATCAAACCTCAGATCACACTGACATGACGCATTTCACGTCACGGCGAATTTTTGCGATTTTAACATATTTTTTATTTATTTACTTTTTCTTACTTTCCTTTTTTAGATTCTTAATACAATTATTAACCTTTTTGCTATCTGTATTAATATAATAAAGCTCAAGAGTTTGTTTGTATGTTTGTATGAACGCGCAAAGCTCTAGAAACTCAAATAAGATTTACAAAGGGAGAAACGAGCATAACTGAGAAGAGCCGAAATGTCTACGCTTATTTAAATTAAAATCAAAAACCGCGGAACAAAGCTAGTTTAATTTAGTTAGGCTATTGTTTTCCGTAGATGATGTAATTCCAATCACCGTTGTAAAACTTTGTTTCAATTCCGAAGAACAAATTTAAAATCTAAGGGTTGCTATACATATAGTCGGGCCGGCACATTTCATTCGGCAATGTCTACCGCCCGGCTTTGCCGGCACAGCTAAAGTATAGCAATTTGTTGAAACGTTTATTTACACATATTCGATTCTACCGCTCGGCTATGCCGGCCCGACTATATGTATAGCAACCCTAACAAATTGTTGTCAACCCATTCTGATATTTGGTTTTCAAATCGTAATTATACGACGCCTACACGTATAATTTCATTTTTGTCAGCTAAGTAAGTAATGGTCCTTAATTGCTTTGGATAATGAATCCGATTATATAAAATAAACGAAGAGAAAACAAAATTTAATAATTGAATACATGTGAAGTTACTCGTACCTAAAAGTAGTTATTTGCTACTTAGGTGGGACTTACCCAATACATTATTTTATAACATGTTACATATAACTTGTATAAATAGATTTATAGATATAGATCAAAGTATTAAAAATTTCCTAAATGTCATCATGATCGCTTCAGACCCCTATTTTAGAACAGCAGATCATCCTGCTTCCAGCATTAACATCCGCTTACAAAAACATCCTAAAATAACAGCATATCTGGTGTTGGTAAACGATTCTATAATATCACACTTTGCTATATCAGGGTCGACAAGTATCATCCACAAGGGCAGACTTCCATAATCACTTTAGAGACTCTAGTGACAATTCTCAATCCCTGATGTTCTACAAATCAATAGGTTATAAGGTGACATTTATCTAAAGACTTGCCTGTCTCTTTGTACTAATCTGTTGAAATGACATAATTCCGACCCTTTCACATAAACTAATGTTACGTGTATGTTACGATAGTGTATGTTTAATGAATTAAATTTGTTTTATTAAGTGTCAAAATATAAAAAGTTAGTTAAGTACGTATATGTAACATGTATTATGGAAATGTGCCACGTTTCCTTATGCTCAATACTAATAGATCGATACGTATAAATCAGTGATATCAATTCGATTGGGTCCAAACTTCCTTATTAATATGTAAATATGTTTGAATATTCAAAGGCTATAGAGTTGCCTCTTCAAATGAACCATTGTTATTGTTACTCATAACAACTCTGTGATCCTACCATGAATTTCTAAGACAATTTTACTTACTTTCTTTGTTATTAACTAAAAATATATATGTATGTTTTTCTTTCAAGATTCATTATTTTTACAATCTTGATTCATTGATATTATGAACATGTTTAAATTACATTAATATCGTATATACAGGTATATATTTTTATTGAATTCATAGGTATCAAGTTATACCGTACACGAGCAAGGAAATTATAAATTAGCCTTAGGCGCTTCGAAACTTGTAAACATGCGATTGTTAAACTGACTTAGTAAATTTGAACAATATTCTCTGAAAACTCTCTTTGATGTCTTTTGAATTATTCTAATAAAATATGAGAGCAGAGTTCGATAAAACTCAATTTATATTACAAAGAAATGTAATTATAAAATGCAAATCGTTTCATTTTATTGATGAAATATTTATATCAGCTAGGCATTAATATCACAATAATTATTCCGGTAAAAAAAGAATGTTTCTTTTTTACAAATTGTACATAATTTCCGTAAAAAAAAAAAAACTATTCCTCATGAAAATATGCACTAGAAATCAATACCTAACTATTATTCTTACTAAAACCAAATGTTTTTCCAACAGATCTGTTCTTCTAAACAGCAAGTATTTTAAGTGCCTTACAGAATACCACCGTGAAATAAAAGCATATGTGCTGTTGTGTTTCGGTGAGTGAGTAAGGGATGCTAGAGCCTATTACCCCATCCCTTATCTTTTACCCTTCTATGGTCGGAAGCTCACTTGCACCACCTATGGCGTTGCTTGAGTTATAGGCGACGGAAGCCACCTACCACCAAGGGGACCGTTAGCTTGTCTGTCGACCTTAACATAAAAATAAGTGCCAAATAGTTTCATAGTTGTAGAAGGCTAGATTCTGGTTACGAAATTTATAAAAATACCTTAGAGGTTTTACATAAAGTACTGCAATAAACTTGAGTTAGCTAAGGACGATTTTATTCTATAACTAGCTGGTGCGCACGACTTCGTCCACTTTGAAAAATATTAAGTAGCCTTATCCTGTGTCCCGTACGTCCAAATGTTTATCTACCAAGTTTCATGAAAATCAGTTAATTCGTTTCAGAGTTATGGAGGAACATACATACATACATACATACATACAGAAAAAAAATCTAAAAATCGTCAATTTAGTTTCAGTATCATCTATAGAGCCTATAAACACGATATCTCTGAAAACAAAGTAACTTACTCCATGACCGACCCTTACAGATTTATTATTAGTATTGATATGATTATGTTAACCCCACCCCACGTGCAATGAAACCCCATGGACTGGATCCATGGGGTTTGCCATTGGTATTACCGTGATTCGCCTTCTTATCTGTTAGGTCCTATACAATATACGTCCTATATTATTACTACTTCTAATGATGTTAGTAGATTGCATGTTGCAAATTAATTATATTATTTACTTGACTAACTTTTTACGAGGTTTTCCGGTTCTTGCACTTTAATGTAAAAACAACATTAAAAACATTATTCAATGACGACAGACCTAGGTCAACTTGGGATGGTAAGTAGTTTTGATATCCAATGAAGCGTACATGAAGCGTAAATTAAATGAAATTACGTACTTTTACGTACTTTTAAGGTCTTTTACGTACACAAAGATTTAATCTGTGGTAAGTTTAAGTGTAGGTTCGCCTTATTTTTAAGCTAACAATTTACTTTTTAACCAGATTTTTATTTTAATTTACCTTTCAAGTTATAGGTCCATCCGATTCCGCAGTTTGTTATTGTTTTTTATATCTATACGATCTTGTCAGACCCATTTATTTTAAGTCAGTTTTTTATTAAAAAAATGTTGTTATTCTTATTGATAAATTTCAACAGTTGAACTTGATATTCAACCAAGCGGTTTTGTAATTTAATTTTATATTTATTTTTTAAGAAATATCGACTAACACGAAAACAGTCAATTTGAACTCAAAACTTTAAATATATACTCGTAGGTATATAAGATATTTCTTAGTTAATATTTATTATTATATACAAAATTTGTTCTTCTTGCGTTGTGAAATAATATTTCATTTCCTAAATATATTAAATTGTAAAATGTAGAATTTTATTTTTTTACAATATCTATACAAATGTAGTTATTTGTTTACGTTAGAGAAAAAAACTGTGTCACTACAATATAAATATGCATGTTACGCATAAATATGCAAATATTATATGCAGGAGCTAAATAAAATAGATTGTGGGGTATATACAGTATATTTTAATTGTTAAAACAATAAACGGATCAAAATAAAATTGCCTATTTTACTAGTACAAGACCAAGCCACATTTTAAAAGCAACAAGGCAGTAGCTTTTAGCCTTAATGGAAGTTTTATGAGAATGAAACGTAATTTATTATGTTGTCCCCACGTGCTCTCGGCTTAGCTCCTACACGATTTATCATGATGAATACCAAATTTCAAATATTAATTATAATTCCAAAATCACGTGCGACTGTTTCCTGTCAATTTTTTCATTTATACTAATAATCCCACTAATATTATAAATGCGAAAGTTTGTATGGATGTATGAATGAATGTTTGTTACCCTTTTATGCAAAAACGGATGAACAGATTTTGATGAAATTTGGCACGCAGGTGGTTTATTATCTGGATTAACTAATAATTAAATAAATTCAATATCGATTGTGATGAATATCGAAGTGATTGACTAATTACATATAAATAATCATATTATAATTCTGTAAGAACATTTTTTTTTACAAGAGGAATCCATCATGGATACCCACCATGATGGGGACAGACCGATGGCTTATGTCGGACTCCTGCCCCGAGATGGTATTGGGGAAGACCTACCGACTAAACCTCTTGGCGTCCTTCACGTCCGCTATAAGGCGAAGTTGCGAGGTCGGACGAACACTCTTCCGCAACTCCGCCGGTTCTGTAAGAATCTAATGATTCAGTGTTTTTCACTCAACTCTTTCCGTTCTAAAACAGAATAAATTAATTCAATGGGAGAGCATTATAAATGAACACACAATGTGTACTGGTTTTGCAATATATCTATACTAATATTGTAAATAGGTATAGTTTTTATGTTTGTTTGTTTGTTACATACAAACAAACAAACAAACATAAAAACTATCTTAAAAACGACTCATCCGATTTTAATTTTTTTTTTACCAATAGAATTGAATTTCGGGTTCATTTTAGAATAAAAATTCAGCACCAGCTATCTAAAAATAAGGATCCAACTCTTACCAAAATTATAATATCAAGCGTCAACAGGGACTGATCAAGAGTTCTGACCGCCCTAGGCTAATTATGAGGACGCGTCCCCGCCAGGTGTGTTACGGTCGGTGTTACGGTCTTTGTTTACTAGTGTGAAAATTTTAACATGGTTCAACTTTTATAGCTTAACCTATAAAAGTTTTCAGATCGATCTGCAAGCGAAACTAAAGTTGTCCTTTAATCTGCACGACATTTAACCTTAGGGTGGCAAACCCTAAGGTTAAATGTAATATTATTGCAATAGCATATTGAAGTTATTAAAAAGAGTTTATGCAGTGTGCAGGCGTGCGTTAGGGTCTTAGATTCGAATTTTCGCTAGGGTTTAATTATATATTTATTTAAGTGAAAAATGTTAAGATACATAAGTGTCGAGACAAAATCTAAAACAAATCCGAATAACATAAAAAACGGAGCGTTGAGTAAAATTTTTATTTTTATTTTTTAAAAACGTTCGAGTCAATAAATAGCTAAATAAACATTTCTTTATTTTGAAATAATATTTAATTACATATTCATAATAACTCATTTTCTAAGGCTAACTAATATATTTTATAGTTACTACAATATGATTTCATGCTCGCCAGTGAACGCACTTATATCTTATCTTTACTATATATTTTTTAATCTCTAATAATTAATTCGTTAGGAAGTTACAAAATATTTATTTAAAACTATTAAATATTTTATTGGCAATGGGCTATCAAATCATTTTGTTGGCGTAAATAAAATTTAGTTGTCAGAAGAGATTTTTTTTCTCAGTGTAGGGTAAATGCAATGTTGCTACATTAATAGCGCATGCGAAGACACAATTTCAGCGCGGCCCTCCGATTCTCGCGCCCTAGGCTGCAGCCTAATTAGCCTAAGGGTTAATCAGGCCCTGAGCGTCAATGTATATCAGGCGTTATATATCTTATTTTTCAACGCGGACGAAGGCGCGGACACAAGCTAGTTTTCAATTTCAATTTATATTCAATTTCAATCTTTATGTGTTTGGTAGTGCAGTGAATAAAATACATGGCGTGTAGCTTAAATACATAATGTGGTAGCTAAGTCATGTTGATAAATTGTTAACTTAAATTATAATCTAGATATTTAGTTACTGTAATGTTGTCATAACGTAAACTAAATGTCTAGACAAACCTTAGAGGCTTATAGACATTTTTTATCAATTTATATAGAAATACTTAAGCGATAATAAATAAATTATGAGGGATAAATATTCCGGACACCTACAATATTAAGGCTTATCCTTCCAAAAAATTAAATTTTTGCAACATTTTGTAACAGTATTATTCATTATATATACACCTTTTCTTCAGCGAAAAAAATATATGTTTATCTACAAGATATGAGGAATGATTTGTTGGGATTAAAATTTTTATTTTATTGAAATTGATTCAGGAAAAAAATTCTAAACTCACCCCTTTTATTTTCAGTTATAACAATCTCACTTCTACAATATTTATCAAAAGATTATGAAATTTTGTACACTTATGAAGATAACAATGTAGCATGATTTGTTGAAAGCGCTTTTTGAAAATTCGTAAAATTGAATTTTATATAATGTTTTTATCAAAAATATTTCCCCACTTACTCGGCGCTAGCCCGTTCTCGTCCATAAAATCAGTGCGGGGCGAGTCGTGATGCTAGACGGACCTGTGCCGCGTTGCGCTTCATCAAATTATTAATTTTTACATAATAAACAAAGAATAAACATTTTAGTGGCAGAACAGACAGTGCATGATAGTGTATATAATATAATATATTAATAGGTTTTCTTTTTTGTCTTACTAGGTAATTAAATATTTAAAAACTAAATATAAATTATGTTGTAATATAATAATCAATTTTTTAATAATCTGAAATATTCAATTTGAATATTCAATTAATAATTCATCTGTATATATACTTGTTATTTAAATTTAATAAAGATAGGAAGTAAGCAAAGGAGGCAAAATTGTAATATATCAAAAATAAACCAAAAGAGGAAGGAAAGTTCATGAATTTTAATTAATTAAATTAATTAATATTAACAATAATTAATTATTAATTAATACAATATAAATTAATAAGCCTAATAAATAAATAAATAATAAATAAAGCCACTATAAAGCCGGATTCCCACTCACGTATCAAGTGACTCATCGAATTGTTCTCCTAGAAGGAGCGGTGGGAGGTTTCCCTATTGTAGGTGGTCGCGTAGGGGACACCCCCGTGACCTCCAGAAAAATCCGATATCCTCGGTACACCGTTCTGGTAAAAAGTTGGTGAGCGGTTCTCGGAAACTATGAGGGATAGAAGGGTGGCGTTTGCGGAATGTCATAGAGGGTGATCGGCACCAAAAAAAGCGACATTTTTGACAGCTCCCTCCTTGGACCCCCCCGACCGTAACACGGAAACGGCGCGTCACAGCCGTGTCGTGTTTGGGCTCATCGGGGACGTCTCGACGAGATAAAAAATTTGACGCCCCCCTCGGACCCCCTAGACCGTAAGCGTCACAGCCGGGTCATGTTTGGGCTCATCGGGGACGTCTCGACGAGATAAAAAATTTGACGCCCCCCTCGGACCACCCCGACCGTAACTCGGAAACGGCGCGTCACAGGTGGGTTGTATTTGGGCTCATCGGGGACGTCTCGACGAGATAAAAAATTTGACGCCCCCCTCGGACCCCCCCGACCGTAACTCGGAAACGGCGCGTCACAGCCGTGTCGTGTTTGGGCTCATCGGGGACGTCTCGACGAGATAAAAAATTTGACGCCCCCTCGGACCCCCTAGACCGTAAGCGTCACAGCCGGGTCATGTTTGGGCTCATCGGGGACGTCTCGACGAGATAAAAAATTTGACGCCCCCCTCGGACCACCCCGGGGTCCCAATCGATAGATTTTTTGAAAAAATTGAAGAAGCAAGATTTTCGCTTTAAAAAGTTCGTAATCTTTATCAAAATGAAAAAAAAAAAACACTTTTTGTCTCAATTTCTTGTCACTTTACTCACTTGGTGAATTTGAAAAAAAATATCAAAATTTAAAAAAAAAATATTACCGCCGGCATTAGTTACCCAAACAAAACGTACCACGCGAAGTTTGCACGGTTGGTGCAAAAACTCAATTGTTTTTACTGAAAATTAAAAAAATTGTTAGTTTTGTTAAAAACTGTTGTTTGGCTCTTTTACCATATATTTTATATTCGTATAAAGAAATATACATACACCTATACATATAAATAAAATTAGAGTGTCTGTTTGTAATATTGAAATAACCGTTTTTTACTACATGCATATGAATATAATTATATACGTACATACACCATATATGAGTACATACACCAAAATAACATTTTTTTACAATTTTTGTCTGTCAGTGTCTGTTTGTTCCGGCTAATCTCTGAAATGGCTGAACTGATTTTGACGGGACTTTTATTGGCAGGTAGCTGATTTAATAAGGAGTAACTTAGGCTACGTTTATTTTAGAAAAAATCCAAAATAACATCCAAAATAACATATTTTACAATTTTTGTCTGTCTGTCTGTTTGTTTGTTCCGGCTAATCTCTGAAATGGCTGGACCGATTTTGACGGGACTTTTATTGGCATGTAGCTGATTTAATAAGGAGTAACTTAAGCTACGTTTATTTTAGAAAAAAATTAAAATAACATTTTTTACAATTTTTGTCTGTCTGGGTGTCTGTTTGTTCCGGCTAATCTCTGAAATGGCTGAACCGATTTTGACGGGACTTTTATTGGCAGGTAGCTGATTTAATAAGGAGTAACTTAGGCTACGTTTATTTTAGAAAAAATCCAAAATAACATCCAAAATAACATATTTTACCATTTTTGTCTGTCTGTCTGTCTGTCTGTCTGTTTGTTTGTCCCGGCTAATCTCTGAAATGGCTGGACCGATTTTGACGGGACTTTTATTGGCATGTAGCTGATTTAATAAGGAGTAACTTAAGCTACGTTTATTTTAGAAAAAATCCAAAATAACATTTTTTACAATTTTTGTCTGTCTGGGTGTCTGTTTGTTCCGGCTAATCTCTGAAATGGCTGAACCGATTTTGACGGGACTTTTATTGGCAGGTAGCTGATTTAATAAGGAGTAACTTAGGCTACTTTTATTTTAGAAAAAATCCAAAATAACATCCAAAATAACATATTTTACAATTTTTGTCTGGCTGTCTGTTTGTTTGTTCCGGCTAATCTCTGAAATGGCTGGACCGATTTTGACGGGACTTTTATTGGCAGGTAGCTGATTTAATAAGGAGTAAAACTTAGGCTACGTTTATTTTAGAAAAAAATCCTAAATATCCAAAATAACATATTTTACAATTTTTGTCTGTCTGTCTGTCTGTTTGTTTGTTCCGGCTAATCTCTGAAATGGCTGGACCGATTTTGACGGGACTTTTATTGGCATGTAGCTGATTTAATAAGGAGTAACTTAAGCTACGTTTATTTTAGAAAAAATCCAAAATAACATTTTTTACAATTTTTGTCTGTCTGGGTGTCTGTTTGTTCCGGCTAATCTCTGAAATGGCTGAACCGATTTTGACGGGACTTTTATTGGCAGGTAGCTGACTTAATAAGGAGTAACTTAGGCTACTTTTATTTTAGAAAAAATCCAAAATAACATCCAAAATAACATATTTTACAATTTTTGTCTGTCTGTCAGTTTGTTTGTTCCGGCTAATCTCTGAAATGGCTGAACCGATTTTGACGGGACTTTTATTGGCAGGTAGCTGACTTAATAAGGAGTAACTTAGGCTACTTTTATTTTAGAAAAAATCCAAAATATCCAAAATAACATATTTTACAATTTTTGTCTGTCTGTCTGTCTGTTTGTTTGTTCCGGCTAATCTCTGAAATGGCTGGATCGATTTTGACGGGACTTTTATTGGCAGGTAGCTGATTTAATAAGGAGTAACTTAGGCAACGTTTATTTTAGAAAAAAATACACCCCGGGCGAAGCCTGGAGCGCGCCGCTATACACTCTAAAAACATAACCCTCGTTGTGGCGCAGACGGGTAAAAATTTTTACTAGGTAACATAATTTACTACCTAAATAACAAAACACGCTTCATTGTTACTGAATTATCCTTCTACATTGTAAATAATTATAAATTTGTAGGTATTTGCAGTAAAGTAAGGCAGTCGACTATGTCGTGCCTTTGTCGTCTAGTCTCCATACTACTCTTTGCCATCTCTGTGCGGTCGATCTCTTGTAGAGGGTGGCGCGGGGAAATTCGCCTAATAATTCAAGGCCAAATCGGCGTTATACACCTTAATCACGAACATTTAGTTCAAACGGAAACATGGATATAATTAATAATGAAACAGAACAAAGACTATTATAATATATTTCAATTTCAACTGTTAACAAAACATTGGACGGAAATTCACGGATTGACGTAATCCAAAGTTTAGGGGATTATATATAGCGAAGGAAAATTTTAACCAGACAAATAAGATCTGTTCACTTTCTCACTTCAACAAACTGTCAACGTATAACAGAAAGCGTCGAGGTATTAATATATATAAGGAGGGGTCTTGGTAAAATGGACATATTTGGACCTTAAAGTTTAGTCAGATCAACTCCTGGCAAATCTTTCGCGGTGTCTAGTTAACAAACTCTCGGAGATCTTATCTGTCTCCTTTAATTAAAGTACAAAAAGCGCTTTAAATTATGCTCAGGTAAGACAGAGCAAACTCGGAGACAAATACTTGGAATTAGAATTTATTATCTTTACAACTATCTGAGATTGAGATATGGTTGGATTTTAATTTTCTGAAAAAGAAAATAGAAATCATACTTGTGAAGAATAGTTGGTATTCTTCACAAATAATCACAAATTCTCTAAAATAAATATACGGGTTTTTGGAAAACTTACAAAACTTATGAGGTTTACAAAAATATATTCAATATAGAAATATCTGAAGACATTTTCTAAGACATAGATATCTTTATTCAACGTGTCTCAAAACATATAAAAAAATCAAAAGAAAACATAAGACTTTAGGTAGAAAAATTTAGTAAACAAAACAAAGATAAAATTATTCCAATTCTGTTGGCGACTAACTTATTTATCTCCAATAAAAATTTATCGTAATCCTAATAATATTATAAAAAAAATCCATATTGTATGTTTGTTTGTTACTCAATCACGCAAAAACGGCTTAACGAATTTGAATTAAATTAGGCACACAGATAGTTTATTACATGGATTAACATGCAGGATACTTTTTATTATCGAAAAATGTTAGGTTCCTGTGGAATTTTCAAAAAACGAACTACAGCGCATACGAAGTTGCGGGCACAGCTAGTTATATATAATTCCTCTTACATTGTTGTAGTAAGTTATTGTTGTTAAGTAATCAAGCAAATAAATGCTATCCCACCGAAATACAGCTGTAATCAGAACTATCCTAATCTATTTAGCGCATCGTTTGGTAATAAATCTGCAGGGATTAAGGCTAAACGGCCTTCGATATCAGCATTAAGGCTCATCCTAATACGGTCTATATACAGATAAGAAGTGAAACTGTTAAATGTAAGTACGTTAATTAGAGATAGGGATGTTCCATATCAAGAGTAAAACTCGATTTATATGTCATACTACTTAGTAAAATAAAGTGATATAGTAAAATTGTTCTTGGCTAAAGCAGCCCTGAGGCTGGAATTTCCTTTTGTGTCGCTCTATGCACCGTAAAAAATTCCAAGTAATATCAAGACACACTCCGTTCCGCAGCTGTAAACCAGGCCATCGGTCTTAGAGAAGAACACCTAGAAATAGCAAGAATGCTGTTTTATAGCATTTTCCAAATTGGTATCTGAGTAGATTTTTGTAAAATTTATATTTTAAACAAATTAAAATGAGGACGATGAAATCAAACCTAGAAATTAGGAACTATTGAAACATTTGAAACTTACGAATATTAATTCCCCGCTGCTCGAAAACAACCCAAGCCTTTTTGGTAATGTTGAAACTTTTAAATTTTATGGATTCTAACTTTTGGAGCAAATTTATTCTTAGTTACTTTGAAATTCCTTTTAAATAAAATGAAACCAAACTTTACTAAATACAGTTCTAGCATATTTTTTCGAGATACAAATATTGTTTTTCTCGATACCTATCGTAAAATCATAACACAATTTTTCTGATGACCGATAAAAATGTTAAAAGTTCATCATCAATTAACCCAATTAATTGAATATTAAGAGGTTTTTCACGTTAGGTTATCGAGTAACATTTTTTTTATTAAATGTAAAATTCTCCATTTACATTAATATCATTGTCCTTTTAGACTTTTTAAAAACTTATTGTTTTGTTTTAAATTTAAAAAAAATGTTTTAAAAACTAAATACAATAATTAGTCAATAGATGTAAAAAATTACAAAAAACAGCTTATATATAAGTGTTTAGGTGATGACAGATTCAAGTCACCTGTCCCCCTTTAACCCCTTATACCTACTTTGTTTATCAAGGTCTGCAGCACACTGGGAGTACATGTACGTCTTACTGGCTATTCATCAAAGTGCGTCAATCTATCACTGTCGCGATGTCGCGGCTGCAACGGCCTTGTGAACTTGCTCCGATAACGAACAATCGAAGAGTTCGAATAGGTTCGAAGATTAATTGTGCTCGTGTAATGGTGGTAAACAATGGGACTAGCATGAATTTATTTAAGTTTCAATTCAAATTAATTGACTTCGAAAGAAATAACAGTATCATCCACAAAAGACATATCCAAATATATGTCGTTCAATACTACGTAACGAAAATTTTTGTAAGAGAAAATAGACTGTATTTTATAGTCAAATAGCGACTCGACCCCGACTTTGCATGGATGAGATTTTTACTGCAAATTATATGCATTAATGACAACCGTATCAAAATCTGTTGAGTGGTTTAGAAGTTAGCAGAGAAACAGACAGAAACGGACAGCGACTTTATTTAACAATTGTGTATAGATTAGATATAGACTAAAATATATTAGATATAAATAACACCTTGTTTGAATTTCGTGGTTTCCTTTTAGAAGCATATAGTTACAAATGTCCACCAGAAGGCGTTGTTTCTGGATTGAATTGAAGCTAAACTCAAATCATATAAAATTTGCACTCACACTAAACCTACGATTGGTTTAGACTGTTTTTTACATTTCTTATATAGCCAGATAAGCATAGAAATGTCACGAACTTTCTTAAGACAATTTATAGCTGCTCCATTGGTTAATTAATATTTATTATGTTGAACGAATCTCTTTTTTTTAAATTTTACCCCCTAACCTAGGATTACATAGAAACATGCTAAGTACATATTTTGTTACGTAACATTAGAGACGTTTCAAGTTCAGTAATTTTAGACGATGATTGACTAAAATATATAAATGTGAATGTTTGTGTGACGACGTTTGGATATTCGGTAATTTCTTACTTAATTGTGCGTAAACCATAATCCGGATTCGAATGACTTGGTACACACATATATCATGTCCCGAATTTATATATAGGATAATTTTTATCCGGGACATAAATTTATTCCTTAACTTATTCGATAGCATCCCGAAGAAAACCGCGCGTTACATCTAATCTAATAAGTTATAAGAGGACAATGACGATAATATAATACAGAGTAAGTAACAAGTTAATAATAAATTAACTTTAGAACATTACACTCCGTTACTTGAATATAACAACTCAAACGCAAGCCAAGTTTAAAACCACTGAACTAGAAGTGAAATTAATCCACTTAGATTCACAAACACCGCTGACAACTTGTGAACAAAACCGCAACTCAACACGTTAATGAGCTTTGCTCTTGTCTACCATTTTGGCAAGAGAATGCAACACTGATTTTTTAAATAAAGCTAGAATCTAAACTTTTGCGAGTAGGACATGGCGTGAGAGGAACCGTGGGTAACAGCCATTAAATGAAGTATAAAAATAAAATAAAACACACTAAGTAACGATGTGCTTATGTAACATAAGCGGGAAGTGCCATCACACCTCTCAATATAAATAGTACACCACGCTAGCTTACTGCTAATCCCACCTGCGCGACTTCACATGTCGTCCTTGATTGTTAATTCTTTGGGACACGTAGATTTTTTCGAGATGGTTTCCTAGAGCCATGCTCACACCATAACTTAAAATAGTAAAACACTCAAAGGTACAACGGGCCCGACTGAAATTCTAGCCTACATTTGTCGCTTCAGTAACTTTTCACTGGACATAATTTTACTCTTAATTGCTTTTTAATGGACAAGGAAACCATTTATAAGAAAGTTTAGTCAATTAAATATTTATCGAGATTTGTGAACCTCTACGAGACCTTTGAAAAGACCAACTAAAATTTCTTCATACAGCAAGGAAGAGGACATATTGTATCGTACATTTAAAGGCAGGGACAAATTAATATGCCCTTTTACAAGAGAGAGGATAAGCTAACATCATCTTTTCTTACAAAGGAAAGAACTCTTGAAAAATGACATCTATAAATGAATTTATCCAATAGCGTACTTTTTCTAATTTGCTTTACTTCTAAAAAGATCGTTTTATTTAGAACGCGACCCATTTTGCAGGGATCGGAAATTCTTCTCAGTTCCCCTTTTGGTAAGGTATTTAGTCCGACATCTTTATATAAGTAAATGTTATAAATTTCAATTTCCTCAAGGATATTGAAGAATATTATTTTCCATTTCAACTCAGCTCATTCCCGAGGTGAGTGCTTATACAATCTACATAAATTACGAAACTTACCCGTTGAACACAAAATTTAAGAATTTAGTCAATTGAAAATTCTTTCTAAAGTTACAATAAATAAGGACTCTTATAAAAGTATGTAATTTACACATTTTAATGTTTTTATTCACAGAAGACCTTGTATTGTTCTCTAAAAACTGATTGATACAACAAATTTCCAGTGCAATTGTGCCAAAGTTGTGGGTTTTTAGTGGGTAGAAGTCCCACATACCCCACCGATCTCCCCATGGCCGGCGGGAATCTGGTTCGTAGATTTTCTTACGAAAAAAAACGTATGTAAATGGTCAGTGAATAAAGACTTTTTTATCTATTTTTTTTATTTATTTTTATAAACATCTTATTGTTATTGATCTTAAAAATAGACTAAGCTGCAACGACTTTTATAATAAACTAGCTGGTGCCCACGACTTCGTCCGCGTTGAAAAATATTAAGTAGCCTATTCTGTGTCCCGTATGTCCAAATGTTTATCTACCAAGTTTCATGAAAATCACTTAATTCGTTTCAGAGTTATGGAGGAACACATACATACATACATACATACATACAGAAAAAAATTCTAAAAATCGTCAATTTAGTTTCAGTATCATGTATAGAGCCTATAAACACGATATCTCTGAAAACAAAGTAACTTACTCCATGACCGACCCTTACAGATTTATTATTAGTATTGATTGATTGATGATGATGATTGATCAATTAAGGATGCTTTCCGTTTTCATTTTCATACTCTGCTGGTATAATAATAATATTATTATTATTCTCTTTATTCATTCTTTTTCTTAACATTAAATTTTTTACAATATAAATATTTAAAAAAAACAATATATATTATAAAAAATTTAAAATTAGTATGCCGCAAGTAGCGGGGCAAGGTCCAAGCTACCGGTGGTTAGGGCTGCAGAGTGAGGAACCTCCTGACAATTCGTGCCGTGTCCAGAAGTACCGCCTTCTGTATCTGACCCTTGATCCATCCATCTAGCGAGAGACTCTTAAGATGTTGGTCGAGGCTCTTCGCTATAAGACCATTCGCCGATATGACTATCGGGACGATGATTGTCGAATCGACATTCCACATGGCGGTCACCTCGTGAGCCAAGTCTATGTACTTGGTAAGTTTGTCTTTCTCGGCTTTCACGAGGTTTTCGTCATGTGGAACAGTAATGTCAACAAGCATCGTCCGGCGTTGGGATCGGCCAATAACCACGATGTCAGGTTTATTGGCGACAATAGTTCTGTCCGTGATTATTGAACGATCCCAATAGAGCGTGGCATGACCATTTTCGAGAACGGGCGCAGGCATATATTTGTAATATGGTACTTCAAATTCAACAAGGTGATATTGAAGAGCAAGTTGTTGGTGAATAATTCTGGCTACTTGGTTATGTCTGTGCAAATACTCGCCATTAGCAAGATGAGAACAACCGGAAATAATATGTCTCAATGATTCTCCTGGACGGTGGCATGCTCGACAAATGTCTACCGTACCGTCTTTGAGAATATATTTCCGGTAGTTTCTCGTCTTGATAACTTCGTCAGCTATTGCACAGACAAAACCTTCGGTTTCCCCAAAGAGGTCACCGAAACGTAGCCAGTTTATTGAAGCGAGCGGGTCTACATCGGGTCCGGTGAGGGCTCGATAGAACCGCCCGTGCAATTCCTTGCTCTTCCATATCTCCCTGCGATTCTCGGTACTCAAAATTATTGGCTTGCGCCAGTTCTCCTTAGATAAGCAAAGCGGAGTGAGGTTTTTGTCAACTGTCACGACATCATGATGTATCCCGCAATCGATGTTAAGGAAATATTCCCTGAGACTGCATATTTCTCGGTTATGAAGGTCCTTGGCATTCAGAAAGCCGCGGCCCCCCAGTTTCCGAGGGATATACAGTCTCATAACAGACGAGCGCGGTTGTAACATCCGATGTATGGTGAGCAGTTGACGAATCCTTCTGTCCAAGGCATCTAGTTCAGTCTGTGTCCATCTTAGTATGCCAAAGGAGTAGGTTAACAAAGGCATAACCCAGCTGTTGAAGGCGCGCACTTTATTGCCACCCGATAAAAGACTCTTAAGTACTTTTGTCAGGCGGGAAAAGAAGCGCTCCTTCACCATCTGTTTTATGTCCTTATCAACGATACCCAACGACTGTGACATACCAAGATACTTGTAGGTTTCGGTTTCAGATAGAGATTTAAAGGTCACTTCAGTGAGTTGTAAATTAGAAGAATTTACAACCTTGCCCCGCTGTACATCCATAACCGCACACTTATCTACACCAAACTCCATCTTTATAGAGTTGCTAAAAGTTTCAGTTATTTTTAACAACTCTAACAGATCCTGGCGTTTGGATGCAAATAGTTTGAGATCATCCATGTACAGTAGGTGAGAAATGACCTCTCCCTCTTTCCGTAACCTATAGCCTAGTTTTGAATCCTTCAGTAATGTGCTGAGAGGATTCAAAGCTAGGCAAAACCACAGTGGACTCAGGCTGTCGCCTTGGAAGATACCTCGCTTGATACTTATCTCATCTTGCGGACTAGAGACGCTCTGTAGGCTGCCTGGTTGACGAAGAACTGTGGTCCATTGCTCCATGCAGGTACTTAAGAAAGATCTCAGAGTTGGATTAATTTTATACAACTCCAAAATCCTTCTCAACCATGAATGGGGCACCGAGTCATAGGCCTTCTTATAATCAATCCAAGCTGTCGACAGAGTCCCTCTGTTCCGCTTGACATTTTGACAAATGGTCATGTCTATGAGGAGGAGCTCCTTAGTACCACGGGACCCAACTCTACAACCATTCTGAGCTGGGGCCAAAACGTTGTTAGTAACAATATGAGAATTAATTTTTAACCTCAGAATGGATGTGAGTAGTTTGTAAATTGTTGGTAAACATGTAATGGGTCTATAGTTCTTAGCTTCCGTGGTACTACCTGATTTGTGGAGCAGGAAGGTGGTGCCAGTTGTAAACAAACTAGGAAGAGCACCGATATCGAGGGCTCTTTGAAATTGCATTGCCAAACATTCGTGTGAGCATCGAAACCATTTAATCCAGAAGTTGTGCAATCCATCCGGTCCAGGACTTTTCCAGTTCTGGGCTGCATGAATAGCACAACTAACATTATCGGGACTGATGGTAATATCCTCCATGGGTTCGATGGGTTCACATGTCTGTTTGACAATGTTTATCCAATCGCCCTCCGTGTGCTCGTCGGAGATCGACCAGATGTCGCGCCAAAAGTTCATCATAGCGTCTGCATCTGGGCGCTGTCCGGCGTTCACACCATTATCAGTTCCCTCCCATTGTCTGTACACCTTCCTTTGATCACTTTGAAAGAGACGATTCTGTCTGTACCTGTGCACCCGTTCTTTGTATCGTCTCACACGGTTTGCCAACGCATAGACTTTCTGTTTAAAATAGTCAATGCGTTCCGTTGCCGAGGCTAAGTAGTCCTTTGATTTTATACTTGTTCCTACAAACGCCTGGGCAACGAAACGCATAACTTTGGGTCTATGATTTCCCCTTTTAAATGAAATTAATTTAGCGATGAGAGTCCTAAACTTACCGATACGTCGCTCGATTCGTACTTGCCATGCAGGGGCATCCTCGGCGTCACGCGTTGCCCTGTCATTGTTTAAAAATCTGACACGGGCAACGCGACACGCCGCGATGGCCCCACAATACAGAATCGAGTGAGTATCAGTTAAGTCTCTGCTGGTCTTTATGTAAGGGGTCAGCAGAGTGTTTAGGGCTCCCATCAATGCAATGTTTTGTCTATGCATTGGCAAACGCGGTAGACGTGGTCTGTCTTTAGGTTTGGTACGATACTGTACAATCGTCTCCTCCAAAGCCCTCCTCAATTTCTCTTTCGTCTCGGTACTTACATTCGTGCTCGCACAATCTGTTTCCTGATCAACAGGATCATTAGGTGACGCTGCCGATATTGGGATACCAGTTGATTCTGGTATCGGCAGGGCGGCGGGTAGATCTGTCGGTGTAGATATTGCGCGAGCATGTAGTGAGTCCGAGCGTAGCCGATCAAGTGCAGACTGGTCCAACAGTTGGCATCGTTGGATAGCCCGCACCTGATCCGATAATCGTTGAGCGGTGACGGTGACGGCTGGTTCAAGGGCCTGAAACAGAGAGAGCATCCTGACACGGTACGCCGTCAGTTTAGTACCCCCCTCTGTGGCCCCGTAATAGGCCCGCATGCAGTTCTCATTCATTGCTTGAGTCCATCGCATGCGGCGCACTACACCACCGGTAGCGAGGGCCGGGCGCGAGGCGGATTGTCTCGCAGGCCCCAAGCGTGCCGGTAGTGGTGGTCGTCCTCGTCGCGCAGGTCTTCTTGGCGGCGAAGGCGGTTTTGGCCCGTCATCATCACTCGACGTGCTCTCACCATCGGCTGTTAAAAATTCCTCCGCCGAAGAGCACGGAGACGACGATACGGGCGGTGGTGGAAGGTGTGCGCATCGTCCCGCTATTCTTTTTCGTAGTTCCATTATTATTCACTTCTTTAAATTGTATTATATATATACATTATATAATAGGGTCTCATATTCATTTCTAATCGTTTTTTATCCATTTTCATAAAATATTGTTTCAAATTTTTCTATTTTCCATACATATAATTTTATTAAACTCTGACGTAAATGTTTGACATGTTATTCATGTTCTAGATTCGCAATATAACAGTGATTCCGGATTCCTTCACTTGAAATATTTAATTTATCACCTTTATTATACACCAATAAAACATTAAATATTATAAATAATAGGAAAAAATAAGCAAAATAAAATAAAAACACAAAATATTACAGTGAAAATAATAAACCACGACTGTCAGTTATTATTATTATTATTATTATTATTAAGTCGTCTCCGTGCTCTTCGGCGGAGGAATTTTTAACAGCCGATAGTGAGAGCACGTCGAGTGATGATGACGGGCCAAAGCCGCCTTCGCCGCCAAGAAGACCTGCGCGACGAGGACGACCACCACTACCGGCAAGCTTGGGGCCTGCGAGGCAATCCGCTTCGCGCCCGGCCCTCGCTACCGGTGGTGTAGTGCGCCGCATGCGATGGACTCAAGCAATGAATGAGAACTGCATGCGGGCCTATTACGGGGCCACAGAGGGGGGTACTAAACTGACGGCGTACCGTGTCAGGATGCTCTCTCTGTTTCAGGCCCTTGAACCAACCGTCACCGTCACCGCTCAACGATTATCGGATCAGGTGCGGGCTATCCAACGATGCCAACTGTTGAACCAGTCTGCACTTGATCGGCTACGCTCGGACTCACTACATGCTCGCGCAATATCTACACCGACACAGGATCTACCCGCCGCCCTGCCGATACCAGAATCAACTGGTATCCCAATATCGGCAGCGTCACCTAATGATCCTGTTGATCAGGAAACAGATTGTGCGAGCACGAATGTAAGTACCGAGACGAAAGAGAAATTGAGGAGGGCTTTGGAGGAGACGATTGTGCAGTATCGCACCAAACCTAAAGACAGGCCACGTCTACCGCGTTTGCCAATGCATAGACAAAACATTGCATTGATGGGAGCCCTAAACACTCTGCTGACCCCTTACATAAAGACCAGCAGAGACTTAACTGATACTCACTCGATTCTGTATTGTGGGGCCATCGCGGCGTGTCGCGTTGCCCGTGTCAGATTTTTAAACAATGACAGGGCAACCAGTGACGCCGAGGATGCCCCTACATGGCAAGTGCGAATCGAGCGACGTATCGGTAAGTTTAGGACTCTCATCGCTAAATTAATTTCATTTATAAGGGGAAATCATAGACCCAAAGTTATGCGTTTCGTTGCCCAGGCGTTTGTAGGAACAAGTATAAAATCAAAGGACTACTTAGCCTCGGCAACGGAACGCATTGACTATTTTAAACAGAAAGTCTATGCTTTGGCAAACCGTGTGAGACGATACAAAGAACGGGTGCACAGGTACAGACAGAATCGTCTCTTTCAAAGTGACCAAAGGAAGGTGTACAGACAATGGGAGGAAACTGATAATGGTGTGAACGCCGGACAGCGTCCAGATGCAGACGCTATGATAAACTTTTGGCGCGACATCTGGTCGGTCTCCGACGAGCACACGGAAGGCGATTGGATAAACATTGTCAAACAGACATGTGAACCCATCGAACCCATGGGGGATATTACCATCAGCCCCGATAATGTTAGTTGTGCTATTCATGCAGCCCAGAACTGGAAAAGTCCTGGACCGGATGGATTGCACAACTTCTGGATTAAATGGTTTCGATGCTCACACGAATGTTTGGCAATGCAATTTCAAAGAGCCCTCGATATTCCTGCTCCACAAATCAGGCAGTACCACGGAAGCTAAGAACTATAGACCCATTACATGTTTACCAACAATGTACAAACTACTCACATCCATTCTGAGGTTAAAAATTAATTCTCATATTGTAACTAACAACGTTTTGGCCCCAGCTCAGAATGGTTGTAGAGTTGGGTCCCGTGGTACTAAGGAGCCCCTCCTCATAGACATGACCATTTGTCAAAATGTCAGGCGGAACAGAGGGACTCTGTCGACAGCTTGGATTGATTATAAGAAGGCCTATGACTCGGTGCCCCATTCATGGTTGAGAAGGATTTTGGAGTTGTATAAAATTAATCCAACTCTGAGATCTTTCTTAAGTACCTGCATGGAGCAATGGACCACAGTTCTTCGTCAACCAGGCAGCCTACAGAGCGTCTCTGGTCCGCAAGATGAGATAAGTATCAAGCGAGGTATCTTCCAAGGCGACAGCCTGAGTCCACTGTGGTTTTGCCTAGCTTTGAATCCTCTCAGCACATTACTGAAGGATTCAAAACTAGGCTATCGGTTACGGAAAGAGGGAGAGGTCATTTCTCACCTACTGTACATGGATGATCTCAAACTATTTGCATCCAAACGCCAGGATCTGTTAGAGTTGTTAAAAATAACTGAAACTTTTAGCAACTCTATAAAGATGGAGTTTGGTGTAGATAAGTGTGCGGTTATGGATGTACAGCGGGGCAAGGTTGTAAATTCTTCTAATTTACAACTAACTGAAGTGACCTTTAAATCTCTATCTGAAACCGAAACCTACAAGTATCTTGGTATGTCACAGTCGTTGGGTATCGTTGATAAGGACATAAAACAGATGGTGAAGGAGCGCTTCTTTTCCCGCCTGACAAAAGTACTTAAGAGTCTTTTATCGGGTGGCAATAAAGTGCGCGCCTTCAACAGCTGGGTTATGCCTTTGTTAACCTACTCCTTTGGCATACTAAGATGGACACAGACTGAACTAGATGCCTTGGACAGAAGGGTTCGTCAACTGCTCACCATACACCGGATGTTACACCCGCGCTCGTCTGTTATGAGACTGTATATCCCTCGGAAACTGGGGGGCCGCGGCTTTCTGAATGCCAAGGACCTTCATAACCGAGAAATATGCAGTCTCAGGGAATATTTCCTTAACATCGATTGCGGGATACATCATGATGTCGTGACAGTTGACAAAAACCTCACTCCGCTTTGCTTATCTAAGGAGAACTGGCGCAAGCCAATAATTTTGACTAGCGAGGACCGTAAGGAGGTATGGAAGAGCAAGGAATTACACGGGCGGTTCTATCGAGCTCTTACAGGACCCGATGTAGACCCGCTCGCTTCGGTAAACTGGCTACGCTTCGGTGACCTCTTTGGGGAAACCGAAGGTTTTGTCTGTGCAATAGCTGACGAAGTTATCAAGACGAGAAACTACCGGAAATATATTCTCAAGGACGGGACGCTCGACATTTGTCGAGCATGCCACCGTCCCGGAGAATCACTAAGACATATTATTTCCGGTTGTTCTCATCTTGCTAACGGCGAGTATTTGCACAGACATAACCAAGTAGCCAGAATTATTCACCAACAACTTGCTCTTCAATATCACCTTGTTGAGTCTTCTGTACCATATTATAAATATGAACCTGCGCCGGTTCTCAAAAATGGTCATGCGACGCTCTACTGGGATCGCTCCATAATCACGGACAGGACTATTGTCGCCAATAAGCCTGACATCGTGGTTATTGACCGATCCAAGCGCCGGACGATACTTGTTGACATCGCTGTCCCGCATGACGAAAATCTCGTGAAAGCCGAAAAAGACAAGCTCACTAAATACATAGACTTGGCTCACGAGGTGACCGCCATGTGGGATGTCGATTCGACCATCATCGTCCCGATAATCGTATCAGCAAACGGTCTTATAGCGAAGAGCCTCGATCAACACCTCGAGAGGCTCTCACTAGATGGCTGGGTCAAGGGACAGATACAGAAGGCGGTACTTCTTGACACGGCACGAATTGTCAGGAGGTTCCTCACTCTGCAGCCCTAACCACCGGTAGCTTGGGCCTTGCCCCGCTACCTGCGGAATTCTAGTTTTAGGTTTTTTATGATATTTATTGTTTTTTTTAATATTTATTGTAAAAAATTTAGAATTAAGAAACAAAATAAATAAAGAGAATAATAATAAAGTTCTTTATTCGGGTTACTTGGACCCAAAGTGTTAGTATACATCTTACAAAATCTATAGTTAGTACACACACATTTATACACAACATAAACTTAACTTTAACTTATTTTATTTTATTTTCACTTAAGACTAGCCTCTCTCCACATGCATCATCATACAATGGTTCATGTAAAGAGAGTCCAGTCTACCCGCTATCATAGCCAAGACGCGATTGGGGCTGAAAATTAATGGAATTTAATTTTTCACCACACTAGTTCGAAAAGAGCCACTTTGTTACTGGAAACTAGTGAGAAAAAGTCCATTTTGCTCAGTGAATAAAAGTGTGTTTTTAATTTGGAAGGCTGCGAATTGGATTTTTTAATTTCAATACTCAACTCAGAAGTTATAACTTGAAATTTTATTTTATCAGTAGCAATATTTTTACACGCCGTAGGTACCTATTGTTGTTTTTAAACATATTGGTATAATTATATAGCTTATTTTGTGTATTTTGTGTGGTACAGCAAAAAGTGGTATGTATAATAGCATTTATTTTTAGTGCCTCCGAATCCTTCACTGAGCACAGAATGATCGCTAAATCGCTAAATCGCAAAAATCGCTAAGTTCGTGATTCAATCACAGAATACTTACTTGTAACTCGATAGTCGTTTCAAACAGCAATTTTGTTCTTTTGTTAAATGATTTAGTCACAATTGGTGTAAGCTTTTCTAATATGATTTTAAGTAGTTAATAAAAATTCAGTTTCCATTCAAAGTTCAAAAATCTATACTAAAATAATCAAACTGAAGAGTTTGGTTGAAGGCCTTAACTCTAGAGCTACCAGTCGGATTTTTAAAATTCTTTTCGCTTTTGATATCCTATTTCTTAAGGAAGGTTATAAGGCTATTCATCACCACGCTATGATCCTTCAACGCAGAGGTAGGTGAAACTTCAGGACACGGTTAGTTGAAACAGTGGGATACGGTATAAGTTAAATAGTATGAGGATACTATGATCTATCACATTTCACGCCGTATCACAACCGCACACATGCTTTATATATTTTGCCGTTAGTCTTATACCCTATGCCTATAAAACAACCATCCATCTAAAACATAAGAGGAATATATAAAGTGGCATATAAGTAATGTGATGCTAAAAATAATGAACAAAATTCGACGTGGCCAAACGTAAAAGATATTTGAAACGAGAAAAATGATACAGCCTTTCATTTTATATCAAATCTCCATGCAGATCAAGTTATAGTGGTTACCTTTAGTATTATGTATTCATTCAATATCGTCTTTGGTATGAGATCTCATTGATTGTGACAACCAGAGGATGGGATATTGTATCTATTATGTAAAATACTACCTACGTAAGTAGGTGCTTTTTGTGAAAATCAATTATTTACTCTAGAGTGGAACAGATGTGGTATCAACATTGTAAATATATAAACGAGGCTTTCCTGTTTTTTCTTTTATAAAATTATTGTTCAGCTCTTTCGTAGGTAGTTCGAGTGGAATTTATGGAACAAGGAACTAAGGTCTCGTCTCGGTATAAATCGGTTGGTAATAAATTAAATTAACCTGTCTTCTAGAACGCAGCATAGCATAGGAAACCTGGCGTGCTGACAGCAACTTCACTCGCTGGTTACTTAACAAAGATTATAATAAAATTAAAAAAATTCTTATCTTAAATACTTGCTTGACAACAAAGTTAACGTTTTCATGTCAATCTTATTCACAACCTTAATGTAATGTGACAATAGAAAATAGAGAGTTCCAAAATCATACTTACTGTGCTTCGTTCCTTTTCTTAATACACATTGCCTCTTTGTGGAGGAAATGTATTCGAAATCACATTTTAGAGATTTCCTTTTACGGTTTACTCTGCGGTCGGGGTCAATTTGATCTGAACTAGCACAAGTTATTTTATTTTATTGTTTAGTCTATAATGAGTATACTAATATTGTAATGAAAAAGTTTATCAACTTTTTTTTGTTTGCTGTTCTTAACATAAACTTGAACGAATTTTATTAAAACTGGTATTGAAATTGTCCTGGATTAACCAATGGGATACTTTTTAAACCGCTGTAGTTCGTTAATAACACAGCTGTTTTTTTATTTCATTTGTGAAATAGCAATGATTTTATCATTCTCGAACGGCAAAAAATATCATCAGGCATGCTCTAGAAGGTGTTCTCGGGACATGGCTGTTTCGGGAGCTATCTCCATCGGGTGGCTCGTAGGGAGCCAACTCCAGAGTGCCACTCGTGTGCATGCGCTGAGGACAGCGCACAGCACACTCTTGCGGAGTGCCCTAGATGGTCGGCGCAGCGAACTGAGCTCGCTGCGACCATTGGACTTGACTTCTCTTTGCCGGCCGTAGTGAAAGCTATGGTCGGCAGCAGAGCCGCTTGGCGAGCGATTCAATCCTTCTGCGAAGATGTCATCTCGCAGAAGGAGGCGGCGGAGAGAGAGCGGGAGGACGACGTCCTGTCCCATCCCCTCCGTCGCCGTCGAACTGGACGCAGGAGGCTGGCGTACGCTCGCCACCTGGATCCCTGACAGGACTAGGGCGGTAGATGGGGACTCTACCGCCCGTTTCATCCTGAGAGGCACGGCGCACTTTGGCAGTTCGGGTGCGCCGTCCTAATGAGCAGTGTCCGGTTACGGACCCCCGCGGCGGAGTTGCGGAAGAGTGTTCGTCCGACCTCGCAACTTCGCCTTATAGCGGACGCGAAGGACGTCAAGAGGTTTAGTCGGTAGGTCTTCCCCAATACCATCTCGGGGCAGGAGTCCGACATAACCCATCGGTCTGTCCCCAGGCCGGTGGGTATCCATGATGGATTCCTCTTGTAAAAAAAAGGCATGCTCTAGAAGACTATACACGTTCGAAGAAAAGAAATACCTCTCCTAGTACAGTCATACTTAGAAAATTTAAGATTTTATAGATTTAGAAGCATTTATAAGAGAAGCCGGTTTTATAAACATGTGTAGGCCGTTGGACTTACTGTATTGAGATTCTGTGTTGGAAGTTACCTTAATTTTTGTTTATTTATATTGAAAATATTGGTTTCCAATTTTAATTACGTGTGAAATGTGATTCCATCCTGCTTAATATTTTTTGAAGACTGGTTTCACCCTTTCACTACACAATTCGGCATTTTCACTAGTAAATATTTTATTTAATAAGGTAAGACGTAATTTGAGGCGTAGTGCGTGTAATTGTGTAAGTACACAGCAAAAGCATAGTTTTACCGGCTTCACTCTGCCGTCCACAGGACTCTAGCTTTAGTACTTATTTTATTCGTATCGATTTGAAACCTTCAGCTTCGATTTGAAGACCTGTGAAGGTAGGGTGTGTCGGACTTCTTACACTGGAGAGACTATGTAATTATACATTTCGCTGATACCAGATAAACAGATACATAATATGTACAGACGTCAGGCAAATACGGAAACATCCTGACGTAGCAGCGATTCATTTTAAATATTCACAAAGAGGTGTAACACAGAATATTTTATCACATAATATTTGTGTCCCTCCTCTGTATTCTCACTTGTAAAGAAAAACATCTAGAGACTTGTAGATTGAGATTTATTTCAAAAATAATTTGTGCCAGTCTTGTAACTCATGTCAAACATATAATGCCAACATGTGTGGTAAAAGTTCTTATTTCTTATCTTTCATTGGAAGAAATAAAATACTTTTCCGAAAGTCTAATAAACAAACTTTCCGAAGTCATGAAAAATTATCTTTTATAGTGAAATAAACACGGTGAAAAGTTTAAGTAAACCAAAATTAAAATTATCAACAAATATTCAACAATATTTTTTCATACAGCAATAGTTATAATGGCAAATCACAGGCGCCATACTAACTTACTTACGTTAAAAATATTGTAAAATTTTGTCACGATGTCACGTATCATTCATATACGGGCGGGTATCATGTCGTATAAAATATATCACATACATGTACACAGATTCCGATCAGGATATATAACCAAACATAACGGAGGTCATAACCGTCAGTACACACAAAATTTATGGCACCACCATAATTTTTGTTACATCCGCTGTATCTGCGCCATTTATTGGGAACATTACAGCAGTATCCGACGCAAGATTATTGCGGTCGCTCTGATTGTCTCTCTCATCGACGCCATTACAAAAAGTAAGCCGTATTGTTATCTTAAAATTAAAATTCTAGTTTAATCCGAAGAGAGGTCGTTCTTCACCCATCTGTTTACAAGACGAAAAACATATTTTATCTATTGTTATATATAAGAAAATACGAATAAATAGTGATTGTGTTGCCTATTAAAATATGCTCATGGATATTCTTAATGAAAAAAAATCTTATAGCTGCTATTCTGCGCCCTTCTTTATTATATTGCACAATACGCTTCTCCGATTTTCATAGGCTTCTCCATTTTTTTAAAATAAAGAATTTTTAAAATCAACAGTATGTAGTTTGAGTTTATCCATTACAATCAAAGATACAGACATACAAAAAATAAATCTCCTCTTTATAATACTAGTGTAAACTACACAGTAACAGTCACATGAATATTTACTTTATAATCTTTTTTCAAATATATACTTATAGATTGTAATTAAAACACATACAATAATAAAAACATAAAACCGTAGCACACAAAGTAAGTCAGAGTTTATATGCTCATATGTACCGGTACCTACCGGGCCATACGCATCATTTCCATTATAAGTTCGTTATTTCTCTTTAATCACTAATAACGATCGTTAGGGTACTAGTCAATATATATAAATATATACATATACCTACTCACTTTTGCTTAAAAAGTCGCAGTAACCGTTAGGAATTGAACTCTGGAGCTTGTTGACTAATAAAATTAGGTACTTGGGACAAACAGTCCAATTAGGTAGAGCCAACTTCGAGAAGGAGGCCAATCGACGAATCCAGCTCGGATGGGCAACATTCAGGAAGATCCGCGACATCTTCTCTTCTAAAAATTCCTCAGTGTCTCAAAACAAAAGTTTTCGATCAATATGTGATTACTTTGCCACTGACGTCATATGGCGCTGAGTCGTTGTTTCTATCTATGTATTGTACCTCGTAAAAAAGTTCAACGTCGCTCAATGAGTTATGGAGAGGACTATGCTCGGGGTTACACTACGTGATCGATCAGGAATTTGGAGATCAGTAGACGAACAAAAGTAACTGACATAAGCCGGTGGATCAGTAAGTTGTAGTAGCAGTGGGCAGGATACATAGTATGAAAAGCCGACAGCGGCTGAAGTTAGAAGGTTTTCAAGTGGGGGCCACGGACCGGCAACACAAGGCGGATCCAGGCCGATTCTGACCGGTAATATTGGAAAATTATGGGGGAGGCAAAATAAGTCTTCAGTTTTATAAGCGAAACTGTGTCTTTTATGGTTTGTTCCTGAAATGTTTTTTCAATGTTTGTAAATTTTCCTTTAATGATGATCACGCTAAGCGGTAAAGATTACAATAAGACAATATTAACTTAGTTTAACTTGTATTAATTTATTGTTAATAGATATTAACGGGGAGATTTTATTGAGACAAAGAATCCTCACAAATGACATGTATAAATGATATTTGTATTTATGTAAATACCTAATACTCGTATATATTGTATACACGGCGATCTGCCATGTTGATACTTTTTCGATTAAACCTTAGCAGTGTCTTTTTATAGTCTATTTAAATTTAATGGATCCAACACACATAATACTCCTGAATAATAAATATGGTCTGGAATTTACTGTCTTCAGAAGTGAATTAATAAATTACTTTTCACCTTGAAACCATTTCCTTCGCCTACTTGTTCTTTTACAAAGGGAAAACAAGGCCGTAGACAATTTTACGACAAAGGAAGACGGAATGTCTCAAAGCTTAAATATTCAGGTTACTGAACTTCGAAATGTGGTTTGCATGAGATACCACAATTTATGGAACGGCGATATTGCTTTATCAAGGATACATCACGGAACGTTATGATATTATATTTCATGACTCCAATACCAAACAAATTTTTTTTAATTCCATTATAAAAACCTAAAATATGTAAGAAGAACAAACCATGGAACCAATATTTAAAAAAATTATGTTTGGCGACAGCTTTGCTTTAACTTTGAGAATTAATAGACTAATTTTTATTTCATATTATACTAGCTGTTGCACGCGGCATCGCCCGCGTAACTTTATAAAATATAGCCAATGTTACTCGCGATGATATAGCTTCCCAACAGTGAAAGAATTTTTCAAATCAGTCCAGTAGTTTCGGAGCATTTTCAATGCAAACAAACAATCAAATCTTTCCTCTTTATAATATTAGTATAGATATGCATTGATACCAAAGAGGCACAAAACAATTAATTGAAGTCCAAAGACAAAAGGAAACCCAAATTTAGGACCTTAGACTCAACATGGTTATAGTGAGTTAGAGCTCACTAAAGCAAGCAAGATAAACTTGATCGACGGCTTTTCTCCATTCATTTTTTTCGTTTTTATTACAGATACCCCAGAAATAACACATCGTCAAATTTCAGTATGGAAATTGCCTACTTATCAGGATCCGATAAGCTTCTCTTATATTATGATTTATTCACTAACTTATTATTCAGGCATTTGTGTGAAGGTAAAATAATAATATTTTACGTCGGATTAAATCCACACAGGTAAGGAAGTCTCAGGAAACGACATAGGTATACCGGGAAACGGAAATTGTAAATTGTGAATTGTATTTGTGCTAGATACAAAATTTCCTTTCGATCTACGTATGTATATTTTTATATTTAGTTCATATTAATACACGAGTACAACCAACGTCATAACTGATGTAAAATTAATACGTCACAACGCGAAGTGTATCATTAACACCTACACAAAGTGGACAATTTTCTTCTATATCACTTTACTAAAGCCGTGGTCACAGAGACGAATTGTGAAATCAATACAAAATTCGTTAATATTTTTGATAGTAATCGTCATTAGCAACATAATAACCACTCGACGTCTTTTTAATCATAAATGCCATTATTATTATTTCTAATCCCAATTGTTCTTCCTTATCGTAAAATGAATATTCACTAAATTTTCTCTAGATTTCCACAAAAATTAATACTAGAATTTTCCTCTTCTGGAAAAAATACAATTTTGTCTTGCCAATGTGAATACAATCCTATATGCAGCACCCCTGTTATCAAGCGATGTTGTGCAGCCTTTAATTAATGAACGTTGGTCTCTTAGTAATTATATTGCAACATCATATAGGTACATACGTACATGGATATTGTTAGAACAAACAGAAGCTGTAATTATTACACGCATTAACAAGAATGTGAGGATCTATTGTTGACGTTTAAATAACCAATTTAATGTAAGCAGATGCCTACATTGTACATTGTAATGAGATGAATTAAGTTAGTGAATACGATTTTTCTAATAGTTCTAATAGGAATTAGGACATAATAGAAAAGTGGATCAATAATCAAATAATCTTGGTGTTTCCTTATTTGCTAAAAATAATTAAAAAAGCTGAAAATATATCAGTTTCACTTTTAAAAGTACCAGGGTCACAGGTAGGGTTGCCAACCATACTTTATAATTACGTATTCTACTTTATTTATGATAAATATGCGAAAATACTTTATTTCGATTCTTTACTGTTATGCGCAAAACACTCTTTATGCGGAATTTCCGAATGGTTTATCGAAATAAAAGCACGATTGGTGCGCGAACGTAGTGGGTACTCACCCTAAGATAAAATAGAATAAAATTGTTTTAAAATGAAAAATAGCAATATATATATATAATGTGATAAATTAAACAATTAATTAAATTTATATTATTACCTTTACATATACTTCAAAATGCACATGATAACTTACCGAATATAAAAAAAATATCTTTTTTCAATAATGAATGTGGAGTAAAGCTTAGATTGTAATATTAGATTTAAAACTTTTAAAAAGCAGCAAAAATTGCTAAAAGTACCAAAAAATATATGTATTTAAAACAATAAAAACTTAAATTTGAAAAATACTCTTTTTTTTTCTTGCAAACACTAATTTTCTTATTAAAAATATTAAATACGTTATTTTTTTTTTAAAGTTGGCAACCCTATCACAGGACGAGTAAGTGGCTTCAACTTTCGTTATTAAATTGAATGGCAGCTCAGTGGCCAGTCTGAGCAACTACGTAATTAGTTTCGGTAATAAACTCGGAATCGTCGTGGCTGTTATCGAGCTCCCCTATTTTTAAATATCCTTAAAGAGTCTCCTTCATTTCTAACGTCTAATATTTGTTAAAAACTGTACTAAAATAAATTGGTCCCTTATTAGGTTCCTAAAATCCAGAATTCCTTCAAATGAATGTGTCTCGTGTATTTAGCAATAAAACTGTCTGGATCATTTGTTCTGATAACAAAGACAAAAGTAGTTGCCTAATTTACTCATTCATATTACTTACAACTTGTTTTTGTTTTGATGATGAAAAGGAAGATTTATATTGTCTGTTTGTATGTCAGCAGTAAATTACATGTTCTGTAGTCAAAACATGTCTATTAGAAGTTCTAGATATCGACAGAAATCATTGTAGGTACCTACTTAAATTTTTTGGTCCCTTGGGAGAGTAGCAATATAGTGCTACTTTCTGTCTTGCTAACTCAGGATAATTACGGGAAGATGGATACACGAGAGAAAGGAGAGAGATAATAAGCTATAGAAGGACCACTGTCTCATAGAGAAATCTAGCTTGAATAGCGAGATTATAATAAGCCGCTTTTGTACCTACTAAAAGGAGTAGCAAAGTATTTTATTTCTGTTCACCATACCTAATTTCTTCCATAATCGTCATAATAATTGGCTTGCTCGCGTTGTATATACTTCAACAGCTAGAGCTATAAAAGATCCTATTTCATACTGAAGAACATTCTCTACTTTCTTCCTTACCTTAGCTTCTTACTATTTAACTATCGATGGAGTTTTAACTAATTTAATTAATTTAACTATTGTGTAACGAAGCCAGAAAATATTTTCTCTTACTTTTATACTTTTGGGAGCGAAACGACATTCCGCAAGATTAACGTCTTAGACAGTATATTCTAAGACTTTAGATTCAAAGAATATACGTATAAAATGTAAAGTATATACGTATATGTTTAAAAATAACTACGTATACGTATGTTATTTCGATTTGACACTTAAAACAAATGATTTTGTGTTGCTTTGTAAGCCAAGATTTATTTTAGTGATTTATAATATCAATATAATTTCAATTTCTCAAAAAAAAATGAAAATTAAGAAACGACATTTAAAGTTTATCGTGTAATACATTACTACAATTACGAAAGATGTCTTTTTTTGTCATCCAATCAGAATTAATATGTTGTATTTATTTAACTACGTACACGTTTAATTAAAAAAACATAGAAAGGGACAAAATTCAAAATTAAGGAACGCGTCTTAAAACATTTAGAGCTATCGCGTCGCGCATCTCACGTTTCGAAAAACCATGTATCGAAAAACTTTCAGTATGATAAACTTTCAGTGGTCTCAATAATGAACCAGAAAGCTCTAACATTTCATATTAATCTTTATACCGCAACACTGGTCAGTAATAATTATGGGAGGAATATTCTTACATTATAATCCAAGAGGTCACGGATTACGTTCGTTCTATTTATTTGTCCCACAGTGTATCACCCCACGAGAGCTGTATTACGGTATATTTATTCACATTTGCTATTACCACGATATATTACCAACATTAACATTATTATAGGACGACGGCGTTTAGTAGATGTAATAATGCCCCTATTTTTCCAGGGGCCAAAAATATGTAGAAAAGCTTAACGCATTTTTGTATTTTTTATGTCAATTAGGATAAAAAAATTGTTTATTAAATTTTATTTATTTTGCCACTAGTTGTAAATATCTATATAAATATATCTTATATTTATTGCAAAAGTTGTTGTTTACAAGTTAATATTTTCATAATCAATTCTAATAATAAATCTGTAAGGGTCGGTCATGGAGTAAGTTACTTTGTTTCAGTATACATGATACTGAACCTAAATTGACGATTTTTAGATTTTTTTCTGTATGTATGTATGTATGTTCCTCCATAACTTTGAAACGAATTAACTGATTTTCATGAAACTTGGTAGATAAACATTTGGGCGTACGGGACAAAGGATAGGCTACTTAATATTTTTCAACGCGGACGAAGTCGTGGGCACCAGCTAGTAAGTTAATAATTTGGCACAAGTTTAGTTTATTACTTAGATTAACCTGGAAAAATTTTAGGTTATAAAAAAATGGGCGCCACTGTCGTCAGAGCGTCGATGATGGTGTCAGGCGTTATTATTACATATTAAGGTATTTTTTATTTTTTATTTTTCAATGCAGATAAAAGCGCGGGCACCACCTAGTTTGTACATAAAGAACACTTCCAAACAAAACAAATATTATAGTTTCTTATTACATAAGCGGACATGGAATATTGTACCAGATTTACTATAAACATATAGCATATACATATATGTATGAAAGCTTGGACTATTTGGAAGCAACGTTCGGTGTCTGCACTGTTAACTAGTCCATAAAGTACACAGTTTGTTGCACAAAGTCGTGATATTCTCACACGTTTGAGTTTGTTAGCACTTTAATTAATTAGTTTGTTATATTTACTATTTGTTATGGTAAATTAACTGTAGTTCGTTACACATTTGTTTTATTTATTTAAAGCAGCTGGGACCGCGACTTCGTCCGCCTTGAAAAAGAAAATAATATATGAGTATATGGTGCGTGACATCTTTATCGCGTTGGTAAGGGTAAATTATTTTTAAGTGTATTATTAGTGTAATTCATTTATTAGCTCAAAAAGTATATATATATAATATATTATGTCCACCTAAGGACATATAGTTATCCATATATATATCCATTTTTAATCCAGTCTTGAACATGAACTGCTTGATACTTTCTTTTCCTCTTTGGCGTATTATATTCCAAGTCACTTTAATCAATACTATATCGCGTTCCACGTTTTACTTTAGCCCCAGTCCTTGTGTTTTTTGGCCCATTTATTTTTTCCGCTCACTGATTACGCCAGGATTTCGTGCCTGAAATATTTCGATGTTTGGTTCACGAAACTTTGAAAGAGATTTTCTTTGGAAGCGATAATAAACAATCATAAATATAACTGTTCGAACACTAACGCTAACTAAGACTAGTTTTATATGGTGTCGTAATTTAAGCTAAGATTTACCTTTAGTTCATCTCACGGTGACGAAATCTGAATGTCTTCTGAGAAAATTTTCCAGATTGCGTAGTTATCAAAATCCTAGAAATATTCAATAAACGTGAGTCCAGACTATATAACAAAATGTGTTATAAAACACAGTCATTAATAATTGTTATTGTTTAAAAGATATGTGTTATAAAACAGTCATATTGCCCCTCTACATATTCGGCGAACGTTCGCCAATCGAGATGGCCATGCGATGGTTGATACGCAACTACACAATGGCGACATTCAGTTGTGATCTTTTCCGAGATGGACTAGGAAGCGTTTGCCGCTGCGACAATATATCTATACCTATCCCGATATATATCTATCCCAATATTTTTATTTTTATTCATTTAATAGTTACAGCATGTAACATTTCACAAATACATTTAAAAAAAACGAATAATTAAAAAATTATAACAAAAATTGTATTATAAAATTATATTAAAAAATTATATATATATTGTTATATTTTTTTAATTTTTAAGTTTGCATATAATGTATAATATGCTTATATAATTATAAATACATGTATATTATAATATATTATATGCAAATACATAAATATAGAAACATATTATGCGTGATTGCGTGCATGTGTGTGTGTTAGTGTGTGTGGTACTTCATTATGAGGCCACGTATTAGTCATTTTTAAGAAAATTCATAAATTAATAAACAAAGCGTGGCGTCCACACTTAACCACGTTCGAGCAGGCACTGAGGAATGGGCCACGTGTAGAAGCGTACCGCCATCGTTGGCCCACTGCCTTTGATGTGCGGCGGAAAAACCGACATCGACGCCATCCCACGACAATCGCACGCGCCATAAGCCAACCTACGCAAATAGGCCCTCCACACGCTCGCCCATCATAGTTGGCCAACGCTATGGCCGAATATGTAGTGGGGCTAATTTGCGCAACACGAGTCACGTTATCATGTATACCTACCTACTCGTGTTGCGACCGGTACAATTTTATTGTAAACACGCTACATAACATTGTTATATTGCATGTTATACAACATCTATACTAATATTATAAAGAGGTATGTTTGTATGTTTGTTTGTATGTATGATAGTAATTATGTTTGTCCTTTTCCTTTTAATATCTGTAAAAAGATATGCATATTCATATACATAGCGTCCCAATATTACCTAGTCATTGTCCTCTATATGAGGGGGCGAAGACAGTATTCTCACCCCCTCTAGATTATTAATAGTTATTAAGAAGACCCTTACATAATATTCTTCTTAAATACAAACTCTTTTTACAATGTTTTCTTTCGTCGTTAAAGCAAGTGAAGATCGCTTCGAATCCAAACGTGAGAAAAATGAAATAGGCACAGAAGCTACATGGTCCTGGCATTGAACTGCTGCTTTGACGTACTACTGGCAGCTGCGTGTTTAGTCCTAAGTAATTTTAAATGATAACTGAAAGTGTAAACAACTGATTTTACAAAGCCACAGAGTAAAATATGATGGTTTAAATCCACAGAACGAGGTACGAGTGTAATACTGATTATTATTTCACGGCTTCCCGCCAAAATCCTGCTCGTTCGCTGAGTTAGAGCCCCGTTGGGAGCTCATCTACTTCCAAACTTATATATTATTCAATCTTTCCTCAGGTATGAATGTTCATTAGTCTGAAAATAAATTCGCTAACTCCGCTCTTTCATGTTCACCGACCTTTCTAGAAATCCTGCTTAGGGTACCGCGGCCGTGAATCGGAAAATTTATTTTTAATCTGACTTAGTCTTTGTGCATATGTAATATCAGTCTTTAGTTAGACGGTAGATCTGCTGAAGCATGAAACGTATACATGGAGCAATTTGTAACCGCACCTGGAGGGAAAGTACTTTAAATTCTGTAGATAACAAGTTGTATTCATATTATTTTTACTAATAACTATTCTCTTAATACAAAGGAGACATTCCTTTAATTTTTAAAAGAAGCAAAACTGCATTCAAAGACTTTTTAATGTACCTATATTATACGCTTGTCGCTTACCACACGCGGGAATCGAACCAGCTAAAATCCGAAAAAAAACCACACTATACTTTTATGGTCTATCATAAGGATCAAATCTCTCTAACAAACGTGGTAAATGAACCAGAACACAGCTCTGATTAATCTTATTTTTTCGGTTAATATTTGCGGGCAAAACCGCAAGAAATAGGTTGTTGTCTTAAGTTTTAAGTTAAGTTTAAAGCTTGGTAGTATATAGTGTATTATAAGTAGTTGAAATCTCTAAATCCTTTTATAATTTTCAATGTGTCTTTAGGTATAATTAAATTATTCTACTTGCTATTGAAACAAATGCATTGTTTTCGTATTAACCGACTGAGCTTAACTATTCTTAGTACGTTAGTAATTCTAGTTGAATGCACACACTGCTCACGATTTCAACGGGGATGCAACTGCTTTCTCCGACCGGAGCTATGTATTTAGTGTCAATGACACTGAACTCCGTACAAATTTATTTTCAAAGCAAGAACAATATATCACATGGAATTGGTATTATTTACCTTACATCAAATAAAGTAGTTCTGATGTTTGTAGTGATGAGATGGTCAAATTCAAGTTTTCCACCTCGAAAGCCTTACGGAACATTGTTAAATTCATTAAAATTTAAGTCTTATTTCAGTTTTTGTCGATTTTTACTGCCAAGGACATGTGCTACTACGAAAGTCACTATGCAAACTTTTTAATTAGATTAAATTTGCAATCGAATGAGAATAATTTAGTTTTGGTAGGCCAAATGGTTTTAAGGATACGGATATTTAAAGGTTTGCAAAATTTCTAAAAAAAATTGATGTTTTACAGTTGTTTTCAGTTTTCGACAATTTTGACCAGTTAGAAATGGATTTATGTTAAAAGTTATTTTATAAGCTATGAAAGTGCACTAAATTTCCAATAATATTTGATAAATTTGGTCTACATAGACCTTATAGTTCCTGAGATACAGCTGACCCCGTTTGATGGTACCTAATCAAGAACTCAATACTCAATATTAGCTAACGTTATTTTAAACGATTGATTTTTGACATTTATTACAATTTCGAAGAAAACTTCACCATGTTTGCTATTTATCTCTCGTAATAACGTCATGACGAGCGAGGCTCATTTGTGTGACAAATCATTTAAAAGATCCTTCTGTTTAACAATATTATAGAACTAGAAATTTATTTATAGAAAATAAATCTTCTCAGCGAAATAGCAATGTAAATAGAAAAGTCATTATAGCTAGTTTAAAAGAATAAAGCTTTATTTCTATTTGCTTTAGCAATATTATACCATTATATATAATGAGAGGACACGTAACAGGTTATTTGATCCAGTGGAGTTGTTACAAGTTTTACTTTCCTAACTCTCTCATAGTGCAGATGGAAAAATCTAAGGGGTGTGCTCATTGTATAAAAACTTTTAATTAAACTTTTAACTTTTAATTAACATGTGTTTCTATACTTTTTTTTCACTTATTATGAAATGAACATAAAGTGTATATATTGAATTTAATTGAAACATGTTTATTGATAAGCACATAAAATAAAACCCAGAAGTGAAGTACTTTTATTTTAACATTTATTTGTGTGAAGAAAAGTGTCACAATATTGTCATTACAAAATAACAAACATTAATAATAATAATTGCAACACCCAAAAATTTAAATTATAATTTAAATTAGTTGATCAAAAAGAAAAAAAATCCAGACTTCATGACCGTCTCAGTCTCGTAGTAATCTTTACATTATTATTTATTTATTTTTCAAATAATCACATACGTGTTGAAAGATATTGATTTAACTTACATAATAATATAACATTAACTTACTCTAACTGAAGCTAAATGCGTGCTAATTAATATGTTAAGAATAAATAAAAAAAATCAAACTGAATAATAGATATTACTCTTTTAACGCCATTTATTTAATCATTTTAATCATTATCATTTTAATGTGAATCTGTGCGTGTGTAACAAATAATTATATTTGGTGTGTAATTTAACTTATTTTGATATTGGTAATCTACTAAAGTTAAGCAAATGTGACCACTTTCATCAAAACATGATTAGCGGTTTTACTCATGCGTAATTGATAAAAACATTACAACAAACTTTTACATTTACAATATTAAACCTATAAGGTTTAATGTAACGTCCATTTATCTTAACGTATAAAGGTTTTATCTCTCCCAATATCTACACTAGTTTTAATTCTATATAGTAAATATAGTATGAAGAAGGTTAGTGTGAACAGTTCTTAACAACAAGCTCAATGCACGTTGGGTCGGCGTCCCTTGCACCTCGGCCGAAGCCCTCCCTTACGTCATTGCCTGCACTCTGCTTACATAGAGATTTGCTTTGTTATGAAACGTTTTGTAGCGCACTGAGAATAAATGGAAATTGTGAATATAAACTCAGATACGACTATAATATGAGAGATATTATACGGTTTCATATATCGTATTAATAAAATTTTCTTTGGTAATTTTTAAAAAGAAACGCTGCTTTCAGTTTTTAAATTATCGTTAAATAAAATATTTAATAACTAAAATTTAAAATCAAACTGTAATAATTATTTTATTTGCTTTGATTAGTGGTTGATTTATAGCCATAACTAAATTAATTTAATTTAATATTAACTTATTTAATTTAACGTTGAGATTGTATTTTGAAAATCACGTCTTATAAAGAAATCTTAAATAAAGATCGAGATATTCTAGAGCTTTTATACAAAGGTTATTTAGCCTGGCATGAATAAAAAGAGACATGTTTCAATCATTTTAAGGAACATGAGTTGCTGTAAAGAATGATGCTGTATAATAAATGGATCAATTCTATTGAAGAAACTTATACTAATTAATTACAAGATTTTTAAGCCACTCTTCAAACTTTAGAAAAAGGTTTTAACGAGATGTCCGGTACTTAGATTCCCTATAACAGATTATAATAATTTACATAATAATACTAATATAAGTGTTACGTTTATAATCCAAATGAGTAGAACTTCCATATCCGCATTATCATTAAATTACAATATTAAAAAGACAAAAATATAGAGAATATCGTAAATAAGTAAAAGAAAAATGAATAAATGAATATGAATTGAACTGTGTTGTCAAAACACGTCTTGTCCCCCTTTTCTGTCTGCGAACCCGCAGATGGTTAGTCTACAGTAATCGCTTATAAATTGAAAACTACATACAATTTGCTAAGTGGATTAGAAAGAAGCTTATCATCTCAATAGTGTGGGTGCAACAGACGTCAACCGAGGACAGTCCTTCAATCGTATCGGTCACATTTCTCTTGGTCCCACCCTGTGCCACTCGCTGGGGGTGAACATTCGTTTAACTGACCTATAAGTACATACAGCGTTGACGTAGGACCCCACTATCAACGATCTAGGGAATGCAACTTGCATTTCAATGTTTCGTGCACTGTATTTTTGTTGAGGTTCAACGGCCGAGCAACGTTTTCGCGAATATGTTTCAAGATACCCAATGAAATGTTTTATCCGTTTTATCGCACTTGTCACGCTCGTGTGTCGTGTGTACCTTTTGGAATTGGGACGTACTTTTTGTCAGATAAAACGAATATATTGTGTACAAATCAGTTTTCTTTTCGAGATGATAAGTTCCGTCATCTTAAGTGTAGTCTTGGATTTCTATTTTCTTTTATTTTATTTTTTTAATCTAGCAAATTTCTACGTTATGTATTCGACATTACATATATCTTGTATGATGTATCTTTCAAATGGTGAAAAATAAAATAAAACAATGATTCCCGAGGTTACACCTAAATTTTACAAACTACATCTAAAATTTACAAAATCCGCTCTCTCTTTTTAATATTATAGTACAAATGAATACAGGTTATGATCCCAGTAAAATAGTATTATTTTTTTCTGACCCGTCACAGCAGGAATTGAGGTAGGTAACTAGGTGTATCTGCATGTCCAATTTTTTAACGAGGGTCATACTTGTGCAGCTGACAATTTGCGTTATCCTTCAAACGAAGCTGTTTGCCTGATCATAACTTTGTAGAAGTTTTAAATTTGCGTTTATGAAAAAAAATTTGGTTGAAAATTATGAACGAAAAAAATAATACTGGAGTTGTTTGTTTTTATTGGGAAGTGTAAAACTAGTTCAGAACTGAAAACCCCTGGTTCTTAACAGACCTTCTTGATTGAAGTATCAAAATTTAAAAATAATAATATGAATATCCTGAAGATCTTGTCATCTTAACAGAATAATCTTTAAACTGTCAATTGTGTCACTAACCGAGATATCTAGAATTTAATATTAATATATTTTTATAATATTTTGTCTTATTAAATCGGGACTCCAATACAACGTGAAATGGGTGATGATGAAGCGAAAACCGTTAACATCTCAACATTAAATTTAAAAGAACAGTCAAGAACAAAATCTATTGGAGCTTTGGGATCGAAGTCGATGAGTAGAATGAAATTTCGAAAAGGTTCCTATGGTTTTGGTGGTGTTCCAGGAATAAGACCCGTCGAGAGAACTTCACAGGTATTTCAGTTTGTGCAATATATATTTGTGTATTTATACAAAAACAAGACAAGAAGCCCTGTCAATTTCATACAAAAATACCATCCGAATATCCAACTTTTCCTTTAAATTCAAAAAAATTCTTTCATGCAAACCTTACCTGTACATGTGGCAATTGATTTTTATTTATATAACTATCTCACTCGGCGATCTTCGTACCGCCTTGGATTTAAAACCTTTTCTTTCTTTATATTTTTTTCGCGAATATTTCCTTTTTCTTTAATAGTTATTCTGCTATTTGGGGCGGAGACAAATTCAACAAATCAAATATCATAAAAATCGGTCCTGTCGTTCTCTAGTTATAAATGGTGGAACTAAAAAGACTTTCTCAAATATAAGTAAATTTTGATGTTTTTAATGAGCTGTGAAAATATTTTCTCCCTTATTTTCAATTCAAAACGCTAAATGAAGCGATTGATGGATATGTTTTTTGTTTAGCTTGCTATAGAATTTAAACGTCCTCCGCTGATATATTTGAACACTTATCAATTGGATCCACATCCACATGCCAAGTTTCATTTGCAAAAAGTAAAACAAGCTACAGATGAAATTTTAGATGGAAATTGGACTGGACACAAATATAATGTTCAGGTAAAATGGACAATATTATTTCTCTCATTATACATATTAGCTAGTTCGGTTATTGTTATTTTTATTTAGTTTTTGTTGAGTGGTTAAGAGTTAAGACAGAGTTTGACCTATGAAACTAGGGTAGGTAACTGTCTTAATATTATATTTGCAATTTTATAATGTAAAATTCATAAAGTTTTTGTAATACCCTATGGCGTAAGTGGTCATTTTGTGGACTACTCAGGTGCAAAAATGCCAATGAATTTCTTCCCATAAAACCACAACATTGTGGTCCTATATTTTATTACTCTATTCGAAGTATCAACGTAATTTGTTGTAATCAATATACTTTTTTTTTAAATATGAATTCTTATACTTTATTCATCATACCTACTTAAGATAAACACAATAAAAATGCCAATTTACATTTCGAAAATTACTGTTGCGAGATAGCTTACAAGCGCGATGAGTTAAGTTGACATCATCTTTTGAAAAATCATGATTTTAAATAATAAGGCTTCAATTAAGTTTATTAAATCTACAGCGGTAATATTTTGAAAGATATAGGAATACTTTACGATGTATCTCCTTACGATGTATTATATCCTTATCTCTGCCGATATTACTATAACTACGGGTTAGTTTAATCACCGTCAACTGGCAACTCTTAGATTTTTTAAATCTCTAAATTATTTGTTAAAATGTAATATTCCATTGAGATATGCATGGTGGTTCATGATAGTGATTATAATTGTGGAACAGTGAAAGTTCATGTGTTTAAATTAGTTTACTTTATGCTCACATACCAGCTGTTGTAGTAAGTACTTAAGTAAAACTTTAACAAGTATTATGAACGCCGTAAATTAAAATTTATAATATAAAATTAAATATTTATTTAGCATTCTTATTGACCGTTTATTGTTTTAAACAATATGAATACACTAATTAAATTATAAGTCAACTGTAATTTTATCTGAAGGCTATACTTTGAACAAATACAAATGACCTTTGTAACTTTGTTTATACATTGATTCAGTTTGTTATTGTATCACTCTGAGGTGAGCCTGTGCCGAGGCAGTTAAGGCAGAACATAATGTTATAATAAATCTGAAGTAAATTTTTTGAAAACAATAGAACAATCAGCTGTATTTGAATTGAGAATTGAGGATATTACAATTCTTGAGGAAGGTCATGGGCTATTTAATATCACGTTGAGACCCTTAGACGCAGAGCACAAATAAAAAAGTCAGAAAGAATCCCAAGATGAATTTATGGCCACCCTGCGAAAACTGAGTACTAGTGAGAGAACTGAGTGAGTGAGTGAGAAAGAGAGAGAGAGAGAGAGAGAGAGAGAGAGAGAGAAAATCCGATTTCTTTTAAATTTTCCATTTCCATATCCCTTCCTAATCCCTATCCTTAATCCTACTATGGTCGGTAGCGCGCTTGGAGCAGCAGTGGCGTTGCTACAGGCGAACGTGCAGTGAAACGTTTCCCTGTCTGTCGAAATTAACAAAAAAAAAAAAAACAATTAAAGCCTCCAGTGAAACCACCAGGCGCTAGTAGTAGTAGTCTTATAAATAAGCCCAACATTTACCATAGATATGTGAAATGAAATTAAAGTATACACATATTGAAAATCATTTGTTTTATTTTTTAGGAATCTCCAGCTCTAGCCTTAAAACTTGCTGGTGAGATAATGCGAAGAGTTAAGGCGATGCAGTTCAATCGCTATCGCATACTTACAATTGTGACTATTGCCCAGAAGAGAGCTCAAAGCTACAACAACGCCATTTCGTTCTTGTGGGACCACGAGAGAGATAACTATGTGGACATACAAAGAGAGGAGAACACTGCATTCATTCAGGTCACCACTTTTGGTGTTTACCTTGATTGAAACTAAAATATTTGCTAATGCACTAAACTATAATTAACCACGGATGAGTCGTTTATGACCATTGAATTGTAACATGTTTATAATGGTATGACAGCGCCTTAACAAAAATGTAAGCTCGTGTTTGAGAAAGAAAAATGTTTACTATTTGTATTACTTGACGATTTCTAATTGTCAACACATTTATATGAATAAAAAACAATTATTTAAATCCATTAAATAAATATTATATTGTGACCATAAAATATGTTAGAAATGTTGTTTGATATTTATTTAATAAATCTTAAGTCACACTTCTCGATAAACTGAACGCATTATAATAAATTTGGAATGGCAACATCTAATGGGTCGTGTTTCTTTTTCTATTTTTATTTAAATATTATTCATTTTAATTGGCATATTTAATTTGACTTTTACTTAGAAGCCATTTATCTAAAAAATAAAAGAAACGAAAAATGGTTTTAGTTTTTGCGGCAAGATTTACAATAACTTGCACATTTAATTTGTCTATGCTTTCTCTGTATTACTGTAAGCCATTTCTAAAGTATTCTGCAACGCTATTTTTAGCATTCTCCTTCTTAATAATCTGTACACACAATACACACATAGAAATTATTTTAAAGTGATATTTAATTTATTTCACTTCAGATAAAAAATAGGACGACTGAAAATTAAGAATGAGAATAAATAAAATTTGGGTATTCCGCAATTGATATAGGTATTTATTTGGAACAAAAACTCGAGAATAGGTAGACCGATTTTAATTCCGTTTTCACGTATGGAAAGAGGGATAAATGGGGAAGATTTTAATGTACAAAATTGCACTCCAGGCGAAGCCGGGAGCGTTTCGCTAGTATCTCTATAAAGGAGTATGTTTAGTTAGATGTGTGTATGTCAGAGTCCATTTCCCTATCCTCAACTTGTCCGTTATCCATTCGGGGTTGCCATCATACTCGCACATCCCATAGTAGGTATTACTTATATTTATATAGGACACGAAGGTAGCCATCTTCCATCAAATGAACCGTCAGTTTTCCTGTCACAATTCATTACAATAATTTTTTTTCATAGTCTCATGAGAGCATGACGAATCGAAATAATTTATTTTAATTTCATTCATTAATATTTAAGCCTCCGTCCACTTAGCTCCCACGTCTAGGATACTTTTTTTTTCATTTGGGCTCCCATGGGATCCTAAAGTATTTTTTTATTTCCCTTGGCTCCCAAAGGATCGTAGGATAATTATTTACAGTCCTTGAATCCCATTTCATGTTAATGACAACATAGATATATTAAGTCTCCATTTCGTAAAATGAACAAATGAGCTCTTGTTGACCACATCACTGCGGTAATACTTCCAAAGTTAGATTTTTAGTTACATGGATATAAATTTTCTTTTTCATAACTGTGGGTCATTCACCAATAATATTAGTGAAAACTGCAGTAGTTTCGGAGTCTATTCAATTCAAACAAACAAACAATCAAATCTTTCCTCTTTATAATATTAGTATAGATGACATCAATATAATGCCTGATGTATTCTTTCATATAATATATGAACGAATATATCTATACTTTCATACCGAGTCATGAACAAAATGTAACATGAAGAAATGTTATTATCTAATTAAGATGCTCACTATCGGCTTTAACGGAAGACCAGCAAAGGTATTTACAACCTGCATTATACCTGGGTTAGAGCCGGTTTTTGGCGGGGGACGTTTTTGTGTTTGTCTTTCTATATGTTACCTATGTATGTTTTTATATGTCCTTTGCTGCAAATAAAATTTATTCTATTCTATTATATTCTATTCTATTTAAATCGTAGTACCGTTATAAGAAAGTTATTCATTCTAACAAAATTCACGTAGGTTTGAGAATGCGTGCATCATAGAATATAGGTCACTCGTTATCTCGGTCGGAAGCTCCCGGGAGATTTATTATTTCAGGCAAAACTTCTAAATCTAGAAAGTTAGTTAGACTTGACGGTATCGTATACACTTTTAGAGATTCATAAAGTATCAGCGTATATGTTACCATATTAAACATCTTTTGGTACTTTTGTTATCAAATTATTTTTATTCCACACACAATAGCCTCCTCTGTCTCTTCCAGTTTCTGGACCGCGAGATCCGACATCTTTGTTCTGTTTTGATACTGCTGATCCTTTTATCTTGTAAAGAAAACTATATAAAATAAATTACTTTCATTCATTATAACTATGGTTGAAATTTCTCCAATAAAATTATTACATGAACACAAGTATATCTTACGAACAAACTTGTGTTGAATTAGTGTTCTTTTTCTTAGGCTTGCTATACATATAGACGGGCCGGCATAGCCGGACGGTAGAATCGGATATGTGTAGATGAACGTTCGACAAATTGCTATACTTATAGCCGTGTCTGCAAAGCCGGGCGGTAATTCATGTAGATGAACGTTCGGCAGAAAGGCCTCTTGGCCTACCCACGCAGTGTATATACTAAACAAAACCCGGGTGATTTTGCCGTTCGGGTAAGCCGAGTGAAAGTCGAACATATTATGCAGAAGTTACTTCGGGTCGGCTTTGTTCAAAAAAAATGAAATGTGCCGGCCCGACTATATGTATAGCAACTCTTAGTGGCATAGATGGTGGCATATCGTGAAATACATAATATAGTGATTTATTGTATACATTTTTATCACTTATATTAAGCTTGTTTCTGAATGTATATTTGGTTAGTTCTTATAGTGAAGGAATTTTTGTTGGCTCAATTCATAGCTCCTTAGTTTTTTAATACTTCAGTCAGATGTATTGTAAATCTGGAATGAAGAACTAATGGGCTTCTATTAGGGCACTGTAAATCAGCGAGGTCAGAAAAAATGTCTTTTTGGAGAAAAATGCCTAAAATGTGAACAAATTTGTCACTTTCCTGTGGGGCAATTTTCCAAAACTTAACCTTTCTACCGAAATAATACCTAAAGTAAGAACACAAATCAGAGATTAATCACAGTAAAAATCAATACAGCTTTGTTAAAACCTAAAAATAAATTACGTATCTCCCTTTTTTTATTCGAATTTCCATCGTAGAATAGAGGCGACACGAATTGTGTACCACTTTCCTGTCAGCTAAAAATATATGAAAACACCAACAAATTAAATTAATTCTTTGTAAAGGTAATAAGGCGCTGATGCCTCATTACCTTTACAAAGAATGTAGTGTAGTGACCTCATTGTCGCTTGAACTGCTGCCAATTAGACAATCAGACAGTCGTGACTAAGATGAAGACGACCGCAGACGCGCTCGGGTCAGACCACTTCTCACTTGTCCGGTATGTATTTACGTAAAGAATAATTTGGGTTTCTTAAAGATTTTTAATTATTTTGATTAATATATCTAGTGTAAATATAATACAAAGCATTAACATTGCATTCAAAAGCGTTTTTGTATTATTAGTATAAAAAAAAACACCTCCAAAATATCACTTTCCTGTGTATCACTTGTCTGTATACACTTAAACAGGAGAGTAATTAACATTACAGAAAAATGACATACATTTATATATTTTTTTATTTCTTGTATGAATTCAACGTATTAGCGTACTGAGGGATGAAAATTACGTATTATATAGCATATAAAATTGTGTTTAATAATCTCACTTTCCTGGTTATTTTCCAATGATTTTTTCAACGATATTTCAGACAATGAAGCCAGGATTTAAAGCTTTGATTTGGAGCTCATACTATGTTTTGTTTAGTATTTATTGTATATGGACTTCGATTATGTTTGTATTAAGTGTACCTAATTGTAATTTTATATTTTGAAGATGACAAAAAGAATAGTATCCTGAGTTTATTTCGGGCTTTGTTCTCAGGATCGTCATCTTGGCTTTTTTCCGAAACCCTGGTAAATTTAAATTTAAATTTATAATGACGATCATAAGAGTTTCTTGAGAAACCTAATTGATAAATAAATATTTTGATTTTGATTTCATTATCCTGGCAATAAAATGACGTTAATAATGCGTAAACATCATAATATTTTCTATTGGTTTTCAGTCGATGTATAAAATATCTATTATCAAGTATATATACGTCACCTATTATGCCTTTTTATACACTTTTAAAGAATTATTTTCAATTTCCTGCGCCATGTATAACTTGCCTGTGCTCAAAAAATTTTAAAACGGCTATATTTTAAATATTTACCAATATATTGTCTGACCCGAAAAACTAGCTTATTTAAGTCAAAACCTTGACCTCTGGCCACTTTGCACACTAAATCTAGTAAAAAAAAGTGTGGAACTAAAAACGTCCGTTTTATTCCTTCATAATAAGAACTAGCCATTTATATATTATTAGGGGTTAAAGTATGAAATTGCCGACTTGTACTGAAAAATAAAAATTCGTTTTTTTTTTAATTTAACATATTTATTTAATCAAAATAATTACCATTATTATCTATACATTGCTGCCATCTAATAGGAAGCTCATTTATGCCTTTGCGATAGAACTCTGGTGATCTCAGATTCGACAAACTCTGTGAAAGCATTTTGCACTGCCTCCTGAGAAGAAAACTTTTTATCACGCAGAAAATTGTCCAAATCACGAAAAAAATGGTAGTCCGTTGGAGCAAGGTCTGGCGAATACGGAGGGTGACGAATGGTTTCTAATTGCAGTTCCTGTAGAGTTAAAACGGTTTCTCGTGCTGTATGAGGTCTCGCGTTATCATGGAGCAATAATGGTGAAGATCGATTCATAAGTCGGGGCTGTTTCACTGCTAGTTTCGCTATCATTGTTCGGAGTTCGGCGCAGTAGACATCTGCCGTTATTGCTTGACCAGATCGGAGAAAGCTATAGTGAATAACACCACGCTGAGACCACCAAACAGTTACCATTACCTTTTTATTGGTAAGCTTTGCTTTAGGACACTGTTGCGGCGTTTGACCTGGGGTCAGCCATTGCATTTTCCGCTTACGATTATCGTAAAGAATCCATTTTTCATCACATGTCACAATTCGATCCAATATTCCTTCATTTCTGTATCGATTCAACAAGGCAACGCAAGTTTCAACAAGCGTTTCTTTCTGCAGATCAGTCAAATCATGAGGCACCCATTTTTCATATTTTTTTATTTTATTGATTTGACGCAAATGAGTCAATATTGTTGGTAAGGTAACGTTAAACCATGCCGCTAATTCCTGGGTAGTTTGGCTCGGATCGGCTTCCACCATCTCTTTCAAATCATTGTTATTCACCTGTGTGGGCGGTCTTCCACGTGGTTCGTTCTTCAAATCGAAGTTTCCATCACGAAAGCGTTTAAACCAAAATCGCACAGTGCGTTCATTAGCAGTCCCCTCTCCAAACGCAACATTAATATTGCGAGCTGTTTCTGCCGCGTTAGTTCCGCGTCGGAACTCGTATTCAAAAATCACACGAATTTTCGAAGTATCCATCTTTATTGTCTAAGCTGAATAAAAAAAACAACTGAAAGTTGATAATCGAATGTTGCACATTTTTTAAAAGAAGAACTACATAGGTACCGTATGAAAAAAGTTTCACTCAAAAATCTCAAACCATGAAGGTTCTATGTCAATTCGAAGTACCTATTACAATAAAACGGCAATTTCATACTTTAACCCCTATTATTAATTAATTATAATAATCATTACAATGTAATTAAATTTATATTAATAATATGTAATTATATTTATTTAATGTATTTTATATTAATTAATTATAATAATATGTAGCTAGATCTGACACTATTAAGAAGTCTCACAACTGAATACAAATTATAGTTACTATAATTTTTATTCAGTTGTGAGACTTGTTCTACAATCCTTTTATTAATAATTTATAGGTAATTAACGATTATGATATTTATACTATTTGTTTATAATTAACGAAGAAGCAGAGAACTGTTAATAATTAAAATTAAATGAAAGTAAATAGATACAAAACTCACTTTATTAAGTTGCAGCACAAGTTCAGTAGACTAAAAACAAAATATGTAGGTCCTTTTAGCGCTAAAAATGAATTGTTAGGTAAGCCTCGAGTGCAACAGCTGCTATCTAATTAATTTGAATAAAGTGAAATAAGATGCTAATATTCTTATAATGATTTCAAAGTTGGAGTTACATATAATATTACTTTGCATCCTTAAAAACAATGGTAAAAAAGGTGAAAATTTAAAAGCTACTGGGCATAGCTTAATTTATTGTTTTATTTAACTTATATTTTAATGCACTATGCACACACTAGAGATATCTCTCCTATTGTACGTTTATTTCTGTGGAATGAAATAAAAATTCTTGATAATTAAACTACGACAAGCACAAAGGAGACAGATAAGTCGTGATGCTCTCCGGTTTCACTCTCTTTCCGACCCACTTCTATATAGTCGGAAGCGGGTGAGACAGGTGACGGTTTAAGTGTTTAGCGAAAAGAGAATAAACGCAAAACTTTATTCAATGTAGCAACCGCTTTAATAGTGGCATGATCGAGGCTGCTCGATCAATCCACTGTTAATTTTGATTTTTGTGCCATTACATATATGTAATATTAGTGCATTCATCATCATCATCATCACCATCATCATCATCATAATCATCAGCTCGTGTCTAAACTGCTGGATGTAGGCCTCTCCCAAGCTCACCACCACGCACGGTCTTCTGTCCTAGCATCCAGCTACATCCCTTGAAGACTTTCAGGCCGTAGGGCGTATTCGTCGCCACCATTCGGGAATTCTTCTAACCCATCGATTATCCTATTCTACCTTCTACCCCATTGGTTAACGACTAGCAAGTATATAGCAATTATTAAAAAAAATCAAATTTAATGCTCATTATGTGTATCAAACTTCACAACAAAGTTGTAATATCCGAGCAGTATGTAAATACCCTACCTCACTTCAACATTTACTTAACTATAACATATTCTACCTTTGAAATTATGTATTATCAATAATAATAAATCTGTAACGGTCGGTCATGGAGTAATTTACTTTGTTTTCAGAGATATCGTGTTTATAGGCTCTATGCATGATACTGAAACTAAATTGACGATTTTTAGAATTTTTTTCTGTATGTATGTATGTATCTATGTATGTATGTTCCTCCATAACTCTGAAACGAATTAACTGATTTTCATGAAACTTGGTAGATAAACATTTGGACGTACGGGACACAGGATAGGCTACTTAATATTTTTCAATGCGGACGAAGTCGTGGGCACCAGCTAGTAATATATAATTCTCTGAAGAAAATTACATTAACTTAGAGTACAAAAAGAAAGAAAATAGAAAATTCTTTCGCTTTGTTTCTAGAAGCCGTTCGGCTCAGTCCTGTTTCAATCTAGTTTCTTTAAAATTCATACCTTCATTCTCAAAGAATCCAGTCTCGATAACTCTCTAGTGTTATGAAGTTTTTTTTGTTCAACCCCCTTTTAAACGAATTGGGATAAGAATTTATTCATTGCTGAAGGTAAGCGTTTGAGAAATGCTTTTACTAGACGCAGACTTGGTGTTGCCTTAATGCATATACAATGGGGTATCCAATTATTTTGAAACTTTGAAATAGGGTAAAATTGAATATTGAGTTTTGTTCAAGCCTAAGAAATAGATCACAAACATCTTTTCGGTTATGAGGCCTATTCCATTCTTAAATATTGGGGATAATCTGTTAATAGGTACCATTCCACTTCTTAATTAAAACTTATAATCACGAAGGACAAATTTAATAGAGTGTCAGCACCAACAATACTATAAAAGTTGGATTTTATACTAAGATATTATTTTTATTTGAACGACAATACCAAATCACACCAAATATTAATCATGTTAGAAATATGCGTTCCCTATAATTTTTCAGTAGGACTTGTCAGAAGCAGCTTGGATCAGCGTTACGTGAGATATATATATTAAAATGTTATAATATGTTGGTTGTGTACGCTTTAAAAAATCGGCAATGGGTAGTCCAATTTTAATTCGGTTTTCTCATATAGAGAGAGGAATGAACTTGAAAGGCTTTAAAAAACAAAAAGGATAATACGCTGGGATAGGAAAATGAATAGATTTGTTAAAAAGGATAAAAATTGCAACCTGGGTAAGGCATGGAGTCGGTTGCCAGTTATCTATAGTTTCTTAATCGACAAAGAGAATAATTTTGTTACCAAATAATATTAATTGAAATAAATCAAAGCTGAAACCATTAGTGTCCCATGAGTGATGAGTAAGACGTATAAGAATAGTCTGTTGAACAAAGGTCGACGCGTGAGGGTTAAACAGGTCGAAGGGTCGAGACAGCCCTTAGCGGTTACTTCGTAAAACGAAGGCTTTGTAATATTCCTTATCTATTCCACCTTGTTTGTTGCGCAATATGTCTCGCACTACATTAGTTTTCTAACTACCAATGATTCTTACCTATCACTACTAAATGACAAGCTCATGACAAGTAATGACAAGTAAGACTTACATAAGCAAGTAAAGTTCTCGAAACCTCTATATTTTACTTTTCTTTATTTGTAGTTGATTAATAAATAATTTAATTATATTCCTCAATGATGCAGTTTTCCTCAATGATATAGTTTTTGGTTGAAATAATTTATTATTTTATATTTAATTTCTTCCCTCAGGGTGACAACGGTCTGGAAGAGTGGTGAACACCTGGCCTCGCCACCCGGCTTAGTAACTCTTCCGCGACGGCATCACGAGGTGGAGCCAGTTTCTAGGGCTGCCGCGATTGCGAAAAGGTCTTAACGTCCCCTAACCCCCATAGACGGTACGAAGAAACACCGTGGGTTTTAGTGGGTAGAAGTCCCACATACCCCACCGATCTTCCCATGGTCGGTGGGGATCTGGTTCGCAGTTTTTCCCACGCGAAAAAAAAGGGTTACTCGTTGTCAACTTCCTAAAATGACAACTTCCGAAAGCGACAATTTTTTAAAACGACGACTTTTTAGAATGTCAACGTCCAAAAACGACAACGTTATACTACAATATCATTAATATAAAGTATAAGTATTGATTACATAAATCATTACGAGGAACAATGATGATCGCTGCATAAAATGATTATAGCTTTACTCTCACATGATAGTGTACATCGATTCGTCCACAGACTAACCTATACTTATTTATTTTTTGTGTTTTACAGTTTTGCATTTGTAGATCCATTAATGTAGTACCTAACATAAGTCGAAAGTCAGCTTTGCCACCGCATATTCCATTTTAATGTGCAGTAATATTTGTGGTTGTAAGACTTTATTGGCTCTCAGGTGATTGCTTGAGAAAACATCGTTAAATTTCACATCTGTCTGAGAGTATTCAGAGACACGTCCTGCACGTTTCAAATTTTTATCCGCGCTGACGATGCGAATTATTTAAATGTTAAATCCGGATAAAATTAAATGTAAACAAATCTCTATAAATGCAATTCGAATAAAGGCAAATAGATAAATAATATTAAGTTTAGGAAAGTAAGAGTTTTATCTAAAAACGTATTTATTAAATAAAAAACAGGTTGTTTTCTTTGCCTTCACCAAATGGCGGAAAAACTGTTAAGAGGAGATTCCGCCTTTTTGCGAATCTGTCCTTTTGCAAATAATCCCAGAAATATACATACATGACAGTAATATTGCTCGAAATATTCCAAAAATTAAAAAGGTCATTGAGGTTAACATCGAATAAATAAGAATTAGTTACATGAGATTTAACTCATGAAAATTATCTCATGAAAATGATGAGAAAATCTCTTGAGTTAAATTTTCAACCACAATCATTAAGAATTCAATGTCGAAGGATTAAAAAGATTTATCAATCACTCACTGGAGCTTACTAATTTACAAAAGATCGCAGTATTCAAAGTTAAATGATCGTTATTAAGTTTTCGATTCATGTTTAATGTTCAAGAATTCCAAACGATATTTTATCGGTCCTGATTTATCCGAACATTTTCTAATCAATTACGTACCTATCTGAATTAAGCTATATGTATTGCTCATTTAGATTTGCAGACTTATTGATTTGTAGGCGACGAAGTAACTACTGTTATTAATTTTGGTGATTGAATTATTGTATGATGTAGTTGCTCTAGTACCATTGGATTGTATCATTAATGGTACTAGTGATAATTTGGTATTAACAGTACGACGTAGTTGCTCTAGTACCATTTGATGGTACTATTAATTTCTAAATCTTTAATTTAATTTTTATTAATTATTTATTGTTTTATATGGTATTTCCATATTTTGACTTGAATATAGGATAATATAATAGGAAAACAAAAATGTTTTAAAAAAATTCTGTCTGATATGGAAAAATATTGGATGCTTAAGAAATCGGCCTGGTGTTGTTTCGGATTAAGACACAGAACTAGGAATGTGTGTGAAGGGTGGAATAGTTTTACGAGGAAACCAACTGCCTTAATACACTGTTTGAAAATTTTGAAGGACTTATCCAATGAACCCCAGCTTTCACAGTTATAATATTAGTATGGTTTTTTTGTATAATTCGTACATTGCGTATTAATTTTTATCTATATTACTTAGTCGTAAATAGTACCTCCGGTTGAAAACAAAACCTAAATACGCCTTATTATACAAGCGATTGACCCATTTCTCTACAAGTAAGATCACGTGACTGATGCTACTTTCAGCGTTTAAGGTCAGTGTTTGTCATTGAACTTGAAACCTTTTTAGTGTTGACCACGTGGCCAAGTGGCTAATTGATTCACGTAATAATGTAGGCCTAGTTCTAAGTGCTAGTCCGTCCAGTTGCGAATGCTACTCAGTTGAGAATCTGTCCAATTCAGAATCTGACCAGTTGTTACTTAAGCGATGTAATGTTGCTATAAATCATTATTTATATTGAATAATTGATTACTATCTAGTTTTTGCAACTTCGTCGCAAAAAAAAAGAATTAATTTTTTGGATTACACATTTCAAATTTTAAACATTTTTTAATCAGGTTTTTGCTAGATGCTGGATTAATCAGAATCTAGTTAGAGGAGTTGTCCGCAATATTTTGATTCTAGAATACTATATTTAGGTCAGGCCTACCGTGTAGGTACTTAATGTTTAAGTATAATGTATACGCAGGGCAATTACATGTGTAATCAAAAGCTTTGAGGGAGATTTACTGACGCAAATTAAATGAAAATTGTAAATAGGCACTAATGCTAGGAGTAAATAGAGAATGTTTATTCAGGATAATTTATGACAATTTTTTGTGGAATTTGAAAACATATAGTTCTTACTTAACAGAATGTGAAAACCATCGTATGAAGCCCAAAAAAAGAAACTAAACTAACAGTGAAACAGTATTTGCGAATATATTATATTTCATTCTTCTCAGATAATTAATTATGGCTTTATTGGTTGACTTGATCGTAGGTGGTTACCGTCTCCTTTAATCACAATCAACACCCAAGGGGGAAGCAAGGGCGCCACTGAAGAGATAGGATAAAGATACAGTCTCTTTATCTTATTACTTCAGTAGTGCACTTAGCGATAGTGTGAGAGTATGCAAAATACTTTAGACATTCCTTATTTAAGTACAAACATCAGAAAACACTCTGTTATTTGACAGTGACACTCACTACGTGACGAGATTTTTAATGTATATTTTATACTGATTTCATTTACAAAGGGATATATTTAAATGCATATCTTAAAGTTGGAATCGTTTTAATCTTTAGTTTCTTATACGTCGTATCAAACTGTATGATCGCTCTGAAAAAATACGAGTAGATTGTAGAATGCTTTGTGTTGCTACTCCTCAAATTGTTCCACTCTGTGTTTTATATACTTTTTGGTGTTACATATGTATCTACGAATATATAATAATGTACGAATAGTTCCAAAAAAGCCAATAGCGAGAAGTAGAGGAGAGAGGGTGCTGTGCCATCACAATTATACATATTTAGTGTTATTTTGTTTTGAAAATACCCAATCGTTTTTCATTAATCACTAACATTTATTTATTTTAGAACATTTCAAACAAACGAGTTTAAAAGCGGTAACCTTAATTAATCAAAACGCAATTAAGATAATAATTAATCAAATAACTTATATTTAACAGTTTCATATAATTTATTGACTCGATGACCTAGTTACCATATCCTTTAATTACTGAACCTAAATTTTGGTTAACTAAGATTAACGTCTTCAACTTGTTTGCGCGGAGATTTCGTCCATAAAAGTTTTATTTGATTGTTATCTTTATTACTACTTAATTCTTAAGAAAAAACTATATCCATTTAGCTACATTGTTACCTTCAAGTACATGTAATAAATCACTGAAAATGTAATAAAGAACTGGGTAAACGAATCTCTTCGACGTTTGACTAATAATAATTTATCTCTTTTTTTACCACGAAATGTTCATAATGAAAACATATAATATATGACGAAATGTGAAGAAATAATACCTCTTGTATGAAAAATAGATATTTTATTTGTTAGGAGACCGATTCTTTTGTTGTCAGAAAATAATATAAGATAAGATTTAATAAATGTGATAAGCCCTTTGCCGTCTTAAAAGCACACGAAAAACATCTTCGTTTATATTTATATATTAAAAATGTTGTTAGTTTGTTTACGCTTCAAAACCTCGAGAATGGGTGGACCGATTTTAGTTCGGTTTTTACATATGGAAAGAGGGATAAACGGAGAAGATTTTTTATATAAAAATTGCACACTGGGCGAAGCCGGGAGTGGGTCGCTAGTTTTTTTTTTTATAAAATATTTCTCTCAAGTAGTGTGAAAATTGTAATCTTTATTTAAACCCCCACAGTGTATTTCTGCTCATAGAGGTGATATGGCTCCTTGCTGGGTTTGTAATAGTATTGCTTCCAATTGTACAAAAAGAGTATCTTATAAATAGGTATATAAAAAAATCATTTTTTATAATTAAAATTTAAAAATATTGCATAAATTAGATTTATATAGTATCTATACGAGAACATAGTTACAGTTTGTATATTGTTTAAGTAGATTCAATTATATTACACATGATAAGCATCAGTTCATAAACTTCAAACCGCAATGATCATAATGTATGATATAAGAACAAGAATGTCTTTATCTGCCTATATATACTACCTAATTACCGCTTACATGGTATCTGGTATATCGTACATTCCTATTTGGTACAATTAGGACTGATATTTATTATATTTTTTATCATTAATTTGTACAATGTCCTTTAACTGAGATAAGATCAAAAGCTACTATAAATAAAAGAATTGTTGTCTATTCTTAGTAATTGATATAATTGGGAAAATAATAATTTTGAACAAAATAATAATTGCAACATTATATTACTATAAATAGGAATTGTACGAATTGTAAGAGATCTAGGCATACGTATCTCCTCAATGTCCATGTTGTGCCTACCCCAGTAACAGTTGGAAACTCAACTCTCGAAGTTGTTAACGAGTACGTATACTTGGGACAAACAGTCCAGTTAGGTAGAGCCAACTTCGAGAGGGAGGTCAATCGTCGAATCCAGCTCGGATGGGCAGCGTTCGGGAAGCTCCGAGACATCTTCTCGTCCAAAATTCCTCAGTGTCTCAAGACAAAGGTTTTTGACCAATGTGTGTTGCCGGTGATGACATATGGCGCTGAAACGTGGTCTTTAACTATGGGCCTCGTAAGGAAGCTCAATGTCGCTCAACGAGCTATGGAAAGGGCTATGCTCGGGGTTACACTGCGAGATCGAATCAGAAATGAGGAGATCCGTAGACGTACGAAAGTTACCGACATAAGCCGGCGGATCAGTAAGTTGAAGTGGCAATGGGCAGGGCATATAGTACGGAGAGCCGACGGCCGCTGGGGCCGGAAGGTTCTCGAGTGGAGGCCACGTACCAGCAAGCGCAGCGTAGGACGTCCACCCACAAGGTGGACAGACGACCTAATTAAGGCCGCGGGTCAACGGTGGATCCAGGCTGCTTCTGACCGGTCCTATTGGAGAGTTATGGGGGAGGCCTATGTCCAGCAGTGGACGTCCTGCGGCTGAAATGATGATGATCTCCTCAATGTGAGAAGTTATGGGCTATATTACGCCAGCATAAAAATTCACCAGTCTTCGATTATTAGTAATAGTATGTTAAGACACACTAGTATCATAAGACGTTTTCCTCTGTTACAGATAGTTATCATTAGTTGAGGCACAAATAGTGTTATAATTGAGAATAAGCTCCATCAATATATACTTTAAATTGTCTTTAAATTCTGAAGAAAATAAAAATATTTTTCAATTTTGTCATTTTTTTCTAATCGTTAGTGAGTTTGTTACTGGTTGTGTTACCACAAAATAAAACATTTCTTCAACATACCAGAAAGGGCAGAACGTCTGTCAGACTAACAAAATTGTAGACTAACAAGTGTAAAATACAAAATAAATAGTTTCTGAACATCGAAAGCCTTACAGCTTTTATGTTTAAGGGACTTCAATGCACGGTTTAGTGAATATAAATGAAGTCTTCAATTTGAAGCCAACAATCGCAATAATTCTCGAGTCAATTCTATGTCGCTCACCTTTACACAATAGTATTGCCGGTTGGCTGAGCACAGATCTAGGAGCAACGTGCCGGTGTGGAAAACATCAAGGAGGTTCTCCGGCTTTATGAACCCTTTGAGTGAACGTAGCCGATTGTCGCCTAAGCCCGTACCGAGTTGCACCGCAAAATGATCTAATTTATAGATAGCTTTAAGGTTTACGATATCTGCAAATAGCTTCTCAAACAGAGGTACTAGCGAACAGTTTAAATAGGTATCTCTTGGACCGATCTCTTGTACTTGGATATCTTTTTTTATGTGGGATAGTTTGTTACTTAGATTAACAAACAGGATTTTATTAATCCTGGAATAATCTTATGTTTCCAAGGAATCGTCTAAAGATTTCAGGCCATATTTGCTTATTGATTGATCGACTGATCGGACAGGCCCGATTGATCGGACGACGCGGACTTCTTTTTCAGTTACTCCGAATGATCGCTCGTTTTTCTTCCATTTTATTAAACCAAAAACGTGATATTTTTGCATAAAATGTCTGCTGTTTAAAGTGCACATATTCTCCATTGACGTCCACAATATTTAAGTAAATCCGCTACCATTGTTTTATGGCAACATTCCCAATTTATATTGTATGCACCGTCGTTGGTTAGATTTGGCCTGAGCACAGTCTGAACATAGATATATACAGACTAGACACATTTACAGCGCTCCGCATCGCCACCGTTTTTATTTCTTCTCAAAATTGGAATACGAGACGAGCTGTTATTGGTACAATATGAAAGGACTCATGTAACAACCGTGTCTGGCGATAAGATTGTTTTGTTTATCTTTTCGTAATCAAAGTTTATTAAACTAAAAAAAAGGTTCTAATAAGACTTTTCGCTCAGTCCAATTAAATATATCTATACTAGCACGAACGTACATAGACTTTTTGATCTACTTGTTTATTGGTTAGTTGGGATAAGAAAAATTAAAATAATATTATTATCAGATCTACTGATCGCCTACTATAGATGTTTTGCTTATTATGTAAATAAAATCCATACTCCATACTAATACTATAAATAGGGTATCTTTCGCCTAGGAAAAAAAGGGCCCTTTCCGAGGCATAATCTAAAATTAAGAAAACTAACCCCTGGCAAAAGTGTAATAGCAATAATGATGTATATTGCTTGTTTATTTTTTATTTTATTTTTTCAACAAGGGGAGTCACGGGCTACAGCTATAAATGCGAAAGCTACGCGTTCATAGTCAGTCCAGACAAACAATTTTATAAGTATACTAGCTGGTGCCCACGACTTCGTCCTCGTTGAAAAATATTAAGTAGCCTATCCTGTGTCCCGTACGTCCAAATGTTTATCTACCAAGTTTCATGAAAATCAGTTAATTCGTTTCAGAGTTATGGAGGAACATACATACATACAATACCTACACTTTATTAGTATTGATAAGTACAGATTACAAAAATAGCACTTGACTACTTGAATTATGCTAACCAGTTCATCACAAAACCAAAAAGGGTTCATATCATTCATAATATAACTATTATAAATAAATAAAAGAAAAACACTTCAATGATCATACATTTTATATGATCGGTATATGCTTTTCTACTGAACAAATTATAAAAGTATCCACATATAAGCTTAGGATACGTACATAAGTTGGGAAAGTAATCCGTAGCAGTTTTATGTGATGGCCGATGGGACACGATGTCCTCACAGCACTTATCCCTAATACAAGTAAAGCCATGTTGAATGGACTATGATGTCATAGAGTAGGTTACAGACTGGATATTTTTATAATTTCACTTAAGTATGGAAACTTTTTATATTTATTTTTGAATTTTTTTTAAAATCTTGAGCAGTTTACTTAAAACTGTGGTTCCACTCGCCGTTTGATTTAAATTGACTTATTCGTTGATATGCACTTTTCGGCATTTCTAGGTCATGCTTGATCAATACAATTCATCTTGATCCAAGAGAATTTAACTTTAATATAAAAAATCACCCGTCACCATGTTCGTTCACGTTAATTTTTTAAACCACCATTTTTTTAATTACTCAAAAAATAATCATAAAATTTTACATAATACGTTGTCAAGGAAACAGAAAAAGTCGCTAGGTACTGTTCATTAAAAAAAAAAATACTGACTCCGAGGGACGCGGACGAAGTCGTGACGAATATACCTATACAAAATTGCACATTTGCAAAATTAAAATTAATTCTTTTTTGCAAAATTAGAAAAATACAAATATTTTCTCTTTATAATAGTATAGATAAGAATGTGATGTCTGTTAAAATAATCTATGATGTCGAAGTCGTAGCAACTTTGCAAGTAGTGAAAGCTTCGATGAGCTGAAAACTACATCTCGTCGGAAATCATTGGACTTTTTTCTGTGCAGAAACTAATGGATTTTCGAACGAACGGAAAATAGAAGGGCGAATGAAAACAAAACAAGACGTGTCCAACCGATGTTTCAAATAATTTCATTCTAAAATAGGAAACGTGGAATTCGTTGAGAATTTTTAATTCGCCTTACAGAATAGGTATTAATTTTAAGGCAACTTTATACTGTGTACATTTTATTTTAACCTATAATGTGTTCTTAGTATGCAATTTAAGAGATTAAATAAAACTCAAATTAGTATCAGAAACATTCGACTTTTCGAATTAGAAAAATAGTGTTTTAAATTTTTACCATATTATAAATAAAATAACTTCTTCTCTTGTAACAAAGGAGATTTTTTTTAATATTACAGCGGGTTAACTTATACTATCTTAGTATATTTTTTTGTTGAAAAATATCATCGAAAAAAGCCATCGAACCAAACCTATACCTAAATATTTAAAGCCGAATAACTGTAATGTGTAATATGTGTGTAATCAAATATACAATAAACTAAATTAATTTACCAAAAAGTTGGTATTTTTTGTCACGATTGACATATATATCAACATTTTAATATTTGATCACATCTTTTGACTGTTCAGTAGTCACATTTATTGATGTAAATAGTACCTAAGACAATTTTATTCCCATTAATTCTTAGCTCAATAATGTGTAAGATAATTATGGTTATTTATCAACCAATGACGTCACGAGTTAGTGACATTTGGTACGCTTATTATCTTCTTATACTCGTATATAAAATTCTCGTGTCAGTGTTTGTAACAAAACTCCTCGGAAGCGGCTTGACCGATTCTTATGAATTTTTTTGTGTATATTCGGTAGGTCTGAGAATAGGTTGTAAAACTATACCCCTCAGTGATAAGGGTGGCCCACTCCAAAAATTTTTTTTTTGGCAAAACTACGTTTGCGGAGTCAGCTAGTTTTCTTGTAAAATTAGGGAAAATATAACTTTTTTAAAAATTGTGCAGTCTTGGTTCTCTAAAATCTTTCACAAAAAGAAATTGTGTCAGGTTTTTTTTTAAATTAGTATACTTAAATAATAATTATTTTCTTGTAAAATTAGGGAAAATATAACTTTTTTAAAAATTGTGCATTCTTGGTTCTCTAAAATCTTTCACAAAAAGAAATTGTGTCAGGTTTCTTTTAATTAGTATACTTAAATAATAATTATATTATACGGAGTTTGATGTAAACTCCACTTAACAGTGAACGATTGTACGAATAGCTACGCTTTTTCAATTTGATTTGCTTCACTTTGCTTTTCAAAGTCTCGTTGCTTAGAAAGAATTGCTATTTCAAATTGAATTCTTATTAAGCCATATACATTGTTTGATACTTATTAAAATTATCCATTTTAAAAGTATTGATTCTGTACCAATAAATAAAATTTATTAACAAACACTTCTGAAATACTTACTTTCATAAGTGAACATTTCTGAAATTGAAAATACCCAAGTAAAAAACAATACCAGAGAGGATACTAGTGTGATTTTGATAGGATAAAGAATAAAGGAATAGGTGAGGATATATATATATATGGGGAAAAAAAATGGGTGGGATGTGAGAAAAAACTTTGGCTTATAATTTTGCTAATTCACCGTAACATGAGAGTAAATATTTAAAGTTTTTTGTAAGGAGTTAGTTACAACTAACTACCAGACGCATTTACCAGTTAAGCGTAAATATTTATAATAAGTAATTTAAGATGTAAGGTTGCGGAAAGCAGCATGGCCTGTCAGCTCTATATTTTTTTAAAATTATTATTTAAAATATTTTAAGATATGTACTGCCTTATTTATTTAAATAATGCAAATGTGTGTTAGATTAGTTTAGATAGTAGATTAGTTAATTGTTCTTTTAATTTCCAAAAGCGATTACTGTGATCTAGGCAACAAAGAGCAGCCTGTAGCTGTATGACGTCATAGAAAGCACTGACGTCAGTCCCTGCGTGCATATAGGTCAGCAGAGCGCTAGCACAGCCCGGGTATCAGCCAGTAGCTCGAAATAGGTCGCACAACTAAAAATATCGTCCCACGCCTTAAAGCCTTCCTACTTTATCCGGGTTATATTAGATTCAACGAAAGATTGGGTCAACCTTGGAATATTTCAAACAGCACCAGATTTCGTACATGTTTTTTATTTCAAGTATATCTAAATAGATTACGTCTAAATTATATTTATAAAACAACAAGCTGTTATATAGCCTATGTTACTCGCTGTTAGGCGAAGTTTCTTTTCTGGTAGAAAAGAATTTCTAAAATCGGTCCAGTAGTTTTTTGAGTTTATTCAATACAAATAAAAAATACAAATCTTTTCTCTTTATAATATTACCTATCTATAGTATAGATATGGATTATTGTGCATTACTGGATCGTTAGAACCTCCATAATGCTAACATAAGCCGAATAGATTGATTGATCACGACATATGTAACATTAAGACGAAGCGACGCCACCGGTTAAAAAATATTTCGCGCCCATCATAAATCATATTTATTGCGTAATACGTCTACACATCTTCTGGTAGTGACGTATAAGTTACGTTGAAAGCGCCATTAATATAAAGCCATTTTGCAAAATGTCTCTCTTAGGGCCTCTTGGCAGATGTAATCGTGAGTATGGTCGAATTAGTAGAACATTGTTACAAATAAGTGATCACATTAAGGCTTACAAAACAAAATTATCCTTTCTATTTTTTTCCCTATTTAATTTTATCTATCGAGTATGTTCATTACATTTTCAGTATTTTTTTCGCTTCTGAAGTTCATTATACTTCAGATACCCTTCGGCCTATCGGCCTTAATAAAAAAAAAATGTTCACTGACTGACGAGAAAGGTTTTGTATAATCACAATAAGACTAAAGTTAACTATAACATTAATTCAACTTTATTCATTTCAATACATAATTTTAAGGGCATTCTGTAAAATTTATTTTTATTTACCTACTAAAATGTGTTTCACATAAATCTAATATTATTTCAAAGTTTTTTCATTATAAAGTTGAACTTTATATGATGTACCTACCAACTTGTCGAGGTGATGTGGCGAACCAGCCTGTGAGAAACTTAGTCCTTTGACTAACTTTTAAGCATATAATCTTTGAAAAATAAAATACCCTTTTATAGAATACACTTTAATAAATATTGTGATCATAAATTTAAATACCATTCCAACAATCTTTTTAATTTTACAACAAAATATTCTCTTTTCATGTTACTTTAATATTTTACTTCAGTTTTATTTGCTTTTCTAGTTTAAACTAATGTATTAAAGGATGGAAGGTCTGAATATTAACGCCAAGAAGACCAAATACATAGCTCCACTCTATGTGGGTGTTCAACCATTGAGGAAGGTTAATTCCTTAAAATACTTTGGATGCATAGTGATCACGAATATCACGAATATCATAGTGACCAAGAAGATCACAGTATTGATATAAGGTGTCGTATAGAACAGGCACGCAGTTCCTTCATGAAGTTGAGCCACCTTCTCTGCAACCGTTCCTTCAATATTGTGACCCGTATGCGCTTGGTCCGGTGCTTCGTATTCTCTGTGTTGTTGTACGGGGTCGAGGCATGGACACTCACCAATACAACGACCAGACGACTTAGAAGATTTTGAGATGTGGGTATACAGGCGTATGCTACGGGTGTCCTGGACAGATCGGATAAGGAACAAGACGGTTTTGCAGAGAATGAACAAGATGGTTGAGGTTTTTAAAATTATAAAAGTCAGGAAACTGGAAATCTTTGGACATATCATGTGCGGCGACAAGTATAATCTCCTGCAGCTGATTATGCAGGGGAAAATACAAGGTAGACTCAAGCCGGGCAGACGACGTACTTCTTGGCTCAAGAATCTCCGCGAATGGTATGGCCAAAGTACCAGATCGCTGTTTCGGGCCGCCGCCTCAAGGGTTAGGATAGCCATAATCATAGCCAACCTTTGATAGGAGATGGTACTACAAGAAGAAGAAGATTAAAGGATGCCCATATATCGCTTTTGAAACAACCAACTCAACCGCCTACATAATTGTTCTTAAAAATAATTTACTGAAAGAAAACTCGCTTACAAAATAAACCTGTGCTTGAAGACCTTACTTTTTCGTTTCCATTTCACATAGTTCAGAAATAAGCGAAGCTATCAAATATTTACAATCCCCGGCTTATTTTTGAAACAGACGGAAATATATTGAGATTGAACACCCTTCGGTAAACTGTTGGAAATGACATGGAAGAGGTCAAAAAGTGTATTAATATTAACTAAATTCTACGTTATTTTATTTCTCTATCTTTAACATGTGTTGCAGAGAATTTTTTTTTGTTATTTTGTGTTCGGTCTGAGGTTAGTCCTTGTCTTAAATTACCTTTTGAGAATCTGTCTTTTAGCGATTCTGTCTTTTTGCGAATCTGTTTTTATGCGAAAAAACGTACAAAAATCACTTTTTCAGAAATTTTATTCACGAGACTTGGATGCAAATAAAATTAATCAGATTTTTTAAATTATATTATATAAAAGAACTTTTTCTTGCTATTTTCAAATATAATATTGTATATATTATGTAGAGTACACGCACGAGGTGTGAGTAGTTTCATTTTTTCGTTATTAAAATACAAGTGCTTTTACTGGCCTGAAGTTTAAGCTTCAGGCTCATAAATTATATCCTAAAGGTTTACTGCTGAAGCAAAATTAGCACAATGCGTTGCGACCTCAAAAGACTCGGATTAGGGAGATCGTACATTATCCCAGCGTACCGCCTCCCTGCGCCTACTTTTGTAACCTACGCGTAGTACATCCTTTCGAGGTCTGGCCTCCTTTAATCCTTGACCTCTTTCGAGAGGGGGAAATGAATAAATGTCCTTGAAGGAAAAGCAATAATCATTTTTCAACCTCATTTGTAGGCGAAATAAGGATCCGTAATTTATTTAATTTGAACTTGCTTAAAATATATTAAATGTAATATATATTGAACTTTGATCTCATTCTGTTATTGTTTATGTCTAATATACAAATCATATTGATGCGTATTGAAAAATCAATGTGTACTTGATCAATGAAGTGTCTCAAGAATCAATTGATGTCTTTCAATTGGTGTATCAAATCAAGACTTTATCATATTATGTCCATAGACCTTGCAACCCCCTCATTACGTTGCTTATATTAATAGGCAGCGATAGCCACCAACAATAAGCCGTCCTGCCTACCTAAAAAAAGACAACAGGTTCATTGATATAAAATATATATAAAAAATTATATACGTAGTGGGAATCTAGCCTAATTGGTGGTAGGTAAATTTGACCCCTGATTAACAAGTACTTTTACAAGGTGTCTATCCTTGTAAAAATTCTTTCAATATATTTTCATTACAATACTGTGAATATTCAATATATATATAAATATACTAGCGAATCGCCCTCGGCTTCACACCGAGTTGAAATTTTGCTTAACGTATGTTTACGTTATGAAATAAACATATGTTCCAAATTTCAGCTTCATAGACATAGTAGTTTTGGCTGTGCGTTGATTGTCAGTCAGGGAAACAATTTTATAAGTCGGTATATATATACAAATTGTATAGTAAAACACTGCGATTTTCTGTATTAGTATTTACATCTGTGCTATGTATTAGTATTTACACAAACTATCTCTGACAAACACAATAAAATACCTTATACATCATGATGACAGGCTTAATAATATGCGATTAGGTCAAATAAATTCCAACGCCATCGATTCTTTGATATTCATGTCATTAGCTACGTCGTAGCCGTTACTTGCTACGTAATTACGTTTGTAACCGTAGCCGTCGATTATTATATTTTTTCCATGTGACTATCTCTATTTTTGTCTATTTTGTTCTTCTAAACTAAGCAATGAATTTTGGTCATATATGGAATTCCTTTTAGGTTATTTTATATTTACAATAAATTCTCATGAAATTTTCCATAAATGAAATTCAGAAAGGCCATTGGGTACACTTTCAGCCAGAAAAAAAAACTGTTACAGAGAGTAAAGCGTCGTCAAGTGATTAGTATCCACTCTATGTTACCGAGGCGTCATCTAAAAATCTAAAAATATAAATATGTGATAAATTCATTTGAAAAAAATATTAAATTTTTAAGACATCGATGGTTAAACTTCATTTTAGTCCGATGAATGTATGCGATCTGGTAGAATTTTATAAGTCTACCCAAGGCTATAAGCTGTCAGGAAATCTTGAATAAATGAGGAGAATATATCTGCGTGAGTAAGACAAGAAAGTGAACCTTTTCTAAGATTACAGCTTGACAGTTCAAGTATACAGAGCTTTTTTTTGCAAACAATGTTACTGTTATTGCTAAAGTTTCGCTATAGAGTTGTTAATTTACACCCACCATTAGAGATTTTGCTTATATTGGGGCGGGATATGACCCAAATTTTAAAGTTTAAATATTTCATACTTAACTTCAAACGCGTGTGCAAAAATATAAGTGTTGGTTATTTACGTTTACAATAATTTAACAAGTACTTAATTTTAAAAAAAGTTTTTTTTTTTCTCTTTTGTATTAGGAAATGGACTCAGGTCATTTACTCACGCAGATACACACACACACACGTCTATAACTCATAACACTCCATCTTTGCATCAGGCGCCGGGGTTTAGAAACACTAAAGAGAACTAACTATAAAACAGTAAAGTAATTTTACTTTAAAATCGCTGACATTTAAATAAAAATTCCGCAATATTAACTGGCAGCACAGCCCTTTGATTCCTCGTGCATTCACTGCAAACGATATTTAACTTTTATCCCTTTTCAAATTGAACCTTGACCTACATTCACCCTTGATATTATTACGTTTAACATATTTCCTACAATATAAATAGGTATAAGACAGAATTCCACAGATGACGTCATTGAGCAGATAAGCCTCTTAACTACTTATGACTTGAAGTTTGGGTCATAAGTAGGTTAAGTTCTTAGTAACTGGCACCTTATAATTCAATATTAACGCCGTTATGTGTTTAACCTTTTAACTAAGAGGTGTGACGATTTCTGAAGGAATTGATTGAAAGATAAACCCTACACAACCCGACTGAGAGACTGAGAGAGATCATTTTCTTGTGGCATAGATGATCGCTACTTTAAAGTAAAAGATGTAGACTCTCTTCTGCCACTCTGTTATTGCGGTTAAGTTGGCTGTTTGGCTACCATTATGCTACAGATTATTGCGGAAATTTCTAGACTAGATTCAATTTTCGATTCCGAAACTTGCACAAGTTTAGGTTTGCGCAAGTTTAAACAAACGTGTGTGGGCAGTACCGGGTTCGAATTTTTAGTGGTATACAAGCCACTATCTTGTATGCACGTCATGTGCTCAGTTTCGCGCCACAATGTCTAACGAGGGACGGAAAGACATAGAGTTCAAGAGATTTTGGAGAAATTTATTATTATTTTTACTAATCTATACTAATATTATAAAGCTGAAGAGTTTGTTTGTTTGGTTGAAGGTTCGAATCGAAAAATTCTTTTTGTGTTGGATAGTCCATTTTTCGAGGAAGGCTTTAGACTATATAATATCACGCTGCGCTGCGGACACCAGCTAGTTGTGTACAAAAATGAACCATGTGTTTGGCAAATGAAAAATAAAGATTATCACAACAGAGATAAAAAGAAACAGCTGCTTACATTTAATTAATCGAACAGTATAAACAACAGTATCGAAAGGCTACCGTGATATTATTGTTAAATAAATGAATAGCCTAAATAATTATTTATGAAAAAAAAATCATTAATAAATTTCACCACATAGTTTTTTTTTTATTTTTGAAAATATTAAGCCACTATTGGCAAAGTGTCATCCATTGGTTAACATGCCTGGACGCTTACTTTCGTAGAAATGGTATTTATAGTTCAACCTACTTGAGCTGACTGTGATCACTTAGGAATAACGTTTCGTCAATAATTGCGCAAGTCTACGCTATTGCGCAATTATATCGTTACGTGTGTGGCTACCATAAAAAAGAAACGCTCTTGATGGTCCTATATCTAACTAATCAATAATGAAATTACTACAGGTTGCTGAAAGGCATAGTGTCATACGAGTATGTGAGCGTTAATGGTTTATCGACGACATTTATGACAGATTTGTTTGTCTGTCTAAATACACGTACAGTGATTTTGCCAACAAACAAAGTTCATCACGGTTCAGCGACAAATGGTATGACGGAAACATTAGTAAAGTTTCATGAAGCGACAGATGTTATTTATTGCCAGTCTTGTGTGCCACAACTGTCGTAAAGCCAGGATTCATCACCGACCTACATACAACTCGGGTGAGAAACTTCACTTGAAACGGATTACCTACGTACAATGTCTACTGAATGTCGGCTAACTTCCATTTTTAAATTATTGTAAAGCAGCGACTTGGTCCGGGCTCGCATGAATGCACTATTATCCTTCCGCAAAGTCGTTGTCCGCTTCCGTCTGTTCCTCCACTAATTTCTTTAAAACCACTCAACCGATTTTAATACAGCGATAAAACAGTAATATTTGTGTATATAATTTAAATAAAAAATAGCATTCGTGCAAAGCCAGGGCGGGACAGTAAGAGATAAAAAGAACTTCGAAAGTCTTCATTTGAGAAACCCTTATAACAATAGCATTTTATAATTTGGCATCACATTTTGTGCGAAGTAGGTACGCCGAGGCGATAATTTGTGTAATAAATTTAAAATTATCAACAAACCAACGAGCCATTAGTCCGACAAAATTGGTTCATAAATATTAAAGAGCATTATAAAGCTTAATGTTGTAAACTGTTGGTTTTATGCAAATAAAATGTAGGCGGCATAATCTCTATTTGCAAGTTTCCGTTGCGTAGTTCTCTCAATATTTTTTCTTCATATTTATAAGAAAACATGACTAGTTCTTGAATAAGTCGCAAAGCTTGATTTAATTTGAATAAACACATTTATCATTTTGAGTGACGTCATAATAAAATTACAATCAGACATGGTGACGGTCCACTTGTTGAAAGGTGGCTCCGTCGCTAATAACACAAGCAAGTGCACTGCAAGCAACACTGCAATTACGCTGCCGACCATGGTAAGATTAAGGATTGGGATTAAGAAGCGATAGGGAAATACTTTTATTCACATTTCTACACGCTATTATTTCACGTTGGTCTTCTGTAACGGGGTGGTTAATGCCGGCAGACAAGCTGTTTAAATTACTGCGAAATGCAGCGTGCCCTGCCACTACTTTCAAATCCAGACCAGACCTAACTTTGAAGACTTCATTTCCAGTTGATCCTGCCGGGACCTATGAAACAGAGCGTTAAGGCAAGCACCCTAACCACTCACCCAACGGGCTTGTCATATATATAAAACACATATATCATATGTTATATGATGACGATCATAAGAGTTTCTTGGAGAAACCTTAATGATAAATAAATATTTTGATTTTGACGTCATTGATTTTGATTTGATTATAATATATAGAAAACGTATAGAAAACAGTATCGCATTCCATGTTAACGTGTCTAACAATGTTAACTTTATAAACTTTATTCCGATGTAACTTGAGAAATGTTATGGTCAGCTTTATATCAATGCTTCCGTTGGCATACTGCCCGACAACCGCTGGTGTGCTGTTTTCACGCCCTGTTACTAAACCTTAGCACTGACCACTATACGTAATAGATAATATATTTACATTTATTTCCTTGACATTTCTGAACAGAGTATGTGTATGCTATTTTTTTTATGATTAAAGATGGGTTTGCTATTGGCCAGCATCTAGTCGTGTAGCGAAGATAAGGCCTATGATGGAGCGAGCTCATCCAGAAGATGCCTATACATTCGAACTTTGAAAAGATTTGGGTTATATGAGCTCGGAAACACATGTATACGTCATTGTATCTCTTTGTCAAGTATTCTGACGATGGGTACCATGGAATATATTTATTTTCATGTGGAAAAAAGAAAAAATTAACTTGAGGTAACAGCTGAAATCGACAAGCAATACCGACCGACTACTAAGTAAAAAAAATTCTTAGAATAATAAATATTAATGTAATACTTAGAGAGTATCCACATAGGTACTAAAAAATCAGAGCAGTGGGTAGCCCAAAATTGATCTAATATAGTTACCTAAGTGCCTGAACATTATTATAACTTTAATTATAGAATTGATTTAATGTACGAATGTGCACATTTCGCTATACGGATAGAGTATAGAGTACAGGGTGTAAGGGTGCAGCCTAAATGATACTTAGAAGATCCTACACTACGTCCTGGGCCCTCCAAACGCGTAATTAAATGCGCAACATGCGAAAAAGATGAATTGCGCTGGAACATGGAACTGGAACATAAAAAAACTTCTTCTTAAAGAGAAAACACTGAAAATTGTTATCATTATTTTGAAGCCGCTATTTTTATATTTATTGGTCAATTTTGACAAAAACATTTTTTTAGCATTTTTGCGGTAAACTTATTTTTAAAACCCCCAACTCAACTTAAAACAGGGGTATTATTTTTACCCGTCTGCGTATCTGTGTATCGGTGTATCTGGATCAATTTATTACTGCGTTATATACACAAATTTTCCTCGTTTATCGCTCTTTTCATTAATGAAAACCGTATAAAAATCCTTTCGGTAATTTAGAAGCAGTTGGCGGAGAAACGGACAGAAGTATTTTATTATTTGTAGATGTCATTATTATATAGGTATAAATGTATAAATATTAGAGCACTGGTTGGTTACTTTCAGATGATTTTAAAGCTTCTCGACTCATGTTTCATTATGTTCTCATTATTCAAATTCGAAATTTAACGGCGATTCATTTATTATAATTCTTGTCCTTCGCAAGACAATTCTTGTCTTCTTGTATTCCCAAAATTATGGTGAGTTGACGTTCTAAATTTTCCATAATAGTATAATAATTTAAAATCGTTCACTAGTTATGTAAATATATGGAAATCTATTTCGGTACAGAAATTTAAACGACTATTTTGTAAAGAAACTTCTTTAACTCCTACAAAACCAAGCGGTTAGAGGGTTAAAATAGGTCAATAGAACTTTTCATTCACCGTCGTCTCACGCCACGTAATCTTCAGAAACCTAGCGGGTATGTTATTACGCAAATTAGACTGAATTAAGTTCATTTATATTAAAATTTCTTTAATAATATTCTTGTGGGTTGATGGGTTCCCAAATAAGATTTAATCTTCTTTATACTGAGTCCAATGAACACAGTATCATTCAGTCGCTCAAAGAACATACCATATATAGGTATTTATTCCATCAACGGTAATCCCCTTTCTAAGTAAGGAGTTATTATCGCATCTATTTATTAAGATTCACTGCTTGAAAAAATGAAAAAAAAAAAGTTTATTTCGAATAATAAATCATACATATTAACTTACTGTTAAGTTAACCTTGGTTAAAAGAAACTTTTCTTTTGAGAATGTTAAGTAATTTTTTTATAACATGTAACATAACATAATATATATACTTATTACTTTCAGTATATTATGAAGCAATTAAACCTTGTATGTATTTATTTAGAAGTAATTGTACTTACAGTGTTTATTTATTTTCGAGCTAATTATTATTAATTTTGCCTTGTAATCGTTATTAATGTATTAATTTATTATTTGGGAAAATTTGTAAATCAAAATGAATTTCAATTAAGACAGCATTGTTTAATTATAATGTATACGACACGAGTTAATTAATTACCGTAATTGGAGTAATTTTAACTGTAAATATAATTAATAATGTTATTTTATTTGTACTTGTGTTATTTGTTGTTATTGATAATGTTTATTTTTACTTGTGAATTATAGGCTTATTTAATCAAAAGATGCTTATACCGTTATTTTTATGAAATAAAACTGCGACTGGCGACGACTCATTTGTATAATACTTTTGAAATCTGTTCATGGCTGTTATAATAAACGAACGTAAATGTCAATTTTTCATAGAATAAAAAAATAATGAAAATAAAAGTGTTATTTGTTGAAATCTAAAAAAAAACAATAAAACAAGATTAGGGTATGAAATTTGGTGTTCAAAACTTGTTGAACGAAAAATAGAAGCTCCAATGTTGGATATTAGCCGTAGCCTCTGCAGTTTCGATATTTATCTGAATTTCAATATTTTCTCAAAAAATATACTGGTTATTGTATTGTAATGTCCTAACACGCCTTCGTCCCAAAATTTTCAAATTGTGCTAATATATATTTTTTTTCATTAAGTATATAGAAGAAAATTCCGCATACCTACAAACGTTACTTGCAACGTACAATATATAAATAGATACGTGGACTGAAATAGCGCTTACATCATCTGTAGCATTTAGAACCACCTACAAACGCATCCCCATTCAATGTATTGATTCGTGTTCGATATGACGAAGGGGGTTGCAACAGGTCTGCGAGCTTGAATGCCTCACAGTCCCACAACATCGTATACTATTTCGTTCGCCATTATAACCTACGAGTTACGGTCGAATGCAGATCGTACAACACCTAGTAACAAATTGTGCAATATCTAGGTTTCCCCGGGTCCTGACAGAAAGAGATAGACAGCTACATACAAATCGAAAACTGTGACGCAAGCAAGCTCCTGCAAATACGTGTTTCTGTAACGCACTCTGACCTTTTGAGGATACTTTAAATATTTCCTCTTTGTCAAATCAAATCCTGCTATGTCCAAAATGTATACAAGTACAAAAAGTTAAGTATAAGATATTGACATATTGACAAAAAGCTTTCCTGGAAAATTTTACATGAAAGTTTACATTAAAAAAGTATTTGATTGAAAACTTAAGGTACTTAAGGTAAAGTTAAGATAAATCAATAGTTTACTTATTATTTTGATAATAGAGTGTGCAAACCACAGATTTAGCTGTTGCACATAGCATATATCGCAAGATAACATTGTAATAAGGATTTTACTTTGTCAATCTAAATTAAAAATTACAGAGTTGGGTTGCTTAAGGATAAGATAATTTAGATTTAAAAATTCATAAAATCATAGTTAATAGCTCAAGTTGATCACTATGTAAACGAGAAATAATCACCATATTATATTATTAAAGTCGTTAGTTAGTTCATCAGGGCGTCCCTTTCTTCGAATATCCGTATAAATATAAATTAATATTTATAGCTATATATATACATATATAAAATCGCTTAACTTCAACCCCGTTTGAAAGATTACTATGAAAGTTGGGACAAATATTTTTTTTATCAAATGTCAAATCTCAAGGTTGAAGAAGACTTCATCGGGGCACAAGGTAACATAAGTTACTAGTCAGGGTTCTTCGCAATTCGGAAATATGTGTGTTAATGTACTGTTATTTTATACTTATATCCTTCTTTTGTATATACTGCTGCTGTATATCTGAATGTCTTTTGTATATATATACTGCTGCTGGATTTGTGTCGCAGACACGCCGATTCTTAACAACTTGCAATTGTTACCTACCTATATATATAATGTATAATTATTGTAAGGAAAGGTTGGCAAATAAAGGCTAATAATACTAATAATTATTATTGTATACTTATTTACAGAAATGACTGTACAATGCACATTAATAAAATTGTCGTTGGCAATTCGTCGAACGTGTTTTTATCCGTGTTGTATTGCTGTTCATTTTTGCTAGTGAATGCTGGCCAGGGCTCGCGCTATAAATAGACATTCAGATTGCATCTACCTTTGCACTTTACCTCCCTACTTCCCACCGCCCCTCCCCTTATTGATTGATTGTAACCCCGCGACCTTTACAAATAATTTCATGTTAACAATTCAGCTTGAAACCTTTCAAACGTATTAAGGCTCATTCCATTAAGCCATTTGTTGCATTAATTTTTAAACAAAACCTTTGCACTGCGAGTTATTACTGTAATTTATTTTACTACTATTATTCTTGTCTGTCTGTTACCTTCGCACGCTTTAACTACTCAACCGATCATTAACACCTTTACCAATAGCCTCCTTAAAATATTATTTATTTTTAAGGTATAAAACTTAATAATTGTGCGCATAATTCAGGTACTTATATCACAAAAATTTTACTTTCGCTGCGAATATTAAATGATGATTTACGTTTTGAGAGGCTTAAATATTTCTTCCTGAAAAAGCCTCACAGTTAAAATATGCATCAAACGTCAACCAAGACAGCTTTTATTTAACACAACAGAGGTAGTGAACGTGCGCTTAGATTGAAGACCGCTATGCTATATCTTGAATGCCGCTACATTATATATAAGCCTTTCAAAAACCCATGTCAAAACAACATGTCCATGTGTATTGTAGAAGGTCACCCGTTGTTACAAACTTTTTAATTAATATGGGACCGGATTAAATTAACTTAACGTAACTTGTTATAACATTATAACAAGTTTTACTTAGTATGTTTAACCGTTAATTAATTAATAGTTAACGGCGTTTATTAATTCAATTTGGAAAACTTCATTAATTGGAACTAGTCTTTTTGTTCCAATTAAAATTTCTGAAAGGTATTTTCTTTGTAACAATTTTACATCAGCCTGACCTCCCACAGACCTGTAAGGGCGTTATCTTACTAGCGGTTTGCGAGCGGATTCGGAGCGGATCGGGCGCGGAGCGAATGCGTCGCGAACACGCCGCATATGCGCAGCGAATACGTCGCGGACGCGCAACGAATTCGCAACGTTTTCGTCGCGTGTTTGCAGCGAGTTTACGACGTAAAATACAGTCAATAACAAAATGGATTCCGACGAGGAAACACTGCTGTTGCTCTTGTTACTTGTCTTCGATCGTGTGAAATTTAAAATTTAAAAAATTCGTTTTCACGTCGTCACAGCGATAAAGATGTCAGGCGTTTTATTACTCATATATTTTCCTCAGATATTATATTATATTTTTCAATTTTTACCAGCTAGTTTTAAATATAGGAAATCTAAATTACTACACACAGCCATGATTATTTAAATTTGCATTCGTCTACTTATTTAAATATACCTCTTTCCGCTATACGCCCGGCACGTTTTGCGGTTACATTTCGAACGGGCCAGGTAGTTACGTGCCGAGACTGCGTAGCCGACATCGCAATATTCAACGCTTGCGTTTGTAGTTAAAATGATGAATGTGTGAGTGGCCTACATTCGCTTTAGGGCTGCTATGTAGCTTCCCCTATAATAAAGTAAGTATATCTAAGTAGAGAATGTATACGGATCTCGGTTGTCGATTATTTTTATTGTATCCAAGGGAAATTCGTGAATTTCGTGAAATTTCGTGAAGATAATTTCAACATTATTTGTTTGAACGATTATGTTTCTCGTCTCCTAATGGTTACCGAGACGTGTGTGATAAAGGGACGGCTAGGGCGTCAGCAATTAGGGGAAATATTTTTTGAAGTGAAAATTTCTTTAGGCGCGTTGGACTTTTAGAGATGGGATAGAATCATTGAACTCGCAACAGTGTCATGTTACTAAGCGTTGATAAAGAAATTAAAAAAAGAACAATAAGCAGACAACTGCATATGAAATAGATATGATAACAAGGATCAATATGGTATACCTATGACCAATAATCTAGTTTCATATCAATTTCAAATCTTTTTAATGGTCTGTCACTATGAAGTTCATGTTAAGTAATTATGGTCTTTTATTGTCATTGTGTGTCAATGTCATATATTTTCTCTTGTATTTCTTGCGATCAATAATTTTGTGAAGCTTAGTTTTCACTTCTGACGTGCAGTCCAACGACTGACATGTTTTTTTTTTGTTTACCTTTAGCTCTTAGAAATTTTTTCGACAATATTTTATTTACAAAAATGAAAGGTTTTTGTTTAACAAGTGGAGATAGTCCCTCGCCGTGAACGCGCGGTTGTGCTGTCTGCTGTCTTTCATTTAATGTCAGGGGTCGCGCGATCGATGTAGCAAACGCCTACACGGCCGGGCCGCGTCCGCATCCCTCTTTATACCAATAACAAGGGACAAGATGTGGCGTTTTTTAAACTAAATATATTGACGCAAATTATTTTTTTTAAATACAGTCATATGCTTATATTTACCTATATCCGTATTATATTATATTTGACGTTATGAATTAGTAGGTACTACATATTACGAAACATAATATCACATAAGAACTTTAAAATAATAAATAAAATATTTAATAATACAGTATCATAGGTACTTATTTTATTTTATGTAAATGTGATGAAAAACAAAGCTGACAAATAGCGAATGTGGTAAAAAGCTAAGTGGACGAATGGCGTCAAACCCATGCCATAATTCCACAGTTAAAATACTTAATGACAGCGAAACGCAATGCGCGCTGCCACCACTTACCAGATCCAGACCAAAGCCAACTATGAAAAGTTCATTTCCAAAGTTGGAACCACCTGGAATCGAACCAGATACCCTTGAGACAAGCATTAAGACAGAGCATTAAGACAAGCACCTTAACCAAGGAGCTTAAGAAGTTTATGGTAAAACTACTCTGCACTGTAGTGAGAATGGTCAAAAATAGGGAAGTTATGGATATAAAATTTCGGATCTGGATACGGATACGTATATAATAAGAATAATATTATACCTGTTTCGGATACGGTTACGATTATGTAATTATTTCGGATTATCCGTTAGTTTCGGATAATTTCTGTTACGGATTAAATTAAATTCGGATACGGATTCGAATTAAATACGCGTAAATATAACATTGTAAGTAATATATTCCCGCAATGACTTACTATGTGCAATTATCTGGTGGCCTATGATCAGGGTCAGACTGGCGGAAGCGGGATGCCCTGTGAACATCAGGCGAGTCTTCGACAGCTACCTCACCGACAGGACGGTAAACGTCAGGTACTGCGGTGAGGAAGTCAGTACGATGACAAGCAGGGGATGCATCCAGGGGTCTATAGCCGGCCCTCTGCTCTGGAACCTGACACTCGACACATTGCTGCGGAGCCTGGAGAGTGTAGGTGTCTACTGCCAGGCTTTTGCGGACGATGTGGTCCTCGTCTTTGACGGTGACACAGCTCAGGATATAGAGAGGCATGCCAATGCCACCCTAGCGCAGGTTCTAGTGTGGGGTGCCAGAAATAAGCTAAGGTTTGCACCAAGCAAAACAAATGCGATGGTGCTAACCAAAAAGCGTAAATTTGACACTCCGCGCCTGAGCATGGGCGGGGTTGACATTGGCATGAAAGATGAGGTTAAACTGTTGGGACTCGTTATTGACAAAAATTTAACGTTTAAAAGCCACGTAGATAAAGTCTGCCGGAAGGCCATCGACATCTATAAGCAGTTGGGGAGAGCCGCCAAAACTAGCTGGGGGCTTCACCCCGAAGTGGTTCGCTCCATCTATGTCGCCGCGGTGGAGCCCATAATTACATATGCTGCGAGCGCCTGGGCGCCCGCAGTCGGCAAACTGGGGGTGGTCAAGCGCTTGAACGCTGTGCAGAGGGGTTTCGCACTAAAATTGTGTAAGGCCTACCGCACGGTGTCTCTCCACTCGGCTCTACTTTTGGCTGGGTTGCTCCCCCTTGACCTACGTATTCGCGAAGCCGCTTTGCTGTACGAGGCCAAGAGGGGAGTACCTCAGCCGGAGCTGGGTGACAGGGACGTCGAGCGGATGGCCCCAGCAATCGAGGGTCCCCATCCCGCCGAACACATCAGTCTTGAGTTCGGAAAGCTGGTGGACAAGGATCAATTAAAAGAAAACAGCGATTACAATCTACGCATATATACGGACGGCAGCAAGATTGACGGCCGGGTTGGGGCCGCGCTATCCATATGGAATGGCGAGGCCGAAACGTCGGCCGTTAAACTTGGTCTGCCGTCCTATTGTACCGTCTACCAGGCCGAGCTCTTGGCGGTGTGTGAGGCGACGAGGGTGATCCTGCGACGTGGCGAAACTACCTCTGCAATATACAGCGATTCAATGGCCGCCCTCCAGACTATCGCGGCGAATAGTTGCTTTCACCCTCTAGCGGTAGAAGCACGCAAAAATTTGAAAGAAGCTTTCGGAAAAAGCAAAGTTGTAAAATTGTTTTGGATCAAAGCTCATGCCGGTCTAGAGGGTAACGAGCGGGCGGACCACCTAGCTAGGGAGGCGGCGCTGAAGTCTAAGACCAAGCCCAAGTACGACCTGTGTCCGGTCTCATTCGTCAGGCGAATCATTCGCATGCGTTCGCTTGAGGAATGGGACCGGAGGTACGTGCTGGGTGACACAGCAGCAGTCACCAAACTGTTTTTCCCCACTGCTGCCGGGGCCTTCCGAACAATCAGAAAAATCGGCGTTAATAATATCTTAACACAGGTGTTCACGGGGCACGGTGGATTCTCCGAGTACTTGAATCGCTTCAAGTGCAAGGAGAGTCCATCGTGCATCTGTGACCCAGGTGTTGCGGAGACGGTCCCTCACCTGCTGACCGAGTGTCCAGCATATGACAGAGAGAGAATAGACTTGCAATATGAAATGGATATGGAGATGACAATAGAAAACATAAATATAATGATTAAAAGTGAAAAGAGGGACAAATTCCTCCAATACTGTATTAAGATTGCGGAAAGGGTAAGGGAGAGAAATAAAACTTGACAATTTTAATTTATTTTATTTTAACTATTTTATATGTAAGTACCTATAAATTATTGAATAAAGTTTTAGGTTTAGGTTTAGAATAAAGTTTTAAATGTATTTATTTCTTAATATTGTGATGCTTTTAATGTTTTATTATTTATTGTTATTATCTAAAGCTTTATATTTAATCTTATATAATGTTGTTAACTTTTGGAATTTTTAATGAAAAGAATTATGTGTAAAATTATTTGTGCACCCAAATACCCGAAACCGCATTAAGACAAAAATAAAGCATATGTATAAGATAAGTCAGAATAGAGATAGGCGGGAATCCCAACCGCAATGGTATGAAAGAGTAAATGGATGAAAGAAAGATACAGTATGAAGAATGAAAGTGCGAGAGGAAAGATAGCGAGAACTGGAATGAATGAGTAGAAAAAATAGGCTTCAGCGCATAGTGCTGGAGGGTTTTATGACAAAAAAAAAATGACTTACTATGTAAACAAACTATGTAAGACTCGCGCGAGCGATGTGTCGGTTCGGCCAGACAAAACAAAAACCTGTCGTAACATGATTCATTTAGACTCGGCCCTTATCCGAAATTATCCGAAACTTTTATATCGGATTCGGTTACAGTTACGGATAGATTTTTATTTCGGATATCCGATAGTTTCGGTTACGGTTACGGAGCTCCATAACATCCCTAGTCAAAAAATTGAGACAATGGGCTAGTTGACAAAATTTGGAAATTAGTTTAACACTATAGCTTAGCTTAGCCCAAAAATATATTATTTTGAGAAAAATAGGTCTTTTACATTAGTATTTTGATTTTTAGAAATGAACTTGAAATTGACCGCGAAAAAGGCCAAGACTGTCATGGCGTCTTGAATGACGTCACACCTCGCGAAACAGTCGTGTTTGTTTATGACAGTCAATTGAGTCAATGACAGCTACAACATGGCTTTTCGCGAGGTGTGACGTCACGCTTCCATTCGCTTCTCTGATCGGTGTTTAATGTCACGTGATTAAACGCCTCATTTTGTCGATTTTATTTTCCAAAAATACTATTAATATTTTAATAGAAAAGTTGTTTTTTTGTTTACTAATTATCATGGTTAATCATTAGAAACTCTAAGCCATCCGATTTATTCTTAGTGGAAACAAGCCTATTGCTTACAAGAAGCCGTGTTTTGGGCCACAATTTGAACATTGGCGTGCAGGTCAAATGGCTGGAAACGCTGGCCTGTCCCGATCCTTTGCGTATGCGCCCGGAAACACTGATGGTATTCGGGAAACGATGCCGTTGAAAGGAACGCTTTGTTCCGCATGGTAACATGGACATTACTCCCAGATCGACAAACTTTGCTAACTTTGAAATATCTTTGTGAAATTCGCTATTTCTTTCAATACGAGACCGCGTATTGAAGAAGCATTAAATAACATAAGAAGCAATAAATTGTGAAGAACATTAATGCGTAATTATTCTAATGATAATAAGTGGTTATATATTAGTGTATGGAAAAAGAGTTAATTATCATATTATTCACTAGCGCTTCGCTCCCGACTTGGTACGGATGCATTTTTTTTCTGCAAATTATATAAACAAACCTTCCTCGTTCATCGCACTTTTCATTAGTGAAAACCCTATCTGAGTGAACTCACCGTATATTTTGATAGCATCAATCTATCTTTTATAAATTAACAATGTTAAAATGTTAATACCTAATATTAATAAAGTATTAAAAAGTTTTTATTATATTTAATGAATTATAAGTATAGTTTTCATATTTGATTAAGTGTGTTGATACATAGGTATTATTATTATTTCCCATTTATTGTTATTCATAATTTAAATATTGATAATTTTCTTGCGAGTCAGCCGATACAAATATGATAGAGAAAACTTATGGAACACAAAACACACTTGTATGTATTTTTTAATTTTTTTCTTTTCACATAGTATCTTATTTATTTACTTAACCGGTAGATTCTGATATTGAAAAAGTTTACTTACTTATGTCACATTAGGTTAAATTTATAAATTATTATGAAGATTTAAACTTCACATTTATAATATCTTATCTAAACTATAATATTATAAAGAGAGAAAATTTCTGTTTTTGAATGTTTCTAAAGAATAAATTGAAAAACTACTGGACCAATTTTGAAAATTCTTTCACCTATAGAGGGCTACATTATCAGCGAATAACATAGTCTATATTTTACCAAGTTACGCGGGCGAAGTCGCGTTCAACAGCTAAACATATAATATTATAACGTAATCATTTATAATGTACTCACTATTTCATATAGGTATGACCTGTTACATAAACTATGATGTTTACACACTTTAAAATTACTTCAATGTCACATGAGGGGTAAGTACACACCTTAATTAATATATGTTTCATATTTGTTAAACAAATTATCGTTAGTGCTTTATTTACCTGTCCAACCAAGTAGACACAATTGACCTTAGTATATGTATGGGCTATATATTATCCTAAAGGTAATGATAGAGCATCGATTTTGAAAGATCACGCAAAAGTATTTATGTTATCAATACGAGTAAATCGATTTGGGACCACCACTCGTTGTTATTAATGTAATTTCCAATCTTTTCAATAGATATTATGGAAAAGCAATTACCTATGTAGCGTTTTAATAAATAATAGAAACATTTAATGTTGGCAAATGGTTTCCTTTGTCTATTGTTGGAAATAAGGGGTTGGGATCATAACGACTACATTGTCAAAACGACCAAATCATCATAAGGTCTAGATCTCAAAAGGACCATCTCTGTAGAAAGCCCATAACTCCGAATGACTAGGCAGTAAAACGACTGGTTCTTGAGAAGACCACATCGTTAATAGTCCACATATCACAAAGACCTGCGAGCAAAACGACTAGTTCCTGAAAAGACCACTTCCTTAATGGACCACATCTCAATAAGATCTCTAACATTAGACTGCTGGATGTGGCAAATAGTGACAGGACACACTGCTTTTCGCAGTTATTTGGACAGTGTTTTCTGTTGTGTTTCGAAACACGGGTATCAAAACACGTGTAGAATGACAGATGAAGATATTCGTATAATGATATTAATCTTTATCCAATTAAATTGTTTCAAAACCAATATTGATTACGTAGGTACATCAGAGGTACATGTAAAATCTTATTTAAATTATTCGAATTAAAATTCTAAAAGTAAAAAATAAACACTACTTATACTAAAGCAGGTACTTGAAAAAAAAACCCTACTTATACTGTTTACTTCATAATATTAAGTGGTTGTTTAGAAAATTTTAAAATGAAGGCCACGGGAAGTCGCGCGCAAATAAAGTCGCTGTCCGCCTCTGTCTGTTTTTTTTTTTTTGTTTTTTTTTAAACCATCCAACGGATTTTGATAGGGTTTTGATCAATATAAAGGGCGATAAACGCCAAAGACTGTGTATATATATTATATAATTTGCAGAAAAAAACTTCAGTGCGAAGCCGGGGCCGGATCGCTAGTAATTTATTATTTCTTATTCACATACGTTGAAATTAAACTTAGATCACGTTGAAGGGAGTTTTTAAACGCAGTTTAATTAATAATGTTGCCGTCCAACGTTATTACCACATCAAATAACCTCATAAGCCTTTAAGACTTGTATAAGAGGCGCATTAATGTACAGCATAAATGTATAGCTTTTTAACATTTGCTTACAAAATACATTTAGACGGTTTAACATACGTGAAAAGGTCATGCGGGCTTTTAAGAAATAAAATTAAATTTATATGTCGCATAAAAGTAAGTTAGTTCGAGGCGTTACATTTAGATAATATTAAAATTGCCGTTTTATGCTTTCAACAGTTTAAAGCCGCAGTGAAACTTAAGTATTTGTTACCTTCAGCCATTTAATATGCAAAGTTCAAGCGGACTCATTTACGATCATCACGGCCGCCACATTTTGCATTAAAATTGGCTAAAGCTTTCCATAATATGAGAGGATATTTGTACATTGTGGATAGTGTACACGTTATCACTGCATATTTTTTAACTTTATACGTTACTAGCTATTGCACGCGACTTCGCCCGCGTAAAGGATTTTCAAAATGGGTGCAGTAGTTTTTGAATTTATTCATTATAAGCATACAAATCTTTTCTCTATCTATAATACTAGCTGTTGCACGCGAGTCCGTCCGCGTAACAGCTAGCTAGCGTAACGTATAGCTTCCCAACAGTGAAAGAAATTTTTCAAATCGGTCCAGTAGTTTCGGAGCCTATTCAATCCAAACAAACAAACAATCAAACCTTTCCGCTTTATAATATTGTTATAGATTAGTATAGATAATGCGTTGCTAAGGTTTGTTATACACACAATATAACCATGCATGAAAAAACAGAAAATATTTGCGCAAAGCTATAAATAAGCACGAAATAAAATACGTAGATATTCGATTGTTAATCTCTTGGTGGGTGAAGGCGACACATGTAATTTATTTCACTCCAATATAATTAATCAGCGGAGAAATACATTACGTCAACGTTTTCTTTACTTAGTAGGTATTTGGATTCTCTTTAAAACCGAAACTTTACGTGATTTACCTAGTTCATTTTTTAATGAACTTTTTTTCCATATCAAGGACGACCGCTCCATTCGACAATTTTGTTTTTACATCGACACAAATGACGACCATTGTCAGTTAAATATTTATATAGTGATCGAGTCCAAATCCCTTTGGAAATTAACTATAATCGTAAATTTCAAAGGCATACTAGCGTTTAAACCATTCGATACATATATATGTATCTTCTATAATATAAAAATGAATCCCTAAATGTGTTGCTAAGCGCAAAACTCGAGAATGGGTGGACCGATTTTAATTCTGCCTTCACTCATGGATAGAGGGATAACCAGGGAAGGTTTTTACGTAAAAAAAATGCACCCCGGGCGAAGCCGGGAGCGGACCGCTAGTTTCAAATATAAATAGAATCCGAATTAGCATGTCGTTGTCAAGTGACAGGCTTCCACTATGGAAAAACTTTGTGGAATGTTATTCTCCAGCAAGCAAATAACAATCAAGCAAAAGTGTGGTAACGCTGACTACTTGGGGAAGAAAGATTCTTGAGAGGCATAATGAAATTCTAACTCAAGATCTCTTGTGAGAACTATATTCGGAAAAGTTACTGAGAGAACATGAGTATTCTTAGTGTATAATAGTTTGAAAGACGCTACAGTGTCGAGGTATTGCACAGGCGCGGGGTGCGCCGCCGAAGGCATTTCTAACTAGGTTAACAAGCGTCGGTGGTGCTCACTAATTAGGAAAGACGCGGAAACCGCGACTTCTTGAAACTCTTGCATTCCTAGTACCTACGATAGTGCAAATTTACTGAATATTGATAAAACTTTACTTGAAAACTAACAATTTTAACAATGAAATCTTTTTTATACAAAGGTTTTTTAAACATTGATTATAAAATAAATTTTATGAGAGCTAACTATCATTGTCTAAGAATACAAATAAAACACAGAGAACAATAGTCCACTGCTGGCCTTAATAGGATAAAGGAGGGACAACGTTAACAAAATGTAAAACTATTAAAGAAAGAAATGTTACAACTGTTTTAGCTAAGTAAGCAGTCAGTATTAAATTTCCCTATTAGCAAGAAATCTGTGGGTCTATATCACATTAAAATATCAGTAATTTAGAAAGTGTTGAATGTCAAGAAGAAGTCTAATTGTTCACAAAGTTAAAGCAATTTATAAAAACAAAAAAATACTGTTCAATATGAACAGAGAAAATTATTCCAAAATAAAAAGACAAATACTGTATAAATATGTTATCATTTACTTTTAAAATTAATACAGACAAATTTGTAGCAATCAAAAGATTTAAAATATTCTCAACCAGTTAGGAATTTCAATAGACATCTAACAAATTTTAATATTCATCGACGGAATTGCATTTCGCGCTTACGAATCGGCGCCGCCAGTCAAATTCTCAACATAAATGCAAGCTGCTGTTCATTGTTTCAGCTGAAACAATTCTAGTAAAATGAAATAACTGACGCGAGCTTATAATGTATTTTTTACAATAGAGTAGCTACCTACCTCTAGATTTGCACGCATAGACATTAAATAAAACAACTCATAACAATAAATCATCCTTAAGTCCATAGAACACAAAAATAACCTTAGAATTGTGTGGATAATAAAGTAATGTAATCCTCCATTATTTTACAAATGTTGCGCCCTGTCCACACTTCGTCTTAAGCGCGACATGGTCTTAAGTTTTTTATCTCTGACCTGCGCCTAACGACTCGACAAAGTGTGACCTCATTAATTTAAGCTAATAAAGAAGAAGATCATGGAAAAAATTTCCGCGTTCCATCTTGTTAACAAAATTAAAAATAGCACAAGTTTATAGTTTTACCTACACTATCATAATTGAAATAGCTTTTTTTAATACAAAAACAACTTGTGAAGAGGTGAGAACCCATTAATCGTATTTCGTTTAATTAAATAACCAAAGTTCTCTCCCTTTGGAACAAAGTTCGGCTCAGTTGTTCATTACGTGACTTTAATAAGAACGTAAACAAATAAATCGTGTTCACAAAGTTCTACCGTGTTACGTAACTATAATATATAACTAGAGAATATTACTTTTCATTATAGACACTACTCGGTCAAGTTGATTCCGCATCTCGTTGGAATGCGGACCATTCACCCACAACCCCGCTACTGTATACTGTATTAATATGCCAATCAAAAAGAAACAAAAAAGATATAAGTAAGGTAAGGGTGCTCAAGTCGTACCCCCTAAGGAAATTACACTGTAATATTGACTGCAATTAAAATAAAACAAAATCTTTAACACTTACTAAATCTTTATTTAATTTGTTTTCAATTAACAATTATAAAAAGTGAAATTCTTTAATGAAAATAGGTATTTTATTGTTTTTATTGATTTAGACACCTAGTTGCCTAATTCGTACCACCTATAGCCTTAGTCGTACTTAGAAAACAAATGTTAGTAAACATATTAAAAACTATAAAAAAAAAACACTTAATAATCAGAGATCACATGAACAACTAAAAACTACAAACAATTTAGTTTGAGATAAATTTTTATAAGTATCAGACGAGATATTGCTGGGGTACGACTTAGGCTGTGGTACGACTTACGCAACCTTACCTTACTAGTTTTCTTCTTTACAATAAATCTATACATGTGTTGAAATCGGAACCGTGCCATGACTGTACATTATATTATTTTATTTTTCAAAAAAAAAATACAAGTTGTACACGTTGCACTCATGTTACCCGGGTCAAAAAAAAGTTTGTGCGTTTTGTGCACTATCTCAGAAACGGCTTGACCGATTTGAAGGCAGTTTTCACTGATGTATTGATGATTACTTTTATCCTGAAAAGGTGTTAGATTCCTGTGGGATTTTCAAAAAATAAACTTCAGCGCGTACGAAATTGCGGGCACCAGCTAGTATAAAATGAACACATGGAAAATCACGAAAACCATTGGTATGCACCAATTAATGATATAAAGGATTATAAAACCCAAAGACCCGTTGTCAAACAGGAGAATCAGCCGGTACGCCACTATTGTTCAATACCTAAACAATTAATTGCCTAACAATGTAGTCTGAAACCAAAGGTACGTGTTATTGGGGAAAAACAGGAAGCTGTGTGCCGAGGACGATTCATTTATCTTTGCTATTGTTACTTGAATTGGGCACAGAGGAAGGCTTTTACGGGCAGTAATCTCGACCCACTTATTTTAGCTGCCGTTTGAAGTAAACAAACATATCTCCATTAGATAATGGATTCCGGTAGTAAAAGGCTATATTGTTACAAACGGAAATGTTAAGTAAATAACATTTACGATTTCTGTTTTTTTGTAATTTTTAAATTTATAATTTAATTACTATCTCTAGTAACGAAATGAACGAACTATATTTTTAGTGATTAAGTAGTTGAACCCGGCCATGCTTCGCTGTGGCTCAGTCAGCAACGTTCCATGGTTGCCATAACAACGGTCAACGTATGAAAATTATGTTTTTTTATATATATATAAAAATAGGTATCCGTTGGAATATTTAGGAAAAAAAGTATATAAGATCATTCCTCTGTTTAAATGCAATGCTGTGTAAAATTCTCAAGTCAATCCGTCGGATAGTTTTCGAGTTTTTGAGTAATACGCAAACCAACACAACATTTATATATAGATTACTAGCTGGTGCCCGTGAGTTCGTCCGCATTGAAAAAGCAATATACCGCCTGACATCGGTATTGCTATTACACTTAGCCAGGAGTTAGTTTCTTAATTTTTTTATTTTTTGGCAAAACAACGTTTGCCGGGTCAGCTAGTTATATATATATAAGTACGGACGGATATGTAAGAGTTTTCAGGGTACACCGCGTTCAGAGTACATTCATGGAGAAAATAGAAAACAAATTTTTAGATTGTACATCGCAAGCAGTGGATATTCCGCCAAATATAATATCCTAGTGTTCCTACTTGACATTCTCTTGGAGTTTTCTCTTGAAGTTTGTCGTACAGTTGCACTGTTGGATTATAATATTCAGCACCATTTGTGGTGTGAAAAGTTCCTAATCCTTCCATATGGGGCCATACAGTTTCACGCATCATATTGTTGCATTAGTCATTTATGTCTCCGCGGGTTCAATAAGTTGAATGTAAATAGTGTTGTTTGATGTTTATTTGTATTTATATAAATAAATTCGATGTCTGCCTAACTTTTTTTTCACTTGTTACTTGTACATTATTGAGTTACATTACCAGTAATGTACAAGAAAAACTTTTCTTCGCACAAAACTGAGTAATGTACTAAGGTTACATTTTTCTCTATCTACTTCTAGACCACACAAAGGATTTTAATACAACGTTTACTAATGGAAAGAGCGATAAACGAGGAAGGTTGTAAATTTGTAGTAAGGTTGTAAATTGAAGGGAAATTATAGGCTTCCGATCGAAATCATAATATTTAAAATAACATTATTGAGTTATAAATAATTACTACGTCTGAATGATTCCTATGCCTTCAAATGAGTTCGGTAGGTGTTACACAAATGTAGCACTTACCGAACTCATTGGACATACTACTCTTGGAAGTAGTTATTCTAAAATTGTAGGAATCATAATTCAACAACATTTAAATGTTTTAAAACATTTAAAAGTCCAGTTGGTAAAGATCTATATAAACAAAATTTGAAAGAGAGCTTGGTTTATTTCAGAAATGGATTTGAAGTAAATTGCTTTCGAATTCCCTAATTGACAAATCGACGGCAAGTATCCTCTTAGAACAATAACAAAGACTCCGCCTACCTTTTGTTCGTGTTTTTATTACGAAGTTTTTTTTTCTTAAAGTTGTCGAAAGCAGACTGCCTTTTTACAATTCCCAAGGAAATGTTTTAAATGTAATTTTCTTAAAACAAAGGATGTTTCAGGTCTATTAAATCCCTTAAAAGCGTTCGTTCTCCTAAATTACAGTCTTTTATTATGTCTATAAAATATAAATTTTTACAAGTAGTTAGAGATAGCCAAATACAATAAAAATAATTTAATCTAGTGCTGGTTTTGAAAACTTTATCTAGCGGGAGAAACGGACAAGATAGATCGATGCTCTTTTGAAATAATCCTTCAATTCCTCTTCAAACAAGAGCCAATTTTCAAAAGGTCATTTCCAACGTTGGGCCTGCCGGAAATGCAAGCTCCTTAACCACTCGCCGAATAGGCTCGTCTTTTTTATGTCCAAACAAATTTCAAATTTAGTTATTTTATAGTTGTGTTATTTTTGATAATTTATCGTATGCATTAAACTGTCACTGAGAGCATTTTTAAGAAATGATATGTTATACATTACGAGATATTGACATTAATTTTAGCGTTCGAATTAAGTAAATATTTTAACCGAAAGCCCGAAATTTTAATAAATGTACTCAGCTTGATATTTACAATTAATTTACATTGTTAATGAGTTTACTTTTAAGCCAGTAATGGAAGAGAGTTAATCTCATTTTCATTAGCAGGGTAAGACTTTGTCAAACCCAGTTTCAATTGCTTCAGTACCTGTTCGCTGTAAATGAAAAAGAATTCTTCAGCGCTCCGTTCGAACTGAAACGACGGAAAATTCAATAAAGTGGTAATAAGTGGATTTCTTCGCAGGAGTCACATTTTCTGAAATTTCCTACACTGAAATAGATCAACGTATTTTATTAACCCCTGACCTTTAAGACCCTTTTCTCGGGTTTGCATGTTTTTCTACCTAATTTTATTAAAACATACTTTTACAAATTTTATCTTTCCACGTGGTTGCGTTAATTACTTTATTAGTTTTGTAAATCCTTACATATTATAAAACAAAGTCTCTCGCCGCGTCTGCATGTATGTATGTCTGTACGTTCGCAATAATCTCAAAATCATGTACTGTACTATACGTATTTTCATATGGTTTTCACTAACTTAAAGAGCACTAAACAAGTAAAGTTATTATATATGATATAATTTGCAGAAAAAAAATTACACCCGTGCAAAGCCGGGAACCCGTTACATAATAAATACCAATTTAATTTTATTTAAATAGTAATTTAACTACAAAAATTAATATTGTTCAATTGTATTGAATTGAACTGCTTGAAATGAATTAAGTTTTTATTGTTTATACAGAATTTTAGTTTTTTTTATGACATTTCTTATCCAGAATAATATTCATACAGCACATTAGCAAAATTAATCTGTAATTAAACTTTCTATTCTCCGCGTTCGCGCACAAGTTATTCTTTAGAGAACACTTAAGGCTTAGCAAGCGTAGTACCGTAACACATTTGGCCAAGAGCCAAATAAATACTCAGTTCGTGAAACATTGGAAGAGGTCTAGTTTCGTTGTCTGGTTACAGTCTGCCGACAACTTATAATGGTGTCAGTTAATAAATATAGAAATAAAGAGACCATAGTAATGCTTTTTGAATACTAGACGATATTTTGGGCTTATTCCCACTAGTTCCGTGTACAGAACTACAGCACAGAACGAGTGGGAATAAGCGATATTTTGTATATATAGCGACTTCTTCTGCGTTGAAAAATTAAAAATAGAATACCTAAACGTTTGCATAAACGTTCACATTTATAATATTAGTAGGATGTATCTCTACCAGATACATCCTAAATATAGGAAAATAATTTATACTGGGATGCTCTAATTCCATGAGCTAGTATTTATTTATCGCTTTATTTTATATGAACATTTCGAAGCCGATTCAGATACAAAATGAGATCTCCAAGGGTACATATCTTGTAGTAAATTTTAAACCAACTTATGGCCCTTTTTTTCTTAAATTAATCTCTAAATTCTTTAAAACAGAAAAGAAAACATAATATCCACTCCATCCTATAAAATCAATTACTAATAATAAATCTGTAAGGGTCGGTCATGGAGTAAGTTACTTTGTTTTCAGAGATATCGTGTTTATAGTGTTTATAAATAAATAAATTGCTGTGCACTTCGGACTGTTTCTCCGTTAATATCTTCTAAACCATTCAACAGATTTTGATACGGTTTCCAGTTGTATTAGAAAGAGCGATAAACGAGGAAAGTTTGTGTACATTATTTTTTTTAAATGCACACGTTGGTAGCTGGGAGCGAGTAGCTGTTAGATTATATAACACCAACTCATTTTTAAACAATTGACAATATAAACCTCACAGAAATTACATACAATTCAGATATTCCACAGGTCTCGTATATTTTTTTTGTTCGTAGAGCAAGTTGTCGTGTAAATACGTACATCGTCTTTAGAGCTTCCGTGACACATAAGTCTGGCAATATACTATCACATACGAAGTTATTTCACTCAGACTAGCAGAGACTTCATCTTCATCAAGGTTTCGACTACCTTGGCACGACGCCAAGCCTGCATCGGTGGCTCCCTCCTTGGCTATGTTTATTGTTGAGCTTTATAGGTAAGTAATAAAGACAATTTTTTTAACGATTCCATTGGTTAAGGTTTTGAAACTCTGACTTGGGGGTCCGTCAGCCTGACTTGCACATGACTTGATTTTGCACAAAAAAAAATTATATTAAATTATTTTTATTACCATAAATCACCATGACTTAACTTTAAAAAACTCAAAAGGTTAAATATAGAACTTAAAATTTTAAAACTTAAAAAAATGCACACATTTCAGATCAAATATTAAAATGTTTGAACGAAGTTTAAGTTCATGCTTTTATATTGCTTATATACCTAATACGTAAGTACATGTCGTTCCTGTATTATATGCTTATTGATACGGTACATGAAAATAACATTGAACTAGAAATGTTTTCTTTCTGTATGAGCAGCAGTGAACAATACATTCGCTTCAATAACTTTGGCTATCACAGTTTAAAACTATTGCATAAATGTTGTGGCCTTCCGTATACTTTTGAAAAGCGTCGGCAACCGGCGCGGCATAAGTTTTTACCCGCGATTCCTATGCAATAACAGTTGGCAATGGTCCAAATGTGTCTGTGTACGCAAATCGATCGGCAATTCGCGACGGGACGGTACGGTTAAACCTAATTGTGTGGGCGGCATATTTACTCGAGCAGCACAATTTTTAAATGGAAATTACATACATTTATGTAAAAATTCTTTTACATTTAGGGATTATTTTCTTTTCAAAAAACATTGACATTATTTCTTTGGTCGTAAGGTGATCTCCAAGCATGGTATCGAGTAGGTTACGACAGTTGATTCTTTTGTCTATTTAGTAAGTGAAAATCTCTTAAAACCAGTCAATGCTCTCTAACCTTTCTATGAAGTGAAATCCATAGACTTAGTTGAGTTATTCCTCAATAATTCACTAAGATGACCCTATGTAACGAAGCCTGACAAACTGAAAATTAAAAGTGCTACGTTTCTCTTGAGGGACGTAAATTTTTATACCATACTGAGTGTGAACACTGATGAAATCTTATGTAGATCAATATTCGATAAACCAAATTTGGGTCGGATCATTTTTGCAAGTGTACCTATATATCGGTAATAAACATACATTTCCTACATTTTCGTAAGTACGATAAATAATCCGAGACACACTATATATCTCATATCCAAATTAAAAAATAACTTGGTAGTTACTTGATAATATTATAAATAAAGGTAAAAATGATACGACTCGCTCTAGAAAATTAAATGATTAATTTAAATCATGTATAAAAACTGTAGATTTTTTAAAATTGACCGTTGGGGCAGTAGGTATTTATGAAATATATTTTTAAAGCAATTGTATTTATATAGTAAATACAAATACAATTATAGATTTAGGTCACGATACATGGTATAAAAAGGTCACTATATCGTTTCCTGATTGCTTTATCATTCGGCTATTGTTATATTGTATAAACAATAATCATTGCAGGATCTACTTACACATGTGAATTATGTATATGTAATCTACAATGAATAAATAAATTTCTGAAAGGAATTCTAAACAACATCAAAATCCTTTGTATACTTTTAAAGAACTAAGCGGACATACAGACGTACCTACTATGTTTTATGTATACCTACTTTTCGTGAAACTTACCAACTGAAAACGTACAAATATGAATATTTTTCTTTAAGCAACTTAGCTTTGTTACTTTTCAAAATATTAAAGTTTATTTTCACGACCCAGATTCCTAGCATTTACCTATCTATGAGCATTTGTCTACGTGTTATCGTAAACGATCTATACAATCCAATACTATAAAAGAATGTAATTTAAACTCGATCACTGTGCTACTAGATGTCATGTGCTTTTGTGGGAAAGGGGGAAATCTGTCACCGCATACATAAACAATTTCTTCGCTCTAGCGAAGGAATTTGATCTACATATATTGAATTTCTTCCTACTACTGTATTTGATTATTTGATTTGGGGAATCAAATGTTGCGGTGACTTTTTTCTTATGACAATAGGAAGTACATGTTTAGTATGTTATTGTTTAAAGCTTTTGTGAGAAATGTTGACAGTCCATTTGAAGTAGATTGTAGATGTGTACAAGTTGATTATTAAACCTTTAAGCGTTAAGCAACTTGTCATCCATGGAAGATGCAAAAAATAACTGGACACAATAAAACCACAACTGCAACACCTGCCTTTGTACCATGGCATTGATGGAATATATCCAGCATACTATTTCGCGGAATATTGCAGAAACGAATTTAACATTTTTTCATATGGAATTTTGTAGGCATCGAAGCCAACTCATTGAAAAACGATGACCGTACTGTCAATGTTACCAACAGAAAAATGTAGCAAAATTTTAATAAAAAACTAACGAATATCCTTGTCGCCATCATCACTTGATACCATTAAGTGGTCAGCCACTCTGACGACCTTTATACATATAATGAAAAAATAATAAAAGTATAATTATCAAAGTTTTCGTACTATCTATTGGTAAGTAAGTTTGATAAGTTTTCGTACCATCTTTTACCGGTAAATTTAAATCTCATCGTAGTCACCGTTTTTACGTATTCTCACCATTTGAACATAGACAATAATTCTATAATTGAGAATTCAATTCGTAAAACTATGACATTTGATTGAAGTAATATTGTAAAACTCTAAAGTGACTAGAATATAAGAAACGAGGCCAGTACGAAATTACAGATTTCACAGGAACAGTCTTATTTTACTGAGTTTTTGTAATGCTACTAGCCTTAAAGGGCACATAAAGTTTCATGGCGTAAGATTTTATATTTTCGTGCAACTGAATTCTGGTGTTTCATTCTGTAAAGCGCCTGTCCTGTTTATTACTATGGGAATGAAAAGGCGCGTCCCAATTTGATTGTGAACATTTTACGCAAGGATATTTCCATGCAATAAACACACTTGGCAGTAATCCAAACGTGAGCGTCGCGTCACAACCAGTACACAGCCTCATTTGCTGAATTTGTCAATACGTCTTTGTTCAACCTTAATGTAGGAAAAGATTGTGAAAGACTAATCTAAAATTAAACTTAGTAGCGACCTTTTGAAGCTCAATGTGACTGAATCAGTATGAAATGAGCGCGGAGTGACAGTTTTGACTGGCATAGGATATAAATTTTTCCAATAGATGGCTTTAGTTATCTGTATCTCGCGTTGTATAAGTCCGATTGGGTTACACTATATGGCGTTAGAAAGATGAGATTTCGTACTAAAAAACTTTCGCGACAGTTTTGTGATTGGTTGACTCAGTTTTGTTTGAGCGCGTGTCAAAGATGGACACTAGAAAAGAGAAAATACGCCATATTTTACCGTTTTTCTTCGATAAAGGCAAAAACGCAAGCCTTTCTCCTATAGAAAGCTACATTATCAGAGAGCAATATAGGCTATATTTAATAAAGTTACGCGGGCGAAGTCCCGTGCAACAGCTAGTAAATTATAAAATAATTACTGTAGTTTAAATTTTTTTTTTCCTAATTTGTTGTAATTGCTGCATTCTGTTTCTATAAAATAGAAAGACTGCAAGTGCTCCTTCATCATTATAGTCACTTGACATAATTAAAATGTGTAATTAGAAATGAAAAAGAAAAAAATTCATTTTCAGTCGCGTAATATAGGTACAAACCTCGAGTAGCAAACGAGTAAGCAACTGCTATGATATGACAGGTAGACCACGGGCAATGCACGGTTTAACGCATTCAATCAAACAATATTAAAAATCTAATATTGAAAGAAGATTGAGTAATATACTACGCATTAAACGAATAAACAACTACTAACGAAAATAAAAAATAAAAATAAAGTTGCACTGTTTTATTTCAATTCTTATATCAGTATCAGTAATTGTTTCAATACGAGTAATGTAACTCGTTCGACACCGTATCGTGTGTAATTTTGCACGTGCTTGTTATTTATAAATAGGGTAAATCCCTAACCCTTATACCTGAAAAGGGACGGTTGGCTATACAAAACGAAAAACTTACGATTGGCGGAATAAATTGGCCCTCTGTAAAACAATAAATAAACATTCAAACTTTTGGATTGAATGACATTTTTCGGTCAACGTATTGCGGTCATCATGTTGGTTTTCCAATTTATTTTGGAAATTCGTGGAATGTATTGTATATTTATGTAGAAATAAATAAGTAATCCTTACATATTGCAACTTGAAGTTGCTTTCTGCGCCTGTTTGTTTGTACATCCGCCATTTATTTCTAAACCATGTAATTTTTGAAGCGGGTTTTAGCGTGTTAGATATTTTTTCATGGAAGCCTTATATATTTAAGAAAACATAATTAAGTTTGTTTTTATCAATCTAGTATGTTCTCAGAGCATGTCTCCGCGATTTAGTGAATATCAACTTACATGATATGTATAATCCGAAGCTATTGTTATTTCATAACTTAATTAAGTTATGTTAGCGCAAATTTTAAAGTACCAATCCACAATACGATAGCTGTAAAACTGTTTCCAGTAAACTCTTTATTCAACAAAATTCCCTTGGCGTGATTATTTTCGTAGGCACTTTGTAAGGGACCCTTCTACGTTTCTCGTCATAATATTATCACGGAACTGAAAAGATTACAACAATTTCATGACCCCATAAAAGTTTCAATGGCTTTTCCTTTTCATTTTCATACGCGACGCTCTGTGACATCTACTCGTATATCCTACTCGTGTATAATAGATACATTCATTTAAAATAATTTACATTTACGACTGAGCAGTGAAAGGTAATTTTCGCGGATAACCACAACCGCGAAATGTTTCATGTCCAACTCGAGTTACAGCCAACAGCTAATGACACGCTACATACAAGGACGTAATTAATTTCCCCTGTAAGCATGATTCGAATGTATTTATGGAGCGTGGGATTGAGTTTATGTTTACATACATACATATATATGCGGAATAAGTAATTTGTGTAAACACGTAGGAGTTTCGTCATTCTATTTTAGTTTTCTGTTCGTGCTTGAGTTATGTTAGAAGTAATTATACTTAGTGTAGAACTTGTATAACATAGCCTTCTATACGAAAATCTAATTATTACTTAATAGTTTGATTATGACAAATGGTTTATTTTTGTCTTTTAACCTACTTAATTAGATTTTATAATATATAATATAAATCAATCTGATTTGATTAATTAGTTTAAGGTAAAACTCATATGATGGTGCGGTAAGAAGTATAAAAATATTCTTGAATCCCATGAGCCAAAAGGCAAGAGAATTGTCCTAGAATTCCGTGGCATCCTAGACCTAGGGGCCAAGTGGAGGGAGGGGAACATTTGCAGGGAGCCCGGTTTCCACTTGACGGTGACTACCAATCACCAAACGAAAAAGTTAACCGTTAAGAAAAGAAAACAATATAATGTGACTAATAAAACAATATTATATCTATACATATATAAACAATCCGTGACTGTACACATTTTTTTAAACAATTCACGTTTTACTTATGTTACCAAGGTAAAAAATAAGATTTTTGGAATGTTTGTCTGTTTATCTGTTTGTCTGTGCATGCTAATCTCATAAATGGCTTTACGGATTTGGATAAAATTATATAGATGCAGCAGAAACTAGAATTTGGTAACTAAAATTTAAAATTATTTCGAACAATAAGAAGTGAAAATATTATGAATCTCATATTTCGTGGTCGAAAATTAAATGTGGGACAACAACGTGAATCGTGCACAACTATCTAACAATTAGCATATATTGCTATGCACTGCCGTCTGTCCCTCGGCCGGACTGCATTTATTTACATAATTTTACACAGAAGAGGGAAATGCACTGCAATACACACAGTATGTCAGCGATAATCGTACAACATACAACATAACAATACAAAGGAATGCCACAACTCGTAACATATTTTATAAGGAAAATTATATGTGAAATTATTTTCTTTGTTTTTTAGAAGAGTGCTTAGAGGATTTAAGGCTAGGTAAAACTACAAAGTAATCAAATTTGTAATGCCCTGGAAGATGCCTTGTAATTATCTTTATTTTGTCCTGAATGTCAACAGTGCTTCCTCGATTTCCTGGAGCGGATAACCTTAAGTTTAATTGTTTAATTTAAAGGATTTGCTATTAACAAGCGTGTATTCAACGCTTATTTATTTTGTACACTTATGTAAGTATATCGCGTTTAAAATAAGATCAACGTAACGCAAAATGTAAGTGTAAGCCTGGAACTTTGGTCTCACTGTAGAATGAAAGTTCAACGGTTGTACTCTCATTTCCTTTCTAATTGGCTTCTTTTTACATCTATCTATGCCTGTATAACATATATTCCTATATAAATATTTAAGTAAGTTTATAGTATTTTAAAACAAATCATCTCTTTGCAGTCACTTTTCATTGTTTTTATGTGAGTTCGCATTATTTTTTATCCTAGTAGAACAGCAGACAATGTGGCTGAGAATAAAACACTCACAACGTAATGCTGATACGGGCATGAGGTAAGCGAAATAAAATCCAGGCTAATAAAAGCTAGCGGAAGCTGAATAAAGCGACAATGGCGCAACTAGGCGAGTGCTAGCACATCCGGGAACTCGGTCGGGTCAAGGTCACGGCCCGCGGATCGATGCAGCTACGACGCCCGTGCTAGCCCCGCTACGCCTTACCCGCCCCGCTACGGCCTACGGTGCTACGGCGCTACGAACCTGCCCGTACCTAAAATTAGCAACGCAGCGTTTATTATAAATTTGTAGTAGGCCTTTAATATTATAACACTGATAATAAATTGATAATGTATTCAGTTTTGTCGTCAACTGTCATTTGCTTTTGGATTGTAGGATTAATGATGAAGGGTAATAAGATAATGAGGGTTAAAGTAACATTAACGCCGTATCTAACCTTAGTATTACCTAGATGATGTGAATGCATTAATAATACATATTAATTAATACAAATTGCCATACCAATAGTAAGTGTTGACCATTTTTGAGATGGCATAAAATCATTGAACTCGCGATGTTACTGTTGACTAAATTGACTGCATATGAAAGTAAACTTACTAGATATGAAAACAAGGATCAATATGGTATACACCTCTGACCAATAAAATAGTTTCATATCAACATCAAACCTTTTTAATGGTCTGTCATTATGAATTTATTATTGTCATTGTGTGTCAGTGTCATATATATATTTTCTCTCGTATTTCTTGCGATCAATAATTTTGTGAAGTTTAGTTTTCACTTCTGACGTGCTGTCCAACGACTTATTTTTATTTTTTATTATTTTTAAATTATAAAAAACCTTTAAACCTTATTTAATCTACTTTATAAATAAAAATCAATCGTACTGCGTTAGTCTCGCAAAAACTTCAAGAATGGCTAGACCGATATTACCAATAACACTTATAGGTAAACAGGTAAGGTTTATAATAATTGCAATTGCACCCCGGGTGAGTCAACTAGTATAAAAAAATCATATACTGAGTATCACGAGTCACATCGTGGCTCCTAAATACAATCTCTACTATTCTCTCTCCACCTATTCTTTATTTGATTATATATTTCTCTTTATTTGAACAAGTAATTATTCTATTAGATATTTTTAGACATTCAATAAATTTCTAATATTTTATCCAAAATTGAGATTCCTCGCATTAACAATAGTTTCAAAGGCGAGACTCTAAAAAGGTGAATTTTCTACCTGATTTCTTTATAAGAAATAAAATTAACTTACAATCCCTATATTTTGTTGAAATTATTTTTACATAGGACTTCTAATTTATGTGTGATTGTACATTGATTTGAAACTGAGACGTTTTGGAACTGCCGTTATGGGACTAAACTAATAAAACTACTTGTAAATATAAACTAATAAACAGCGTATTGGACCGAAATTAAAAGAAACAGTCTAAATAAGTGTGCCCACGCACTTTTCGTTAGATTTTTATAACGCTTTTATTATAATTTTCATAAGTCCATTTGAAAGAGGTCAGTGCAATACTTTGTTAGTGTACACCCACTTCCGTAAATTTCCTATACCTGCACGACAGTGAGCATCCCTCTGAATATAAATTGAATTTATCTTTGTCCGAAAATGTGTCGAACTATCGTTGAAACGAAAGAGATAATATATTGTATTAGCTACCGCAATACTTTTATATTAATATATTTAGGTAAACTCCAAAGAGTTGGCTGCTATTCAATTAAAATGATATTTCTTTAGATGGGATAGTCTTTCATATTGAATTTCGATATACATTTGTTTGAAATTTTTTCCTGAAGTAACTAATAATATTATTTGCTTTATTACTTATCAAATGTTTATGCAGATAAAATATTCCGACAATCAGTTTAAAAAAGCCAATATTAAATAATATTGGCTGTTATCAACAAAGGTTAGAAATAAAATAAAAAAATGTTACAATTGTTTCAAAATTCATAATGAACTAATGTAATTAATACTCGTACCGAAGTAAAAAAAATATAAGAAAGTTGTTGTTGTATGTTGGAACCGAATTTAAGCTTTAAACTGATATAAGAATTAATTGTTAATGTTTGTGAGATTAGTCCTTAGATTTATATCTCACATCCCTTTCTCTTCAGCCAACTTCAGGAATTATTGAAACAAAGGCTATAAACCGTGCTGTTTGATTCTTAATCCTTTAGATAATATATGGAATACTTAGATTCATGTATATCTAGTTGAATAGCATTGCATTTTAAGATATGTATAATTAGATTATTATAGTATAATAAAAATGTCAAGAGATTCAGTGATATATTTCAAAATAGTAGCACAAAAGGTAACTAATGGCTTTGTGTTTAAAACACGCGAAAAACAAAAAGAAGGAACAACAAAATGAAAAATAGCTTTCACGTTACGCTGTTCATTTTTAACGCAGAGATACATTGCTAAAACCATTTTACGGCCTCAGAGAATTAAAAATAAATCAACAGTGGGAGAGAACAAAAAGCTTTCACAAAAGTTTTTTTATGGTAAAATAATTCAGATGGCAAGTCAGACAAAAAATTAATTAATTGACTATAACTAATAAATTATTATAAGAGAAAAGCTAATAAATTTTATAGTAGGGTGACTGATCCAATTATCAGCACTTTAAGAGTTAGTCCTAACTTAAGCCCGTTTATCACATTGAAAAATACTGTTTCACCCGTTATGACGAGTTTTCTAGTTTCAATATTCAATCAGTAAGATGATTAGAAAAAAAAAAGTGTTTATCTTTATCCAATTTTTTTTTAGATAGGCAAGAGTAAAAAATGACCATCTCACCATTTACTAGCACCATCACCACCAATTAATAGCATAGAGCGAGCCAATTAACAGCACTATGATAGTGGTATTGAAATTATATGAAAGAAAAAATGGTTTTTAGTACCTATAATCTCATTTATTGACTTTTTTTAATATAGGTAGGTAATATGTGACTAGGGATAAAAAAAATATTGTACTTATAATCTAATAATATTTATAAAATTAACAAAGTTTAACATCTAACGTGTCATAACTCTATCTTTATTAGAATCTTCTTGTAATTTTGATCTGTCTTCTTTTGGTTCTTCATCATGTTTACTTCCTTTACCCAGACATTTTTTGTAGTTGATGGCTTCAGAGTTCCAGGGACATAAACCAGTAGTCCTGAATCCATTTATCACTGTTGTATCTTTGACGCCAACCTCTAAAGCCTCCTTTAGAACAGGTACAAAATTATTCTTTGTGAGAGTCCAAAGGGTGATCTCTCCTCCATTTCAGGACACTTTCCTTCCATGCATATTTGAGAGGTCTAAAGGCTGACACGTCGGCTGGCTGTAGTATCCGTGTGGCGTTGGGGTATAGAGCAATCAAAATAATCTCCAACTTGCTGCACAATTCACTCACTTCAAGACTAAGATGTGTTTTGTGCCCATCTACAAATAGTATGATGGGAAATGTTACTTTTCTTTTGATAAGGTATCGATGAAATACATTCTTGATATAATCGTAGAAAAGTTCACATTTCATCCAGCCAGTATCGCTTAAACCAATGCCCCACTCAGTTGGGACTGATGATGTTATATCCTTAGGAAGCCTCTTGTTGGGAAACACAACTAGTGGAGGTGTAATATCTCCGTCGGCGCAAAACGTAAACAGTACAGTAAGGGCTGTTTTGGCTGCAGCGTGATCAACTTCATACACGTCTCTTTCTCCTCGTAATGAAATAACTGTGCCACTCTTGGGACATAACTGAAAGTTCGATTCGTCCCCATTAAAAACACGAGACGGGTTCTGTAAGATGTCAAAGTAGTTGTTTTCCTTAAGATAAAATTCAATTTTGTGGAACCACCCTTTAATGTCTTCTTCTGATACATTAGCACTGGCTGATGTTACAGCTTCAGCAGTGCGTTCGCTGAGTTCTGGATGACGGCGCATAAAAAGGTCATACCATTTTCTACCAGGTATGTCATCTTTAAAGGGGTTATCTCTTCCTGTTTTCTTTAAGAAATTTGCTACACTCAATTGTAAATCAGTCTTTCTTTTTGGGAATCCTTTCCGACAGCAATCTAAAACCCACTTTACTAAAACTTCCTCTTCTTCGTTCGACAATATTGGATCAGGGCCTGGTAGCTCCTTGCACGGCTTTCTTAATCGCGACTGGATAGTTCCTCTAGTTACATTGAAGGTTTTCGAGGCCAGTTTTTTGGACATACCCTTTTCTACTGCATCTAAGGCTTTTAATAGATTTTCGTTAGAGTATTTTTTTCTTTTATTTGGCATATTTACTTTCTTTGATTTCATGGTAGGTGGGTCTGGAAAAAGGAAAAATGATGAAATGCTAGGAGAACCAAATTATCAGCATGCTTTTGATCCAATTATCAGCACCAGTGCTGATAATTGGGAATTCGCAAAATATTAGATCCATATATCAGCACCACATTTTTTAACAATATATCACCATAACCTCCCATTTTTCTTTTTAACTATGCTCATAAACTATCTAAGAAATCAGATAAATCAAAAGTTTCAGTATAAAATATCTAGAAGATCTAATATAGTATAAAATGTAAACACGTGAACTTACCTTCGATCACTAAGAATAGGCAAAAATAGGACGAACTGTAGGACACAAACGTTTGTTTACAAAATTTTCGCCACTTTGACGCTGGAAAGTATGGTATTGCCAGGAGTAGGATTCCAAAAACATCAATTTATTTATTTTTTAAAGTGGTAACCCAAATTAGTTAGTGAAAACCTTATAATTTTACTATTTATTCGGAGTGCTGATTATTTGGTGCAGTGCTAGCATTTGGATCAGTGCCCCTACATTTTACTTACTATTTATCGAATTTAATATAACTAAGTTAATTTATAATTAACTATAATATGACAATTCTAAGACATATTTCAATTTTAAATATGTATTGAGTTTGTAGAAAGAATGGACTTAATGTACAAACTCACTAGACATATTATAGTGATTTATTCATAACATCATTCATTTAAGTGTTGTTTATTATTGTAGGCTCGTCATATTGTTATACAACCTTGAAAACGTTTTTATTTCTGACACGAACAGCGCCCCTTAGGTTCGAACGGTCATGGCCACGAAATGACCTTTGCATTATATAAGAGACGTCCGCTCACCTCGAGAGCCGACCCTCGAATGGCCTTCCACGCGCATTGGATCAAAATGGGAAGGGGATGTTTACCCTCCTACCCTACCTCCATCGTGCCAGCTGTAAATACAGGCTCCATGTTCGGAAATCCCTCCCTTTCCCCCGACCCGAGGGAGGCAGACCTATACGTAGATCGCATATAAGCGAGTAAAAGTTAAAAGTTCACCAACGTTCCGAGTTTTGCCCTGTTACGGAACGCTTTCTTTATTTAAATTCTATTGCAACTTGTTCACGTTTGAAGCCTCCACTGAATTTGCAATACCCACTCCAATCCCTCAACGGCTACCACCCATGCAAAGACCAAACGAAAAAAACCTTAATTGCAAAAACTCGGTCGATGGTTTCCTTTGCATCATTCTACGTTAAGCCAAACAATTGATAAAAAATTTTTGGACGCTTTTTATTGTTGTGCCCGGAGTCGGTCCAATTCAGTTAAAACAGTCTCTCTTGGAATTATAATGGCAGCGACAATACAGCGAGGATCACAAAAATACTTTTTTCACGAAATTGAAACGAATTACTTTCGACTGTGATGAGCTTTTCGCGTGCCACTTTAATTTGAAGAGCAATCATCATTTCAAAAATACGAATGAATATAAAAACGCTGACACCTTTATTGTGATGTATGTTTGTAAATGTTTTTAGCGAAATTTTTTAGACTCATAGTGATTTTTTATGATAATATGTGGCAGGCAGGCTCACCGTCTTCGTAAGGGTACTAAAAACACTATCACCTAAAAAACAGAAACAATGTTATTTGCGTTTCTAGGACGAAGGGTTAAGGACAAGATAGCATTGAGGTAATGGGGCTTTGACACTCCTTACATACACGCCGCAATACAACTATGTACCTTGTCTTCTGTAAGATTATCTTTATCTTCCGTAAAGATCGATTGTTAATTTCAACAGTTGGTCCGCCCAGTTTATGACTAATGCAAACCCCCCTTAAGAAGACATCCGTGAAATAATAGAACTAGTCTTGTTGTATTTCAGTAAGGGATGTCTGAGCCCTCTTTCCTCTTCTCGTTTCTTGCCCTTTATCCTATCATGGGAAACATCAGATTTGCAGCCCTATACATCAGACTCCAGTCATGCTTTAGTTCAGTAGAATATGCTGTTAAAAGTGTTGATTAATGAGCAAATGTTATTGGAAATCTTCTGCTACCAAAATCCATTTGCTATAAAATATTTTCGATATCTCGAAATCCATTTTCGGTAATCACATTCACATTAAATTAATAAACAGAAAGAGGCATGGAAAATAATAAATAATTGAAATATATTTTTCAATTTAAAAATATTTTAAATTTTCATATTTCAAAGCAGTTACATCTATTTAAGATGTAACTGCTCATCATACACAGTGGGTATTCATATCATATCATGGGTCTTCTGCATCATACACAGTGGATCCAGTACCATTGTTATTGTCGTAAAGGTAAACATTTTCAAATTCCATCCCGAATTGCTGGACATAGGAGTCTTTGTCGCTGTGATATTTCTCGTGTTTCGGGTCGTGAAAAGAGACAATGTTGAGTACCGGCGCGGTACCACCGAAGGCGATTCGTTCTTCGTAACTTGTGACAGCTAACACAGTACCGTCGCACGGGTAGGAGCAAGATATGTAGCGATTGTGTAGATTGATCACTTCCACGCATTTTGTACCGCTGCCTCCGATGATAGCATATTTACCTTTGCGGTTATACTGCAATAAAAAATCAGTTATTAAAAAAAATACAACATTAACAGTAGTGTAAACATTACGCTTCGTCTTTGCATATTATATTGTTTTCAACAATAAAACAATAGAACAATGAGAAGAAATCGATTTATAAAATCAAAAACTGTTTCTGTTTTAGAATGCCCAGCTAGACTTTTTTAACCACCTTTGGACCAAACTCGACTGATATTTACAAGTCCTTCGTTCTATTATTTTGAACCAACTTTGCAATGTTGGCCTTGCCTGGAGATCATCCTGTGACCCGTGAATCAGAACGCTAAAATAATAATTTGACTTACTTTCCATTCCAATTTGCCTATTTTTATACAGACTAAATAAAATAAAATACTTTTTACATAAATAAAAGTTCTCATATGCATATTCCTCACCGAACGTGTCAAACGAGATAAATTATTCCAAATTCCTTCTATATTCCAAATAACATTTAATATCAAATTAAAGTCAAACTTCGTCCGCAAGATTTTGAATATAAGCACAGTAGTATCTATACAATTCAAACTGTTTCAGAGCCACAGTAATATTAGCGGTTCGAGATTGGCTACCGATGAATTAAAGGCAAACATAACTGAGGAGTAATACAAAGAACAGTATGCAATCTCGAATTGTTGATAAGAATCGTGGTAACAATAATAAATTACTTTTTACAATCATTTAATACATGATTTTAAACCCCTCTTTTTTTCTTTGAGCCTGATAGTTTAAAGTCCCACATATAGTAAAACTATGTGCTTGACATATACATATATGTGGGACTTTTACTCACTATAAACTCAGTCACCGATAAATGCGATGGCACGGAATCGCTCAACGCATTTCACCGCAGCACTGCCGAAACAGTCTAGTCTAAGTGCTTGTTCACGTAGAACGCGCGGTCGCGGTGGATGTGGCGAGCTCATGGTCACATTGGCCGCCAAGCGTTTGCGCGAGTAAGATATGTTCAGAGGTTGGAAAAATGGACGACGATGTTTTATTTTTAATGATTCACTGATAAACTCCTCTGTATTGAACAAGATAATGAAAACGTGCCATTATTTCTAGCTACGTCGCGAGTGAATCGCGCGCTCCGCCGCTAGTTCGACGTGAACACACACAAACAACAACAAGTTTGTTATTTCCGCGAGCGCGCCGCACGCGGCTGTCGTTAGCTTGCCCGCTACTTTCGCCGTGTACGTGAACACCTGCATTTATGCTGTGTGTTTGATATTTCGTGACCGCGCCCGCGAATTAACGTGAATGAACACTAGTTTGATCAAACATTAATTAAAAGGTAAGTACGTAAAGCCGGTAATCTAGAATTTTACCTAAATTTACCTTGTTTAATATAGTCGAAGTAAAGGACAAAATTAAATTTTTAGTGACATAAAAAATCCACCAAACATGGACAGAACGGATAAAAAGTGATATAGGTATATGATTTCCATTTTTTCCTTAATAATTACTGTTAAATTTAAAGTTCTTTTATTTAATTCGTATAAGCTTTCACTTTCCTTTACCATTTAACAATACTAATACACTACCTTTTATTTATACTATGCCGTACCCGCCGAAACGGTAGGTGGCAGCTGTATGCTACTGACAGCTACAAAATGAGTCCAATAGCCGGTGAGTTTATTTTGCGGTAATTGTATTTTCAAAGCAAACACAACGAGTGTTGGGATCATTGTTCGAGCACACGAAATTGTGGCGTCGATACACCGCTTCAATTGAATCCTTTTTTGGTATATGAAAATTTAATTATTCTTTACAATTATTATTTACTGTGCAATAACTCTTTGCTTATTATGTTCAATTTATTGCAAACTAACTACCAATACCATGTCATGTCATGTCACACCAATCTAACGTATCTTGAGGTACATGAGTTACGCGTAACAAACCTTAATCGAATTATTGGGGGTACTTTTTATATAATGTGCTATCATTTATATTTTAATTTTTTTTTCATATTAATTATTAATATGGCACTTGCATGTAACTCGGATTTTTGAGAGATTTGTAATGGCGCATTGCTGTATCCTTACATAAAAGAGATCGGCATTACAAGCCATAACTTTCTGCAAACGTACATCTCACGCAACTTAAATTACGTAACTTAAATTACGCATTACTGTATTTGTATGGACTCGATGTAAAAGTTTTGGAATAACTGAACGCAGACAAGATCATTTTCAAAGACGATTTAAAAAGAATATTTTCTAAACAACAAAATATAACATCACGAAAGATGCTGGAATTCAGGCAAGGTTAATCTATTTTACAAAACGTATGATGAAGAAGAGACTCAAAATATATGACTCAAAATTCTTAGAGGCCAAGCCAAGACCAGACTTAGAATTATAGTACCGATTATACAAATATATATTACCTGCTTTGACTTCCAATAGCGACAAGCGTAAATATATTCCCCATCAATATCTGGTCTACGATTTTGTACTCTGATAATGTTTAACCGTTTCTTAGCGGACAGATCCCATTCCGATAGAGCCTCCGTTGTTTGCCAACTGCCGGCAATACAGCGATCTCTCTGAAATGTGTTCTTATTGAAAGGTTTTAATATTAACTTTTTAGTGGCAAATTCATAAACTGCTGCAGTCTATCTGGCGGCAATATCTATCCTATTACAAACATTACTTAAGCAGTGAAATAACAGCACTTGTGCGTGTGTAAGGGATACCAGAGTCCGTTTTCCTAACCTCACTTTAAGTATTTCCCATATGCATAAGGTCACAACAATGGTACGTATTCATACATTTATCACATAAGACACATAACATTTGAAAATTATGTACGAAGAGTTTTTAATTTCAATTTGTACTAATCTATTATAAAGCAAGCAATATATTGTTCAAAGTTAAATCGAGTTGGATTCAGTAGTTTGTGCGTGACCAATAACAAACGTCTATCCGCAGGGCCTGATTAACCCTTAGGCTAATTAGGCTGCAGCCTAGGGCGCGAGAATCGGAGGGGCGCCTCACAAGCGGCGAGGGTAGGGCGCGGTTGGGCGACCGCCCAGGGCGCCGGATATACAGGGGCACCGCGGTCACAACGACTATTTTTCACAGATTTTTTTTCGACTGCTGACTAGATAGTTTCTTCAAACGCAGTTACCTATTTTTTCGACAAGTTAAGCGAAAAAGCCGTTATGTTGGCAAAATTAGAATGGAACGCAGTGTTCAAGCCGGGAATCCCCGACCATAGAGAAACACATTATCTATCCCTACATCGTCTAGTCACCGATAACTTAATTTGATTAAAACTCGAGTTTTAAGGTTATGCAATCGTCAAAACATATTTTTGACATCGAATTCATGATCAGCGACCCAAATATTGACACCATTTTGATGCTTTTTTAGTTTAATTGAACTCTGATTCATTTGAAAGGCAAAAATCGCATAACATTAAAACTCGAGTTTTACTCAAATTAAGTTATCGGTGACTAGACGCAACCGAAGAGAGTCTACTTGTAGAGTAAGACTGTATCTTTCAACCACGTTTATCCCGTAATTTTTGATCAAGTCTACACCTAAATACCATGGACTTATTTCTAAAAACCTTAGGGTTTGCCACCCTAAGGTTAAATGTCGGGGGCGCGTCCTCATAATTAGCCTAGGGCGGTCAGAACTCTTGATCAGTCCCTGTCTATCCGTGTAATAATCGAAATGAAAGTATATTTTTATAAGTATAAAAATTATACTTGAATGTTCTTTCATTTTATATTTTTAGAGCGGTTTTAAATGTAACACATTCCTGCGCTAACAAATCCGTTCTCAAATAATTTGCAAGGCGGGCACGGAAATGAAAACGAAGAAAAACGTTCGCCCGCGTACCTACGTATGAATTTTTTCATTATAAAACGAGATTCAAGTTTGTGAAAGGTAATCAAAACCTGGATACATTTTCAAAGGAATATTGTGTATAAAGCGCGAGACTAAAATTGTTTTAAAACTGCAATTGTGAAATTAAAAATTGTGGGTACTGCTCAAAGTACCTACAACTAAGTATATGGAGGAGCATCAAACTTCATAACGAACGACGAGGCGCGAGTAAACTGCAGATGAAACGCTAAGTACCGGTGGGGCTTTCTTAGCACGACAAAGACTTGTTTTTAATTAAAAAAACACTTGTGTGTTCTTGGACACAACGTGTATTTTCGCGCGCAAAAAATACTGGAAACTGGAAAAGTGGAAACTTGTCTCGCAACCAAGTATATAGTGTGGATTATGTATTTTTAATTACGTTAGGTAATATTTTTTCCAATGTTAAGGTCGCTGCGAAACGCAGTATGTCCCACCACTACCTTCCACATCCAGTCGAGAGCCAACTTTAAAAAGTTCACTTCCAAAGTTGATCCTGCCTGGAATCAAGCTCTAGAACAGAGCGTTAAGGCATTCTTTGTCATACATGTAACAATTGATTTTTATTTATCATACTACTAGCTGTAGCGACAGCCGTTACCCTGTCAATTTTACATCCGTCTCTTCAAATTTCCGGCTTTTCCTGTGGATTTTCCAAGAATTTTGATTCATGTCAAAACCTTGTCCCAACAACTACATCAATCGATGACTAACTACCTTTATAAATTATGAATATTGACCAACAGGAGGCATTGCCATTGCGATTTGCGTCACAAATTCAACATCAACGTCATTGAAAAGTAACTAAATATTCTAAATACTATTGCGCGCTGTTTCACACAACAGCTATCCCCCGCTAAATATGTGTAATGTGTATACATACTTACATTAAGATCGATACTGTCACTGCAAATATCAACACCTTCGAAAGTCATCACACAGCCAATAGGACATCTCACATCCCAGATCTGAGACAAATAACATTTATATTGGTAAAATACAAAAGGAAATTTATTGTTTTACTTTTACATAGAGCTAGTGGACTTTAATAGTGGCAGGGCAGCTACGTCACTGGTAGCAGTAGCCGGATTCTTACAGAATACCTATCACCGACAAATTTTAACGTGTGTGTCCTTTTGTTTCGTTAAATGAGTAAAGGATGACAAAATCGATTCCTGTGATTCGATTACTGCCTTTTGTCCATCTTGTATAATTTTACTGTCTAGGTAGCAGGCAGCATACGTATTTCATAAAGTAGATCTTCTGCCTATCTGTTGCCCTTTCTGTTATGAGTAAATAGGTAATATTTTCTTTGAGAGTATTAAGTATATGTATAGGTATATAATATATATTCAACGAATTTGAATATACCATGTATACCAAAACATTCTTAGATCCTTTAGCTATCGAGCGGTGTCATTAAATGTTGGATGTATATGATAGATGTTACCAGTTTTCTGAATTGCCTCCTACTATGGAAGCAAATTTAAAGACGTCACGTCAAAAAAACTTCAGTGAAATAAAAATTCTGCACTATTTTCCATTATTGTTTGTGTAAAATTGAGTAGCAACTTTGTCCTGTACCCACAGCTAACTATGAGTAAGCTCTACAATCAACAAAGTTATGCAGAAATAATGCACATATCAAAATAATTTCACTACAATACAAGGGAACAATTCTTTGAACTTTGTCAACAAAAAGGAATGCTTAATAAATAATTTGAAGAGTTAACCGCAGAGAGAAATATTTTAATCTCGACAGGGACGCTTTGAGTTGGCGGCCGCCATGTTTTATTCAAGCCGCGTTCACAAGGTTCAACTAGAGTCACTTGCTTTCCACTGTACTTTCTAACAGCAGACAGTCGCATAATATACTGGATGCGTTTAGCGACACGACTCGCTCTTTTAAATAGAACCTGTAACTTCATTGCTAATACGAACGGCTAGACGACTTGAACAGTAAACGAAGCATAACACAGAACACCTTTATTCATTGCTAATAGGCAAAACAAAGACCTAAATACCTCGAATGTTTTAGAAATGTTTTTATATTAATATCAGTACTATTACAATATTTAAAAGTGGTGGGTTACATTGGTTGTTAATTTTTTAGTAATGGCATTGCCGTCGCTTAAGAACACAAGAAAAATCAGAATGGAAACAAATACACAATTTACTTTGAGAATATAAATTCACGAATTATAGAAGAATAGAATGGCACGAGAAATTTAAGAATGGAAATGTACGAAATTAACTTTTCCCTCGTCACTCCTAGCGACTATGTTATCCAGAAATTTGAACAAGAATAAATAATAATAAATACATAGGACACTTCATAATTTTTAAAAAAAGATTTGCTAAATCCTTCTACGTTATACATAAGTTTCGAGTGATGTGAAACATAAATATCATACCCTAAGTGTTTTATCCCAAGCTCCAGATGCGAACATGTAGGGCTTCTGACTGTGGCATCTCACCGCGCACACCTGTCCAAAGTGCATCCGTTGCAATTTCTTCGGTACGAACTGAAGACGCAACTTGTGCACTTTGTACGTCGACTCAGCCTGTAACAAAACGAGATTGGAAAGTTTACAAAGTAGCTGTCGGTCACGTACAATACGTACTTATATAAGAATTAACATCGCATATTTCATGTAATAACTTTTTACATAGTATAAGTACATAATTTGAAGTCGCTTTCCTTGTCTGTCTGTCTGCTAAATTCTCATAAACCACGCAACGGATTTTGATGTGAATTTCACCATCAGTTTAAATTATTTTTCACGGCAGTTTTACATATAGTATATTATAATACGAGCTGTTGCATAACTTTATAAAATATTGACTATGTTACTCGCTGATAATGTAGCTTTCTAAAGGTGAGAGAATTTTTAAAATCAGTCTGTTAGTTTCTGAGTTTATTCATTACAAACATACAAAAATATAAATCTTTTCTTTATAATATTAGTACAGATAATAAAACATTATCAAGTTTTTATATAAATATACAAAAACAATAGGTATCTCAATAGGTATTTTCATTCAAAACATCGAGATATAGGTACTAATTCCGGTATATGGTGCGGGTGTAGCGGGCAACACCGCCCAGACAGCCAATCCAAGCGCCTTAAGTGATCCATATTTTGCACGACCTTTTTTAAACAACTAAAAAGCAATATCCTTGACCGGCGACCCACTTCCACCAGGATTTAGGATCTGGAGAGCCCGTAAAAGGTTTGTAATGTTAATTTTATTGCTTCGGCCATAAACTGAGATTAGGCCGTAATGTTTACTAGTGGCTACTCTTTATATTACTTGTGCTTTTTTAACGTTACGATTGTTTAAGTATGAAGCAATGTAGTAAATTATGTAGATACAAGTATACTTATATTTTATACCAAAAAAATAGGTACATAAACTGAAATATTATTATTCACATGGTTTGTTGATATTCTATATGTTAATCCAAGTATTAAACTATCTGCGTGACAAATTTCATTTAAACTCTACTAAGGTCTTCGGCGCACATAATATGTAGCGTTGCTTGTGTCAATAAACAGCGGTAACCAAACACCAAAATATGGATTGTCATTCTTCCAGGCGACCTTAACAAAAAATAAAAAATAACAAATCAAAAGGAACTTTTCATAATTTTATTCCTATTGTTTGCAGTAATAGGTAGTACACTAAATAAATGCCTTATTGTAAACAGCATCTAAGAGTAAAACATCTAATACATGCTAAAACAATCCTTATTGCTTAGTGCGAACATAAATACTGGTCTGTATCGTAATAAAATAGCAAATGAACATAAATCTGCGGAATGTGGGTGTTGTAAAAGTGTAAGAAAACTCACAAGGAACGGCAACTCTGATGTTTAGGTACCTAAAGCAATATATATTAATGTAAATCAGTTCAGGTTTTAACATAGAAAAACTTCTATAATACCTTAATAGAAGTATAAGCTTGACGGTGCCCGCACGTCATCAGGTCTAGGAAAATCATAGGAAAATATAGAAATTCGCCATATTGGACTATTTTATGTTATTTTTATAAATGAAAGAAAGAAAAACATTCATTCGACCTAATAAAAATTTGACAACAAAAACGTAAACAAAAACATTTTATACTACTTTAGTACCTACCTCAATGTAAAAAAATATAACACATTTTAAGTCTAAATAGACTTAATTAATATTTATTATAGACTAGCGGTCCGCTCCCGGCTTCGCCCGAGGTGCATTTTTTTAACGTAAAAACCTTCCCTGATTATCCCTCTGTCCATGAGTGAAGACAGAATTAAAATCGGTCCACCCGTTCTCGAGTTTTGCGCTTAGCAATACATTTAGCGGCCCGCTCCCGGCTTCGTCCGGGGTGTATTTTTTTCTAAAATAAACGTAGCCTAAGTTACTCCTTATTACATCAGCTACCTGCCAATAAAACTCCCGTCAAAATCGGTCCAGCTATTTCAGAGATTATCCGGAACAAACAGACAGACAAAAATTGTAAAAAATGTTATTTTGGTGTATGTACCGCAATTTACATAAACAAAAAGTAGCCTATGTTACTCCTGACGACCCCCTCTTCATGTCTGCAAAGTTTCATCGAAATCGCTTCAGCCGTTTCTGAGATTACCCCGAACAGACAGACAGACAGACAGACAGACAGACAGACAGACAGACAGACAGACAGACAGACAGACAGACAGACAGACAGACAACAATTCTAAAAAAAGTTATTTACGTTTTAACAGCATGCGAATGACTCTCTAAGCTTAGTTTGAGGCAGTTTTTCGCAAATCACAGACAGACACTCTGATTTTATTTATATAGATTATAATGGTTTTCTTGTTGAGAGTATAAAAACTAACTAATTCTTTAATATTTTAGTGATCTGGGGGTTTCAATTAATTAGGTACTACACAAAACACAATGACTTAATTACCTCTTGAGTTTCTTTATCATAAACTTTTATGGAGGAATCTGCATAACCAACAACCACTCTAGATTCATCAGCAGTCAGTCCCAACGACAATGCAGGTGATCTTTCTATTAAATCAAACCAAGTATTTGTTCGTTAGCTCTTTAGTCAAAATACCTTAAAAGTACCCGCAGACTACAGACTTTCTATCTACCGATAGTTTGGTCAGCTTTTGAATCAGTATGAAGAGGTGAATCACTAAATGTGCGCACTTGCATACCTCTTCATAGTGATTAAAAAGCCGACCAAAACTATTAAGCACTTCTTATATAAAGTAGATCATCGTGGAAATAACAGAAGTTGTCTGATGGCCTTTCACTGAGTGAGTAATAATGCCGGATTTATTTCCCTATCCAGATATTCTCCTAAATCCATTCAAGGGCAGCAGTACACTGGCATCCTCTCTGACGTTGCTTGTGTTCATAGGCGACGATAGCCACCCACCATCAACTGAAGGTCCATATCATAGTGAGGCTTAAGTGGTAGGTTTTAAGGTGATATAAGAGGGTATTGGGTTCTCCTAATCTTGCAGCATGAATGTTATTGCAAAAGTATAAATCGTGGCCAGTAGAGAATTGAACAAATTAAAAGTGGAAACATAAATCTATTATATTTTCAGGGAGACGTATTTTGTTGCAGGAATGTGTGCCAATATCCTACGTATACTTATACGAATAACGGCCAATTATATAAAAAGATGGGCTTGTGAATGATGTATGTGTTTCGTAATCACCTTTTCAGGCATTAATACAAGACAGAAAACGTGTTCTTCGTTAACAGTGATATATTAAAGTGGTTTGACTGGTTTTGACTCCAGACAGGCTGCTCAGCTAGGCGGCACGCAGTGTACCCAGAAATCACTCTAATTTTTCTTCCACTCAAACGTGCATTCAAATAAATATTGATAATTTCTTACACGACCCCTATCAATCAATATGTATAGATTATTTTATCAATACGAACGTGTAATAAAGGGTGTTGAATACGAAGAAATGCCAGGCGTCCCGAAGAATTGCATGCTAAGATATTCTAAAGCTGGATCCGCTCTTATGGAAAATTGTTGGTTAGTTTCTGTTGCTGCACAAATCTGTAATGAATTATGTTAAATGTAAAGGCTTCGTACAGATTTAATAATAGGTATATATAACCTGTTGGAGCCAGTCGACTTCTTGACTTCTTGGGTGATATTTTTGCGGGTTTCGAAATAAAATGTAGACTTTTGATGAACGACGTGATATATTGTTAGATAAATTTACAAAAGTTGTGAATACAAATATAATATGTGAGGTAGTAGGGTGACACATGTAGTATTAAACGATTATGGGGGGTAGACGACATACGCATTTCCTCGGTCCATCAACAGATGTCGCTGTAGGTCTCGAACATGCCCCCGGCCTTGAAAGAACTGACTTTCAAAAGGAGTGATTGTCTTCGGTGCCATTAGAACCATCTCGCTGTGACACCAACGGACAGATTTTCGTGTATGCGCGTCTTACGATGCCGGATGCAGTCTGAATGTCCGCTACTCTTGAAACGCCATCCTTTCCAGGAATCGTGTTGACTATGCGGCCCAAATGCCATTTAAGGGGAGGTAGATTGTCATCCTTTATTAGGACCATCGTATTTAGCGGCAAGTCTTCACAATTGACCCTCCATTTGGACCGCGTTTGTAGCTCGGAAATGTACTCTTTGGCCCAGCGCTCCCAAAAATGTTGTCTTATCTTCTCCACCATCTGGTACCGGCTAAGTCGATGCGCAGGCGTCTGCTGAAGATCTTCTGAGACAGGCGACGTCAGAGCACGGCCAACCAGGAAGTGTCCAGGTGTCAGAGGTAGATAATCGTGCGCATCAGACGACATTGGGGACAAAGGCCGTGAATTTAGAACCCCTTCAATTTGCGTTAATACTGTGCTGAATTCTTCAAAAGTGAGATGAGCGTTTCCCACAACACGGCGAAGATGAAACTTACATGATTTTACCCCAGCTTCCCAAATAGAACCAAAATGGGGAGCATATGGAGGTATGAAACGAAATTTAATGTTCTCACTAGTCGCGTAATTAATAATATCATTGCTACATCCTGCTAGAAAGTTGGCAAACTCATGCATTAGACCCACAAAGTTCTTTCCGTTGTCAGAGAAAATCTCTGCCGGTTTTCCGCGTCGAGCTATAAAACGTTTAAGAGCAAGAAGGTAGGCGCCAGTAGATAGATCGCTCACAAGCTCTAAATGAATAGCCCGCGTGACGAAACAAACGAATAGACAAATGTAGGCTTTAATCGTTCGAGCGCCCTTGCCTTTGCGGTTCAATATGAAGACGGGGCCGGCGTAATCTACGCCACAAGTAAAGAAGGGAAATGTAGGCGTAATTCTCTCCTCCGGTAGGTTACCCATCAGCGGAGTAAGGGTTTTCCCTCTCAATCGTTTACAAAGCACACAATCATAAAAAACCTTTCGTGCGAGATTCCTACCGCCTATAGGCCACCAAGTATTACGTAATTCGAATAGTAAAGCTTGTGGTGCGGCATGTAGAAGTTTTTTATGTTCATAGCGAAATAACAAAAGCGTAAAGTAGTGTTTACTTGTTATTAAAATCGGATGTTTTTTATTAAAAGAAAATTCTTGTGAATAACCAATGCGACCGCCGATTCGCATGATGAGGTGGTCATCGATAAATAAATTTAGCTTACTTAATTGTTGTTTAGGTTTAAGTGTGTGTCCATCAACTAACAGCTGGTACTCATTTGGAAAAGATTCCAACTGAGCCAGCCTGGTTAACAAGTTGGTTGATTCTCTCAGCTCATCGACATCTATGTTACCCGTACGCTTGCTGTTTTTATTGCGCGTATTATGTATAAATCTTAAAACATAACAAGCGGCGCGCAACATGCGCGAGAACTGTGAGAATCGTTCAAATGGGAACAGTGTTTTAGGTTCACTGCTAGCGGCAAGTGTGAAATTGACGTTAGGTTTAATTTCGGGTAATATATCGTGCGCGTTTTCAGGGCTCGGAACCTGAGATATATTTTTGCTATTGAAATTCACGTCCAACAGAAAATCCGGGCCTGACCACCACAATCCAGAACTAGCTAAGTCTGTCAGGTGGGTACCGCGTGAAACCAAATCAGCTGGATTTCTTTTGCCGCTAACGTGTCGCCATGAAAACCCTCTGGTGAGCTCGTGAATCTCGGTGACCCGGTTTTGAACAAATGTTTTTAAAAGGTTTGGTGGCATACGTAACCATCCTAGTACAATGGTCGAATCTGACCAAAATACGACATCATCGAATTTGCAATGAATGCTGTTTATTACTTTATCATATAATTTAGCACCCAACAGTGCACCACACAACTCCAGCCGCGGTATTGATAAAGGTTTTAAAGGCGATACTTTCCCCTTCGAACATAACAAGCGCGACGATATCTGTAACTCATTATTAATTGTGCGAATATAAATACAAGTGCCGTACGCAACCTGTGATGCGTCCGTAAATATATGCAATTCTATGCGTGTATAGTTGCTAATACCAATCACGTAACGCGGCACACATATTGTACCTAAACCATCAGACAACGACTCGGCAAACTTGGTCCAGGCGCGCGTGACGTCAGAAGGGACTTCGTCATCCCAGTCGAGTTTAAGTAACCACAGACGTTGCAGTAAGACCTTCGCCTGCATTATTGTTGGACTTAAAAACCCTATGGGATCGTATATTTGTGACACATGGGATAAGATGCTGCGTTTAGTTACCTTTAAATTGTTATTTATTAAATTTAAATTATATTGCGAATTAAAATAAAAATGATCTGAATAATTGTTCCATCCTATGCCTAATGTTTTTGAATTGCAGTCTTTATCGAACGTACGATGCGTTTGCGCATTAAATAGTTTATCCGACTGGGAATCTAGTGGTGACTCATCAAAGTTGAAAATCCATTTTCGAAGCGGGAAACAACCCAACTGCAATGTTCGCGCGGTTTCTTTGCATAACTGTATTAGTTCGGATTTATCATGCGACCCAGTAATCATGTCGTCGACATAAAAATCTTCGTTGATTATTCTTTTAACGTCGGGGTCAGTGCATTCTGTGGCCAATTGTTTTAAACAACGAACACTTAAGAAAGGCGCCGACGCTGTGCCATAGGTAACTCGATTTAAACGATAAATACTGATCGGCAGTTCGGGGCTATCGCGCCAAAGAATTAACTGAAGGTCACGTTGCTGTTCAGCTATTAGGACTTGGCGGTACATCTTGGCCACGTCCGCACAGGCCACGTATCGATGCTGCCTAAAACGTAAAAGAATAGATAACAAGTCACCTTGGATAGCGGGCCCTACCATCTGAAGGTCATTAAGTGACCTGCCAGATGTGGACGCTGCGCTGCCATCGAAAACAACGCGAAGTTTCGTGGTGGTGCTATGCTCGCGAAACACACCATGGTGGGGCAAAATAAAATGCGATGAGTCATACGATGAAATCTTACTCATGTGTCCCAAGCCTTCATACTCGTGAATAAAATCCGCGTACATTTTTTTATAATTTTCTGAACGCTGTAACCGTTTTTCCAGCGCCAGAAAACGCCGTTCTGCTTGAGGATACGTTTCTCCTAACACCTCGGGTGACTGCTTGAGTGGCATGCTGACGCAGAACCTTCCGTCGCTTTTGCGCGTAGTGTTACGTACGAAATGCTCCTCGCAAGCCTTCTCCTCGTCAGTCAATGCGTTCCGAGCCGTGGGTAACTCCTCAATCTCCCAGAACCGTCGTAACAATGAATCTGTTGTGTGTGTGAGATTACACTGGATGTGGCCTTCAATGCGTGCGTTTAAATTGATAGGACCTGATACTACCCAGCCTAGTTTAGTATTTAGCAAGTAAGGTCCGTTATGTAACCTTATCTTACCCTTCGTAAGTAGATCCCAAAACTTATCGGCACCTATTAATATGTCGATGTCTTGGAAATCAAGAAATTGCGGATCGGCCAACTGTATATTATCTGGAATACAGAAACTTGCGCGATTTTCATATACAGTTGGTATAGTAGCGGTTATTTTTTGTAAAACAAAACAACATAAATTAGTTGTGTAGGTATTAATTCGCGATTTTATCTGTACATTACAGTGTTGCGTACACTGTGTCACAGAATTACCTACACCGCGTATTTCGTGAGTGGACTGTACTAATGGCGCGCATAATAAATTAGCTAATGATTTTGTTATAAAACATCTTTGACTCCCATTGTCAAGTAGTACGCGCGCGGTGTGATAATTATTTTTATTATCGGCTACTTCAACAAGGGCCGTCGATAACAAAACCGGTTTTATAAGCGATCGTTGTGTGCGTTGCGATGCACATGCTGATAGTGTGTGCGTGTGCTGACAGTGCGCATTGATAGACACGGCTGAGCTAGACGTCGCGGGGTGTGAGGTATTCAGGGGGGCGGAGCGAATGCAATCGTCGCCTGATGGATGAATAATAGAATTGTGTTTACTATTGCACTTTCGGCATGGTCCGAACAAACATGAATCTATAGAATGACCTGCACGTAAACAATTTTCACATAAATTATTACTTTTAATAAAATTTAATTTAGATTCATAATCTATCTCAAGAAACTTAATACAAGAATAAAGTGGATGATTCGTTTTACACATTGGACATGTAAATTTCGATACGCGTTGTGATTTATTCCGTTTATTATTGATGGAAACATTACAGTGTACTTTGTTGTTACTATAAGAAGCATTGACATGTTTTTTGTTTACTTCGTATTTATCGCGGGAACTCGTACTTTGCGACACCTGTAATGTTTCTAGCATGTCAGCACGGTTTTTCAGAAATTGCAGTAAATCATCCAATTTAATTCTGATTTCAGAATCGCTGCTAGCAAGACTACTTTTATGTTGCTCCCATTCTCGTTCGGTAGTCCTATCGAGCTTCGAAACTAAAATATAAATAATTAAACTATCCTAATATGAAACAGGTTCACCTAGGATTTTTAAAGCGCGTAAATTTTTAAGTGTAGTGTCAATTAATTTTCTAATAAATATGTGAGATTCTTTAGGCAAAGATTGCATTGAAAATAGTGCTTTAATATGATTGTGTGTCAATAACCTATTATTGTTGTAACGATTAAGAAGGAGATCCCATGCCACTGAGTAGTTACTTGTTGTTAGTTCGAGGGCGTCTATAACCAACAATGCACTCCCCACTAGTGATGACTTTAGGTAATGGAACTTTTGAATGTCACAAAGGTCTTTTGAATTATGAACAAGTGACAAATAAGTGTCCCTGAATGCAAGCCAGTCATCATATGAACCGTCAAAAGTAGGTAACGATATTGTAGGCAATTTAATCGTGTTTACTGTTTTTTGCAAACATGAAGGGCTCTGAGCGATCTCGCTACTGTTGAGTATGGACTCGGCCAGAGCCAGCGCACCGTAGTAACCATCCTCAAACTGATCTCGCTGGCATAACTGATCTTCGAGATTGGATTCAAAGACATTTGTTTCAATTTGCGTTTGAAGATCGTTAAATTCGGTGCACAGGCTCGTTGCTCCTTGTACGCGCAACCTTAACTGAATTAAAGAGGAAGCAGTTAATGCGTTTAAATTATCGTTACAATTTTGTAGGTAGCTTGCGAACTTTGTAAGTCTAGCTTTAATAATTCCGCGTTTTTTTAATAATTCACGAACAAATGGCTCATTTTCTTCGTCACAAATGGGCCTAGCTGGAGATCTACTGCGCGATTTGTTCTCAACTACGGTATCTAGCCCCATTTTGGTTATATAGAAAAAGCCAGAGTACTCACGTGCGTCTTTTAGCCGTGAAGCGAATACAGCTCGTACTAGCGGGATGTGAGCTGTTAGCGGATATTCTTCACTGTCCCACGGATGTCACGGTCGTTCTCTTTCGTCCAAGAAGAAATGTTGATGTGCGCTTCGTCCTCCAAAAATGCGGTAGTATTTTCCAGAGGTGCTGCTTCTCGGAAATATTGTTCAGCGAAGAAGAATCAATATGATATTTGGCTCAAAAGGACCAATATGTTGGAGCCAGTCGACTTCTTGACTTCTTGGGTGATATTTTTGCGGGTTTCGAAATAAAATGTAGACTTTTGATGAACGACGTGATATATTGTTAGATAAATTTACAAAAGTTGCGAATACAAATATAATATGTGAGGTAGTAGGGTGACACATGTAGTATTAAACGATTATGGGGGGTAGACGACATACGCATTTCCTCAGTCCATCAACAGATGTCGCTGTAGGTCTCGAACAAACCTAATATTTTGAATCAAATGATATAAATAGTCAAGCTTTGTTATAATTAATCTGAAGTTTAGTTACATGCAGTGAGAATACCATAATCTATTTTTAAAAGTATTTAAAATTGTTCAACTACATGCTGAGACATAACAGCAGAAATACTGCAATCTTAAAATGTTAAATAAAATACATTTGATACAGTAATTTTTGATTCATTTTGACCGCTGTTTTTTGAGATTTGCGAACTTTTCTTCTGCACTGTTTCGATGAGTGCGTAAAAGAGCCTATTTGCCTATCCTTTTCCAATCCCGTATTATTAATTTTACTGTGGTCTGTAGCGTACGTGCATCACATTTGGCGTTGCTTGTGTTATAGGCGACGGTAGCCACCTACTCACCTACCATCAAGTGGACAGTCACCCTGCCTGACGGCCTTTAATTAAAGTATGACATTAAGCCATAAGGTTTTGTTAGTTACAGCGTTACACACATTTATTCTTGGATGGATATGTTAAAACAAAAACCTACGTTGAAATAAATAAAGTTATATAAATAAACAAAATCAATATGTAATTACATTTGGAATTTCGATTCTATATATCGCACCATCCATACATGCAGCATAACAAACACGAGCTTCTTTAAGGCTGTAGTGTAAAGCATAGACAGGTTTCGGTGGGAACTGTACATTACGTAGGGTTGCGAGCACAATACCTGAATTACCATGACGCATCTGTAAAAAGAGGGCCAAATTATGATGATAGTAATCGTACGAACAGCTATCAATTAGTCTACTTGAGTATAAAATGGAGTCTCCTATGATAGGCCGGGGGTGTTAGGTAGGGAGACTAATACCCGTCGTCAGGACTCCCGAGATGATCGGCATTATTACATGATTCAAGCCTATAGATACAAAAAGAAATTATTCTTCCGACGGAAATTAATATACCTACGCACATACCTAATCACAGAATAATAAACTAAATATAATCGCCATTGTAATGTATTTAGGATTTACCTATTCCTACAATAACGATTATTTTCAGTTTATTATGATCCTTTGTGTAGAACACATTATTTTTGGTGGTGATTTTGGTTTTGATGAAACTTACTGTCTGTCTACTGTTACCTTTTTACGCCTTAACTACTCAACAGATTATATTATGTAGGTTGTCATTTCATTTGCCAGGAATATAGGAAAAGACATAGGGTACAATTTCATCCAGAAAAAAAGTAAGTACTCGGACAAAGTTGCGGTCACCAGCTAGTAATAAATAATGGTATGCGGATAAAGTTTCAGACAAAAGTTAGTAACTAAGGACAAAATCATTCAGGTATCAATATAAAATCAAAAAACAAATAGGTATATCCAAACTTTAAAAAAAAAGAAGATAAATTATATTATAAGTTTGTGTGATTACAATAAATTAAAATTAACTCAATGAAACATTCCATTTTTAGTGTTAACTCACAAGATACGAGGTAAGAAGACTCGTTTTCAATATGTCTTATCTTCTCATAATATAGGTAATAAATAGATTTTCGGTAACCCATTCACCCACTCACTTAATACCTGTATCAATCCAGATGAATGACCAACAATAATATGAGTTCCATCAGGAGAATATTCTAACGCTGTAATTGCACCCATCTCGGTGAAAAACCATCTATTGTACAATATTTCGTTTTGTGAGCCTCTTAAAAATTTTTCATCGTTTTCCTTAATCCATGGCAAATGTTCTTGTCTTTTGCAATAATTATTATTGGAAAACATCGGATACCATATTTTTCGACTATTTTCATTCTCATAATAATCTCTAACACTGTCCGCGAATTCATCTAAAATATTTTTTTCTTCATCCATCAGTATCTAACTAATACAAAATCTCTTTAAAAACACTAAATCAAAACCAGCTTGATTTAGAAAAAAAAGAAATCGAGCCTTACAGTAGTTGCATATTGTTGTGTAAAATCTGATATCAAACCTTAGTCAATGTTACAATGTTTCTATAATATGATTTTGACAATTTAAAAAATTCTTGTTCAAATTCAATTATTTTTATTAATTTTTCGCGAGGTGTAATAGAAAGTTTACTAAGCCTAGTAGTAATTTCTACCTACCATAGAGTCTATAGGTACATCCAATAATATAAGATGATGATGGAAAATTGCCTCAAAAGGCCAATCACAATTAATTAAGTATTCCCGCCACGCCTTACACTGCTTCAGGCTAAGCGTAGTTCGTGGCAACTATGTAGAAGAACCAACCAAGAACAAACTAGAAGGAGTGTTCAATCAAATTGGAAGCACAATAAATGCAAAATTGGGCTTTTTTGTTTATTTGTTTCTTACGCTTTCACGCCTTAGCTATTCAACCAATCATCATAAAATTTTGCATACACGTGGTCAGAGATAGGTATATTACCTAGATACCTACCATTTTTTTTAGGTGAGATGACATTTACGCACTATCCCGCGTCGACGGGCAGTCGACAAGAGGGAGTGTGGGACTCGCCCAGTGGTGACTTATCACCGGGAATACCCACTAAAACCCCCCGGATTCCACCATCAGCGATGTTGTGTGGGTTCGAGATCCCAGCGAGGCCTTTTATAGCGAGGTACCTACTGGAATTGATAGGGTACCTACCTTTCACCTAGGAAAAAGTATTGTTCCCAAAGGTTCATCTAAAAATAATAAAAAACAACGCCTGATAAAATATATGAGCAATTAAGTTACAAATTTATAATTATTTACCTGTATCAATCCACTTGAATGTCCTACAATAAGATGATCCCCGTCTGGAGAATATAACATACAACAGATATATCCGAGTTGAGATAAATAATCTAATTTCAATAGTTCCTCGTTTGGAGTGTTAGCAAAGAATCTATCGTGGTTGTCTTCTAACCACTCTATATCACTAATGGTTAGTCGTTTCTGCGCAAATGACGCAAATGGTGATTTATAATCATTCTCTTTAGCGCTTAGTTGTTTCAATATTCTTTCTCTATATAGATTCACAAATATATTGATATCTGACAAATTTTCAGAATAATTAAATCTACTATAAGTTGTTTGATTGTTTAGGCCAGTTGTCATTTTAAGATAATATTATTACGACTCCTCAAAAGTTAATATAATGTAAAATTCACATCTATAGCCAATATTTCAAAAAAGTGATTATGGTTAACATATTATTATTTGTCAAGTGATACTAAAGAATATGAAGTACGTAGGTATGGATTAAAGATATGGACCTTCTTTAAGAGACTTAAGGAGATCTACTTATCTCTCACTTTTTACGAAGCAGAAGGATTATCCATATTATATTGCTCGCTCTTCACGTTATGAATTCACGCTCACAGAATTTAAGTAGGTAGATCTTGCTTTATAATAGATATATCTGCATTACTTACTAAAGTTTTTCTCACACTCCAAATTCTGATGATGTAGTATACTAGGGTGAAGGGAGATGGTGTCAATTGACTGTTTGCCGACTTCTCAACATTCTGTATTTCTTTCTGAACTCACATAGGTGCAGCTGATTGCAGTTAGTTCTCGACATATAATGTCTCAGGGAATGTAATTATTTATAAATAAATATATTATGTAAATCTCTAGTGCCTTATACCTTACCACGAAGAATGCCATTTTTCGTTCACAAACGGGCCGCCCCCGGGATTCGCACGGATTTTTCTGAAAATGAAAACCTTCCTCCTTTAACACTCTTTCTTTTAGTGAAAACTGCATTAAAATCCGTTGTGTAGTTTAAAAGATCTATCTAAGCGTACAATACAGAGGGACAGACGGTCGGAAGCGACTTTGTTTTCTACTATCTAAAGAAGATGCGTATAACGGAACATAAAACCAAATGCGAACAATTTCTCTTTGTTGGTAGCATGGAACATTTAATTCAAGTTGGTAGTATTATACGTAAGAAAGAGAAAGCATATACGTTTTCGAAGTAAAAGAAAGAAATAGATATACGATGCGTCGACATTTTAACGAACTTTAACGAGGTCTTTCTGTCTTTCTTCGTGAGCTTCCGCCGTGCGAGCAAACTGCAATCCATCGAGGCATCGACGCCATATTGTTATCTCGAATTATGTTTCTTATGAGTGTTTTTGTCGTATGTGTTCCATTTGTATAAATTATTGTCAAACAGTATTGTATTATTCGAACACTTATATAGCACGAGTCGTTAAGGAATTAGGTAAGCATTTATGTTAATATTCTCACTGATCTTGAAACCGAGGAATACTTACGAATAAGTATTGGATCACCAAACCAGTAAATTATCTCGGGTGTGGTAGGTATTTAATTTAACCGTGTATTTTTTATTTATTTTGTCACAACGTTACCGTACAGTATTTAATTGAATAAAACTCCTTTTGAATAGTTGTATTTGTGTGAATAACACGTCAATAATTATAATTTGTTGATATTATCGTCGGGGGATCGATAGTAGAGCTCCATGTCTCAATTGTGGTTGTGAGCAGCACATTGTTGTTTCTGTTGTAGAAGCGGAGGTGCATTAGTGCATCCGCAGAACGATGAGTTATCAATTACCACCTTCACAGAATCGAACAAGTGAGTATATTTTTAATTATTTTAACAAAAGCATACTTATTTTTATGAATCTAGTACCTGGCAGTAACTAACAAGATAATACAAATCAATGAGTCATGTCTTACTTATTGACTAGTTTATTTCATCTGCATTTTTTCTATTTTGTTTACTAATAATAAAGAGGGACAGTGGATTTTGTATGTTTGTTTGTGTTGGATAATTGGCGGAACATATATTTGGGAAAATTCTTTCACCATTTGAAAGGTACATTACTCCAGATGAACATAATGTATATGTATGTCAAATTGAAATACCCATGAAGGTTTTATTTAATAACCTTACTTTGTAAAATAGTTTGTCCTGACTCGTGGTGAGCGGAGAGCAACCAGAGACTTTATTTTATACATATTATGTAAAGACTATACTTAATATTTGCACATTGCCTAACAAGAAAGATAAATTTAAAGTAAGGTACAGGATATATACCTACATTACTTTCATAATTCGGAGTAATTTGACAGGTCCTATTATCAAATTTTTTAATAATGTTACCAGCGTTTTTTCCGTAGTGCTGTACTAATATCGGTTTTACGTAAATAGTTTTAGTATTTTGCAGTAAAAATATTTTTTATCCTGTTTTATTAATTTAATATTTGTATTATTTTTATTGTAAGGTTCGAATTTCGTTCAAAGCAAGATTACCAATATTTAGGTCGATTTAGATGAATAAAAAAATAAAAAACCATTCAAAATTTTAATGTGAAGTCAAATAAATAGTATAACGCATTACATAGCCTATTATTTTGTGATAATTTTATGTCACCTATGAAAGAATTCTCATCATAAAAATTATAATAATGGAAAAGAATTGCGACTTATAAAATGGACTGCAAAAAATATATTTTAAACAATGAAATAATAATTTAATATTAATTCTAAACTAATTAATGTTCTATAAAGCATTGATTACGGTTTTTATATAAACAACCATAAGTTGTATGGTCAAAAACCTGCAACTCAGAAAATGTCAAATTACTCATTCGAATTAAGAAACACAGTATAGTGGATCTCAATTTGCTATAATGTATTTAAAACATTCAATGTTTCAGTGTCTCACAGCAACTATGCGGGGTCGGATGTGCCGATGGCCCCCAACAAAGAACAACAAACGCTCATGTGGCAACAGAATTCCTACTTAGTTGATTCTGGTATCAATTCGGGTGCTGCCACACAGGTCAGTGTTATTGTCTTGTGTTCAATAATTTGTAATTGCTTTTTTGATTTAAAAAAAAAAAAACTAGTATTCTCTAATTTATTATATTAACTAACTAAAGCATGAAGATGAAGATTCCTTTAGATTTATCATTCAAGCTCAAGATGTTCCAGATGCTCCAGAAGTTTTCAAAGAATTGTAAATTTGACATATAAATGCAAACATACTTATTAATACTAAATTTATTAGGGGTTAAAGTATGAAATTGCCGATTTGTACTGAAAAATAAAAATTCGTTTTTTTTTTAATTTAACATATTTATTTAATCAAAATAATTACCATTATTATCTATACATTGCTGCCATCTAATAGGAAGCTCATTTATGCCTTTGCGATAGAACTCTGGTGATCTAGATTCGACAAACTGTGTGAAAGCATTTTGCACTGCCTCCTGAGAAGAAAACTTTTTATCACGCAGAAAATTGTCCAAATCACGAAAAAAATGGTAGTCCGTTGGAGCAAGGTCTGGCGAATACGGAGGGTGACGAATGGTTTCTAATTGCAGTTCCTGTAGAGTTAAAACGGTTTCTCGTGCTGTATGAGGTCTCGCGTTATCATGGAGCAATAATGGTGAAGATCGATTCATAAGTCGGGGCTGTTTCACTGCTAGTTTCGCTATCATTGTTCGGAGTTCGGCGCAGTAGACATCTGCCGTTATTGCTTGACCAGATCGGAGAAAGCTATAGTGAATAACACCACGCTGAGACCACCAAACAGTTACCATTACCTTTTTATTGGTAAGTTTTGCTTTAGGACACTGTTGCGGCGTTTGACCTGGGGTCAGCCATTGCATTTTCCGCTTACGATTATCGTAAAGAATCCATTTTTCATCACATGTCACAATTCGATCCAATATTCCTTCATTTCTGTATCGATTCAACAAGGCAACGCAAGTTTCAACACGCGTTTCTTTCTGCAGATCAGTCAAATCATGAGGCACCCATTTTTCATATTTTTTTATTTTATTGATTTGACGCAAATGAGTCAATATTGTTGGTAAGGTAACGTTAAACCATGCCGCTAATTCCTGGGTAGTTTGGCTCGGATCGGCTTCCACCATCTCTTTCAAATCATTGTTATTCACCTGTGTGGGCGGTCTTCCACGTGGTTCGTTCTTCAAATCGAAGTTTCCATCACGAAAGCGTTTAAACCAAAATCGCACAGTGCGTTCATTAGCAGTCCCCTCTCCAAACGCAACATTAATATTGCGAGCTGTTTCTGCCGCGTTAGTTCCGCGTCGGAACTCGTATTCAAAAATCACACGAATTTTCGAAGTATCCATCTTTATTGTCTAAGCTGAATGAAAAAAACAACTGAAAGTTGATAATCGAATGTTGCACATTTTTTAAAAGAAGAACTACATAGGTACCGTATGAAAAAAGTTTCACTCAAAAATCTCAAACCATGAAGATTCTATGTCAATTCGAAGTACCTATTACAATAAAACGGCAATTTCATACTTTAACCCCTATTATTAGTAATTTCCTTTTTGTGAGTGATTTTATTTATGTAATTTTAGTTGTTAATAGATTTCAATTTTGTCGTTAAAAACCTATGGTTGAAATTTATAAGCATTTTTTTGTTTTTAGCATTTAGTTTACTATTTAGTGTTTAAAAAAATCAAAACACTTTCAAATTCAAGTTCAAGTTTATCTATCTTCGTCTTCTATATATTATTTAAAAGAAATTAGTTACACCACTTATAACTAGAACGGCTAAACCGATTTTCATGATCTTTGATTTGTTGAATAAAATTTGTCTCCACCACAAATAGCGGAATAACATATGAAAATGGTTTTTTATTCTAAGGCAGTATGAAGTCAGTTAGTGTAAAATATTTTGTTATTTATTAACAGGTGCCCTCGCTTACTGGAAAAGAAGATGATGAAATGGAGGGAGACCAGTTGATGTTTGATCTGGACCAAGGGTTTGCCCAGGGTTTCACTCAGGAACAAGTTGATGGTACGGTATTATTTGTAATTTATACTACCTATATGTGAAAATATACAGGTAATATTTGGAAGTAACTTAACACTTATTCAGCTTTTAATCATAGAAAACACCAGTTTTGTATGGAGATGTTTTCAGTCCGAGTCTATTCAGCTTTCACTCCAAATAGACAGACTGAAGACAAATGTGTTATTCACATATTAATGACAGTGAATAATAGTACTTCAAGTTCAGTACTGTACATGGACTCTTCTTAACCCTTTGTCAACAACTTCTTCTTGAATAGATTGATCGGTTAGATACAGAGTTGGCGAATTGTTCCGATGAAGATATTTAAATAGATAATCAGTCTGTCATACACTATGTACGAAGCCGATAGAAGTGGTTCATCGGAGATAGCATGCTATTGATAATATAAAATAATCAATAAAATATAAAGTATCAATAATATAAAGTGAACTTATCGGCCAGATTTAATATTATTGATTTACAATATTTTAAATGAATGGTCGAGATAGAACTTTTTCTATATTTTTTAGTAAATATCTGAATTTTACTTATCAAGTAAAGTTATATTAAAATTTAAACTATTTTAATCAAGCTAAAATCACAATTTTCATATCAGCATGACCCATCACTCACTCTTTTATCTTTTGTGCGTTTGACATAGGCAAGCATAGACAAGAGACATACAAAGGGGAAAAGCTTGCTTTGCATCCTATTCCTAATTTTCTGGTAAAACTAAACAAAATGAAAATTGAAGATTTAACTTTGAAAGATTTAACCTTTGAAAGATTTAACCTAAATTAATATTGAGCAAAGATTTTATCACTTTTTTTTTTTTTTAAGGAGGGGAAATGACGTTTACGCACTATCCCTCGTCGACGGGGACAGTCGACGAGGGGCAGTGTGGGACTCGCCCTGTGAAATGACAACACTGGGAATACCCACTAAAACCCCCCCGGATTCCACCATCAGCGGTGATGTGCGGGTCCGAGTTCACAGCGAGGCCTTATCCTCGGATCCCCACACACCGCTGCGTTCTCTTCGAACCCAGCTCACTTTAAATATGGCGGCCACTGGAATACCGTGAGCCGCCACGCGTCCTTTTTGGGTGCATCAGGGCGTCCAGACACGTCCCCTTCTGACGCCTTGAGGATGTCACGCGACGTGCGCCGCGGCATACGCCCGGGCACGTCGGCCGGCTCTTCGACGCCTGAGTGGATCAGCCTGGGGGTCCGCCTCGCGGGCCCGCTCATTGGAAAGATTTTATCACTGCAAAATGCATTATGCCTTACCTAACCACTATAATAAGAAGATAATATAAGAAGAATTTGTAATAATGTCTTCTTTGTTTAGATATGAATCAGCAGCTTTCACAAACTCGCTCCCAACGCGTGCGAGCCGCCATGTTCCCTGAAACCCTGGAAGAAGGCATTGAGATTCCCTCGGCTCAACTGGATCCCTCGCAGCCGACTGCAGTCCAACGTCTTTCGGAACCATCTCAAATGTTGAAACATGCTGTAGTCAATCTGATCAACTATCAGGATGACGCAGATTTGGCGACCAGGTCATTATTATAAATTACCCCTTTTAAAATTGTTTCAGAATTAGCCTAAGTGTGATGAAATAGTTTAATAATGTATTTATATATTTTCTACGCAGGGCTATTCCGGAATTGATTAAGCTTCTCAACGATGAAGATCAAGTTGTAGTGTCGCAGGCGGCCATGATGGTCCACCAGCTCTCCAAGAAAGAGGCGTCTCGCCACGCCATCATGAATTCGCCTCAGATGGTCGCCGCCCTAGTCCGGGCCATATCCAATAGCAATGACCTGGAAACCACAAAGGGAGCAGTTGGAACTTTACACAATCTGTCGCACCACCGTCAGGGTTTGCTCGCGATCTTCAAGAGCGGAGGCATTCCCGCTTTGGTTAAACTTCTCAGTTCACCCGTGGAAGCTGTTCTCTTTTATGCGATTACGACCCTGCACAATCTTTTGTTGCATCAGGATGGATCCAAGATGGCCGTCCGTCTCGCTGGCGGTTTACAGAAAATGGTAGCTTTGCTACAGAGAAACAACGTTAAGTTCTTGGCGATTGTCACCGATTGCCTGCAGATTTTGGCGTATGGAAATCAAGAATCAAAGTTGATAATACTAGCATCGCAGGGGCCCATTGAACTTGTGCGAATTATGCGATCATACGATTACGAAAAGCTTTTGTGGACTACATCCAGGGTGCTTAAGGTAGGAGATACATTTATGTGTACACCTAAATATGTGTCCAGATACAAATTAATACAGAGAATAATACATTTATGTGTCCAGTAAATATTGTAGCTTATATTCCAATAATGCGATAAAGAAATCGTCGATGACAACGTTTTTTACGTAGACGGGGGTGAATTGGATCACGCTAATGAACATTTGCGACACCAGAGTGATTCAAGCGCCGTGATCCAATTCACCTCGGTCTACCCGCGTTAAAAAATGATCGACAGGTGTTGTCGGTGTGTTCGAGCAACAAGCCCGCGATAGTGGAGGCTGGTGGAATGCAGGCGCTGGCCATGCACCTCGGCAACCCTAGCGGTCGCCTTGTGCAGAACTGCCTCTGGACTCTGAGGAATCTCTCTGATGCTGCCACTAAGGTATTTTACACCCCACGTGTCATGTGTTTATTCTTTTTCTCACAAAATGTTAACAAGAAGCCAGGACATTACTTATATTCTTAGACAATCCTAACCTAACATTTTTACAGTACATATAAGTTAATCCAGGTAATAAACTATCTTTGTGCTAAATTTCATCCAAATCTGTTCAGCTGTTTTTGTGTGAAAGAGTAAAAAATATTCATCAATACATCCATTCTCACAAGCTTTCGTTTTTATAATAATAGTAGGATTCAATACATACTTTAATATTTATGCTGAACATGTCACGTATGTCATAATTTATGAGTAGTGTAATGGCGAAATAAATTTTGGGAAACTGAAATTAATGTTATTCTGTATTTGGTCAGGTGGAAGGTCTCGAAGCTCTGATGCAGAGTCTGGTGCAGGTTTTGGCTTCCACAGATGTGAACATCGTCACGTGTGCTGCTGGAATACTTTCCAACCTGACTTGCAATAATCAACGCAACAAGGTAATGTATAAAAAAACCTTTACTGTACTATTTAGAAATTGGTTACCAATTTCTAGACGCATCTGCCTCCTTCCCTCGCTACTTTGACATTACGTGATGTGTGCAGGTGACGGTGTGCCAGGCTGGCGGCGTGGACGCGCTGGTGCGCACGGTAGTGTCGGCGGGCGACCGCGAGGAGATCACAGAGCCGGCCGTGTGCGCTCTGCGCCACTTGACGTCGCGCCACGTGGAAAGCGAGCTAGCGCAGAACGCAGTGCGGCTGCACTACGGGCTACCGGTGATCGTGAAGCTGCTGCAGCCGCCGTCGCGTTGGCCTCTCGTCAAGGCGGTGGTGGGGCTGGTGCGCAACTTGGCTCTCTGCCCGGCTAACCACGCTCCACTGCGCGACCACGGCGCCGTTCATCACCTGGTGCGGCTGTTGCGTCGCGCATTCCCTGACACACAGCGGGTAACTAAAACTTATTACTATTCAAACAACATTATCTTTAAAATAGTATGATTTGGCGGCCGCTGGGGCCGGCAGTTCTTCAAGTGGAGGCCACGGACTGGCTAGCGCAACGTAGGACGTCCATCCACAAGGTGAAAAGACGAGTTAATTAGGGCCGCGAGTCGATGGTGGATCCGGACTTTCTGATCGGTCATTTTGAAAAATTATAGGTACATAGTCCACCAGTGGCTGAAGCGATGATGATGATGAGTATAATTTGAAGTCGTTCTCCGCGTCTGTCTGTATAACCGCTAAATCTTCCTTTCACCATTAGGTTGATAAATTTGAGTTTAAATATTATAATATTTTTAGTAGGTTTAATAAATACTACAAGGCCCAAAAATCACTCATCTATTTGTAATTTGGACTAGTCAGCTTCTTGGACTTATCCAGATTTAGACTATCCAGACTTATTTATTGAACTGAATTACAGCAACGCGGTTCTGTGTCCGGCGGAGGCGTGGGCGGAGTGAGCGGAACTGCTGGCGGCACCTTCGCTGATGGAGTTCGCATGGAGGAGATAGTGGAAGGGGCCGTGGGCGCTCTACACATTCTGGCCCGCGAGGGGCTCAACCGACAGCTCATCCGACAACAGGACGTCATACCGATCTTTGTTCAGCTGCTCTTTAATGAAATCGAAAATATACAGGTAAAATATGACGTGTATCCTCGTTTTGATAAAAAAAAGTTCATAGAGGGTTGTTGCACGGAGGGATGGTAACTTTTAGCATGTGCGTTTCTACATATTACTAGCTGTAAACTGTTTCTCTATAATTTGGCACTGAGGCGGTGTAATTGTAACTAAGGCCCACCACACATTACGATACACAAAAGTGACAAGTCTAGAGGTTGAGTCTCCGCAAATTATCTCACATACTTTTGTATGGTGAATTGCACACTACGCTACCGATATCCTACCAATGTCCTATGCGTTCGCGACTAGTCTTGCGATACCCGCTGTATCGGTCGCCCGTGCGTATCGTCCACGATATCGTCAAGATGGCGGCGAAGCAAAAACTAAATAATTTGTGTAGGAAATTGAAAATATTCCATATTTAAACAATTATAAACTTCCTGACTGCATGAGAAAACATATCCAGTAGGTATTCTTTCCTTTTTTTTTTCTTCGAAGTCTTCTGTTTCTATTATATAAAATAAAAAGAGCTGCTTCATCACTAGTCACTCGACATAATTAAAATGATGAAAGACGCCAAAATGTTGTGTAATTAAAAGTTTTTTTTTTTTCATATACATATTTTATTCTGTACTTGTTTAATATACTTTGTATGTGTTTAATGAAACAGGGTTATAAAATTTATTATGTACATATATACACGAAAGTTATTAGGTTGATTTTCAGTCGCGTAATGTACGAAGGTAGAGTCGCGAACGAGTACGCAACTGGTATCCTACTGGAGTGTAATGTGCGAAGGGGGTCTAAGAGAATGTTTCGTGTTTCAGCGCGTGGCCGCCGGCGTGCTGTGTGAATTGGCAACCGACAAAGAGGGCGCTGAGATGATAGAAGCAGAGGGCGCCACCGCTCCTCTCACTGAATTGCTGCATTCACGCAACGAAGGTACGAACACCAACAGCTATTACATTAAACACTAACTGGTGGCCGCAATAGAACTGCAATTTCAAGGTGGTCGTGGATGGGTGATTCGTCGTCGTGGTCAGTGAAATACATACTATGAGTTGAAAAACTATGTTGTCAATAATAATTTCTATGTTATAATAATATATGAGTCGGTATTCCTTAACCTACCCTACATAGGTCCGCTATTACGTTACCTGTCGCTGTCAGTCGCCCGTTGTTATCTCGTGTGCACAGACTACGTTTTCCAGTATCTTCCGTCGTTAATTTTTTTGGACCTGGTTTTCGTTAATGTTGTTCTAGTTTTAAATTGTTAATTATATTTTTAATAATATTTACGAGCTGTTATGACAAACTTTATTTATTAACTCGTTATCAAAATTGTACAACGGGTAGATCTTAATGTTTATTCTATTTTAAGTAAATATAAATCTACCCTTAAATTTAATAACAATCACAACTCTGTGTTTTGTATTTTGGATATTTCGTGTTTAAAAACGCCGAAACGAGGAGAAACGTTAAGCAACCGCGAACGTGAACTTATCATTAAGCTGCAAGACTATTTCGAGCGTGATATACAGCTCCGCCTTGTTGCACGAAGAAGATGGTACATTTGTTAAAATAAGCATGCACAGAAGTCACGAAAGACGATTGGGCTAAGGTAGAAAAAACCAAGAAAATAATTATAGCAGATTTTGAACGCGATATCAGAATAGACTGCATTATTGATAATAATATTGTAATTCAAGTCAGTGAAGACGATGATGACGACAGCGCCTTAAGCTATTCGCTGTAGGATTGTTAATAATAAATATATTTAAATTAAAATAAAATAAAATATTTTCTCGAAATTGAAGTGTCCGTTAGTAATGTGAACATTACAGCTATGTAATAAATGTATATTAATTAATTCTAAAATGTGTCGATAGTAGCGACTAATTCTGTTATACTATACCCATCATTAGTAATTTCAATCTGCTAAACGTCAAATGTGCATACTTAAAACGGCTCCACTATAACAATATACAATAAATAATAGAAAGTGCATGTATGTAGGTTAGTTTCAATATTGAGTAAAAACTTTTTTTTTTACTTAGGTTTTTTTTATATTTTAGTCATTTATCATAAAAAATACGAAATCGCACGTACTTCGTGTGATTTCGTGTAAACTTTCGTGTATATATTTGTATATACAAATATATACACGAAAGTTTTTTTTTGTAATCTATAATATAAAAATGAACCCCTAAATGTGTTGCTAAGCGCAAAACTCGAGAACGGCTGGACCGATTTTAATTCTGTTTTCACTCATGGACAGAGGGATAATCAGGGAAGGTTTTTACGTAAAGCACCTCGGGCGAAGCCGGGAGCGGCCCTCTAGTTTTATATATATTTAATTTCCCAAATGCAAATAAAATGATATAATTATGTTGTCTTACATAATGAGTCATTATAAATTATTTTAATTATGTACTGGCCGCTTCTATAAGTAAAGCAAAAGCTTCGTGAACTGTTTTTGTCATGTTTTTGGGAGGACGATCCTGGTTTGAAACCCATGTTGAACCGTTCTCTCCTTTCTTCATCATCTCCACGCACGCTGTTACGACGCTTTCAACCCTAAAAGATATACTATTATTATTCACACGTAATAGTTTTTTAGTCTTAACCATTAAAAAAAAATTAAATGAAATTTCTTAAACACTAAAGGAAAGTTTGAATATCTTACTTTTGGAATGTGTATTCTTTGTTCAATGTTTTATACAAGTCTTTTCCAAATTTTTCTGTGTATACACGTTCCTCAAGCCCTGTCATCAGGGCTGTGTCTGTGGCCCCTGGACAAAGATTCATTACTCTTATACCGGTTCCTTCGAGTGTTTGCTGAAAAATAATAAAGCGAGGAGTCACGATATAATATGTTTACGGGCCTTGAAGTTTTACCATAAAATAATCAGCCGAGCAGCGAAACTTACAGAACCTTTGTTGACTGACTTGTTAATAAGCTCCTACTATCAAGTGTTAGTCTACCGGACATCAATATATATGTATATATATACAGGGTGGAAGGATAAGTCGGGCCCTGGAGGGAAACTACCTTAAATCCTTAAGTTAGCTCATTTTACATAAAGGAAACATTCCTTTATTTTTAAAAAGAAACAAAACTGCATTCAAAGATTTTCTAAAACTCGCTTGGCTCGCCCGGGACTCGAACCAACTAAAATTTAAAAAAAAAAAACAAACACTATTTTATTATACTAATCGATAGGATTATTATTCAGGATAAATAATCTTAACATTTTGTCAAGCTAAAAAATTGCGAACAAAATTCATTTTCTCATACATTTTGTATCGAACGTGTTTTTATGCCGAAGCGGTGCGAAGTTCGCCGGTCAGCCAGTAGAAAATAAAAGTTAAATGTGTTTTTTAGTGTTAGGGGGAGATCAAGTATTACGTAACGCAATGTTTGAAGATTGTTGACCCAACAGTAACGCGCCGTAATGTTTTTTTGTACCCTCCCTAAACGTTACGTTTAGGACCAAGTTTACCAAGTTACCATTTTTACCAAAGAAAAGGGTTGCCAACATGGGAAAACTAAATAAAAATGACGTACACTACACTCGAGGGATTCCCCTCCCGTAAAAAAAGTATCCTAACGTTTTACAAGACCCCTCCCCCCCAAATTGCGTTACGTAATACTTGAACGTACTAAGTAGTTTTTCAAGTTCAATTAAATACACAGTTACTGATTAAGAAAAGCTTACGGCGAGACAATGGGTGAAGTGTAGCACGGCAATTTTTGATCCACTGTAAATGGGTAGAAACGGCCAAATGAACAAAGCAGCTACAGAAGAAATATTTATAATAGTGCCTCCCGCGCCTCCTTCATCTTTACTCATATGTTTGACTCCTTTTAAAGTTAAAGATACGAGGGCTTCCTGCAACAAATAAATAAATTAATATAGTTTATTTTTCCTCAACTGTTTTTATTCTCGTAAATTTGCTTCCATGGTGGTAGGCAATTCAGAAAACTTATGATAACAAAATCGGGAGATATAGTTAACTACATATCTATCATCTAACTCAAATTTTTTATTACATAAGTATATTTCAGTGGCTAGCTATGCTGAAGAGGCGTGCTAGGTATACTTACACTTCCATAGAGATTAATAGAAAACAGTATCACTCCAAACTAACAAGTTAGATCGGAATAGTATAAATACAATTTAAAGAAACATTAAATACCGTACCCAGTTAACTTCGCACGACTTACGCCACAATCCCGGCGAATCGTTCATGATTCCAGCATTGTTGATAATTATATCCACCTGCTTGAACACGTTGACAACTTCATCGAAAGCCTTGGTCAAGATTTCCTCCTCGCTGACGTCACATTTTATGAATACAACATTTTTATTGTATTTTTTATTTAACCGTTGGGCCGATTTTTTGCCCCTTTCCTCGTCAACATCTAGAATAGCTCCGCCCTTAAATATTTAAATGTAATTACATAACAAACTAATATTTATACAAATTATAATAATCTAAAGTTTCTTTCCATCAAATTCATCATCATCCTTGTAAAGAATATAGATAACAACTTAAAAAAAAACCTTTGCGCCTTCTTCTAAAAACGCTTCAGCGTATCGTACTCCAAGACCAGAAGCGCCTCCGGTTATCAGAAACGTTTTTCCCTCAATTATTTCTTCCGCCATAATAGGTAATAATAATATGAGCAAGCGACTTGAGAGCAAAGAGCACTAACCACTAATGTCAACATTTGGTCGATCTCAAAAATAGCATTTATCATTAATATAACAAAGATAAAGACCTATCACAAGTTAAATAATATTTTTTTTATAACTGTGTGTTGATTTTAAGCTTTATTTAGGCTAAGTCCACATGACGGAATCAACTGAACCGGTCGATACATGTTCGTATACCAGAATTTTATTTGTTTGATAAAAAAGGTAAACAAATAAGACGTCGCCAGGGTCACTGACCTGTTTTAGAGATGGGATTTGTACAATAGGCATATCAAAGAGAGTTGACTCAGTGAGTAACTCATTCTCAGCCATGGCAACAACACTGCATTTTGAAACTCCATAAAAACCAAAACCGAATAAAATATTATTATTAATAAGAATAATAAATATAATACGAATTATTAGTTTAGTGGTAATCTTAAGTAATCTATTTAATTAATGCCATTTAATCAAAAATAATTTCATAGTGTTTTCGTCTACGGTTATGAATTATGATGAACTAAAACTTTAAAAATGTATATAGAATTGTGAACTTGATAATTTATGTACGAATCAAAACCTCATGTGACTCCAAATGACTTAGGTCGTGTACATGTCCCGTCTCTAAAACCAGACAAAATCTGTGACGTCTATTAATATTGTAGGTTATGAGACGATTTTATCGAGTTTTTTTGCATTTTCCACTGAAAGTATGCAATAATTTTGGATACATATCGTAAAGAATATTATGTTTAGTGAGTGTAAATGAATTCGTGTATATATGAATGTGTAATTAAGGTTAAAACTGGAAAACTCTATGTCGTGAATTGTTTGTTTACCTTTTTTATCAAACAAAAAAATTCTCACTGTAGAACTTGTACCGCGCGGTTATATAGACAAGAAACAACACTGTTTAGTTTGATATTGTACCGCGCGGTCATGTGAACTTAGCCTTAACCGCTTCACTTCACCGCCTAGTGGGTTATCATGATAAAGTAATTAATTCGAAAATAACATAGTAGCGACGTAAATATATCGTGTAACATTATTTTATACTGAACTAGCTAGTGCCCGTGACTTCATCCGCGTCAATATATAAAAATCTTAAAATCCGTCGTAGTTTAAAAGATCTTATCGTACAGATGGACAGACCGGAAGAGACTTTATTTTAAACTTAGGACATTCCTTTTGCAATTTAATTTTTTTTATTATATAGGATTTTAATTGGGGTTTTTGTTTTACAACCCAACATTGAAAATTCAACATTTTGGGATTCAACATTGTGGTTCGGAACGAAAATAATGTACGTTACAGTGGCTCCTTATTCTTACCCACAAAAAAGTTTGCGAGACTATACGTCTTATCTGTTAAAGTTAAGACATATAAACCTTTTTTTTTTGTTCAAAATAGTGAATCAAAACTCAACTAGAATGGAAGTATATGATGGACATTCATGTCATGTTACTAATCCTTATCCAACTAAATAGTTTCACAATCACGGTTGATTGTAAAATCCTTTTTATATTATCCGAATCGAATCTTTCGTTTAGAATTTACGACGAGTATAAAAATGTTAAAAGTTAAAAAAATGCCGCAAGTGTGATCGAATTGCCCTACACTTTGTTACAAACATTTTTTATTTTTTGTTTAGTAAATTATGTATTCATGTTTTAAAATGAAGTCCACACAAACGAAGTCGCAGGCATTGGTTATTTAATACATATTATTGTATCGTATAAGATCAAATGATATAATGAATGCTGTAAATGACTTTCTTTCTGAATTCTCTATGCATTTCTCATTTAGCAATTACTAAACGAAATGAATTCTTCCGTGGACAGACTGTTGTTACTGGTCAAGGGTGTAATGACATTTTGTTATTGCACCAACCATGACCAACCTAAAATTCAGTGTGTAGATTTTTTAAATTTAGGTTTCTATTAGGATATCGCTATTGTCACTGTATATACGTCCTTTAATTAGTTTGTTTTTGTAACAAAAACATTGTAACAGGTGTCGCCACTTATGCGGCTGCGGTGTTGTTCCGCATGTCCGAAGACAAGCCCCACGACTACAAGAAGAGACTCTCCATGGAGCTCACTAACTCTTTGTTCCGCGACGAACATCAGATGTGGCCCAACGATCTCGCCATGCAGCCAGATTTACAGGTGCCATAGACAACTTTGTTTTCTACCCTCCTTCAGTCTGTGTCATATAAATGTGTGTACTCTGTGGGCTATTTATTATTCGCAATAATTTTTATAACACCTCATTGAATAACCTATTTTACTATTATTATTAACAATGTTAAATCGCGTACACATTCTTGTGTATCCCGATTTTTTACATTTGTATTTAGTAATGAAAACCAAAGAGAACAATAATTCGAATTATTGCAAAAGTATCAAAAACAATAAAGTTGACGAATACAATGCTATCTAAAAATTGTGGCGTGAGCATTTGACTTTTGACATGTCAAAATGATCAGTGATCGTGTAGAATTCACAAAATTGTAAAATTAAATTCTCCAACGAATTCAGAAAGTTGTTTTTTCTTCGAAAACTAATATTGTTATATTAGTTTTTTTTTAACTTTTTTACGTTATCGATTGAGGTGGGTTACCCTGGGCGAGGGTCAACTTCAATAGAGAATTCACGTTTAAAGAGCCCGTTTCATTTCTAAATCATGGTTTTATCAGGACAATGATACCATAAACTACCGAAAATTCACTCATTTTGACAATGGTTTAAAGAGTTTTACCTTGCTTGGTAAGGAACTTAATAATGGCACCAAACTCGATTTCCATAATTGCGGTATTTTTTCGTGATTAATTAATTTGCTAGTCATATCATATACGAATGAAACTTGGTATTAATATAATACCTTAATGAGAATTCACAAGTAGTGCTCTGCTAAGTGAGCGCGCCTATATCCGCTTAATTTTTTATCTGCCCTTGTATATGAAAACAACACTTCATGTATAAAAATTAAAATTGTAAATTAAATTAATTAGTCAATTGAAGCTTTTGAAAGCTTTCCTAAATATTGAATTTTGTTGTCATTAAAGAAAAATAACAAAATATATTTTTAAGAAATTCAAAATATTTATCTTTTTTGTTGCACTAAATGTGGCTAAGTGTTGTTTTTTATTTGATTTTATTCTTTAATTTCAACTTTTTAATTTGTGTGAAAAAATACGATGTTCATTTATATGTGTTTACCGTTTTATATGTTTAGATTAGTTTTATTTTGATCCTGCTTTATTTGATTTTGATTGTATCGGGCCATTCTCTAGGACATGCTCGCACCTGAACAAGGCTACGAAGGGTTGTATGGAACGCGGCCGTCGTTTCATCAACAAGGTAACAGATTGGTCCTTTTCTGCTTTTAACGGTGTATTTTATGTAACTATATACTCAAAGAGATAACTGAATAACTCTCAATGAAGCGATCTTACAAAAAAAAAAGAATATTATTTGATGTAAGTAAATATTTAGCATGCATGGGCTCAAAAGAAAAGTTGGTGAACTAGATTGAAAGCTGTCAGTTATTTTACAGCGTGCTATTTATTGTATTAGCACTTAGTCATAGATATTTTCATTTTATTTTTATATTAAAGTTAACTTTTAACAGTCAATCCCAACACAATAGTAATTTTGTAATCTTCTATTTCAAACATTTTTTTTTAATTATTTTCAGTTTATGTAATATTTGCATATGTATGGGAAAATTTAATAAAGTATTAGATTAGCAACAGATAAATGATAAATTAACGCAATAAAAAAATTCTAAGCAAGAAAAACATATTTTGCAGTCTCAAAATAGGTTCCACAGCACAATATAATATACTTACTTATCATTTTAAGTATGTTACTTTGTTTTCTCGCCATTGAGTGTCACGTCACTGCTCAACTTGCTCAAAAAAATATATTGAGCAATTAAGTGGTACTCAAGGGTAAAATTTAAATAATTTAGGTTCATTTTCCTGTGCCAGAATCATGCAGTATCATCTCTTCCCTAACATTTTTGTTGCACATTTTTATTAAATAACTCGTATGTTCCTATCATAAGTTTTTTATAAATAAATTTCTTTCTTCTTTACATGCAGCTTAATCCGGGACCTATATATCACTAAACAGGTGATGGGAATAATATTACTTTGTGTGATCACTAATTTGTTATTTATGTAATATCCATAGAAAATGGTTTTTGTATTTTATATGTATTTGTTGTATATGTTTATAAAAAGGTTCAGGATGAGAATGTTAACCGATCTCAATAAAAGTTGTAAATACATTTTATGACCTCAGGATAATATTAATTAAAAACATGAAAACGAACATTGAACAGAAAACTGGTTCAACAGAAATTTGGAAATCAAAGTAAAGCAAGCTTATGTCGTTACTTTTTAGATTATAAAGAAAATTTATCGATTTATGTTTCGGCATTATTTATTTTTACGATAAACCACTCAAAGCAATCGGTAATCATTATAAACTTAAATCACACTATTCCAACAGTACACTAAAAGATGCCTCCAAATATTTTAGTTATAAACTAGCGGCCCGCTCCCGGTTTCGCCCGGGGTGTATTTTTTCTAATAAAAGAATTTTTCTAAAATAAACTTAGCCTAAGTTACTCCTTATTACATCAGCTACCTGCCAATAAAAGTCCCGTCAAAATCGGTCCAGCCATTTCAGAGATTAGCCGGAACAAACAGACAGACAGACAAAAATTGTAAAAAATGTTATTTTGGTGTATGTACCGTATATATTTTCATATGCATGTATTAAAAAACGGTTATTTCAATATTACAAACAGACACTCCAATTTTATTTATATGTATAGATGACTTTTCCAACGTCTAAGATTTATTCATCCTGAAATGTTAATTTTTAAGAAAAATATAAAGGGTTAACATTTTTATGCTGCGATTAATACTTTATTTCCTAACAAGCATGTGTAGCCAACAGCAAGCGTTTTACTTACATATTGAGTGGTATGTTTTATACTTACACACCCACTAATTAATACTGATCCGCTGCTTTTTACTAACACAAAGTTGAAAGGTATTTGGTGATTGAAAGCGTTATAGTTATAAACATAATAATAATATATATATGTGTGTATTCTTATTCTCGATTGACCATGCCATTACGAAGGGACTTGTGAAATGCAACAAAATACTGGAATCAGGTCTCGATAGTTTTATTAATAAGTTGTAAGATTTGTTTACCTAGAACACCTCAGAATCTAGTCTATGCCAATTGTTTTTTGTCGAATTTTATACGTCCACAATTTTGCATTAAGTGTTGCTATATTTTTGGTGTCATCTCTTGCCTATTAGCAGTAAAAAGATTAATTACATTTTGTGAAGTGGTAACTAGAGTAAAGCAACGAACTCAAAGTTTGTTTTCCCTTAAATCGTCTACAGTTTATTCCACAAAATATGTACATAGATTTATTAAAATTATTCAAGTCGATGTTTGTGTTTTTGCAGGCTACGATCAGATACCGATAGATTCGATGCAGGGTCTCGAAATCGGCAGCGGCTTCGGAATGGACATGGACATGGGAATGGACACGGCGGAAGCGGAAAGGGCGAGCGCAGCCGCCGACCTCGCCTTCCCGGAACCGCCGCACGACAACAACAATGTCGCCGCCTGGTACGACACCGACCTGTAAACAACAGTGTTTAAAACCGTCGAATAATCAAAGAGCTTCTTAAACACTCGAGGGCCGGCGCCGATTAGTACGACGCGGAACGCTACGGCTTCTCAGTATTGAAATAAAGGAGTGTCATTGCTATGATCATTGCAAGAAGGTTGAAAATATCATACCGCCTGTCGGCGCCAGCCCTTACTTGTATTATGACATTTTAAATCTAACGTGGTTCCAGTTCCAGCTGTACTATTTCCAGTGAAAATTTAAACAATAATTGTATGTTTATAAAAAATATCATTTGCTTTAGACAAAATATGTATTTAAATGTATCCACTTTATTACACATATATCTCGTAATGCTGGTTATGTAAAGTGTTTTTTTTTTTGAAAGCGGTTTCACTGGCTGTAAATTAGAAGGTCAAAACACACTTGATGTTTAAGTAACTTCTTTTCAAGCATTGTTTTGCCATAAACGTTCCGATCAGTGTCAACTGTCTTGACTTGGCCCTCAAAAAGCAGCTTAGCTTACGTCCAAGTTACAAATGTGATTTTTTTTTTATTATTATTGAAAACAGTAAGTTATCTTCATACTGACTATTATTTGCAATCAACGCTGTTTGTTTGACGGTATATATACCATTTGCACGCTTTTTACTTGAAGGAAAGTGGTATTGCTTTAAATGAGAAAGTTTTATTTAGGCAGCGTTTTTAAAATTAAGTAGTTACGCTTCGTTGAACTGCATTTAAACATTTCCGTTACTATGAAGATAATTTAATGGAATTATTTTACTTTAAATCCAGATTTAGTTTTTAAACCTGTGATTTTTGAGCTTTGAAATATAAAACTTGAATACAAGAATTGACTGAACATAAATCTATCAACATTTTGGTGCTATACGTACACGAATTTTGTATTTGTGTTCGTCCAAAAAGAAAGAAAGAGCCCTGCATTGATTATATTGACATTTTTTATACGTCATAGTCTATGAATGCATATAATCGGAAAATAGGGTAATATTAATTATTAAGATTTCTTTATAGGCTTTAAAATTTGTCTATTATCGTAGTTTTTAATAATTAATATGCAGTAATTATAAAATGAGAGCGCTATCGTTTTTTTTTTCTTCAGCACTTTCCGTAAAGTTTATTTTAAACTTATATTTTTTTTTAAAGAACCCAACATTACATGAAGTCTTTAATGGCTTTATTATGTTTTTTTTTTATGAATGCATTTTTTTTTGATAAATATTTTGATTCAGCGACCATTTACAATATAATGTGTTTTTATTGTTATTTTAATTTTGATTTTGTTTTATTGATGTAATGAACAAGACTGTCGTTTTTGCTTTTATAATGTGTGGTGTATTTAATTTAGATATTATTGTTTTATAAGCCAAAATGAAATTTGATATTTAACTAAATAATACAATACGTATAGAGTTATGTATCTGCTGACGGATGTCCGATTGTTGGATAGTGTGGTTCTGAATTAGTTATTTTTTATTGATGGTATAGTTTTAATGTTTTAAATGTAACGTACATTTTGTTTATGAAACAGTTGTGTTAGTATGAGATTACAAAGTAGCTTCAATAGGAGGGTAGCCATATTTTCCCGCGTAAGCTATGCAATATCTGAATTTGTATGTAAAACTTTTGTTTATTTAATTTATAGTTTTCTCTTTTTCTTTAAAAAAAAACTGCGGTTTTTTTTAAATGAAGTTTACGTTTATTTTGTAATGAATCATTACTTTATTTTAATAAATTACTATTTTACATATGTATATGTGATAGTAATTTATTGTGATAAATGATTTGTTTTGTCGTTCGTCGATGAGCAGAGTTTAAATGCATTTTTTTAAATGTTTTATCGGTAATGATGACTGTTTTAAGTTTGATGTAGTACTTAAATTTGAGTAAGCATTTATCGGCCGTAATTTCTAAGCAGATGTTAGAAAGCACTCGAAATTAATTACATACCTACACGATTAGTGAAATGTATTAATAGTTTTAATGTAACCATATATGTTAAGGATAACTGCAGATTTTTCACTTACGTTACGTTTTTTCTATTCATAAATCGTGTGAAACGATCATGCATTCATTTGTTTTCATATTCACACAATGGATGTTCTTACATACGTAACGTAAGTCGAAACTGTATACTATTTTAGATGTAATCATAAACGTTTTAGAAAAACTCTTTTCTATTATCTAATAAAAACTTTACAAATGTTTTTGTCAAATACAAAAACATTGTAAAGTTTAATATCACTATGTATCCATTTACACATGGATAATAAAATAAGTAATTACTTTATTTTGTCGTTTTATTTTCTATGCCCTTCATATCTTTAAGGTGAATAATAGATTTATAATATAACATAAAACCACATGTTACCTGCCAAAGGTTTAAAAACTGTCCAAAGTCAGTTTGCACTTCAAACAATATGGCCGATAAGTTAGCCCATCAGTTAAGGCCAGGCTCTATGAAACTAAGGGAACTTTAAATAAATGTGCTGAGTCAACCACATATCTGATCAATGTGGAATTTACATATATATATTTTGAGACCTTTATCTGTAGATTATCAAGTCAGAAACATAATTAGGTGATTTTCATTCGATACATTTTTTTATCGAAATCGACGCCTTTTCCGGAGAATATTACATTTTTCTACTAAACGGCTTGAGTTATATCGCCAAAAAACTTCTCGTAGCAAGGAAACATTGTTTACCAGTGATTGTCAAAATAAAATAAACTTAGGTTTATTTTTACTCCTATAATTAACGAAAACAATTTTGAGACTTACGTTGTTTAGTTCCGAGCTAGTGTATACCAAATCATGCTTCAAATAATGTACGCAATATTCAACCTTACGTAAGCTGTATCTTGCGATATATTAAAAAAAATCCTAGAGAGCCGCCGAGCAACTTGTAACTCTCGGGTGGCGGGACGTGGGCGGAGCGAGCGTAGGAATTTTATTCGTGGAGCCTGCTCTTAACTATCAGTAGTCAATGCTGAGCTGCTAAAATACCGTACTAAGCGGAAATGCGAAGCAAATCAGCGGAACTACGACGGGGAAAGAAAAACTTGCATCGGATTTTCTTATGTAAGAACGTCAAGACAGACTGACGGTCCACTTGATGGTAGGTGGCTACCGTCGCCTATATTACGACTACCGACCATGGTAGGATTGGATAATAGGTAGGGAAATGGGCTAATGTAGTTTAAATGGTTACTCTGAGTCAACTGTAACATAGGATTTTAGAAGAACTACAATTATACAATACATAATTTTAAAATATCTCTTAAGGTTTAGTCTAAGTAAGCCTTGATTTTTCGTCGTTTACATAAATATAAAAAAATAATAATTAGGTTTTATTAATAGAATATCTACATGTATAAAGCTTCCGTGAAAAATTATATAATTAGATGAAAACGGCATCAAATTCTTTTGCGTGGTTTAGGAGACACTGAAATTGTACTATGTAAAGATTATAAAGGTACATTGTCAGTAGTCAATATTATAATAGTCTTTATGTTAGAAAAAAAAATACTTTGCATGTTTTGTAAGTTAATGAAAATTTCAACACTTAATTAGTTAGTAAATTGTGTACCTAAGTACCTACTTAAATTTTGCTTGAATGATAATAAATAGCAACACACGGTCGATGTTACACGGTGAACTGTAGACGAAACAAGACGCGTACCTATCACAAGGCGTCGGCATAACTTAGCTCGCCCACAAATTGTTAGCGAAGCGAGGTGGGACCACAAACCGCACCTCGCAACTTCCCCACCTTTGTCCCGACGGTTATTATGCACAATTATGACTTAGACCGAAGCACGCGGCACTAATCTTGCTCTAACTACTATGTGCCTACCTATGCACCGATAAATACTTCACTCTTGTAATTATTCAACTATTTTGCCTCATACAATTTACATGGTAATATTTCTAAATGTGAAAGTTCGCGAGGATGGATGCATGGAGGTTTATTACTCAATACTCATTCACGCGTAAACGGCTTAACTGATTTGGATTAAATTTGGCACACAGATAGTTTATTACCTGAATTAAAATATAGGATACTTTTAATTCTGGAAAAAAATAGGAGGAAAGGACTGTTCTCGAGGGATCATATAAAAATCTAACGCCGGACGTCGAGCAAAACTATAACACTAATAAAAAATGAATAAATTATTGCTCATAAATATTTTGTCAGGCTTTTTTTTAACTCTGACGAAGTCGCAGGAACTAGGTAGTAAGTATTACTAGTACTTTATATGTCCCTTCTAATGCAGGGAAAATTTCCTTTTAAACGAGTCAATTTTGTAAATCGCAACGATTAGTTTTTATATTATACAGATAAAACGTAGGTTAATTAGCTCATAATACGCCCTCTGGAAACAGAAGAAAGCATGGAGTGAAAAGTATCTACACTATTTGTAACACCGAAATACAATAAGTTTAAAAGCCTATTGGATTTCCCGACAGTTAAATATTAGTTTCGTTTAACCGTTTAACCAAATTATACAGAACAGTTAGTGACCACCACTTTAAAATTTCAAAACTAATACTGCTCCTACACACCTAATTATTATCTACAGGGAGTTCTGAAATCACAACCTTTTACCCGACAATCATCAAGGTATTTACACATGTAAGTTTGATACGAGCAAATGGTTTTCGGTTTATTCCCAAGCGACGATCAGTAATTAGTCCCCCATTGACTGCGAAACCTTATTCTGTTTGTGGTAAGACTTAATTTCGCGTGTGATGTTTAACTACAACCAATAATTAGTAAGGAGTGAACTGTTGTACGTAATTATAGATGTCTAAAATATACCGAAGTCGTCGAGTCTCGGATTCATTGTGGGCTATAAACACAAAATTCGAAAATTGTTTCTAGTAAATAATTAATGCTAATAATTGTATTTGTGAATGAAGGTATTATTAGACCAAAGTAAATTTAAAAATTGTAGCTTTTTGAAATTACATATAAGTAATTTTTATTTTGTCATAACTCCCAAGATATTAATTTGATTTATAATTATAGTGCGTATAGGGCAAATTTATTCTTAAATAAATACCTACTCACAACGATAAACGCATAAGTTTAGATATAGTTAACTGTATCAAGAAATTGTTTGTTTTTTTAAGTTTAAATTAGTTATGTAAGTACTGATAATTACTTATTATTAGGAGACATATTGTATTTAAAAGCGACATTGTTACTGTATTGTTTGTTACAATTCATACAATTCATTCCAAAAGATTTAGGTAGCCCACGCGAAAAACCGCCAATTCTAACTCATATTTTTACAGACTTCTTATAAAAACAAGAAAAAATAAAACAACTTTTCGGGGTTAGCTCATACAACATACCTGAAGTTTATCGATATACTTACTCTGAAAAGTAAATATAGGTAGGTACCTACCTACTGTTATCGAGTCCTTCATATAGAGACGGATAGTAGGTACTTATATATCTTACTAGCTGGTGCCCACGACTTCGTCCGCGTTGAAAAATATTAAGTAGCCTATCCTGTGTCCCGTACGTCCAAATGTTTATCTACCAAGTTTCATGAAAATCAGTTAATTCGTTTCAGAGTTATGGAGGAACATACATACATAGATACATACATACACACAGAAAAAAAATCTAAAAACCGTCAATTTAGTTTCAGTATCATGTATAGAGCCTATAAACACGATATCTCTGAAAACAAAGTAACTTACTCCATGACCGACCCTTACAGATTTATTATTAGTATTGATTATTTATCCTGCCTGTGTCCTGTGTGTAATCGTAACAATAGTATTTCGAGTTTAATAAGATAAGTAATATAAGTATTTAGGTTTATCAGTAATTATAGCTTATATTTTACGTTTTATGACTGACATTTGTTGCAACGTACCTACTTAATACCTTTCCCCTGCGTTTTAAGTTTACGACTGTTTAATGAACCTTTGTTTTAGGGCGTAGACAATAAGATTTTTTACACAGAAAGTGCATCTGTCCCGTTAATAATGTGGCTCATAAAGTTATGATAAAAATATTTTCTGTTAAAGAAATGGAAGGAATATTTAGCTACATCTGAGTTAAGCACATATATTTCCGGTAATTATCTAACATAATGAACATATATTATAAATGAAGGCACAATGTCACTTAATAAAGAAATCTAGTTATATAAAAGTTTCCCCTTTTTTCTAGACCTCTCTTTCCTATTTTACTTTTCGGTATTTTGTAGAGATATTTGTCATGGAAACTCATATAAAGTTGTTATAACGAATGGATCGATTTTGATCCGTTTTTTTTTTTGGAAGCTGACGTGATCGGGATTATTGTTAGCTATAATTTATGAAGATCTTTTAAGGCGTTTTAAGACCATCAGCCCATTTCCTAGTTAACGAAGGTATTGCACAAACTTCACTATGTTCGATGCATGTGAAATTTGGTATACTGTTATTTCGGTGGTATTTCCATGACATTGACCTAATGATGCAGCATCAAGTAGTCTGCGGGACACAACTCCTCAGTAATTTACAGCATATATAGCGTAGTTATTTGAGCTCAATATAACTTAAGGGGTTAGTATATAATTTTATTTTAATTATAGCTAGATTTAATTATAAACACGACTTTTGAATTTAAAACTTCATTTATATATATATATATATACTTTCTTTTGCGACTTTGTCCGCACCACTTTTTCATAAATGTTAAAAAAATTATTCAATAATAATAATAATAATAATCAATAACACCTATTGCTTAAATATTTTTATCGGGAGTTCTTTTTTTTTACTATCTTTCGGGGACAGTACTTTTTTTCTAGATGAAAGGTACGCTATAACCTTTTCTGCATCCCTGAAAACGTATTTGCATAACTTCATGACGATCGGTTGAGTGTTAGAGCGTAACAAACATATAGTCCGAATAATGCAGAATAGTGCAGCTCAACTCAGTATAAATTCTAAGTTCGTTATAAATTTCAGTAAGTTTAATAAAGCATCGATCGAGTCTCACTTGCCAACTGTTACCTGATCAAAGCAGTAGAGTTTTTACAACATTTTAAAAGCCGCACCGGTTGACGCGACGCCACTTTTATGATTTCTTTTGGATTTTATAGGCGAATTTTTGTAGGTATATTGTGTTTTGAAAAACAGTGTGCTGGGACCATGATATTAGTATTCAAAAAAATCTGCTATTATTTTGTCAATTGTCTTTTGACAGTTGGCAGTGGATCCAAGCTGTTTCTGATCGATCCTATTGGAAAATTATGGCGGTGACCATAATTAGTGGACGTCCCACGGCTATGATGAGGATGATCTTTTGAAAGTCTCTGGCTACTGGTGCTAGACAGTCTTTAATCACTTTAATATGATTGCTGAACTAAATATTAACTAAAGGAACTAAAAGTCTATGCCCAACAGTAGGATTTCATAAATATGTATAAATATGTATAAATACTTAATACTTCATTCATGTATTATATTAAGTTATGATAAAAATAGGATAATTAAGTGTTTAGTTAAATCAAATTATGTAATATATAAATTTATTAAGTATTTAAATTAAATACGAATATTTCATAAATATCAATGATTATAGTTATGATATTAAAATATAGTACTTCAAAACAAAGAAAACTGCTAATCAAGTTCGCCGTTACCACAGAATAGTACAAGTTCCTACCGTTACTTAAAATTATTCGCATTCTTGAATCATAACTGCACACCACTCAATTCGCATTAAGCACAGTGCAATAAAGAAAATGAGATTTTTTTATGAACAGAGAAGTGTTCTTTTTATTATGAAAATAATTCGCTTCACCCTCTCTACACTCCACACTGATTAGTTCATTTATTCGGGGGCGACTTTAATATGACTTCTCTGTTTATTTCTTTCTTAACTACTTTGTTTTGGCAAAGCATGTACCTACACACAATAAACACTGGTTAAAAAAACATCCAAAAATTCTAAATACCTAAAAAGTATTTAGCTACTCGTATTTCTCAAGATATTTTATATTTTAGAATGGTTTTAAATTTCTTCAGCTATCTATTGGTTATTTATTTTGTCTATGGCTCCAAAATATCTTCTCTACATAAAATGTATCATCAAAGTTTTGGATGAAATCTCAAGAAACATTCGTCTTTAGTTTAAGTAGCAAAAAAATAACTTTCATATAACAGAAAAGACAGTTAAGCCTAGGTAGAGTAAACGGTAGAATCAACTACCGTACTATTCTACCAGTTCCAAGTACTCTACCAGTTTTAGTAGAGTAACTGTTTACACGAGAATCGTGTCTTTTATAGAAACCGGTATCACACTGATGGAACACTATGAACACTCATCGAAAAATTGTAAAAAACCAGGGGTGGGGAAAGGCAAGTAGTAGAGTAACTGGCCCGCGATGGTAGCTACTCTACTCTTCCATATTTTAGTACTCTACTCATACTCTACTCTACCAATACTGTTTACATTAGTATAGTTATTAAGAAAGTTAATACACTACCATGCTACATTAGTGCCAGTAATATGCTCCACTTTTTTATCCAAAATTCGGCACACAGACTGACCGTCCACTTGATGGTAGCTGGTGATAAGGAAAAAAACTCTGGCAGCACTTACCTACTCACTCACCGAAACACAAGAGCACACATGCTGTTATTTCACAGTGGTCTTATGTAAGGCGAGGATTACTGCCGCCAGACGGGTTGCCCAAATGACTGCGAAACGCAGGGCCACTACTTTCCTGTTCCAGTTCAGTGCCAACTTTGAAAAGTTTATTTCCAAAATTGTCCCTGCTGGGAATCGATCCTGAGAACCTTGAGTCAGAGTTTTGAGGCAAGCATCATAACCACTCAACCAAGGGCCTTGTCAAAAGCTGTAATAATAAATATTGACAGCTAATTCAGTTGAAGAGGAATCGAGCCATAATCTAATAAAGTAATAATAAGAGAACAAAAGCAAAGCACTCAATCAAGGAATAATGAGCGTTAAGATTAGATAAAATGTTTACCGGGGTAAACTCTCGGAGACGGGGCAATAAATCTCTCTGTACCAATTACAAGTATATGATTGTTGTATTCGTATAAGAATCGAACCGGTCAGAGTACGAGGCAATGGCCCTTTGGGGAAATACTACTGGGGTCTGTGAGTTGGGCCCTTATTTGTTGACAATTCTTAGGTAGACATTTCTACGAATACCAAATATAGACTAGAACTTAATTTCCATTTATTATTTACTAAATGTTCTTTGTTGTAAAAATGTTAAGATCTTACTTCATTTTGGTAATGTTGTTTTATTAATTTATTACTGAGTTGTGAAACAAGATTTTTTTTCTATTGTAAAGGATAAGGGAATCTCCCTTATCCATCGATAAATACATTGAAGTTATAAACAAATTATGCTTTAATTTTAAGGAAATAATTGTGAAAGTACGAGTTAAAATAATATTTTAATATACATGAATAATATTTTAACTATAATTGCTGAAAAATATTTCAGTATAGGCATCCCTTTAGTAAAATATAAACAAAGCCAACCACGTTCCGTGATCTGGTCGCGAAGGCCTTTGGCACCTACGTGAATGAACTTAAGACGCACCGGCCAACTTTTAAGTTATTCGTTAGAGCACAGGCCAGGGGCTGTAAACTTCGCTAAGTCGGTTGCGGTTTCGCCACATCAAAAATAATATCGCCCTACACAAGAAATTCGTAGCAACAAAGACGCGATTTTGTTAGCTCCACGTTTGTGGTTTGTGGTACTCTAATAAGGCTTTTTATTAGTCATTTTAAGCACGCATTAAAATAATACTTGAATGACAAAATATTTAAGTACAAAATACATTTATATATATTTTTGTATATGTTAGTAGGAGCTGTAGGAGGCCAGGCTGATGAATACCTTACAAAATCATAAAGTACGCGTGCTATTATTTTCCGTTGGTCTTCTGTAAAGGGATGTAAAAGGGTTACATTAACCCTTAACAAATTCCAAATTTTTTAAACGGATTGTATAAGTGCGCTGGTTACATTACTAATATAATTTAGTAGGTATCTATTGTCATTTCAACTTATCTGATTATCTACTTATCCACAGTAACTTGAGTTTTCCTCAACATAATTTACTTAATAAACGCAATAGAAGAGGAAAATTCAAATTTTCTAATTCCAAATAAATCCAACTAACAATTTTAATTTAATTCCTAAGAATCAGCTCTTTAATGGATAAGTTTTCCGTGAAGCAAAATGCTATTTAAATACCTACTTGTTTTCCCTAAAATAATTGGATATCTACAGATTTAAGATCTACAACGAATTACGTGTGCTATTAATATCTGAAAGTTTTTATTATGTATACTGTGATATATGGCTTTATTCACATGAAACCTGAATGTGAGGCGCCACCAGTCCAACAGTTTAAAGTTTCATTGACATAATAATATTGATGGGCTAGCAAAGCGTCCACAAGACCTAAAACCACATAATGCGTTGCCATTACGGTTTTAATATTCATCAGTATTATAGTTACATATAAAAAAAAATCGGGCTATGTAATATATTTTCTATAAACTAGTGTGTTTGTTAAGAGGTTTTTTAACTTGCTGTTTTAACAGTTGTCCAAGTAATAATCGTCTCAATAGTCTGAAAATCATTGACAAGATATTTTCTCTAATTCTCATTTTTTTTAAACTTAGCATGTTTCAAAGGATTGAATTATATGTGTATACCTATATATAATAATAACAAAACTTGTTACTAGATTCGACAAATATAAAATTAATTAAGACATATAGGTATCGCGCCTTCTGAAACAATTGTCTGATGTTATAATACTGTGTGTTGTGAACTTTATAATTGGTGTCGCTTCATTCTCTGTTATTAGAGTTAGGAACAATGGTTGGCAAGGAAGGTAGCGACACGCACCGAACAAAGGTGGCACACCTACATGTTGTCTAAATTTGTTTGAATATTTCATACGATAATTAATGTCATCAAATTTTATAATAGAGCTCAATATAAATGTCGATGAAAAATTTCGTGACTTATGTGCCCCGTATCCATACGGCCCGGCCCACATAATCCATACTTCTAAGCAGATATCATATAAATAAAATAGCTTCTACCATGCACAAATATTAAATGCAGCTTACTATGTATTCGTATTATAATTTCGTGTGTAAGTACCTACCTGCTCGTTAGGTAAACATTTAAGTAGATATTATAATAACGAGGCTAATTAACTTTTCAGCGCAGACGTCGTCGTGAGCCGGTAAGTCGTGACCGCGCCGCTACACCTCATATTAAGAGTAAATCCTTTTAAATGCATAAATAATTCAGCTGGCGGCGGATTATGTGTAGTGCACATTCACACCGAATCTACAAAGTTCAAAGACATAATAGTTACCTACCATTACTTACATATTAGGCACTATCACTTATGTAAATATTATCTGGCACTTAAATAAAGGCACATAAGTTGTCAAAATCACACATAAAAGGACATGGGGTATATTTTCTTTTATCCAAAAAAAGAGATCTCTTCCCGAGGAATCATCTAAAAATAAATATTAAAAAAAAAAATGTACGTCTGACAAAAATATAATGAACAATGAAGAATTAATAAATGTTTTTACACCTAAGTGCGGATGCTAGTATTATATAAATAAAATAGTAATACAACAGCCACTCCTAATACTTAATAAAATAAATCTTAAAAAGGTCTGAAGATATGGTTTACGACACCGCATACTGTTCTTAATGTTCTTTAAATTCTGTCTGTTCTTATTGTTTTGAGACACTATTGTACAAGTGCTTATTTAATTCTCAATCTTTTTTTAATGTATTTTTTTAAAGGGTCGGTGTGAATGCTCCCGTCACGTAGGAGACAGTAGACGACCCTTGTCTTCTTGCATCTCGTACTAATCCTCTTAATAGATTCCAACGGACCCTCACAACTCAATAAATTGATCTTTCACATGAGACGACGTAATATTTGCATATCGAATAATAAATAATATAAACTGACACTCATTTACTAGTTTTTATTACAAATAACAATTTCACATGTTTTCACATTTTGTTTGTGTTTACCAAATAGGACCGTTATACAACAGTTATTATACGGTACCTATTATAAATTCGTAAATAGAAAGTCCTTTCTTCTTTGAAGTTGTTTTCCCAACGTTAATGTTTATAAGAACTTTTTTTTTCAACTTTTGTAACATTCAACACGACAATAAAAAGATATATTTTTATTTGATACTTTAAAATAAAAAATATTTTTTTTAAGTGAGTAATAAATCAAGAAATAACTTTTTTTAGTCTAATTATTATATTAAAATAGTATTTTAGCCTATTAAACTATAAAGTGTAGTTTTTATGGAAATTGCAGCGCACTGCAAACTCATTGCGTTGTTTGTGTTATATTTATGAATTATTTAAAAAAATATATTGATGCATCTAAAGTATTGAATTAAGTTTAAACTTAACTTAAAGTTTAATGAGTTAACCTTTAAACGTTCAAATCAGAACGGATAGGTGGTTAAACGGAAACTGCGGGAGTAAATAGAAACCGCACCAAGTTTAATTAAATAGAATTTGTTAATTATCTTCAGAAGGACGAAGCAATTTAGTTAGGCATTGTGTAAGACTTGCAACAGTATAATAATGTCTTAATTTATTTTATATCAACTAATTATTATGTGCATATGTGTAACATTTTGTACTGTCAAAATTATTTATTGATTCTCTATTATTTATATTTGAGTGAATATTTTAAAATATATAGTTGTACTTTCTTAATATCACTTATCTATATATATTTCTTCGAAATATTTTGTCTATATCTATTATTTCTATAGAAAATAAAAAATAAAAAGCTATAAAAGAAAATAAAAAATAAAAAGAAAATAAAAAGCTCCGCTTAATTTCATTCCGTCTCTTTCACCATCTCTGAGTAAAGTGTCAAGTAGGCTAACCACCATTTCAAGTCACCGGTAAGAAAGCGTACGAGTTTCACCATCTTCGAGTAGCATTACTCAAGGGTAATTTCATTGAAATTGACACAAGATACTCGTAACATTGACACGCCAATTAGCGTTACTTGAAAAGTAACTGATCAACACATTACTTGTAGTTGGTGAAAGAGGCTCATTAGGGCAATAACAGTTTTGTTGATCAAAAGTTAACTAGGTACAATAGTAAAATGAAAAATGAAATCGCTGTCAGCCTCTGCCGCTTCTTCTAAATCATCAAACTGATTTTGATACGGTTTTCACTAATTGAAAGAGCGATAAACGAGTAAGGTTTGTGTACATAATTTGCAGACAAACATTGCATGCGAAGCCGGGGGCGGGTTTTTATTTTCATTTAGTTAAATTCCACTACTTTTATTCCTACAATACAACAAAAAATTACCTATTATATTGTTTCAATAAGAATACAGATGAGGATTAGAAAGCTCAAAGTATCCCGTAATCCGTGCAAAAGCCCAGGAAACGTCCGGGCAGTTAATGAAATAATCATGTACTGTACACAAACTTTTAGTTCTGTTGCACTAAAAGCTTTTTGTATGCGAACGTATTTTGTACCACTTCTAAGTTTATCCTTTATTGTTCGAGACTATTTTTATATGTTTTGTTTCTAGGTTGTTTTGATTCAATAACCATATTTTGATTAATTTAATAGTGGCTGGGCACTGCGTTTCGCAGTCTTTTGGATTTACCTGTCTGGCGGCAATAACCACCCTCTTACAAAATACTACAGTGAAATAATAGCATACGTGCTATTGTGTCAGAGCCTGTTACCCTATCCCTTCCTTATCCCTTATCCTTGAATCATTCTATGGTCCAGCACCTATGGCGTTGCTTGTGTTATAGGCGATGGTATAGCCACTTACCATCAATTGGACCATCAGCCTGTCTGTCGACCTTAAAATAAAAAGGTGCAATGTTAAAAAAACTGTTAAATTTTTAATTAATCATATTCCGGACTAAAATATTAAATCTAAACAAATATTATATGGAACGATTGTGCTCAGCGATCTGATTTTTTAATTTTGTTTTTGCGATATCTCATTGTATAATAATACTTTCAAATAAATAAGTTACACTTCGATTTTGTAGTAGTTCTCTATTGGGTATTGTTCTGTTCAATACTAATAATAAATCTGTAAGGGTCGGTCATTGAGTAAGTTACTTTGTTTTCAGAGATATCGTGTTTATAGGCTCTATACATGATACTGATACTAAATTGACGATTTTTAGAATTTTTTTCTGTTTGTATGTATGAATGTATGTATGTATGTTCCTCCATAACTCTGAAACGAATTAACTGATTTTCATGAAACTTGGTAGATAAACATTTGGACGTACGGGACACAGGATAGGCTACTTAATATTTATCAACGCGGACGAAGTCGCGGGCACCAGCTAGTTTGATATAAAATACTATTAAGCAGATAGGAGAAGGTCGTTTCTTACTCGAAGTTTAGACTATTATGATTCAAAGTATACCTAAGTTCAAATAAAAGCTGAGAGTATTTATGGAGTTAGTTTTTTTTTAATATATTAAGTATATGTTTAAAATGTTTAAAAAAAATCATACTATTCATAAAAATAATAACTTTATTTTTAATAGTTCAGAGCAGACTAGTTAAAATTCATTTTAAATTTATTAGCAACTTTAAGGCTTCTTTTTGAGCATATTATTTAATAATGTAATAACTTAACTGTCTAATTGAAATCTATTTTCATTTTCCAACCCCATGGAATAAAACGAGGACGGAGGGCTATACAAAATTAAGTAACATTTTAAAGAAATATATTCTAAATGGGAATAATTTAATACGGTCAGTGAAAGGGTTAAAGATTGTCACTTGTCACAGTTCAAAGGGTAGGGAGCCAATGTGACATGAATAAATTATTCATTTTTAAATTTTTTACTATATGAAGTGTTTTTATTTTGTATTTATTTTTAACCATGTTTTGCTTTGGAATGGATTTTTTTGCTTTGGGACTTTATTTTATACTATGGATATAGGTATTCCATATCTTTACTATGGATATCTTCCCTCTGCCGTCTGTCCCTCTGTAGGCTTAGATCTTTCAAACTACGCAACGGATTTTTATGCGGTTTTAAATAATTGAAAGATCGTTAAACAAGGAAGTTTTCTACATATAACTCAACGTGAATGAAGTCGCGGACATCAACTAGTTCGTGATTTTAATTTATTTGAAAAAAAAATTGTCAACACACATTAGGCAATGATGATATGTAATAATATGCGGATGTGCAGGAAAGTTTTTTTCAAGGGAACTTAATTTGTAAACCACATTAAAAATATAATGTTCATGTGATGAAGAGATAAGACACAAAATTATACTACATTTTAAAAGGTTAAAAAGAAAGAACATATGTAAGGGTTTACACATATTACAAACAATATAGTAATAATCACAACTAATAGTTACAATACGATTATAAGGTTGAATTTTGAATAGATTTCTTTGCAAGTTTGTATCAACTTATTGAGTTCTGTCGCGTAGAAAATAACGATACAGAGGAACACAACGATTCGACAATATTTGTTGCGATTTACATTCTACATATTTCCCTATTTGTTTCTGAAACGCTATTTCCGATCCTTTTGTGTGATTTGAAACGCTCTTTATACTCGTTTCTCCCAGTGACTATCATTTATATCACGAAAGAAGAAAAGTGTATATGAGTAGGTATGTGTTCATTGTTATACTACGATTCGCTGAACAGGGAGCCAGGGCTAAAAGCTTCTATGTAACGCTCGAAATAAAGTCATGTTGGTCAAGTCAAAATCAAGACTTTTTTTCTGTTGGTTCGATATACAAGTAAAGGAATATAACTTCCGATGTTGAATCGGGTTTCGTTACTTGAGGTTACATTTAGTAAAATCTTTCAAACCCCATATAGCATGGCTATTACTTAGTTCAGCAAATTACCTAGTCTAGTTGTGTAGCAATTACCTTGCTATGTTTGGAGTCTTGCCAAAATATACTGGCTAGATTTAATTTATTATATAATATACTAGGTTTAAAAAATTGCAATATTATATCTGTACAAGTAAATTATATTTAAAAATAATAATAATGAGATCTCTTATTTTTTAAGCCAAACGAATAAACAAATTTTCGAAAAAAATTTACTACGAGAAATAGATTTAATTTTCGGAGTTATTTAATGCACTTGAATTATTGCTCTGCATAAAATTAAAAAAAAACCGTACCAGTAATTGTAAATATATTTTAATAAAAATTAAAGTTACTCATAATATAATGGTGACATATTATGTATTAATAAAGTTACGTTATAGGTAACACCGACCTAATAATTTAATTAATTTACGCCTTTAAAAGCTTTGATGAGTTTCCTCTGGTATCTTGTTTTTCTAAATTGTTTATCAAAATTAAACAAACGTGAACAGACTCTTTAGTAAACTTTATTTATCTCGTAAAATACTTGTTAATACTCAACCCCCGGGAATCTGAGGATGAAGTTTGGCTTCCCTGATCTGCCAGTAAAATCGTCACTTCTACAAATCTTTCCAGTTAATTATGAACTAGATTATGTACACACTCTCGCTGTTTTCTGGGAAGGAGCAAGGGTGAATTTATAATGGTCACTGGATTCGTTTGAGGACCAGTTGACGGATAATAAGCTAGACGCGGGGAGAGGGTTGGAGGCAATGTGGGTGGTTGCGAGAAGCGTCTAAGGACAAAACTTGTTTATACTACTTACAGAATTAAATCACTTTAGTCGATGTTTGTTTGTTGGTCATTTATGTTCGTTTGCAATAAATATGACATTTAATTCATCCATTTTAATATATTATATGCAAAACATGCACGCACATTTAGTATGTTCGGTATGTGTTTTTAATATATATCTACTATCATTGCCCTTTTACTATTATAAATTAATAATTTCAGAAAACTGCACGGACGGAGGTGTGTGAAATTTGGGTACACATAAAAACTTTATATAGAGAAGGACAGGAGAAAGCTAATATTTTTATATAATTTGCATTAGAAATACATTAAATTAATTAAAATATAAATTATAAACACTATCGCGTCAGCTTACAATTTCAGCTTGAAATAGAATGTTTTGATATAGAAATTTTAATACATTGGGCACGCATAGGTTTATGAATACGACGATACAAAAAAAAAAAATGTAGCCTATACCTTATAGTGGTCATAGTAATATTATAACACAAAGTTCAATTTTGTTTATACTTACATGGAGGTTAATCCATTGAACCTTAACAAATCTTTCACTATTTGACAGTACATTATCCCAGACGAACAGACAATAGAGTACCTGGTACAGATACCTTATAGTGGCCTTCGGTGGGTCGAAGGTGGGTGTAAGATGAGATGGTTTATGTGTGTGTGATGGAGCGATCCTGTTATCAACACTTTCGTGTAAGTCTGCCAATATTACTCAGAAGGGAAAGTCACGTCGTTAGAAATATTCAATCGTAAGTTTTTATGAATTTATGTTATTATAATTAGATTGTACTGAAAATGATTTATTGTACTTTAATAAATAGGAACAGTACATGACATACCTATGAATGTTTTTTTTTTTTCAATGTTTTAGGTTATGGTAAATTTTATATGTGGGTGAAAATATGGCGTTCAAGTGTTTTCCTTGTATATATATTTTATTTTTTTTACCTTAATTATTTCAATTTGATAATTTATTTTTAGTACATTTACTTATTTCGGAGTGAAACAAATATGAAACAAATAATAGCAGCTGATAACAGTGACACAATGACAGTTTTAACTGCATCAAAATATTATACTTATATAAAAAAATACAAAAAAATAAAATTAAGATAAAAATCCTCCCTAAAGAAAAAGTATACACTTAAAATAAAAAGTGTAAATATGGACACTTTTCCATTATTGAAAATGAGTAAGTATATGAATTCAATTTTATTTACATATTGTTTTCTTTGTATCTATATTAAAATTCATAGACAGATGCATTATAAAATTAAACAGGGATAATTTAGTTTTTGAAAAAAAAAATTATTAATGGAAAGATCATAAATAAATAAGTTTTAGTAACAATTTTATTTTCGCTATAAGTAACTAAAAAGTTATATCAATTTGAAAATGTTTTTTTGAACCCGAAAAAACGCCGAAAGTTCCCGAACGAACCCGAGCGCGTGTGACGTCAAAATGTTAATTTCTACTTATTGTTACATACAGCTGATACAGTGTTTTAACTTTTATTAGTCGATTAAATCTTGTTATTCATCATCTCAGCCGTAGGACGTCCACTACAGGACATAGGACTCCCCATAATTTTCTGTCGTCCCGTAGCTCTTATCAGTTCGTACACCCACTTGTGGGTGGACTTCCTACGCTGCGCTGCGCTCCTTGCCGTGGCCTCCACTCGAGAACCTTCCGGCTCCAACGGCTGTCAGTTATCCATACTATAATGTGTCCTGCCCACTGCCACTTCAACTGACTGATCCACTGGTTTATATCGGTAGCTTTCGTTCGTCTTCGGTTCGATCTTGCAATGTTACCTCGTGCATAGTCCTTTTGTTGAGCGACGTTGAGCTTTCTTACGAGGCTCATAGTTAGGTACCACATTTCGGAGCCATATGTCATCACTGTCCATCCGAACTGGATTCCTCGATTGATCTCCTTCTTGATGTTGGCTTTACCTAATTGGACTGTTTGTTTCTCAAATCTTGTTATTATCGTAAATATATCAAAAATGTCGAACCTTAAAAGTTATCGTGCTTGTTTAGTACCATTATGTACCATGAATACTACAAAAACAACTCAAATAACCCCTTATTTTAAACACAGTGAGAAAACTAATGTCAAAACTTCAGGCTATATTCAAACTCCCTATTGTAGTCACTTATGAACAAAAAAAAGCAATGCGTTTGGACATAAAAAGCAATTTTTATTAATTGTATTAATTTGGAACATTGATAGAATAAATATGCGTAGGAAAAAAATTAATCCCTTTAATTAACATTGCGTTTTAGCGCACGCACCCAATCTAATTCAAAGTAGAAGTGGAGCGCAAATGGTTTACAGTCTATTGTAGAGGAATGGGCAAACTTTTAATTTGAACTCGTAGCCGATAACAATGCAGCAAAGTTATGCAAGGCAGTTAGCGGGGAGTGGGGGGCCCGCCAATCTTCCTTACATTGCAGTACTATAGCGAACTTCTTTGTAAGAACACCTAGTAAAACTTTGTTCCAAGTAAACTGATAAAGTGATCGGATATCTCGCCGGAAACCGCTCGCATTCCTCGTAGCGTCCGCTCTGAGCACGCGTCCGCTACCGCTAGTAGTCCGCTAACCTTTCCCCGCACACCTCACCTCGCGATCGGCTGCGATCCGCCTCTGACAAACAAACGGACAAGTTTTAATGTTTTGCTCACAAAGTGTATGATTAAACGCGGAGAGCGGCGGCGGAGAGAGCCGGCCGTAAGTTATTGATTTTCCCCGACCGAACCCCTGTCGACTCCGCCGCTCGCGGTGTAGTACGGGAGCGCTACGCGACAACCTTACTTTCTAACTCGTGTAAACACGCTTTAAAACTACTTTTATGAATGAAAATTCAATTGAAATTACTTTTTACATATACTAGTTAAGTTTCAATCCTAAACGCGAAATATTAACAAGTTTTCCGAAGACTTGCTGTCAGAAAAGTTAGAGATGACCTCACTACTATACACCGAAGCGGGCACGAGCCGCGCACCCTACAACTTCAGGTCGCTCTACGTTCCGAAGTTAACGCAAAGTTCCGCCATTTTGGAACATGCTCACAACCCACTTGTTTTATAAAGAAACTTTTTATTAATTCTGTGGGCCGCGGACTGTCAGTAAGATGTTTTGAGGTTATACTCGAAGACGGAAGACTCTGTACGGAGTTAGTGTGGTTGTTTTGTGGACACCGTTGCGTTTTCGGTTTTGTGCCGTGTATAACAAGTGTTTATACCGGATTGAGTTAATGTTTTGAAGTGTTAGACAAGTGACGTATCCCGGATGATGTCCGGGTAATATTGTGTTTACTTCTGAGTGTGGAGTGAGACGCTAAAGATTCTTTTTGACCTTGCGAACGAACTGTTTAAGTGTTGTGACAGGTGACGAGTGACGAACAAACTTTAACTAGTTTACATCAAGGCCAGAAAGTTGTGTCCGTGAAAAGTTTTCGTCAAAACTGTTACAAGTGAACTATTGGATTAATTGGAACAAACATTTGTGGCCAGTTTTACATAAATATGTCGGCCTGCTGAGCAGGTGTCAAGCAACGTTTAATTTATTAGGTAATATTTTCAAGTATGAATTTAAATTTTCATATTTATTATTTTATTATACACTTGTAAGCATAATTTAAAGTACCTAATATTAAATTTTCATTTAAAATTAAAAGGAAAATAGCATAAAATATTAAAAGAAACAAATAATATATAGAAATAAAATTTTGTAGGCACATAAAAACAGACTTGAAATTATTCCATGCGAATTAATTTTCAGCGAATAAACAAAGAGGAGCTTATTGTTTCTCGGAACGGGAATTTTTTAAACGAACGTAAGGTGTAACCTTGTAATGATGTATTGTAACATTTACAAAAAAAATATGTAAATAAGTAACTATAATTAAATTGTGAGATAACATGTTAATAGGATTCAAAGACTAAATTGAGTTTAGTAAAATTACTTATACAAATTGAAAAGAGGCGTTCTATAATGGTTTCAATATTTGAATAGATATTATTCAATATGGCGAATTATACTTAAACAAAACATTAATACTAAAAATTTATATTATTTCATGAGGCGTGGTTAGGGTGCTTGCCTTAACAAGACGCTCTGTCTCGGGGGTCCTGGGTTCGATTCCCGACAGGGTCAACTTTTGAAACGAACACTGCGTTTGTAGTCGTTTTTTGCAGTCTGTCTAGCGAAAGTAACCACCACCTTACAAAAGACCAACGTGAAATATCAATATGCTTTGTTTCGGTAAGTGGCAACGGGATGCCAGAGTCAATTTGTCTGTCTCTGTCTTAAATCCTTTATCCTTATAATACTACTACCTATAGTACGGTACCTATACCTATAGTTGCTTGTCACGGTAGCCACCTACCATCAAGTGGACCGTCAGCGTGTCTGTCGACCTTAACATAAAAAACGTATATATTTGAAAAGTTATGCCCTTAATTTATGAAATTTTTCTAGCTATTAAAGTTAAATATTAAGTTAATAATTTAATAGCTGTTATTAATAGTAATAGCTATTAAATAATCGGAAAGTTATTAAAGTTATCTACATGAAATAATTAATAGTAGTTAATGTACAATAGGTAGATATGGTTTTCAATATGTTATAAAACAAAGAAAAAACATATTATATAAAATAAGCATTAGGTATATCTATCATTCACACAATCTCATAAATAAAGTAAAAAGCCCAATATTGGAACGTTTTATTGAGGACGCCATTACAAAGTCATTACAGTAACCGGTCCCAGTCTCAGTCCATTGTAGAAGGAAAATCTTTCTACAGTCACGGCTCTCGATGGGATAACGCAGATGAGCGTCAGATGCAAAACAGCTTATGTACTACTCACTCTCCAAACAACAATTAACCTAATAAAGACGACTCAGAGCGCAATCTCGCACGGTAACCAAGAAAGCTATGAAACTTTGTTAAATAACTTTTCAGATAACTTGAACTCGGTATATTTACACAAAGTTGTATGAGAAATTTCACCGCCCGCTGATTCAATCTTTACGCGCTTGTAATAAATGTTGTTTTCGCGCAACATCGCTTGGGGAGTTGGTGTACTTTGTCGAGTTGAAACTTGTGGACTTCACGAAGCAAAACGCGAACTTTTGTAGAACATTTCAGTGTAGTTAGTACAATGTTATAATGGAAATAAGCACTTCAAAATGGCGTCGTCTGCAACTGTGTAGGTATATAACGTAGATTTATTGATTGGCGGAAGTTATTGAGGATTATAAGACAGATTATAAGTGTTTGATAAAAGTTTTAAGGAGAGAAGATAATTGGATTAAAATTTGTTGTTATCTGGAATACTCTAGACATATTGGCATTCTATATATAGAAACTTTGTTAGAATAGTGTAGGAACCAAAGAAGAAATGATTATCGATTTTGAAATTATTGTCTTAAATGTTTAAATGATTGTATTTATTTTAGTAAGTTAGATTATTGAGTTAGATTGACTCTTCTTAAAGTAGGTACCTCTCCATAACTGGAGGTTGGCCGTCTCCCTACAATTTTGCCCATCATTATCAACTGAAACATTTCATATCTATTGTTTCGTTACACATTTCCCAGAATTTTGCGCTTTTTGACAGTCCGCACAGATTTTTGGGTTATGCCCATCATCTTTGATTGATATGACAATGTCACCTTGTACCACTTATTAAGAAAATCTATTTAAAAATGTGATAAAAAATTACTTACCTGATCATAATATGAAGGTATTACAAATCACTTACTACGCTTATAGCATATTTAAACAATACACTTAGGTACTATTCACTGAATTAAACTCTAATAAACTCACAATCACTTTGGATCCAATCATTTTATTAGATATTATTTCAAAATAGACCTTGTTCGCTTTAGCGAAGAGTCAAATTTGCTTATCCACTTGAGATCTTAGGACATTCTACCGCGAAACGTTTACTCCGTATCTTTTTATTTGCTCTGAACAATAAATGGCTTTGGACTACAACACTGTCTTTTATACGTGACTTAGCGTTATTATGCCTAACCGAGAGCCTTCGATTTTATAGGTTAACTGCTTTGTATGTAATGTAATATATATGTAGTTACATGAAAAATTTGGGGATATATTATTATGATTTTTGCTTTTGATAGTATACACTATACACACATTAACTTCTGAAAATGTTTAGATGTCCACATGTTTTGTAATTGAAGTAAACGAAGCACTGTACGGATTTAAATAAAACTTGGCACATTATGCACCAAGCCTGGGTCAAAGCATAAAATACTTTTTATCACATATAATAATTTACAAAAAAAGTTAAAATAATTTAGCTAGTGACCGGAAATACATGTGTAATAATTTAGAAAGGGAAATACTTACGAAGGAAAATAATCAACCACAAGTGGCCCTTTTAGGATAAAAGGGAGTAAAAATTAAGGTTCTTTTTTCGAAATTTTTACTTCAAATATTGCTTTTTTCAATAAAATAAAAATATAAAATATTTATTATATTATGATAAAAATTCAGATTCAGTTTTTGCTTTGGGATTTAATCATTTAGAAAATTAAATTTAGCTATGTATCTTTTTTACTATAATATATTAACATTTCACTCATTAGTTAGATTAAATTTTGCCTTCAAGTTCGTCTGTTTAGATTTCAATTATATGGAGTGTTTTCCATAAGGAAGAAACTCGATGTACCTAATCAAAATCCACGTCCGAAATATTTAAAAGTTCCCCTTAAATATTTTAAGATATAAAAGCAGTCCCTGAGTTTCATTAAAGGCTCTTGGAGTCGTCAATGGCGTTGGCCGCCTGGGCGGGGTGTAGCCCACAACACTTGCGCCACATACCGGAATTAGTATATCTTGATGTTTTGAATGAAAATTTTGATTGATTTTCGTATGATAAGAATGCAATTTTTTTAAAGTACAATCTAGTCGGGGTAAGAAAAGGTTCGTCACCTTAAAGTCGAAATTTGCTTGCACTAGGACAGTTATCAGTCGTGACAATATTTCATTTCAAACGTCTATCAGTGGCCTGCTTAGTTGCTTTAGTTTCAAAAGTAACAAAGAGGAATCGATAAAGGAATGAATTTGAAAACTGACGAAGGTTTTCATACCCCGACTGTACAACAGATTCTTAATTTTTTAACTTGTTAATGTTTCTAATCGTCATGGGTATTTCTAATAAGGATCAGTAGGAAATTCAAGTAAAAAAAACCACTGGTTAACATTTTTTTTAAAGAAAATATAATATATATACATATTTAAAGATAAATATAGAAGTTCTGGTGATATGTACCAATGTTACTAAACTTTGTTATTTTTTCAAATTTTTTTGTCTAGCTATAAAAACGAGGAGTCAGGTAGGCTTAAGAAAGTACCCATTTAAAGCACTTAGTTTAATTCTAAAATTCATTTCAAAAACTTAATTTCATATGCACTAAAATGCATATTATATTGTGTACAGAATGTCCCACAAATCTCGGCAAGGCTACAGTATACGTCACCTACTACAATTGCCCAATGCGTCGCGCAGTCCGCCCGCGTCGCCGACCACCTCTTCACCTGCCCACCACCCGCCTTCGTCCTACACCAAGGTATGTAAACTTTTGTTTATATACCGCTTTTCTGTTGACTGCGTCCGTTAAGAAATATAAAAAAAAACATGCGCATGTACAGAGTACACGTGTCAGAAGTGATACTTCTTTGGGTTCAAATAGTATACTAAATAAGCGGTAGATGACAGACAGAAGCGTCACGTGATAGTTACACTGAAATGTCACCTAATATTCAAATTTGAAATTTTACTCTCATCGCACGCAAAGAAGTTTCACTTTTAAAATAACACTAGTATATAAAATATCAAGTGCCAAAAAGAGTGGCTGCTAGCGAAAACAGTGTAGGTATATATTAATGCAATAATAAATTTGTACACGTGTCACCGTGTATTATCATGTCAAGTGGAACCGTACTTATTAAGAAATACAGCAATGGAATATATTTATAATATAAATAATACTACAATTACAAAAAACACATCCTTCATAAATTATACATGCTGTGTATGCTGTGTCAGCGAGCGTTAGGATGGCAAAAATATCGTTATTTTACAATGCGTCGAATAAACAACACTGGAACTAGATACCTAATGGAAAGGCCAAGGAATAACACGTTTAACATAACTTTTGTTATGTTATTTAAACGTCAATGTACGTCAAGTTTCCTTATTCCAGAAAAGTATTTTAAATTGTTATCTTTACATAGTATAAAATAAAGTCGCTTTCCGCCGTCTGTCCCTCTGTATGTTACGCTTCGATCTTTTCTAGAAACCTTCCTCAGTTATCGCTCTTTCCATTACTGAAAACCGTATCAAAATCTGTAGGATGGCTTAGAAACAGTTAGCCGATAAACAGAGAGAAGCGACCAGAGACTTTATTGTATTATAAATGTATAGATATAGAAGAGAAAATAGCATACAATAAAATATATCAACCGAAACAATTTCTCACATAAAACAGCTGGGACATTTACTACCCGACAGCGTTGTCCAATTTTGTAACTCAATTTATCATGTGATTATGATAAATCACCCAAGTTCCTCTTTTATACGTGATGGCGCCACTGTGAAAAGAAAAATCGTCATTTTAAATTAGTCCTATTCAAAGAAATATGTATTTTAAACATTTTTTTATTATGTGTAAAGTTTTTTGAGGAATTCAACAATAATATTAAAATAATAAGAGTTTAAACGAATTCAACACTATGAGTAAGTCTCTACAGCCGCCCGACTTCGTAGAACGTTACACCCTCCCGAGAGGGAGCTTCTTGAGGGTGAAACTAAAGACTGCCTTAGTTCACAACGTTTGACATAGATGGAGCTGTAATATATTTTATTGTCAAGATCTTTGCTTCCTTTAAGCATTATTAACTAAATAAATATAATAAACCAGACATTGTAATTGAACTAGTATCTGGTATTCTAATTTAAATATCAAGACCATAGATGTCTATTACCCCGTTGTCGGCAGTGCATTCGCATCCTTCCCGGTGTTCACCTATCACCGGTTTCCAACAAATTAACATATAGGTAAGTTTGTCTGCCGAAACTATTAATCTTAAAACGAAATAAAATTAAAACTAGAAATAATTTTCCAAATGCTCATTCACAAAACAGTAAAACAATTGTCATTTATTCATTTATGAGGATTCATTGTAATTTTTTAATATTTTCTAGAAAAAAAAGACCTTTGAAATTTTAAAAATGATATTACGATATAATGAGTATTGTAATTTTTTTCTTAAGGGATTGTTTGCAATTTTAAGCAACTATTTTAATGAAAATATGGCTAAGTATTTTATCAGCGTTTTTTGTCTATCCACTACTATTTTTTTAGAAATGTCAATTCCACAACTGGTTTTACAACCTTGTAGATCCCAGTGCATTTAAATTTTTTATGAAGATTTCATTCCCCTTTATGTATAAAGTAAAATAACAAATAATTCTGGAATTAAATAGTTTAATATAACAAATAAAGAAACACAGAGAATAGTATTGGCAGAATAGCAAACCAATACAATTTATTTCACGTTAAGTAGTTAGCAATGGTCCTCCTATCGCATTCCTAACAAAACTATTCGGAGACCGGTATTTATTTACAAAGCAAATCAACTATTTATTTATTGGCCGATCACTTTGATCGCCGGAAGACCTCGCACAAATATATTGTCCTCTGGTTTCGCGATGGGAATTGTGTGGACAAGCCATTACAGTTTTTAAATTTTTGATAAAAAAAATTTGTAGGAGTAATTAGAAAAGAGTTTCTTTTGGATGTTTAGGTTACATTAAATACGATTTGTTGATAATTGTAAATTATTATAATCACACAATTAACGGGAAGCGAAATCCAGCTTATAGATAAAGGCGAAATTTTAAGTTTATTTCCATTGTTTGTCTTGCTATGATTAGAACTTGGGTTCCTTGAGGGTCAACACATTAATTACTCTAACTTACCACTACAAGTCAAAATATATATTACCTAGAGGGCTACAGACCTAGAGGCTTTATTTTAGCATCTCACAGAAAAGCTAAAATAAACAAACTCAATAAACTCAAGAAAAAATAAGAATATTTGTCTTATATACAATTAATATAAATTACAATATAAATTTTAACACGTTTGGTCTAGTGGCTAGTAAACCTAGCTGTTAACCAAACGGTCGCGGGTTCGAATCCCGCTAGGAGCAAATGTTTATGTGTTAACATACCTTTGTACCTGAGTCATGGATGTTTTGTATATTTTATAATATGTATGTATTTACAACAAAAAAAAGTTATCTATGTAGTATATCAACTGTCTGGTATCCATAATACAAGCATTAGTTGCTTACTTTGGAACTAGATGGTGCTGTGTGGAATGTGTGAAGATATTTATTTATTTATTTATATACGTTTATTAAATATACCGACATGATTTATTTTTACATAATACGTACACGCTGTAAAGAGAGAGAACTTAAAACATTTTCAAGTTAACTATATTATGATTTTTGATTTATAAGTTATTTTAATGAAAGAAATATCAATACTAAGTTAGCTCATAAGAAGAAGGGTTTCTTTTCACGGTTTTCGTATCGCATTCATGCACCCCTGTCCAAAGGTTTCCCTCGTTTGTCTACATTTCTTAGGCTTGTAAGAATTAATGTCCTTTCAAGGGTTCTTCTCAAATACTGGTAATAAGCGAAAAATTTATTTTCTTTAGGTTTTAACTGAAATTACATGAGATCATCAAACTTCTATTTACATTATTAGATACTAAATACAAGGCAAAGACTAATTTTATTTATTCGAATTTACTTTTCAAATAAGTACTAAATATAAATAAAACATTAAAAGCTTAGAACCCACGAAACAAACTATTCCTTAATAAACAACTTTGAACTTGAACTTTGAGTTCATTTCCCAAGTTGAGCCCTCCGGGAATCGAACTCCTATACAAAGAGTTAAGACATGCACCTTAACAATTCACCCAATGGGCTCGTCAAAATTAATTTGTATCCAATCGATTTGATTTAATTTTCAAGTAAAATTATACTAAACTCATAAACCTGAAACTAACGTAACAGACTAATAAATTATGTCACATACCTACTTACATAGATGTAACGTTGTGTTAAAAACGCATTAGCGAACAATAAATTTTTCGTTAATCTGGCGAGTGTTAAGTGATTAACCGCTCAGCGGGCAGCCGAGTGGACTCTTTACGCCGATTTGTTAAACGCCCATAAACACTTTGTCGACCCAGTGTTGGGTCAACACTTGTCGATAGAAATCTATATAGTCGATAATTAATTGATTTTTATAAAAGTATTTTAAGTAGACATTAATTGAATATTTAATTTCGTCTTTTAAAAATTTTTAATTGAAAGTAAATTCAACTATAAAAAACTTTTCACGTATAAATATAATAATTTTAATTTTTTTTTTCAATATTTTTATGTAAACATTTATTAATTTACATATTTAAAAAAAAAAAAATTATCAGTAAATATGTATAAAGTATACAGATTATATAGATTTTGGTTCTCTAGTATAACTGCAGACATTTTTTACTATGTGTCAAAGAAGTGAAGTGCGATAACCGTCCCATCTCTTTGCTGGAACAAATACCTACAAGCGAAGTGTTGACGGCAGTATTTCTTTCCGCCACGAGCCGGCCGTCCACCTTCCGGTGCGCCTTGACTATAATTCACTCGTCACCGACCCCCGGCCTATCGGGCGGACGATTGAAACATAATGACTAATTGTTATTTATGTTCCTACCCAGTATTGAATTTTTATGTTTACTTAAAAAAATACCTCATTTTTATACTTCAATTGAAGGGCGATCGAAAATGACTAAATTTCTATAATATAAATAACTTACCGATAATATAAATAACAATTTTGCATATCATATTTATTTATTTGGTCTCTTACCTTTTTTTATAGAACTTAACCTAATACCTCACGTTATTGTAATAACTTTTCTAATAGCAATTAGCTAAAAGGTACAAATATACTTAAAATATTAGGGGTTAAAGTATGAAATTGCCGATTTGTACTGAAAAATAAAAATTCGTTTTTTTTTTAATTTAACATATTTATTTAATCAAAATAATTACCATTATTATCTATACATTGCTGCCATCTAATAGGAAGCTCATTTATGCCTTTGCGATAGAACTCTGGTGATCTAGATTCGACAAACTGTGTGAAAGCATTTTGCACTGCCTCTTGAGAAGAAAACTTTTTATCACGCAGAAAATTGTCCAAATCACGAAAAAAATGGTAGTCCGTTGGAGCAAGGTCTGGCGAATACGGAGGGTGACGAATGGTTTCTAATTGCAGTTCCTGTAGAGTCTGCAGATCAGTCAAATCATGAGGCACCCATTTTTCATATTTTTTTATTTTATTGATTTGACGCAAATGAGTCAATATTGTTGGTAAGGTAACGTTAAACCATGCCGCTAATTCCTGGGTAGTTTGGCTCGGATCGGCTTCCACCATCTCTTTCAAATCATTGTTATTCACCTGTGTGGGCGGTCTTCCACGTGGTTCGTTCTTCAAATCGAAGTTTCCATCACGAAAGCGTTTAAACCAAAATCGCACAGTGCGTTCATTAGCAGTCCCCTCTCCAAACGCAACATTAATATTGCGAGCTGTTTCTGCCGCGTTAGTTCCGCGTCGGAACTCGTATTCAAAAATCACACGAATTTTCGAAGTATCCATCTTTATTGTCTAAGCTGAATAAAAAAAACAACTGAAAGTTGATAATCGAATGTTGCACATTTTTTAAAAGAAGAACTACATAGGTACCGTATGAAAAAAGTTTCACTCAAAAATCTCAAACCATGAAGGTTCTATGTCAATTCGAAGTACCTATTACAATAAAACGGCAATTTCATACTTTAACCCCTATTATTATTAGTAATTTAAATTAAATAGTAAATTTAAATTTATAATGACGAACATAAGAGTTTCTCGAGAAACCTAATTGATAAATAAATATTTTGATTTGATTTGATTTGATATTACTATAGCGTATGACATTCCTTGGAATCTATTGAGTTATTATTAAAAACGACATTATTATTAAAAACGAGTTATATGCTTTATAAAATGTGATTTTGTGTTCTGTAATTTAGCTATTTGTTTAATTAGTGGCAGGTCACACTGTGTTTCGCAGTCATTTGGGCAGCTCGTCTGGCGACAGTAACCACTTCCTTACAGAAGACCACCCCCTTAATGGCATGTGCGCTGTTGTGTTTCGATGAGTGAATGGAGGATGCTAGAGCTCATTTACCCCTAACCTTAATGCTACATTTCTGACCTTCAAGCCGACCAGGCAGCACACTTGTAGCAACTGTGTTATAGGCGTCGGTAGCTACCTATCATCAAGTGGACCGTCAGCCTGTCTGTCGAGCTTACATAAAACAATATTTTCCTTTCAGATGTCTTCGTGTAAATTTAGCTTCAAATCAGCTTTTAACTGAAGGCTTATAAAAATGTGAAATAAAAGTGTAAAATATTGTTCCTTGTAAGTTCCCAATCACATATAATCCGTTTAACTTATTTTGATAATTAATTGTATCCTAAATTATATCAAGATAATTTACGATACAGTGAAGTAATTACATGTGATTGAGTAATTGACACTTAAGGAATTAATAAAATCAACCAAAAATCTGCACAAGCTTTCTCATTAGTATATTAATGGTTGTCTGAACCATCGATACAAAGGAAATAGAGGAGCGTTACAGCGATAAACAATAATAAGAAGCAATCTGTAACACTGGAGGCCATGTTAAAGCTATGTATCTTGTCGCGTGAGTTAACGTTCCTTTGTATTGTTCCCGTGCGACCACTTCTAGATAAACGCTCGTATGTGTTCAGCTCACGGTGCTGTGTTGTTCAAGGCTTCTATCCACGATTTCCAATTTTCCTAAGTAATTGTGTGAGGGGCGTTACATTTGCTTGTTACACTTCTTAATATTGTGCGAAGAGATCACGTGGTTTATACAATTATAATGTCTAGTTTTTTTATTGGCAAAGTTAAATATCTGTTATCATTTCATGCGAATACTGCTTAAAAGATTTGGTTAACATTGTTACATAATAGATAAATTTAGTATTATATAAATTTAGTATACCATCTAGATCTTGAGAAATAGTACATTACCAGCTACTACTTCGATAAACAAATTTGATTTTTCAAGATTGTGTAGTATTAGTCTCCTAGTATTGTGTAACTAGTGACAGTAACAAATTAGCAATTACTTATGTATATACAAACAAACAAAGAATTGCAATTGCAATTCAGCGCGGGAATGCTGCCTGCGTGATGGAGACCCTCCCAAGGGGCCCCCGATTAGATTTTGATTTATAGTAGTTTTTTTTTTTTTAGGTTTAGTTTTAATTATTTTATTTTAATAGTAGTTTTATATTCCTTCAATTGACTGTATTTATATATGTATTAAATAAAAAAAAATTATTGTTTATTCTATAAATATTAAATATTTCAATTTCGATTTGGTATTGTAGAAATTAACATAAATATTGCCTCTTTATCTTAAAGCTATTTATGGACAAAAATATCGCAGTATGTGTACTCACACACAACGAGTTAACAGTACTCTCAATATTTAGATTTTACTTCTAAGTTTCTAAATACTAATTATCAGTAATTGTGTATATGTATATATATTAATTCATGTGAGTTAACTTAGCCCAGTACCAGTTAGGGGACTTAGTTTAGACTTCTTTTAAATATTGAAAGGATTCTTCAAATGGGTGTAGTTGTTTCATAGATAGATTTTTCTATACATACACCTAAGTTCACAAAGTTTTCAATCTTTTTACAACGAAAAGATCTTTTTACAAATATATTGATTAATTGATTATAACAAATATTAATAATTATATTCGTAATGAACATACGCGGGAATTATGGACCAAGTACAGCAGCATAACAGTTAACTCAGGACTTCCTCCGTAAACCAGAATGAAGTTAATAGAAGTAACACACAAACGGTGTAAAGACAAGCACACAACAACCATTATTACTCGACTCAACCTTCTTAAGACAATCCGTCGAAATCCTACGATGATCCGTCTATTAAGTATTCATCTCGCGACATTAGTGGCAGCCGTTATTAAAACCACCTGTAAATCCCACACTGCGACTTGTCGACGCTCCACACGTACGGCCGAAAAGGAAGGGGGGCGCAAGAGACAAGTGGGCGCGATAGGGGGACAGTCCCTTCCGCCCTTGTGACTTTTGTCTCGAATCTCGGCGCACGTCTTGGACATCGGGGACACGTCTTACGGAATTAATAATAAGCCAAGAAGCCGGGTGCGGTTTGGGCCGCAATGTGCTGAAATTTCGAACCCTCATTAGGGCTCCTCTGCACTCAGAAGGCGCGGTAAAGTTTCGGCGTTCACGCTAGCGTTCGCCATTGTTTATTGGTGTTGCGAACATCTTGCTCCTTGTAGCGGGTTTTAATAGTCGAATTAAAGATGTTCTAATCGTTTCTGAGATCAACGTTACAATTAGCAATGCACGTAAATTATAATGCTTCTGGTCGGTGTGCGATGTTTGTTAACGACTCTTGGCGAATTTGTGTAGGGGCTTTGAGATTTTCTGTCTTTTTATAGTGTTTCGAGAATGTTCGAAGATTTAGCCTATCTCAAAATAAAATTTGTAGCGTGTTCATACACTTCATACATCACTGCTGGATGCGCTACTAACCTGGATAACGCCTCAGATCCTGTATTTCATATATTTTTCGGCCTACATGTCATTCACGTATCATTTACATCACATTTTTCCCTTGTTTCCTTATTATCTTACCGACAGCCTGTTTTCCGAATGTCTGCTATACTTTTTCCTACATTTTCTCATACGTTGTACATGCATTTAGTCATCATATAATTTCAAAAACGTAAATTTATATATTTTTGACATAATCTCTTTGTTTATTTATTTCGTTGCCATAGTTCCCATAGTATTTTGACATCATGCTTTCTCATTACATTGTTGCTTTCTCGCTCATTTTTTATTCCTTTTTATATACAACCTCACCTCTAAATTCGAAATGTCCTGGCCATATATATTTATTATTTTCTAAATTTAATTTTCAAAATATTATTTCGAAGGTTTTCCAGCGGCGATGGGTGCGTCCGGAGTCTTTGCACAGACTCGCGGAATGACACGAAGTGAAGCGTGCAGTGGTGAAGTGCGTCCGGGGTCTCAGCACCGACTCCCGGAACGACACGATGCAGACGGAAAGCAGAGATGGGTGCGTCCGGAGTCTCTGCGCCGACTCACGGAACGACGCGAAGTGAACTTTGCTGTAGAGAAGTGCGTCCGGAGTCTCAGCACCGACTTCCGGAATGACACGAAGCAGATAGGCAAGACAGGCCAAATTTTAATGTTGTATCGCAGAGAGGAGCGACAACACACTGATTGATTTTCATCAGTCTAGCCGGCTGGAAAACCTTCGAAATAATATTTTGAAAATTAAATTTAGAAAATAATAAATATATATGGCCAGGACATTTCAAATTTAGAGGTGAGGTTGTATATAAAAAGGAATAAAAAATGAGCGAGAAAGCAACAATGTAGTGAGAAAGCATGATGTCAAAATACTATGGGAACTATGGCGACGAAATAAATAAACAAAGAGATTATGTCAAAAATATATAAATTTGCGTTTTTGAAATTATATGATGACTAAATGCATGTAAAACGTATGAGAAAATGTAGGAAAAAGTATAGCAGACATTCTGAAAACAGGCTGTCGGTAAGATAATAAGGAAACAAGGGAAAAATGTGATGTAAATGATACGTGAATGACATGTAGGCCGAAAAATATATAAAATACAGGATCTGAGGCGTTATCCAGGTTAGTAGCGCATCCAGCAGTGATGTATGAAGTGTATGAACACGCTACATTTCCCCGACAACCCCAGAAAAATTTTCGACCGAGAAAATTTTGATTAAAATAGAAAACATCTCTGCTTTCCGTCTGCATCGTGTCGTTCCGGGAGTCGGTGCTGAGACCCCGGACGCACTTCACCACTGCACGCTTCACTTCGTGTCATTCCGCGAGTCTGTGCAAAGACTCCGGACGCACCCATCGCCGCTGGAAAACCTTCGAAATAATATTTTGAAAATTAAATTTAGAAAATAATAAATATATATGGCCAGGACATTTCGAATTTAGAGGTGAGGTTGTATATAAAAAGGAATAAAAAATGAGCGAGAAAGCAACAATGTAATGAGAAAGCATGATGTCAAAATACTATGGGAACTATGGCAACGAAATAAATAAACAAAGAGATTATGTCAAAAATATATAAATTTACGTTTTTGAAATTATATGATGACTAAATGCATGTACAACGTATGAGAAAATGTAGGAAAAAGTATAGCAGACATTCGGAAAACAGGCTGTCGGTAAGATAATAAGGAAACAAGGGAAAAATGTGATGTAAATGATACGTGAATGACATGTAGGCCGAAAAATATATGAAATACAGGATCTGAGGCGTTATCCAGGTTAGTAGCGCATCCAGCAGTGATGTATGAAGTGTATGAACACGCTACAAATTGTAGGCATTTTTATACTAAACTGAGACTAAACTCTTATTTAATAACTTTAATTTATACTGATTATAATATATATTCATTTAGATCAAACTTGGCTGGGTAATTTATTTTTGTAATAATACTTTCTTTTGAACTTAGCAATAGATAACGCGACCGGACAGCTCGAAATGGGTTAATGGGTAAAAGATTTTTTAAAATCCTTTTTGAATTAAAAAAGAACATCATATGGTAGTTTTACTGTGCTTATAAATAAATCCTACGATTATGATTTATGATTGAAAACCTAAATGGTTTTAATTTCCATGATGCATTTTTCAAAAATTTTGGTGAGAAATATTTTCGATATGAACGTTCAAACGCGGAGACATTATTATTTAACATTAAACATTGAACATTATTAAACATAGAAATATTTGTCTAGAAATAATTACTTACCTTTAAAGCAGATGCATTAAAAAACAAACTTTTCAACTATGAACTAGTTTACTTGCTTGTAAATTGTTTAAATGGTTGCAAGAAACACAGATAATTCTACGAAACCAAACAATGTAGTCGACAAATGTCAAACATTCTATAATCGCTGTCAACCGTCTCGTCTTGTAGAGCCCCATATTGGCCGCAGGCTGTAGTTTATTTGGTTGGTAGGTAGTAGGTACTTGTTATTATTAAATTATTTATTTATATGAATATTCTTCCATTCCGTCTTTATTGTAGGCAAGATTCGACCAATCGTTACTTTAAAAAAATTTTTTTTTTTCTACTATTAAAGTAAAGTAAGCTCTCCAAATTTTATTTATGGCTAAAACAATTGCTTCAGTAGGTACTATCATTGGAAATAACCCTTGTTATAGTTGGTGGCTACTGTCGCCTATACAAGCAACGCCGTGTGTGTAGCCATTGCGCTGCGGAACTTGAATCTTGATATAAAAAAAAAAATACAAACTAAAAAGAAGCTCTTAGTGAAACTTGAATTTTTCTTCAAAAATTATGGACATTATGTTTGAAAAAAAAAATTGAGACCTACTTTTTATATTATTTATTTAAAAGTTTTAATCTAAAAGTTATGAATTTAATCTATATCCAAAAAAATAATCTATAATATAAAAATGAATCCCTAAATGTGTTGCTAAGCGCAAAACTCGAGAACGGGTGGACCGATTTTAATTCTGTCTTCACTCATGGATAGAGGGATAATCAGGGAAGGTTTTTACGTAAAAAAAGAATGCACCCCGGGCGAAGCCGGGAGCGGACCGCTAGTAATATAATAAATACAATTACCTGAAGTTTATTGTTCTCTAATTGTGCCAAAGAAAGGCCTAACCGAAGGTTGATTTTGTTTTTAATATCACGTATGCTTCATTGGTCTTTTGCAATAATTTAAATTTCCCACAGTTTTCTGAGTTCCTAAATACTTTTAAATATATAAATTCGACCTGAAAAAAATTAAAATATTACGGTTTAAGGTATTCCATGAATAATTTAACTTACCTACATGTCTCTACAATTCGTATTATCATAGTAAAATGTAAATAAATCTTACAAGAAACCCATGAATAGGTAACCCATTTGTTTAAGACGTGCGTACAGACGGAAATTCATAATAATTTCACAAGCCGTGTGGGGCGAAGTCATTTTGTAAAATCAAAAGTTCGTTTCTGATTTCAATTACTTATTCGTTGGATGCGTGTGCTGCATGAGGGGTTCTTTAGGAAATGAAACAACACTTAAACGTGATTTATTGGACTATATATATTATAATCTCCCAGTAAGAACGTTGTTTTCTTAGGTGAATTCAGGAAGGCGTACTGCATGCTTTCTCTTATTCGGTTTTAATTAAAATACTTTTTGATCTATTGCTTCGGCTGTATTATTTTTACATTTACTACGGAGAGAGACCGTCGGTGTAACGTTTTAAATATGTATTTATTCCGGCCGATGTAACCGGCACCGGGCTCATCTGAAAACTTTGGCCCGCTTTAACTTAGCACAAAGTTGGAGTATTATCCTGAAGCACCTACGGCCTCCAAACGACTGCATAACAAATTTTATTTCCCTTCAAAAGGAACGTCCGCACAAAAACAGTACAAAGTTGGGCGTTCCTCCGGCGTCCTGCCGTGAATTTATATCGTCTGAGAACAAGAAAACAAAAGTGGAAACGCGCCAAAGGTACATTATTTCAACAAAGTACGGCAATTAGGTACACGTTCCACATCTGACTCTAATAATTTAAATATGATAAAACAAAGTAAGACGAGGCCGAGGCGGGGGCCCGCAGTTAACTTATTTATACATTCTTCCTGTGTTCCTAAGATGTTACGGCAAGACGTAGGGCCGCGTCAACCCTTCCCCCGTATAATGCAATAAAAGGGGCTCTCATATAAGTATCACCGCTTTACGTGCACACAGATAAGGGCTAATCCTTTTGCTCCTCAAGGGCGCACTGATCTTTCTACTTATTAGATTGCCATGCCCGTTTTATCATAATTGACTTGTCAAGGTATCTTTTCAATAAGCTTTATTAAAGAAATCAGTTTTTTAAAGAAAATACAACTCTTGGAAATTAGCGCGTTGGAAGTTTTTTGTACGATAGATTTCTTCAAATGTACAAGTATATAGTATCAATGAAGATATTTCTTTGCTTTTATAAGAGCATTTTTACTTGGATGCTTATGCTTAGTACCTAACTTATAAAACACGTGTTTATTATTTTTTTAGTATTGATTTAAAAGAAGGATCTGTCTGTGCATATAATATAATAAAGTCGCTGTCCGTTTCTAACTTCTTATAAACCACCCAACCGATTTTGATACAGTTTTTACTAATGGAAAGAACGTTAAATGATGATAAATGATTTCTGTGTTTAATTTGCTGAAAAAAAATTGCATGTTTTAGTTTCTATAAGATCACAATTTCAACTAAAGTGGAAGTTACAACAAAAGTTTAATACAAAAATCTATATAGGTAAATTAGTTTCTACAGATTACACTGTTTCTATAGAAAGATTTTCCTATCTGTTGTATAATAATACTCAAAATATTACTTAAAACTTTAACTAAAGGTAAGAAAAGTCATTGTTTTCCAACTGAGCTTTGTTAGTAAAACTATACATACATTGTTTAAAAGATAACGTTGAATACAAAAGTTTTGAGTGTAATATTACTTGTAATATTATTTCTATTTAAAATTTCCCTTAAGTGGTTTTGGTATGATTTGCAACGGTACGTAATAGGTATTTACTTGCTGCTCATGTGACAGTAAACCGCGGTTTCTCAAAGGCAAAAACCCTGGATCGATAGGCCGCAATTCACGAAGCGTGATAGAAACTGGGGGCTGTCTCAAAGCTATAAAATTACAGATCAAAATTCTATCGACCCGGTAGCCTTTATTCGTAACCAACAGAGCGCACTATCAAAGAAAGTCTACTTAGGAGTTAGCGTCTTAGGGACGGCAAGTTTGTTAGCAAGGGTTAGCGATGCGGGTAGGGGCACGTTTTTGAATGTAAATAGTGTGGCCTCGTATGAATTTAATCTAAGTAATTAATAGATGTAACTACCTCTTGTAAACTGTTTCTGTTTAAAAAAAAAATTTAAAAGGTTTTAATAAAATAACTTCTGAACATGTTTGGTTATTATGTTCTAGTGGTTTTTTTCATACAATAACATTTTGCGATGTGCTCAGAAATGCGTCATCAATAATTTTTATGGAGTACATACTATGATATAATTTTATAAGTTTTTAATTTTCTCTAAAACGAAAAGTTGTAATAAAATTTCTTACTTCCACTTCTATATCTCTGTTCATAATACTGATCGTCTTCGGTATTATGAACAGAGATATAAAAAGAGTTGTTAGCGAACTATCGTTCGTAAATGTGCCATAAACAAAATATTTGTGTAGCCTGTAATTGTAGTTCGGGCAGTAATTTCATATTAATCCAGCGCAGTGCGGCCCAAGAGGCCCGAGAGAGGAGCGTGTGTAGAGAAGGGGGGTCATTTATTAATTATAATCAACGCCAGCATGTGAGGGTTGTGAGGTCAACAGCTGAAGAAAGGGTCACCTTGTTTTAAAGACGCCATGTGGCCAAGACGCTTTTATTTACTACTTAATAAAATATCCTACTTATATTATAAATGCGAAAGTTTGTGGGGATGAATGTATGAATGAAATTCAGCCCACAGATAACATATAGGATACTTTTTATCCTAGAAAAATGTTAAGCCCCGAGAGATTGTCTAAAAATATAAAAAAATGGCACAAACTAATATGTCTTGTGTAATTGTATCCAGAATATAATAATGTTAGTCATTTTGCTGATCATAGCATCACTTGATTAATTAAGTAGAATAAATATAATAAATATGTATATTAATAATAATTAGAAAATACAGTTTAACTATAATGAATATTGTAACTTATATCTGTAGCTTTTATGTAACGTATATATTATATATCCGTAACATATCTATAGCATGTATATAAATATGTGTCGAACGCCTTAAGCAAGCCGATGCCTCTCGACAAGGCTCTTCTATCGGACGGTAACATGATCAAAGTGATCCAGGACTAATCGACAAAACAACTTCGGCAAAGGCTTGCAACACGATATTCTGATTCCTTGTGTCCTTTGTGGAATAGTAAATATTAATGTAAAAATGTATTCTATATATGTTTATTAAGATGCAATCGAGCTTTATTAATTAAATGATTTATAATAATTAAAGAAAAATCAATAAATGCTATCCACTTTTTCATACTTTCATTTCTTATTACATTTTTATAATAGTAATAATGAAATTTCTTTTTGTCAAGTATATTTAAATCTGAATTTAATTTTAACCTGACATTTTTAATTGGATTTATTTGTTTACATCACTTGCTTTATCTCTTAACATAAACATCTAATGACAACGGAGTGTTTAGGATCTTATACATTGCAACACATATGTATGTATATGGAGTATTTTTGAAGTGTTGTAGTATTTATGAAGTTCAAAGTTTGTACCATATTATTATAAACAAGAGTACGGACGTTCCGCTGCGCTGGTCATGTGAAACGGCATTTGTTCCACGTTAAATATTCAAAGAACAGGAACAGGGTTGAAGTCTCACGGGTCGAAAAGACGACGGGCCGGGGTTAACCCGCGAGCACTCATGCGTCCCTAATTTCCGATTTGTCGACCGAAGGGTTGACTGATTAGCATCTGACTTGTCACGACGTATCACCTCAAATCACCTCAAATCTTGCCCTCAAATAGTTAGTTACTTGGTTCATGCTATTTCAGACGTGAAATTAATGATTACTAAGTAATATATTTTGAGGACTTTAATAGAGTTTTATAAGGCTTAATATCTTATTTCACAATAATTCTATTACAATAAAATAGTTTTAAGTATATAGCGAGGCTACCCTCATCTATCAACACAAGCAATACTAGGATGCAAGTTCTTTGACGACCTTTATAGGCAACTAGCGACCCGCATGCAATTTTTATAAATAAAAATTTTCCCCGTTTTTCTCTCTATCCATATGAGAAAATCGAATTAAAATCGGTATACCTACGCATTCTCTAGTTTTTGAAGCATACACAAACCAACTTAACATCTTTACATAGTACAAATTGAAGTCGTTTATCATGTCTGTCCCTCTGTATGTACACAAGTATATCTTTTAAACTACGAGAGCGTTACACGAGGAAAGGAATATTTATAATTCATCGCAAACGAAGTCGCAAGCACCAGCTAGTTTTTATATATAAAATAAGAAGATTACTTCGTTACTTACTTCGTCCGCATCTCCATTTCTGTACTGAGTAATAAATAAGTTAAACTAATATAATAATTACAAACCACGAATTGTGATTTAATCACAATTCACACTAATAGTGCGTTTGAAATTATTGTTATCAATGTAAGAAAGAAATTAGTATTGTAAGACGTAAATAAATTCCTAATTCAATTTTCTGTCACGAAAAACTTTTAAAATAAATATCCAAATATACACAGTTCATTCAGTTTATGGTAAAAGTTGGCAGCGACATATGCGTTAGGTAACTAGAAAACAAAGCGATTGTACCTGTTATTCTCTCTGGCTACACAGGGCTAACTTTTAAAGTTATTATAATGGCTATCAGCAGACAATTGAATACGGTCCTGAATTAAACTATTGGCGGTAATACAACAAAAAATATTTTAAAAAATCATTTATCGGTAGCCAATGCATGGACGAGGACCATGCTTGACAGAATAGTTAAAAAGTTTTTTTGAATTGTTACTGGTAGTGTTCAGTTTTCTCGCGCCTCATTTACGGTGCCATATCAAACGTGAGTAAAATAAAATATTGTTAATATATTTTTCTAACTAAATAATACAGTCTCGTCATGATAGTTGGCGAGAAGGGAAGCCCCGGTTTACGCAGCATTACCTCACCGACGACAGATGTAATCCAAGGCGGCTCTCGCATCACACCTCATGAATCTCTCATTTATCATTACTTGCATTTTTTTTTCACGCTGGTGACACGCAGTTTTGTTGATATTGTTTTCACTGCAATGAAAGTGAAGTTGAATAATTATGGCATATATGAAGAAATATTTTATGTTTTAATTCGTAAGAAAAAAACAAAAGAAATTTCATGTATTTGGGACGTAAGTTTAAAAAATATTGAGCTGATATAAAGCAGGTCAACGAGTAGAAGTATTTTGAGTACACATATTATCTATATTTCGTGGCCAGATTATAGAATTGATCACTTCATGAAATGGCCAGCTAAAACTGGCCATATCATTGAATAACCAGCGTTTAACTATAATTTTTTCTATAAGTTCCTTCTTTATTTGGAGTTTTTATTAAACCTTTGATACCCTACATTATTGATATGGCCAGTATCAGCTGGCCATGTCGATAAACGCAGGAGGATATAAACAATGTTATTATGGATTTATTTTTCTTGTGTGTATGTTGTATCTGTTGATTCGTACAAAAACACAATACAAGTAGGAAATAGTGGCGGACAAATGAAGGAGGTTGGAAATTTAAATTGTCCGGTGCGGCTGGTGGCGACGTATCGGCTGTCACATTACCGCCAGTTCCCCGCTCTCGGGTTATTATCAAACTTTTTGAAGGGTCGCCGGACGCCGGCGCGACGACGCCGCCCGACCGCGTTCCGGAGATGGACACTACTACTATGGAGTAGACTTCGGTTCTGTTGGAAGCCTAATAATTTTTCTTTTTCTCTTCGCTAACTCTTTTTCGAATTTATTTTATCAAAATCATAGACTGCTTAAAATATTAAACGACACAATCCACCTGTCACCAAATACCACCTTATCGAAGATTTATCCATTGTCGTTTTTCTGATATATGGCAATAGATAGGGCTTAATTTATAATGAAAATTTTAGGAGGCATATAATTTCTATTTTCATAAGTTGCTATTTTGGCTAAATAGTTATTTGTATAATTTAATAAATAAAAATTATCTAAATCTTTCGATATTTTAAGACATTATGAGCGTATAAAATGTCAAAGGAAAGCCTTTATTGCTATAATAAATTTATTTACAATTATTAAAAAATATTTCGGAAATTCAAAAGCTTTTAGCATTGGTTATGATAAATTCATAGTTTCAAAGAAAGTCCGCCTCCATATAAGACAGCCAGTTGGTACAAAGTCCAAGAGGCGCATATGGTAATTCCTTATTCCGATAGAAAATAGAGGCGGTCAGACGCAATAATCCATCACGGGCAGCGGTTATTTGTTTGTCCGGACCGGGCGTGTTTTATGTCATTTTGTGTATTCCTTACAGGTTTTGATAAATATTTGTTTCGCCCTAGTTCGGACATGTCCACGAATTGAATATCCGGTATGCATGTGCGAGGGCTTCCTCAGGCTCCCGTTTCATGATTGGCATTGAGACGTCAATTTTGACTTTTGTTTTCTTTTATTTATTTATAACTTTTCACTTGTTTTGTCTATATTATGAAAATGAAAAGCCAAATAAGGGATATTCAGTAAGAAGTTAATTATACACACAATTTCGCCGTGTTTTCATGTACCTACGCTCTTTAGATGTGATTATTTGTAGCATTTCCATTTAAGTATAAAGTATAAATAATCTTAATAATAAATTAATAGAATAAACATATCTTAACTTATCTAATCTAATAAATATAAAAGCGAAAGCTTGTGAACATAGTTGAGTGTTTCTTACACAAGCACAGGTAGACCGCTTTATAGATTAAGATAAAATTACTCGCAAATATCGTCCTTGTACTTGTACACGATTATAATTTCGTATACTTTTTTTATCGGTATTTAGTTCCCATTGCTTAATATTTTATACTTTAGTATTTGAACTACATATATAGAGTAAGTAATGCATCAATGTGGATTAGTTCTGGGAACCTGTGGAGAAAGATTTTATCTATTCCTTAATTATCAGGCGGGCCAAGTAAGCAATAGCATAAACAAACAGAATAAAAATTTCTTCATGTGCATTTATTTATTAATTATAAGCAATTTTATATTTAAAGCTGTCACTTAGATTACTTAAGACGTCGGAATAACAGCAGCAAAAACTAGAGTATCCTCAAGGGCCTGTACGTCATTATACGGAGCTCGGAGGCTAAGGATCGCATGCATACCAAATCGGGCTTATCAGTTATGCATAATGTGGAGACCCCAAAGGTGAGCAAAATATTGCAGTGCCCGCGTCGCGTTCGCACGACACACGGTTCCACAGAGTAACTATATTGTAGAAAATAATAAATATTTACTAGTGTTATATGGTTTTGACATGTGATGTGGACACGTGATTCATCAGGATGGGTCAGTATGTGGAGAGTTGTTGTTATATCGGTGATATATAATATATTTTTCTAGATATTTAACGTCTAGTCTAAGCTGTGTCTTTTGATGCACCAATTTGACGTTTTTGGAGCTTCGAAATGATATTTTTTTAGGTTTTTCTCAGGTGTATTTTTACTATAGGTCCTTTTACCTAAAGATTAGTTTTACTTATTTTAAAAATTACCTTATTTCAATAAGTAGGTAAACTTGTAATATAATTCATAACAGTGTTTTTTATAAATATTTTAAGTATTATTTTCACCTAATTAAGTGGCCTCAAGATAGAAGTTTAAGAAAAAGTAAAACAAGGTAAAACAAATAGAGTTTTTTAAAATAAATATATTATCAATTTGAGAAATGTTTTGCAGTCTTTAATGAATTTTCTTAAATGAGAGTAACCATGAAAACACTATTTCAAGTTAGAAAATACTCGATTGAAATGTGTAACAATATACCTAAACTCGAATATAAAAATATAAAAATAATTGTTTGTAGTTGAATTCACACTCTGTTTTTTATCTTGACGTTCTTGGTACATTTGTTTAACTTCATGCATATCAACCTGATGGCTTCTATTTTCTGGATCTATTGCTCTCTTTTACACTTGTCAGTCACAACTCATTTGAATAATGCTATGAATATGTGGGCATGTTTATCAACGTAATAGTTAGCCGTGTAAGTTTTAAAGGTGATATTTCATAAGTCATTTCGTCGTTAACTTAGAACTCGTAATTAATTTGTTTGTATGAAAGTATCCTTTCATATCCTTCGCTCCAACATAGGCCTCATCCTTGCTACACAACTGGTTGTTGGCCAAGAGCAAACCCATCGCTTAAAAAAAAATCAACCTTATATTTTATGAAAGTACTTTGTAATTATTAAATCATTGCTAATAATCGCACACCTTAGTACATCTATGTTTTTTAAATGTACAGTACTAGCTTTTATGCTTTATTAGCCGTGTAAATAGAAAAAGGCTGACAGAACGCTCTGCGTATACTACTTATAAAGTCAAGACAAAACAGAAATGGAGTCGAATTCTTTAATTCAGAGAGCTGATACATTTAACCACTTGATTAAACATCTACAAAGTTATACAATCCAAGTTTTATTTTATTAACTTTACATTTAGAAAAAAGAAAAACAGCTTACGATTTTTTTTAAATTGAACAAAGTTCATTAATTAAAAGCGCTTGGCTCTGACCTAAAAAAAACTTTAAAACAAATAACTGTCACCTGGTCAACAGGCTAAACTAATCGATGGTGATTAGGACTTTTTTTTCTACAGTCCCTGCTGTCGCGTAGCACAGATCGGTTTCCAATTAACACTGGCTCAGTTCACTCTCATTATATTTTTAATTTGGGGGAGGAATCTCAAATTAAAGCAGGCGACGTCAAAGGACAAGCTCGACTGCCATTAAAGCTAAATAATTAAAGAATTCGACCGTCTTCACAGTCGTTAGACGGAATTAAGAAACCGCCCGTTAAACTTTGTAATTTTGATTTAGGTACGCACTGAGTATAAGTTTGTTTTTAATAGCCAAAACTTTTACTTGTGTAACTTTGTAACCTTAAGCGAAATTGTAAATAACATATCTAAAACATATCCAATGCAAACACATCAATCTTTCAATTTAATCTCAAGCTATGTTCAATCCTTAGCATCATATTTATTACTCATGTAATGATTAGGCATATGACTGAGAGAGCTGCTAGAGTTTTATGATTTTATCACAAACTAACGGTCCGCTCCTGGCTTCGCCCGGGGTGCATTTTTTTTACGTAAAAACCTTCCCTGATTATCCCTCTATCCATGAGTGAAGACAGAATTAAAATCGGCCCAGCCGTTCTCGAGTTTTGCGCTTAGCAACACATTTAGGGATTCATTTTTATATTATAGATATCTAACTGTCAAAAGAATACCTATAATTTCTTGTCAGATTATTCCTCACAGAATCACAATAACAATCTTTGATTTATGAGTGAGATTTCAGTATAATCAAAGACGATCTTCAAATATTTACTACGATTTAAAAAATCGCTTATAAGCAACTAAGAAATGAAACACAAGACTAATAAAGCTTAATTTTGTTTAAAAAAAAACCCACAGATTTATTAAAAATATGATTTAATCAATTTGATTTAAAATTGATAAACCTCGTTAACCCAATGTAAAAAGGTTGTTACCAGAACTTGAATAAGATATATTAATAATAATCATTATTAATATTAATAATTAACAGAATATTAATATTAATACTTCTTGACACGGCACGAATTGTCAGGAGGTTCCTCACTCTGCAGTCCTAACCACCGGTAGCTTGGGCCTTGCCCCGCTACCTGCGGAATTCTAGTTTTAGGTTTTTACGATATTTATTGTTTTTTAATATTTATTGTAAAAAATTTAGAATTAAGAAATGAAAATAAATATGTGAATAATAATAATAAAATATTTATTTCAAACTCAAAATATTATTTCGATGGTTGTTACATTTTAAGAAGCGAAAGCTATATTTTATATCCTATATAACATTTAGTCACACAAGTTATTTCTTGTTAATAAAAATCAATACAAATCTAAAGTACTATTAACAAAAAAGCATTTCAAGAAATTTTTGCAATTGTAACACAAAATTATTGTTTTATATAATATTGTGACATAAAATTATATAAAAAAAATTCCTCGCATATTAAATTCTTAAATATTAAGTAATTATACAGTACTTGGTTAGAACGGTGTTTTTCTTCATTAGAGATCACTTGATCATTGTCTCTTTCCACACTTATAATAACAGTCACAGAAACGAAGACGAACGTTACATTATCACTATTTATATTATATTAAAAAAAAAACTTTTGTTTATCGTTTAACAAATGACGCACGAAGATTCACCTTTACGAATTTAATATAATCAAGGCTAAAAATCTTGAAACGGTTCCATAAAATATTCAACGTCGCAGAGGTGTCGTTCGCGCTATGGTATTCAGACGGAATAAATCCGAATTCCGGGTCTACGGGACCCCGGGGACAGATACCAGCAGAGATGACCGCTCTGGAAGTACTCGACACTTAGATGAAACCCTCTTATTACTGGGCTGTTGTAGACGGGCGTTCAAAAGCAGCGTTTGATTTGGACTTCGATTTGTCAAGTCTATGTACCGAACGAAATTATTGTAACTATCTGCCGTGATGCACTACGTTAGTACGTTTATTCGTGTGATTTTCATTTGCACCCGCTTTGAAAATTAATAAGATATTTGGTTAATTTGGTTTTCTTAACAATATAATATAATATCTATATAATATTTTATTTATGTATCCTTTTGTTTCTCTAAAATAAATTAATGATTAGGTATATATATATAGGTAAATGTTTTCTTCTTAAACTTCTTAGAACACAAATCTCTAAAACCTTAATAAGATTTTATGTTAATGAAATAAATTTCCAAAAGTAACAATTGTGTAATAAAATGTTAATTTGTATAGTACAAATTCACAGCCAAAATAGATGTAATGGTACAAATAAACTTCTAAAACCACCTATGTATCACGATTTACAATTTATTGTTAATTCGGTTTTGTTAGATCTGTCTAAAGTAATTAAATTTATTTTAACTTATTAATAAACTTCATTTCCAGGTGTAAATTTATAAAAATTTAAGTTCATGTTTCCATGTACTAACTTTTTCTTTTAAAATTACCTGTATTTTAAAGTAACTACCCCGGCATACTTGTGCTTCATCTATCTATAATGAGAATAATGAGAAAAGATTTTTTTATTTTTTTATGCAATGAATAAACTCAAAAACTACTGAACCGATTTTAAAAATTCTTTCACCTATAGAAAGCTACATAATCAGCGAGTAACATAGGCTATATTTTATAAAGTTACGTGGACGAAGTCGCATGCAACAGCTACTTTTAAATAAATTTATTTTTTTGTGGTCGCCAATGCAAACGGAATATAAACGCTCGTTTGCACAGCCGTTTTTACGTCACAGACAAATGACGATTCGGTCCTCCAACGACTTGGCGAGAAAGGGGTAACCTAACCTAATGCTGTTCACATTTTAATGTAAGAATACTGTGTTGGTTGTATGCGCTCGTTAAGAGTGTAATTTTAGGTCCACGGGGTGTACTAAAAATGTTACTTTTTGTTTAGCAATATTATTCATAAATTGGGTTACATTAATGAAAAAAAATTACAATTTTATTAAAAAAATTGATTTGCACCTTTTAATGAATTTAGCTGAATTTAGATGTTTTTGGTTATTTGTAACAGACATGATGATTTTTTAACAAAATTAATATAAATATTAATTAACGTGATTATCTCAAAAACCAATAAAAAAACATTCAAATTCACTTATGAAAAAAGCGTTAAGCAAGACAGGTTTACATAATAATTATATATTTTGCAGAAAAATTTGCACCTTTGCGAAGCCGGGAGAGGGTCCCTATAGTTTATTATAAGCTGTACCAGTATAATGGGTTATTTTGTTTGGTAAGGCAAGTTATTTTTTAGCAATTTGTTAAATTAGTTGGCTTCGCCCCAAGGCTACATTCGACCTCGATTGATATAATAAATTTTATTAACTTATCTATAAATCTATCGGCAATATCACCGATTTTAACCAGCACTTTGAGCTTTTACGAGCATAGAATTTGGCCGAAAACTTAACTCTTTCGGATAAAAGCAATAAAAATATTAAATCTTCGCTGTGAAGGGGCAATAACAATTTCAGTTAATATTAATCGTTTTTCTTTCGCGACCCTTCCGGGATAAGAACCGATTTGCTTTATTTTCCCTCGTTATTCGTCCCCGGAGGTTCACTATCATTATATTTATTATTACCAAGACTATTGAAACACGCTGTTGAGATGTATTAGTGGGCCACAACATATATAATGAAAAAAAAAACTAACATATTAAGACTATAATATATTTTAATTATATTTTAGGACATATTATTTCCTGAATTATAATTAAGGGAATATTAATTACACCAAAATTTCAAAGGTCAAATGCTTACCTACTGATGATAAGATTGTATGTTTTTTGAATTTTCCACTTTTTTTAGTTACTGTCCATTATTCTTTTCTTAATCTGGTATTTTCAGACGGTTGTGATGTACTATTTCTTCTTTTCTTTCTTGTAGCTAATCAATTGCTAGACGTCGGTCACACTTTGAGCCCAACCAATTATTACATTATAATTGGCGAAGTGCACGAAAGAGTAGTCAACTGAAATACTGTCTGATTAGTAAAAGAACCCCACGAATGGATATTTGTATTCAATATTCGTACAAAAAGAATTCATGCGAAACGTTTCCCGCGTTACTAACAACGAAACTGGGTTCTAATCACGAAACGTCAAAAATGGATATTGGAAATTGAATTGAACAGGCGTTAGTTTCTTTTTTGGACGTCGCCAAGGGCGAGGGCACATTCAAATGGCCAGATCAACTCAATAAGGGGTACGGTACGTGTTTACCCGGAACCCGCAAACTGTACGGGGTGCTTTTTTTTTACATTTTTCCAAACGTTATTTACCCGGTGTCGCAAAGGCATTGTGCCTGTCGGACAATAGACGGGGATATTTCGAGATCTTTTTGCACAGATTTTTTAACTTTCCGAGTGTCGGCGAACGCGTTCTGTTCTGTTGAACGTATTCAGTACGATATTTCAAAAACTGATACGGTTGTCGGCATTTTGCTGGTTTATTTTTTGATCGGGGGCCAAGTGGGTGTGTAGAATTCAATATACGATGTTTTATTCTTTTTATAATATCACGTTTTGTGTTTTATTAATGCGAAAATCGCTAAAGTTAAATACAAAGTCTCTATCTATTATCTAATATATTAATAATTAATCTGTATTCATCTTTGACGCGACCATATTGGGTTGATTAGTTAAGGTTCTGTTAAGGTCTTAAAAAGTTCTGTTCAGGAACTGTTAAGGAGGTTAGTTGTTTAGAAACTATTAACTAAATAACTTTTAACTTTTCAAAATTGGCTCTGGTCTGGAACTGGCAAGTAGTTGCAGAACACACTTGGGCAGCCCGTCTGGTGGCAGTAACCACCCCTTTACAGAAAAATAACGGCTTGTGTTCTGTTGTGTTTCGGTAAATGAGTTAGGGATGTCAGAGCCCATTTTCCTTATCCATTACCTAACCCATTATCCTTTATCCTTATCCTTAGTGGCTGTGAGCCCATTTGCAGCACCTTTGGTTTGCTTGTGTCACTTGATGGAGGCTGTAGCCACCTTCCATCAAGTGAACCATCAGCCTGTCTGACGACCTTACATAAAAATCTAAAAACTTGCGTAACAAATTGCATTCTTGAATTTATTCATTGGCACCGCCTTTAATATTTCCATGCACGTTATTCAACTTCAAATTAAGAAACAAATTCTACTTATAAAAATAAATTGGAACAAGATGTTTTAATGTTTTAAGTATTTTAAAGATGACATTAATTTCTAATGTAGGCAACTCGCAGCCGTACGTTTGAAAGTCGCAATAATTATTAACACGTAATTACATAAATTAATGATAATTACTGTAGACGATGTCGACGAAAACTCTCCGTTCACATTAGGTGACTTGCGCTTACAAACAATTACACGTAGGGCACGCGTTAGGGTAGCGTAACACTTGGCGTCTATCTCGACACATTAATTTATTATAGGGGCCTTTATATAAGATCTAACAAAAAATTCAAGTTGTTTTACTGAGTACATGGAAATGGGACGAGCGTTACAATAATGTGTTACAGCCTGTAATATCCACATTCATACAAGTAAAAAGTACTTCCCAGATCAATCTAGATTAAGTTTATTATAAAATCAGAATTAAAAACTACCTTCGACTTATTATTTTATTATACTGTTTTTTATGAAAAAATCATCCGGTAGGCTCTCCGGCAGGTAGGCGGACAAAAAAAACTTTAGAATTACAAGTAAATTGCCAACCTTGGCAAAACATAAGGTACACGTGCTGTTATTTAACGGTGTATATTTCCACAAGAAGGTTGCACGTTACTTACTTCTACCAGAATGGCGCCGTTGAGCATTTTTGAGATAGGAAAAACCACTGAACTCGCATCACTGTTGCTGTTGCTTATCTCACTTAACACAATATTTATAAATTTAATATAAAATTAAAACAAGATCTAAATACAGATATTACGAGAAAATTGTTTCATAAACAATTATATGTATGTGTAGCTTTTGCCTTACTTATGTCTGTACATGGAGGGTTAGGTACTGTACGTTAAACCTCGGCTTAAATAATAAAGAAGCAATAAAGAGCTTCGTCCTTACCCGTTTTCAATAAACACCTTTATCGATTATTCAACCCGCCGTCCATACTTACAGCTCCAGAGCTCCGCCATAGACAGAGAGTTGGCAAACTAATTCACGACACAGGCATAGCTTGCGTCGGGTGGCTGTAGGTGGTCGCCTGGCGATAGCCGGTGGCCGCGGGGTTGGGGGTGCGCTCTGATGGTGGAGGGAGGGGGGCAGTGGTGCGGGCAGCGGGGAGGAGGGGGGCGTACTCTCGGCTGGGCGGCGCCGACCAATCGCCGCGAACCACCCACCGAACCCCGCCCACCTCACCTGCGCCACACCATTAAGCCTGCTTTCCTTACTTTTTTCGTGGACCTCGCATCCGTTCTCTGGCGGCGTCTTTATTTTATTTTCTCCTTTGTGCCTCCTTCTCGCCTCCTATTTTACGCCCGCCGCCGGCGTGGCGTAGGTAGAAAAACCTTTTGTGAATACGAATTCCGAGCAGGTATCTGCGTTCGTTAGTAACGAGCGTCTCTTTATGTAAAGTAAATAAAGTTTCTTTTCAGTACCTTCAATACTTTTATTACTACATTCGTTTTGCTAGTCATCTCTGTACCTAAAAATTATGAACTGATTGTGAGCTAAGTATGTCCCGCGGGGAACAGCGCAATAAACTTTTTAACTTCCATATCGATCCACAAAAAGTTTCCGACGAAAGTAATCTCGACCAACCTTGCTCCACATTTTGTTTCAATGGCCCGACGACGGCTGTAGTCGTATGCAAGTGTCCCTACCAGGGTGAACGATCCCCGCATCGATGAAGTTTGACTGAACTTGGAAAAAACTTGGTGGAACTTTGTTCGCGCTGCGTGATTAGGAAGACTTAGTTTTGAAGTGAGTTGTGAACAGTTTTTTTCAGTTTTGAAAGTGGGTGGCTCAGTTTATGATCCGGGTGAAAGTCGCGACAGATCGATGTGTCCGGGTCAACTCGTCTGATCCAAGTTTGCAGCGTTAATAACCGAATTTAATACACGAGGGATCCCCACACAGCTCACAGCCCGACTGTTAAACTTATAAGTTAACAGAAACCTAAGCCTCTACATTGTGTTACATTATGTTCTATGCTTATATAATAGTAAAAAAATAAATTAAAATTCATTTATTTTTAGGCAACTGGACTCATATTTTACATTTTTGTACATTAGTTATTACAATATTATTAATATTTATCTAGACAGTTCCTAATTAAATGAAATAAAAACATATATATATATATATATATATATATATATATATATATATATATATATATTATATATATATATATATATATATATATATATATATATATATATATATCTACTATATACTAACAGTAATAAGATATAGTACAGGATGAAAGAAAAGAAAAAATAATAAAAAGTAAATGTCTAAAAACTACTACCAACCAACCACAACAATGTTGGATATATAAACAATCTAGCCTATCAGTGATATCTTTTTTAGAGCTATCCCGCACCCGCCTAACAAGTGATGCACATTTTTACGCATGTTAGCATAGAAACAATCAGTGCTCATCATTGCAAACATCCCCGAAGCACTACAGAAACGGGTAGCCCTAACATCGCCCTAAACGCGTTGTTAAATTGGACACGAAGGGCGCTGTTAACATTTTTGTGTGTAAATTGTATTAAATTATTTATTTAAATAATATTAAATGACGACATAATACAGGATGTGGCCTGTAATAAGAGAAATAAATTAAAATAAACCCTTTAAAGAATCAGTAATTAATTCCAAATGGTTTCAATTAATTAAAATGAAAAACAAATTTACTGTAATTTTCTAACAAAATTAATCGAGCCAGCCATGTACTACTACAGACATAATGTGTCCAGTCGGAGTACTTGACATTGACATTTACGATCGTTCTCGCCCCAGTACCCAGTACCCTGTACCAAGACATCTAACGACTGATAACCGACAATTTAGCGGATCATGAAATTCATTGATTATGTATTGTAACTTTGGCTGCTATATCTCTGAGTATAAGCACTTTGGAGCATTATGATTAGGTGAAAGTAATTGCGTATACTCTATAGAATCATCGTATAAATTTATTGGTCTTATTACAGGCCACAGCCTGTATAATATATTCATATGAATAATAATTTTAATGATATGGCAACATTAAAAAAATTCAATTTGTTACAATGAGAGCATTTTAGTTGTGGTAAGGCACTGCATTTCGCAGTTATAATTCCATCTGGCGGCAGTAACCACAGAAAAACAGCAAGTGTGCTGTTATTTCGAAAAGTGAGAGGTTAGTGTGATGCTTCTTATAGTTCATGAAAATTGACGCTATATTGTAAAAGAAATAACATTAAAAATATCTTATTCGCATTTAAACTCACTTGCATTAATAGTGAAGTTATTCGAACATTTTAATTAATATAAAAAATATAAATTAATTTCATTTGTTTTTATAAAAAAAAATATCTATTTTTATACGAAAAGTAAAACAAAGGACAGCCAGCCCCATTCGTGTACTATCTGTCCGGTGTTATCGGACGATAGGTCTCGTACGCTAAAAGGCCACGCAAGATGTCGCCAAACATTATCGCTAACGAGCGATCGCGCTGCGGCAGATAAACAACGCCGTATGAAGAATTCATCCAGCAACGAAAATGAAATTAAAAAATAATAGATAAGACAGTCAAGATGTTAATTTAATTTTTAACTTTATTATTATTAACACTTTCCTGGTAACGTTGCAATATAATTTAGTAATGCCTAAAATATATAGTTATTTTATTGGTTTCTTTGAATGAATAAGCACTGATATTATATTACATTTCTTATTAGAGCAAACAAGTAGTTTTTGTATATAAAATATGGATTCATAGTGAAATTTTCAATATTAATAGAACTTATATTTATATTATTTATTATCATAGTAACCACTGCTATAAACATCATATATTGTATATATTAGACTTTAAATATCAATAAAATACAATCTGTTTTGAAGGTGTGACTTAAAAAAATATATTTTTAAGACAAAATACAAACATAAATTATAGAAATAATACTATAGGTCTATAATACTATACGTATGAGTCAGCAAATATCTTCACAAAGTCACATTTTCTAATACATTAGGTATTTATAATAGAGAGGACGTATCCAAACAATTTATTGTTCCGTGGATGGCACTCACCCCTATTATGACTCAAGTGGTGCAACGTCTTATGAAAAGTGTTTTGCAGATAAGAAAACTTGTCCAGAGCGGGCGTCAGCTGACCGCACAGTTTCATTACGAACAGATTACGGACAGGTTGCAGACAACGCTTTCTTATGAGTTATGTTGTTATGGCTGCGATCAATCTTTAGATAGCAAACAACATAAGTGTGTACAATACTTTTGTCTGTGAATTTAGTTTTACTGTCTTTTTTCATAGTTTACAATCCTAAAAAATGGTCTCATGTAAATTCATATTACCTTTTGTTAATGCTTATTGTTTAACAATTTTCCAGTAATAATATCACCTGTTCTGTTCATATAAAAATATCTAACTTAATTAAGTTATATTGAGTTGTAATACTGATTGGATTTTTTTGTCCATTATAATTGATTTACGGTATACCGTATAATTAATCGTGTAAATGGTTGGACGAACCCATTTTAATTAAAAATTTAACAAATATTATTTTATGAAATGAATTTTAAAATTTCATTAAATTTTGAAAACCTTAATACATTAGTGTCATTAAAGCATTACTTACATTAAAGCATTTAGTTTGTGTTAGCACTGTGACTCAATGATCCATGGTAAGATTAAGTATGAAAACTAACTTTTCAGAGTTGATAAGAAAATATTAGCCGTTTTTGTTGCTCTTTAGCAGTACAAAGTGATTAATACGAGGCCTAAGGATTGACGTGTCTAACATTTTTACTAGTTTAACAACTTAATTTACACGCAACTGATTATCTATTATTTATATAATATATCTAAATTTAAGTAAATTGTAATTTATATGCAAAATTAGTTGAATGAAGAAGCCGCACAAGATAATTGGCGATGACAATTGCTCTTGCTGTCACCTCTGACCCTTTCGTGTAGTACAAATGTTAAGGTTGTTGCGATTTGAATAACACAAAGATATTCAAAGCGGGGCGTTCCAGACCTCGCACCGTCTTAGAAAAGCTAATCAATTATTTAGTCGCCTTTCATCTACATTGGACGCACAGAGGCGGATTTACAACTTCTATGAATTAAACTTTACAATTGTTTATTGTTTAATTTTCATACGAGTAATCATTTTACTGATTTGATTTTCCCCTTTTTTTAAATTTTTGTATTAAGATCGATAGACAGGCTGACGGTAGGTGGCCTATAACACAAGAAACGCTACAGGTGCTGCCATTGCGCTGCTAACTACAGAAGGATTAAGGATAAGAGATTGGGGAAGAGATAGGAAAATGTAGGCTCTGGCATTAATTACTAACTCATTGAAACACAACAACACATATTCTGCTATTTCACGGTGGTCTTCTAGGGGTGGTTACTGATGCCAGACAGGCTACCCAAATGACCTAAAAGTATCTAAAAGACCTAAAAGTTGCCCTTGACTATGATCTGTTTAAGAAAGAAAATAATGTAGGTACAAACTTTTCCATGTTAATTTCAAAAAGCTTCTAAATTTTCGAAAGGTCAGTACAGAAATTATTTATATGTTAACAATACTCGAAATTCGTCCCTGTATATAATTCTTAACCGTAGTAGCAAACCACTATTATACACGATCCAAATTGCTATTACGAATAAATTTCAATCAATTACGAAGACGAGGTAGGTATACCGTCTCAATAGTTTCAACATAATACTAAGTCCGATCCTTGTGAATATTCACACGACATCTTTGATGTAGTTTCAGCAAGCAGTTGTATTATCTTAAAAGTTCTGTTTGATTAATCAATGAAGTAGGACTTTGACCAATAGGAATTTAATAAAATTCAAGTTTATGTTAACTTTATTAATTTAAAACATTTTTTTTAAATATACAATAAAAGTCTTTGATTCTTGGGCCTATCGAGTTGTAATTAAATTTTAGATATAGATTTTAGCTACAGAATAAACACCCGAACATAGATAGCATCGATTTTCTGAATTGCTTCCCGTTATGGAAGCAAATTTAAAGACGTATTCACATTAAAAATACCAATCTCAATGAAAAAAATAGTAACCGAAGCAACGAAACAAATAAAGCGATATAGATATAGGTTTGAAATATAATAAATGCACGCTTAGCTAAAGCGCTTATCACACTTTACAATTTGAAGGATTCCAATTTAGGAAATTGTAAAGTGTAATCGCAGTTAGAACAGATTGGATCCAATTTAGATTTTATCTATTTACAATTCTATGTCTTCGAGTTAGAAATCAATTTAGTGTAGTGTGATCACTAGTTCACTACTTAGGTTCCTAAATTGGAATCCATCAAATTGTAAAGTGTGATAACCGCTTAAGCTAACTTAGCTTATCGCTTAGCTGCCAAGAATTGGAATTCCCTTCCGGCGTCTGTGTTTCCGAGCTCATATAACCCAAATCTTTTTAAAGTTCGAGTGAATGGGTATTTTCTGGGTTAGCTCGCTCCATCTTTCCTGCACGGCTAGATGCTGGCCTAGAATAAACCCATTATTATTAATAATAAAAAAAATAGCTTAACATAATTGACTTAAGCTACTAAGATCATCTCATTTAATTTGTACTGAATAGGTAATAAAATAAAATTATATAATAACTTTAGCGTGCATTATAAATTACCTTACCTATACTTAAAGTAGTTTGTAGTTGGTAATACATCTAATCTCCGTTTAGAAACTTGCGAATATGCCTCAATAAATCAAAGGGATAGTGCTGAGGCATCGTTTCTTATTAACCATTGTCTCAGAATCGAGTGTAATTAAACGTTCGGGGCGATAACCATTATAGCTTGGGTCGGTTAGACCTCACCAGCAATATTGATCTAATAAATTATCTACATACCCCTTACAAGGATTATTGGAAATAAGCTATTGAGGTAAACACTCGAGATCGTTGCCAAGTAAATAACATGATAATGCCTCAACAAAATGTTTAAGTACCTGCTTTTATTATTACCTATAGCGTACAATTTGTTTATTCTACTTTGTAACTTGTTTAAATATATTTTAAAATATATTGTAGAAGTAGATACTTAGTTTTGAAATTGAGGTTCAGACTTATATCACTATAAACTTTTCGACTTTTTGAAATTTAAGATATTTGAATAAATCGCTAAAACAATATTAAGAAAATTCTCAATCGCATTTATTTCTAATAATATTTCAGGCTCAGTAAAAAAAAAATCTTATCATCAACGATGACATCGGCCATTAACTGTTACCATTCTTTCCTGTCTATAGCAAGTATTATATAACCAAATAAATATGTAGGTATAATATTATTAGTACAACTTGAGTGGTTTCTACATTTATTAAAAAAGAATGACTCCTTCTTGAGCTTCTTTAATTACTCGTGGTTAATGTATGGAAATATCACAAGAATACCAAGATACGAGTATATATGAACCCTGGCTCACCCTTTGAATTTAGGTACATATTATAAGTTTTTCTATAAAAAAATTTCACAAGACAAGCTGACTAACGAATGTTCGGTTGAATGTTTAATTTATTTTAATATACAAAATTTACCTAAAATCTCTGAACCATTAAAAGTTACAAGGCATTCCGTCTAAGGAATGCAAGTACGCCTTACGTCCCAGGAATTCTGGCTGGTTGTAAATACGTCTTAAAGCTGACGTGTCTCGGACTTAAAACATGGCGGTCTTAAGGCTCGCCCACATTAGAGGCGCTAATTGCTTTACGCAGATGCCTAGCGGTCCGACGGCGGTGGCCAGCCCGACGGTCTCGGACACCGGACATTACAAGTCGTGTTTACGCTGCTGTTCTTGTTTTAGCTAGGATTGGCACAAAGTGTTTCGCTAACTTTTTTTCAAATACAATTTTTCAAAACCTACAGTCAGTCATATTCTCTATAGATAGACGTATAAAGTAGCTTACTACTGACAATGAGTGAAACACCTGCATTTATCGGAATTATCGGTCTGAAAGGAAACCGTCCGAAAGAAGGAAGGAAGTGTTAGTTACTAATATAAAAATTGGGATAATTAAGATTTCGTTATGCTAAAAAAAAACAAATTTAATAAGTTTTCCTACTATTGACTAGTAAACAGAATTTTGCAAATCAGTTTTTTTATGAAATAATTTCCAATGTTTTCTCTATTTAATAAAATCTCATTTCTTATTTTACATTTTACATTTCTGATTTATTCGAAAATTTAAGGAGTAATTTGACATAAGTAAAATTATAAGTATAATGTACAAGTTATTTGGTCCAAAATAATATGAAACTGTTAATTATAAGAAATATACTTTATGTTTACAAATTATAACTCGTATAATGTTACTAATAGGTAGTTAATATGCAGGTAGGTCTTAGAGGGTTTTTCCAAAAATCTGACTTCCGTTAGGATTTGCATTGTTACAACCCTAACTCACCCTCAAGGTCTCCTCTATAATAGGGCTCAGATTAAATGTGTTGAAGTTAGTAATGCCCTCTGAAAGCGAATTGTAGTCAGCGTCGATGGTTTATAATATTATTATCGCGATGTCCGGCTTAGATTAAGATATACCTACATCCGTAGGATTTGAGGGAGAAAGGGAGTGCTTCTCTTAGTAATGGTATCTTAGCGTGGTCACTCAAAGTAAAAGGCTTACCGCGTCAATTTTAGAGATTACCCTGAATTTCGCTATAACATATGTTGGTGATATTTGGCTTAGTAGAAGTTTTATAGCCATATTTTATAGAAAATATTTAAAAAAAAATTATATAAAAAAAATCTGTACAACATTGACAGCGCCTTTAAAATATATTATTTGCTATGAGATAGAAGCTACGAATGCTACGTCGTAGAACTCAAAGCTATCTCGTAGAAATGCAACATGACATGAAATTATTTCCTATTTTTTTAAATTACGAACCACTGGAATTACGAAGCTCTTCTTAAAAAAAACTTTTGGACTAAAAAGTATTTTAGTTTTTACGAGTGAATTTCTGCTTATTTCTATATTACAATGTAATTCAAGAATTAACTAACAAATTTTACAAATGAGTCACAGTAAAACTGTAGTAAAATTGCACAAATGTTTCCATCCAATTTTGATGTAATATAAATATTTGCTAACTAAAGTAATATGTTAATGAAGACATGTAAAGACTTGTACAAAAGTGGGAGAGCATTGTCTTCTTATCCCATTCTCATATGAAGAAGAGGTCTCTCTTCAGTTGTTGTGTAGTAAAATATTTTTTTGAATCCAAACACCGCTGGCTGATGGTTTTTCTTAAATTCAATTTGCCAATAACCATTAGTTTCAAATTAAGCTTCGATGCTAAACAACAGAACCTAATTAAACTGAGGAACAAAGGAACAAAGTTAAACTAAACATAAAAGCAAATGGATCGTTTTTACAAGCATGTGAAAGTTGTAAACGCAATATTTGTTGATGTACCTACTCCGGCGGGCAAGCGGGTCCAAATCAAACATATCTCCTTTGAGAACGTATTGAGTATGTGGGCGAAACCACAGCGATTCCTATTTGTACTGTTGCAGGGTACCAACACCCTGCAAAATAGGAATCGGATCGACTATCTACGAATCCAATTCAAATAAAAGGTTAACTTTAACTTTGAAATAGCCACCGAATTGAGAATGTTTTTATGTAAATAATATAATTAAATCAAGTAAATTCCTATTGTTTTTTTCTAATGCATGCAAAAACAAATTAATATAACTATATATTCAAAATAATTCTTATTACAACTACAATGTTCAAAATCAAATGACAACAGTGTCCAGTGATCTTTCTTAGTGTCTGTTAAGGGGAAGCATTTTCGTTCACACATGTATTGAATAAACAAAAATGTGCCGCAAAAACAAAAAAGCTTTTGACAAAACCTTAAATTGTTTTATGAATTCGTATGAACATCTTTTCATACGACATGTTCGTAGAATACCTCTGGTCTGTTCTCCTGGTTCAGTTTTTACTGTATATAATATAATTTATGAGTTAATAAAGAGGCTCGTTAATTTAATAAATAATACATAGTACGGTTATATCGAAGAAATAGTGTATTTACTTAACATGAAAACTGGAATACAAATATATTCGTGCCGAAGCTGGGGTCGCATGTGTGACGTCTTCGTTAGAAAACTTGCCCCGAGTGGGCGCACAAACTCGTTTCATTCCAAGTCTTGTAGTCAGACAGTTATGTCTACATAATATATATTGTAAAAATGTTTGGTTCGGTAAGTTTAAGACATTACTTTTTTAAAATGACGAAGTGTCAAAGTTGTCTGAAAAATGATTTTTAAATCAGACGCAATTAAACTTAATATTTTTATACAAAACTTACAGAATCAATAGTTAAATTTACGACTGCAATAAAGAACATAGTTATTTAGGATTATACGGATTATTAGGATTATTGGTTATCACAATAACCAAAAATGTCGTCCAGGCTGTCGATTTTCCCCATTTTCAATTATATTTATTATTTCTTAATTAAGTGACCTGGATTTTTTCTTATGTTTTCCAGGGCTGGTATAACCTAGCCTATCGCCACACACATCTATGTATTTATACCAAAGAATGATGGTCACGCGAATTCATCGCTTTTTCCTCATACAAAAAGTGCCTAATGATATTTTCACTCCAAACATATATAATAATTGTTATAACAATATGCTGTTAGATAAATTGGTTATTATAGTCAGGTTTTTTGAATACCTAATACTGCTAGTATGGTTTAGATATCAAGCAGCAAACTGATACCAAGTATCAAGATTGCCGTACCACTATATAAGTACAATCAGTCGACGCGATATTACACGAGAAGATGTCCGCTGCGGCGGGCGGGTCGAGGGGGGAGGTGGTTGGTTTCAAATATGACATATCTGGGAGCCGTCAGCACCGCAACACTGCACCAGAACTTAGTCTGTGGCCAGCGCAGATGTGTACACTATACAACTGTACAACGGGCAAAGTTTTCTATTGGGTAAAACGCCCCGGGTGACACGCGCCTACGAAACAATTATCACAGACCATTAGGACATGACTATTTACTTACGTGGGCGGGATGTGCCCATGTTAAGGTATGAAGCCCGCTGGCAATTCGATTCTCTTTTTCAACATTACGCTGTTACTGTGACCCGTCATTTCAACTTGAGCCATCTTTATTAAGATGCCATTAATTAAAATACCTCTTGACCGAAGACTCGTTCCCTTGAATGAGTCCTGGAATCCCTTTTTGTCTCACTGAAACATAACAGCGTACATGCTGTTATTTTATGCTGGTCTTCTAAAATGAGGTGGTTCCTGCTGGGTACTTAAAACTAAAAATTTAAATCCTTATTACATGATTGCTATACGTGCTAGTAGATAAAAAAAACTAAAGTTGTAAATAGAAGTTTATTTTTAGACTCGTTCGTTGAATCTTAATTATCTTAGATATTTAATATAAAAAATATCAGTGTGAATCTGGGCAAATCCTAACTTAATCAATATACATCAATATTCAATAACTGCGATGCATAAAATTTCAGTCACGTCAATATCTCGTTCAATCTTCAAAAGCAAACATTGGTCCGCACCCGAGTTCCTTCAAATCAAATTTAAAATATGGATATTTTTATGTTGATTCGTCCCTTGGTCCAATGTGCGTGACAAGTGGGTCCGACTTTATAGTGAAAGGAAAGGTTCTTATTGTGTACGAACTTATTTCAATACATCTGCGTATTATTTTTTTAATTTTCTTTTGACTGTTCTTTTCTATAAGAAAGTTTTTTTGTAGCGTAAAAAAATGTTTTCGTCTTTTAATAAAAAACATATTAAAAAATGGACACAAATGAGTCATATAGTTGCCAAGACAGAAACATCCATTTTTTTTAAACTTGCAATTTTTGCAAATTTTAATATAAGAAAAAATCGATTTGCCGTTTTTTTGTACAAAAGTGATGTTCCTGCCTATGCAATTATACGACTCAAATATATAACACTGCACCTACATAAGTATAACTTAATTCTTTAGAAGCCCTTCACAAAGGCTCAGTGATTCGAATTTATGCTTTATGCAGTGGAAAATGATAAATTTATGTACGTCCAGTTCCTTCTCCGATACGTTTGCGACTTCTCCAAAAGTTTTGATTTTTTATGGTTACTGCGGCACGTTTGCATAATTTATGTCCTCCTTTGAATACCTCGGTTTCAGACAATGCGGCCTTTCCAACTACAATTTATTTATATTGCCACCCTATGGTACTTTCTTTTTATTTTATATAAAATTACATATTTATATAAAATAAAAAAAATATTAAAAATATTATAAAATAAAATATTTATATATTACATTTTATATTCTTAATATTTATCTATTGACGTTGTTATAACTTAAAATTTCATTTCATTACTGCAGATGTACGATCCATACATCAAACCAAGTCAATTTAACTTAAATTAGATATACATATAATAGGTTTCTTTTTTTATGAGTAAATGTCGGCGCGGTATTTAACGGGGTACAATTGATGGTGGGTGGCTACCGTCGCCTATTATTACAAGTAAAGCCATTAAAAATTACTGCCGAGCTTTAAATCATACTATAGATCCGCATAACTTCATAAAATATAGACTATATTACTCGCTGATAATGTAGCTTTCTAAAGGTGAAAGTAAGACCACGATAAGTCCCTTAGAAATATATTACCGTCAAGTATATTTCTATACTTTGACTTACGTCATATACTTTGACTTCTAGGGGAACATTGACATATTTTGGGGCTACATTGACAATAGGTTAGAACAGGTCTGTTGGTGTCTTTATAAGTTGGCTGGCCAAGAAAGAAAATTCGAACTTATGTTCTATAGCATTGGACTGTATAGCCAAAGGACTAATTGTAATAGAGATTTAAAAAAAAAAAACAAATATCGCAGAAACGCGTCGTAGTAACAAAAAAAAAACTTCAAAACTATATCAAATTAACCCTGTTTGACGGTATAAGAAGTAACTTAATAACATAATTTACAGGGCCGACGATGTACTTTTTTATTCTCTTATAATATTTGCAACAAGAGGTTATTTGTTACTTGATATTTTACTGTTGCCATAGGCTTGACGCTAACAAAATTCTCAGTGCTACATTTACTTGTAGCTGGGCCAAGTTTTTTTGTAGATAAACAAATTTCACCTCACTGAAGACAGATGGCACGCGGGATCACGAAGGACGCGCGGGCGTTCTCAACCCTTCCTGGATAATATCTTTAAAAGTTGCGAACCCCATCCCACTCCCTGGGGCCGCCTACGATCTCTTTAAATTATATCCAGCCAGCAATCAAATGTTCGTGTACGTTTAGTTGAAAGTGAAACATTTCTTAATAAAATACTACACATACTACACTTATGAGTTATAGTAGTATTAAGCTTTACAAACTTCTGGTAGGTAAATATGAATATTATGGTAATAAATTATTAATAATAAATCTTTACATAGTATAAAATAAAGTCGCTTCCCGCCGTCTGTATGCTTAGATCTTTTAAACTACGCAACGGATTTTAATGCGGCTCCAGTCTAATGGAAAGAGCGTTAAACGAGTAAGGTTTCTATATATAATTCAACATGGACGAAGTCGCGGGCATCAGCTAGTACATAAATATTTTAAGAAAATTTAAAACAAATGAATATGTATTTTAGAAGTATAAATCGTTCTAGCTTTGCCGATAAATTAGAAATAAGTAGTAATATTTTTATTTATAAAAATTAATCCCGCTCACAGATATTTTAGTCTCGTTCTTTTCACCGTGGCTACAAATATGTAATTATAATAGCTACAATTGAATATTTTCATACATATGACGACCTTTAAGTCTTAAAGGACCATTAAATCGATGGCGGCCAATAAAACTCGTTACTTAAGTTGAAGATGTCAGACTTGTAAATGAAAATTTTATAGGTTGGCCTCGGCTTGAATTACTCGTTTTCAAACCAAATCTATCTTGTGGTTCCAAAACAAAAAAACCTAGTGTTTAATTAGGCCTTACAATTGGAGTGATTGCCTTACAATTATAAAATTAATGAACTCAGACTACTGAACCGATTTTAAAAAAAATTTCAACTATAGACACCTACATTATCACATATAGAAGGCTTTAATTTATATAGTTTCGCGAACGAAGTCGCGTTCAACAGCCAGTGTTTAATAATACTACTCTGATGTCCTATTTATAAAATAAATTTAAAAAAAAAGTAATAAAAAAAACAAAGAATTTCTGTACACACTTAGATGTCGTTACGAGTCTGTCGGATGATCGTTCTCGTAAATAATTTACAAGTATTTAATTCAAATTTAATTCCATTGAAAAGATTATACACCACGGCGAAGGATGATTGATTTAATTATTCGACTCTAAGACGTGTCCTCTCTTATAATTACGCTTCATTACTTAAGCATCGCTTTATACCGACTAATTAGTTAATAGAAGTAACGAGTTATTTCCATCGCAAAGTTGAACCTTAGAAGTGGAATGTAATTAACATTAAACGGGGTCGGGAAACGAATTATAGAGGAGAAAATAAATAATAAGATCGAAAAGGACTGAATCTTGTTTGCTTCGGCGTCTCTTGATGTATCTCACTTAAATTGTTCAATATCACCCTGCCTTTGGTGTTACAAAATCGGAATTATTCACTTTATAAGAAGATTAATATGCCAATAATACAAATTATAATACTTACAACAGTGCCAGGATGAATAAATGTATTAAGGGACAGTCGTAGTACCTCAGCCAATTTTTATTGGAATAAATATAAGGAAAAGGAAAAAGAAGATCTAAATAACTTTATTCCCATATAATATACTTTTGCAATGTTTTACAATTGTTTTTCTCTCTATTATATTATTTCATAAATTAGAGATAATTAAGAAATTCTTTAAATATAAGATATGTCTATAGGTATATAATTATAGGTATAGAATTTTCTTTAAATTACTTATATATTTCCCATAACATTCAGTTTATCTCTAATGAAACTTGCTTGTGTATTACTATCGATAAACTAAGTATTGCGATCAAGAAACTTTGTAACTCAATAAGCGATCCCGCTCTGACTCGATATGTGTCCGTGTGTATTTTCAACTGTCTGCCATCTTGAATTTATGTGTGTGTCCATCTACAAATAGAGATATGAAATCACAGAGGGTCGTAGTTTTATAAATTAAAAAATATATATTTTTTGTTAGAGGATAAATCACAAGTGAGTAGAAAGTAGAAGAGTGAGGCATCGAAGAACACTTTGTAAATGAATTTTAAAAATAAGGTATTTCTATAGCTTTATATTAAACATACACATCATAAAATTATATCTTTATAGAGAAATTTCAATTGGTAATACAGTTTTAAGTACTTATTAATGTTAACATGGGATTTGCATCTTATGCCAGCGAAATCCTGAAGATGATAGCGGAAAGTGAAGGACGTTTATGGATTTTCAAATTCTTTCACATTGATTTTTCAAGTCGGTGAACGTCCTTCCAGTCCGCTGAGTTAGAATTAGTTTTCGTTGCTCTGCGTTATCATTGTATATAATACTAGTTGCCCGCTCCCGGCTTCGCACGGGTGCAATTTTTTACTCAATCCAGCTGATAAAATTACTTTAGATCTGTTAGAATCTTTTGGAACTCACAGATAAATAATTGCTGGACTGAATAGGTATCAACAGATGACGCTATGTTAATAATATTATATAATTTGCAAAAAAAATAATAAACAAAATGACATATAAACTATCCTGTCTTTTAAGTTGGACTAAATTACACATAGTTACGAAGTTTTATCAAAATCGGTTCAGTAGTTTGGGAGTTCATCGCGGACAAACAACGTGACACGAAATTTTTATATATTAAGATAAGGATTATTAATGATTTTCTTTTTTCCTCTCATGACGGGAATAGTTTGTATGAGAACAAATTTATTTTTATTTATTTTTAGCTAACGGCTAGCTTGGACTTTTTTTAATACACAATTGAACCGTTGAAATATTCTTTATAAATTATTATCAAACTTTCCTACCGAATATTTAAAGATAAATTAACTTCAAAAATAACAAAAAATAATATTTATTAATAAATAGAATTAAATGTTTATTTATTTCATTTCATTGATCATATTTTATTTATACATATTGTGGTAAAATCAAAGGTTAGGCAACAGAAATACATCGTTGTTAGTAATAATTTGGGAACATTGTAGCCTGCGCCCAGTGGTTCGGAACGCGCAAATAGGGGAACATAAATGTAAATGGATGCTAACGTGTTTTTTACGGGGGCTTCGGTCAACATATCGTTTTGTTTGCGTCCACTGATATCTTTATTCTGCTCTATCCAAAGATAGTAAGATAGGATTTTATTTGTGCAGACAAAATCAGTAGGTATACAATTTGAAAATGTTATTAATACAATGTTTCGTCGTCTATTACTCATTAAGAGGTATCAGAGGTAGGTGAAGAAATTTATAAATAAACAAGCAACTCACCCATGGCTTAGCACGGAGTTGAAATTTCATAAATAATTTTTTAGTGGATGCTTACGTTATTAAGTAAACATAATATGTTCTAAATTTTAGCTCTCTAGACTAGTAGTTTTGGCAGTGGGTTAATAGTCATTAAGAACAAACGATTTTATAAGTAGGTATATATACCTAAGTATTATGAATAAGTAGGTTCTTATATGAAATCATCATCAATCAATACTAATAATAAATCTATAAGGGTCGGTCATGGAGTAAGTTAATTTGTTTTCAGAGATATCGTGTTTATAGGCTGAAACTAAATTGACGATTTTTAGAATTTTTTTTCTGTATGTATGTATGTATGTATGTATGTTCCTCCATAACTCTGAAACGAATTAACTGATTTTCATGAAACTTGGTAGATAAACATTTGGACGTACGGGACACAGATAGGCTACTTAATATTTTTCAACGCGGACAAGTCGTGGGCACCAGCTAGTATAAAATAAAGTTGTGGAACCACCGTTCTACGTTTTTTGTTAATACTTAAAAAAACCTTATTTTTATTAAAAGTTTTAACTGTTTGATACATTATGTAATGCTGTACGAACGTTGTGATTTTTATAGTAAAGAAAGAAATTCTAGCATTTCTTTTTTATATATTTTTTTCTCTGTACATATTGCGTCTTAGCAATAATATTTTTAATTAAAATGTATTTATACTCGTGTTTCAAACTTATTTCAATATATGTAATTGTGTTTCCTTAAAGTCCTAATATATAAAATGTAGATATATTTTTTTTAGAAAAGAATCAAGTCAAGGCCATGGAAAATTAAGTCTTATCAAACAAGATCATAGTGGATTGACAAAGGTAATTTATTTATAGGATTTATTGTTCGCAATAGAATGAGGGGAGGTCGGAAAAAGTCAACATTGACTCGGTGTCGAAGTGTTTGTTCGGTGACGGGGCTGATGTATTGGCGTGTTCGTACTTTAACGGCACGTTCAACAAAGTCGCCACCGATATCAATGAATTATGAAATTTCTGTGATTTCGTATTAAATATAATTACCACGCATTATGAAATTACCCATATAACTATAATATTATAATTAATAAGAAACGTTTAGAATTAATATTTTGCACTACGTTTTACAATCATTCGGGCAACCGTTCTGGCAGCAGTAAGTAGGTATCTCCTCCTATTTCTCTATCCTTAATCCTACTAAGGTTGACAGCGTAATTTTGGCACCTGTGGTGTTGCTTATGTTAAATGCGACGGTAGCCGTCCACCATCAAGCGGACCATCAACATATCTAAAGACTACATTTAAAAAAAAGAACAAAAAAAAAACCACGGAATTCTTTTTATGATAGCGCCAACGCTTCGGTCGGTACTGTAACATCCATCTGGAATAATGTACCTTTGAAACAAGTCTTTACTATTTGAAAAATAAATAATAATAAAGAACTTTCTATTATTATTTATTTACTAATAATATATTATTATATTTATTTTCCAAGCTGGGTTAAATTATAAATTACTAGCTGTGTCCGCGAACTGTAGTTTGTTTTTTGAAAATCCCACAGAAACTTAACATTTTTCCAAAACAAAAAGTATCCAATATGTTAATCCGAGTATGTGTGCCAAATTGGTCCAAATCCGTTCCGCCGTTTTTTCGTGATTTAGTAACAAACATACAAACTTTCACATTCATAATATTATTTCACTTACAATAATATTATAAAGATGTAAAGGCTATGTAAAGATTAGGATTAGGGTTCAGTAAATGACTTATTTTTACTGACGTAACTGTTGGTTAGGTAAGCGAAGTTTGAAATATCAAAAATACTAAATTAAATTGAATAATTCATTTAGATGACAGTCACGTTTCCAATTAAAAATTTACTCAATTACAGCAAGCTGATTGATACGTCTTCTGAAAAGTGGCTGTGCCTAATTGTTATGGATAGTAGCGGACTGGGATGATTACAGAATTTTCATAGAGAAAAATTCGTTTGATAAATTTTTCATAGTATACAGGTAGACACAAATTATTTATTTTGTACATATCTCTAATACATCTGCAATGCCGCTTGGCAGAGAGAACTAGCCTGGGGCTTATTGTCATGACGCTGTTACAAAGCTCGCATCATATCTCCCGATAATCTATGTTTATTGGATCCATTCATTGCTGCTTTATTACACTAGGAATTTAAATGGATGGGTTTTATTACCAAAATAAAAAATGACTATAGGTTTATCACGATTTAGTAATTTGAAATTTGTGTCATAAAATTAGTAGATAGGTATAATAATATAAAAATTAAAACAACATTCTCCATGGAAAACCATAAATGCCAACAATCATTATGATCAGTCATTTCTCGAGTTTATTGGTTAGAGATTTCAAATTTTGACGTCAAATAACTCATTAAAAAATATGTTTATTTAATTTAAAGAAAACTTCTTCTTGGTCACAGATTTTTTTAAATAATAATAGTAATAGAAAAACATACATACGTCCAGGATTTTTCCTTTTTTTATTTTGCAATTCTCACAAAGTTATAGCAAACAAAGTTTTAAGAAATATCACTGTTACATATACAGCTCTCGTCTAAATATTTTGAAGATAATGCGTGCTACGATTTTTATAAGCAGTTGTAATTTTCCACCGATTAAAGAGGAACAAAGAGGCAGCTTGTAATACAATCACGAGCAGGCATTAGACTAAAGACAATTCATTATTAGAGAGCCGTTACAGCGCCCATAATCGACCGTTAGCGCCCTTTTATAGCGTATTTTATGACCAAAACTATTCACCCAAGAAATGTACTTAAGTTTATCTATACATCGTGTTTGATGGATCTAATTATCTTTTCAGATTAGAAGAAAATAAACTAAATTATGTTTTACAACAAGGTCGTATAAAAAGGGAGGACAGACGCTAAACTGTAGCAGCCAAAGTAAGTCAACAACTCCTAAATTCAGAGATGTACGGCGATCTAAGTATGCGCATGAATTACTTAAAAGAATGATGTAAAATAAACCAACTTTCAATTCACGAGTTCTTTATTTTTGACTTTTATTGAAAAATTGATGACTTTAAATACATCTGAATACATTTTGACAGGTACATAAAATGCTTACATTCTCTACACCACAAAGAACAGTAGGTATTAATAACCAAAATTTTCTTCAGCCACAAAAAAAACAAGCATATTAGTCATTCACGCCAGATATATTCGCGTCCACCAACGAGTCAGTATAATAAACTAAGGGCGTTCTCACCTAAGAACTTAACAGACGTGACTAATCAAGTTGATATGGAATCCGAATAGCACGATCGTGTTGTAAAACGACCCCAGTATCCCTATTAAGTTATAAAGCAGTAATAGTTGTTTACGGGCGGCACTCGCTGCGCGTTTACTATATATTACGAGGTTGTCGGCAATAAAAAAGGGGTAAGAAAAAAAATGAATGAAGCAAGAGACGGTAAAATAAAGGCGCCTAAGAATATATACGACTTCCCGAAGGAAATAATAACGCTGTTTGCAATTCATTTGGCTGGATACCTGGTTACCCCCCGTCTTTAGAAACAACGGATTTGGTATTTCGCCTTTTTTTTGCCCCTCTGCCACGATTTTTTTCGGAGGGGCGCGATTTTTCTTACAAACCCTTTGCTTTTCGGTGAAATCAAAACTTAATATTGCCCGTGAAGAATAAGGTGGGAGCTGAATTTTATAAATCTTGCTAATAATAAGCACAGTTATTATTTAGGAATTTCAAAATATTTTCAAAGTAAGAATATTATTTTAGCTTAAAAAATCATTGTGTAAAATGCTAAAATTATTACCAAAATTAAAATACACTATTAATATGTATAAATAAAAATGTGTTGGCTCGTACTGTTATGAATTATGTTACGCAGAGTTACTTGTAAATATTTTCTAATTAAGCAAAATTTTAAAGTTGAAATAGATATGTACTTTATTTATTCAAAATGAATCTTTCTGTTGAAAAAAAAAACGAATATTTTTCTTCAAACGTATATTGTAAAGTTAGGTTACAATCTTTTTACTTTTGTGCGTGACACCGACAAATGGCATGTCGCACAACTGAAATCAAAGCGTAACAAGGAGCCTGCTTGCTTACATTTAAAAACGTAATTGTAACTAACCGGCTTCCCTTTTATTAATTTACTTCATTTATCCGCGTCTCCTGAGACGGCAGAGGAAAAAATCTTGTAAAATATTCATGATACGACGAGTGGGACCTCAATGATTTTTGTTGGCAATTATTCATAGTGAATAAATACTGTAAATGTATCAACTCTTTATATTTTTGTAAGTGATTTAATACAAATACTGTTTATTTTAAATATAATAATGTATTCATTCTGCCATAGATTTATAAAATATTATTTTATGGTTTTCGATGACCATCATTCTTGAACTGTTTATATAAAGACCAGTTATGGTGTTTATGCGATAAGAAAAAAAAATAGAACACATATTTTGTCAAAATATTTTTAACAAATTAGCTTTAAAATTTATTAACTTAAGTGTTTATTGAAAAGGATTAATGCAAATATTAAATTAGACCTGCATTATTGTACGTAAAGTCTGGCTCATTTATCCTTTACGAGCCCTACTAATTTAATATCGTTTCTGAGTGTTTCTGAAATTATGAACTTTCTAAAAGAGAACTACTTCAACAAATGTCAGCGTTTTGTTCTAACAATTAAAAGTAGAATTCTGCTCAAAGTAACTATAGCGTTGAATTCAATCAACTCCTAATATAACATTGGAGGGCTGTCGACATAGAAATGTTTTCAACTGAAAGATGCGATCGAGAAATACGTCTAGTGAATATTTAAGAAGATGCCCCTCGAGAGAGTCTCGAGAGGATCGAAAGAGTCACTTAAAATGCTTGATGAGCAATCGAGTTAGGGACAGAGCTCCTATGAAGCCGCGATTCAAATCAAAGGTTGAGTTTGAGCATTTGATTTGTTATTAAGTAAGCAAGAGAATGTGAGTTTTTTGATGACCTATTAGTTGAATGGTTAGAGTACTCCGTTTACTGCTTTACATCATCACTATCTCTGCCACAGGACATCCACTACATAATGACCTAAACTTCTTTGAATACTGTTACTTACTAATAACAAAAATATTTTTGATTTTAAAGAAAAGTTACATTCGCGTAATTTGTAGTAATTTCTATTTTAATGTCCTATTAAAGATTGCAAGCTTGGATCGCCTTGACATTAAGTGCTTTTCATAAAATATATCAAAATTTCATTTCATTTCGTTTTATTAAAGAAATAACTACATAAATTTCAAAGCACAATACGCAAAAGAGACGAAAGAAATTAATAAAAGTAAAAATGTGAACGATTACCGAAATGAACATCAGTCTAAGTGCCCCTTTTTGAAACGATCAAATAAGCCGACTGCGACTGCCTGTCGGGCAAGTCTCGAGCCGCCTCGCATTCCTTCCCGTCCCGTTGGTCCCAGCCTTTTTTAAATCCCGGTAACAAGCCAATAAATCCGAGCGCATTTTTCTCAACGAAACCTCCGCCCCGGAAAAAAGGCTTAGCCCGATTACATCCAAATTTACTTAACACCTACCCATTAAACCCGTTAATAAGGATATTTAATGTAATTTCCTCATCTGTCGGATATACCGGCCGAATATTATACGCGGCCCATTTTAATTTGATAATTGTCGAAAATTGGGTCTTGTGCAAATTTTGTTAAGCAAATTGAATCTACAATATGATTAATTTTATGTTAGGACAAAGGAGATCGTGGCTTACGAACGGTAGCACGCATTACGTTGATTATACAGATGCGACCGATCATATATTATTACCATAACATGGTAGGTATGTCACCTTCATAGTAATTGGTGTGTGAGGTCTAGTTGGATCTGGTCAGGTGTCAGGCGACACCTAGGTTTCCTAATGTGTACTGTAACTTTTATATAAGTCCATTGTAATGACCCGCTGTAGTTCGTTTTTTAAAAATCCCACAGGAGCCTAAAATTTTTCTATCCTACTTAGGTACTATATGTTAATCCAGGTAATATCTGTCTATCAAATTTCAATAAAATATTTTAAGCTGTTTTTGCTTTATTGAGTACCTAATTGCAATGCAATGCAATTTGGTACATTACATGAGTACCAATTACATGCAAATTTTTGCATTTATATACTAGTCCGCGACTTTGTCCGCGTTGAAACATGAAAAATTTAACACCTTAAAAATATGTACTCGTAAGTGATATAACGCCTGACATCTTTATCGTTATGATGACGGTGGCGCCGCCACATTTGACGACAGTGGCGCCTATTTTTTTATATTTTCAGACGATCCCTCAGAGACCTAACATTTTCCAAGGATAAAAAGTAACCTATATGTTAATCGACGTAATGAACTATCTCTCAATACGTTTAGCCATTTTTGCGTGATTGAGTAACAAACATCCAAACATACAAACTTTCTCATTTATAATGATTAGGATTATTTGATTAGGTCTTCAAATCTAGGGTCAATGGGCACTTACTAGGTAAGCGTGGTCCACCTTCGGCCGCATCTGCACCTTACATCAAGTGAGATCGCGGCCAAGCGCTGCCTTGATTCAATAAAAAAAATAATCTGATTTTATTTGAATGACATCATTAGCAAAAGATTTAATTGCAATGAAACTGGTTGAAATGAATAATTAGGATGACTTCGTTAGTTGAGTAAACATTAGCCAGGTAAACAGAAGTAGTTCGAGATTGGAGCTGCGAGCTGCTGTAGGACTCTTTCAATTAATTAAATATATGGAATGAAACTGAGCAGTCGTACACATCCGCATTCGCTGATTAGCTACATAAAGGGGACCGAGTAGTTACTTACTTAGTAAAGTCGCGATGAGTTCGCCTAGCGTTTTGTCAAAATTACACGTGTAGACATTTGAATAATTTTACGACGTAAAATGCTGGAACATAGTGACAAGCATAAGTAACTTGTGTTTATTAATCGAGTACACTTAGGTAGATCAATACCTGCAAATCCAGTTATAATTAACGGATTTGAATGATTTTTTTTGTTGGGTTTCTAATGGCCTAAAATAAAACGTTTACTCATTAAAAATTGGCGGATATTCTCATGTTTCGCTTGCCTTTTACTGGTTTTAATATGTTTTTTATTAATATATTTCTAATACATAATGTATGACAAAACTTCACACAGTAGTCGTTTTTACAAAAATCCGCGGGAACCGCAGTGAAATATGTGAAATCTTGCAACAAACTATCTATGTGCCAAATTTCATCCAAATTCATTCCAATATTAAGTAACAATTACATCCATACAATATTGTACAATTACATCCATTTTTACGATTTTACGATATGCAAAAAAAAATACTCTTAGTTTCTAAAAGAACTATTAGTTAGAATTCTTTAAGGATATAATATTATTTTATGCTATAATGACTGATAATAAATTTATCCTATAACTAGCTGGCCGTCCCCGGCTTTGCACGTTTTTTTTTTTCTTTATATAGAAACCTTCCTTCTTTAACGTTCTTTCCATTAGTGAAAACTGCATTAAAATCAGTTGCGTAGTTAAATAGATATAAGCATACATACAGAATTACAGAGGGACAGACGGCTGAAAGCGACTTTTTTTAAAAAGATATATTATGGTTCATATAAGCAATAGCAACTTCAATAGAATTTTCCAATGTACAAATTTATGTCTAAGAATCTATTTATATATTTTTATATACGTTCAAGCAGTTACATACACAATAGGGAAAACAATTTCAATTATTTGTACTAAATAATGATAACAACACGTGATAATAATATTTTATAATGTATGTTCATACACTCAACGTCTATGAACCCTTCTACAGATAACATGACATCCATCTGCACACAGACACACCCTCGTTACAATAAAACAGAGATATTGCACATTTCTCTGAAAACCACTTACGTTATTATGATAGGTAGCAACTTCTACCAGTAAATGTAATTAATATTACATGATGCTAATGTATTTTTGTTTGTATAGTTATGTTGTTATCATATTTATTTTTTAATGTAAACAAATATAGTTCTGTAATACCACTAGGTATTTGCCGCAAAATTACTTCACGCATTACGTCAAACTATGCAAAATTATTTTGAAAATAATAATAATACCTGATGTAAACTAACAATAAATATTAATATTATGTATTTATATTTCCATGTGATATATAGATAATGCATATATACATATAGATAAGCCTTAATGAAGCCTGGATTATAACGATTCTGATCTCATGATATGTTTAATAATATTATTATATATAGTACTGCTATTTAAGTATAATAAAATTCAAATTATACGAACCGTAATTGTTATACCTATATTAATTGTATATTATTTTAAAGATGACAAAAAGAATGGTATCCTCAAAGATTTTTATTTAAATCTTTGGGTATCCTGAGTTTCTTTCGGGATTTCTTTTCAGGATCATCATAATCTTGGCTATTTCCCCAAAACCCTGGTAAGAATAGACTGACGTTTGAAGTTTTGAACCTTTTGAAGTCTTTGAAACCTATTTAAATAATAAATGACCTATTTAAATAATAATATCTAAATTTATTATCTCCGAAGTTAAATTATTTAAATGTATACTTAGATACATTTATCACACCTAGATATTAAGATAATTATAGTGATTATACTTAGATCAATCAACTTTCATGTTTCAACCACTTTAGCTACAGCAGATAGTAATAATATCAAAGTAAATAAATTATGGAGCCCACGCAAGTCTTAAGATTGCGGCCCTCACTTTGGCATTCGGGCTCGTATATAATCCCGGTCATTAGTGAAATGTAACCCCGAAGGTATTTACTAATTACATTTCGATAGTATAACCTGTCGACGGTTAGATAGAATTGGTAGGAGTAATTAGGTTGGTTCCCGGTCCGTTTGGCCTACAACGGTCACTCGATTCGGTCAATTGATTAGAAACACGTTCGCTGATGGAGTGCTTGTAAACATGCCCGCGTGCAAACATGTTTTCAGTAGCAGTGGAAATATTTACTATGACAAGCCTAACAGGACACCATGCTTTTCGGGAACGAAACAAAAGCAACATGAAAAATACATATTTTGAAAAGAAAAAAAAAAATATTAAAGAAATATAAATTTTGTTTTTTATTATTAGTATTTTATACACTTTATTAGTCACTGGCAACGTTTGTCGGCAGAAAAGTAGTAGTTCTATTGAACCATTGAATTCAGTGCCTTCTATCTTCCATATAATAAAAAAAAAATTAAAAAGAAATTTATTTTTACTAGCTTTTTTCAAAGACTGTATTGTATGTAAGCCTTTTTTTTAAATAAATTATTGTCTATATATTATTGTGATGTGTAAACAATATTACTGTAAAATTTTATCAAAATTGGTTCATCAAAAGAAAGTAACAAAAGCCCTTTTCTCACAAACTTTCTCACCCGCCCGGCTTTGCACGGAGATGAATTTTTAAAAAACCTTTCAAAGCAGGACCTATTTCTTACGTTATCAAATAAACCTATATATTCCAAATGTCAGCTTTCAAGACCTAGTAATTTTGGCTGTGCTTTGATAGTTAGTAAGGACAAACCGTTTTATAGGTAGGTATAGATGAATAGCAAGATTAATATTTTTAAATTTAGAAATATCAAAATATGAATTCGGTTATCTTAATGGCCAAATAAAATTGTCAACTTAATCTGCCACATGTGGCACGCACTCACTTGATCACCGAAGGCCTCAAAGTAATAAATAACAAATATAAATTATTCAAATTTGTCATCAGATGCCTAGATTAATTATTACTATTCAACCGTCACAACTGGCGCAGAAGGTGCCCGCGATTAACGACACGTCACCAGTAAATATGGCAACACTTATTCTACGATTTATATGGGGGGAGAGTGGGGTAATGGGGACACTCGACAATAAATCTACTCCAAGTGATTTTGTACAAAGCACTCGGGCCGCAGTATAAGCTCGGCTCGGTCAGGAACATCCATTGTGGGCCAACACCCACGGAATCCGATAATGCCTTTGAGATTGTCCCGACTCTCCTTTAACACCTCTCGATACTACCCCTCATGTGAACATTTCTTCTTGTTGAAGACTGTTTGAGATGTGTATTCAATATTTAACTACTGATTAAAATTTTCATTAATAAATACACTCTTTCAAATATTAAAAATCGTGTTAATTCAGATAAAATTTAATATTTGCGATCGGTATTCGAATCTGAAATATCTCCTATTATGGTCAGCATCATTATCATCATCTCAGCCGTAGGACGTTTTTCAACATAATTTTCCAATAGAATCGGTCAGAAGCAGCATGGATCCACTGTCGACCCGCTGCCACTATCAGATCATCATCTCTTGTAAGGTTTTTTTAAATTGCTGCTTTTTAGCCTACTATCCAAAACGTGTAAAATGATGTTTATAAGTTTTGTACTCAATATCAATAGATATATGAGCAAAGGAAATTTTAATATCTGATCAGTGTAGCACTGCGTCGCATGTGCGACCCGGCCTCGGATAAACTTAATCTATAAATCAAGAAGTGAAACTATTTCGTAATTAGATCGCATTTAGGATGGGCCCCAACACCTTCCATTGGCTCCTTGAGAAAGCCTCCCAAAGGGTCTAAAGGTAAAGGCTTCTCAAGTACCTCTTTAAACTGCTAATATCCATGGTAAATGGATCTCTAATATTTTGTCCATAGTCGTTAATGGTGAAATTGTTCCTTATTATGTTGCGTTTGCACAACAAATTTATTGATTTTAGGGACGTTAATTTAATCAAGAGGATATTTTTAATTTAATTATATTATTATTAATGTTTTAGTGTAGTTGAAATTTATTCAATTACCATTTGATTCAATTACCTGTAACGTACAAACAAACAATGTAATTTTATTCTAAACCATACTGATTACTCAAAAAAACACCAGACCCAGTCATTAGTAAATAAATGTGAAAGAAGAGAAACATTGAAATAGAAAATAAAAAGCCTCTTAACAAAGCAGCATTCTTTCATCTAGTGAAAATGCTTTTGATGTCAGCATACTTATTGTTTAATAAGTTGATCCTATTACAATGTCCAGGTAACGCGTCACAATGGAGTCGCGGGGTCGCTAACAAGATTATAACTTTTATTTCGCAAATTAATAAAATATGTAGCAAGCCGTACGTATGTTCTATTGTGTCCCAGCTTAATATCTGGGAATTAATATTTAAAACATACCATTGTATTCCATTCAAAGCTTTTGTTTGCTTTTGGTGTGAATATTTTTTCGTTTCTTGTTCTTAAGTTTTTTGTTATTGAAAGAGTGTTTATCGTCAACTATATTTACTTGGTAGACATCAATTTAATTTTTATTTATTACATTGCAGACCTCTGATGTCAATTCTGTGACTGAAGAATGGTTTAAAATTGACCATTTATGGTACAGAAATTAATTCTAGGTGCGATGTTTGAAATTGATAGTAGGTATAGTCATATTACAGCTTAATTAGTTTCATAAAATATAACCGATATTATTAAACGATGAATTTCCGTCCATTTATTATACGTATGTAAGTAATATAACACTTGTCCAACATTCTCTAATACTTTCCCCTTCGCAATAGTGACGCACGTTGTCACTCATTAGCTCTCTACTTTATGGTTTATACTTTAGCAGTGTGATGATATGAAATAGTTACAGTATACAGTATGCTAGAGTATTGTTTTTAATATTATATATTCTAAACAGGTGAATTAAATAATGTTATTTTAATTTTCTTTTGTAGAATATTAGAAAACATTTTTGTTATTATTGAAACTATATATGATGAAATGTAAATATTTGGAATATTTGATGCCTTTAAAAGATTAAAACTTCGTTCAGCTCTTAACAACTATTTACTTTAATTGAAAAAACTCCGATAGCGCTCGAGTGGGTTGGGGTTTTGAAGTATTTACTTCAGAAATTTGTTACAATCTTCATCAAATTTTATTTGCATTTTCTCTGTAAAATTAATTTTGTCACTAAAGAAATTTATATTTAACACAACTAATTGTTATTTAAATTTTTAAAAAAAACGAAATAACAGCACATGAAATAATCAACGCCCTGTTTGTCTGTCCACACGACAAATATTCCTTACCAAATACCGTGACAAAATACCTACTTGTGACTCGTCAGAATTTATGAAGATCCGCCGAAATGATCCTTCGTAAAGCCGCACTTTGGACTGCCCTTACTTTATTATTAGATACATTACAATAGATTAGTAGGCATCAGTCTGTAGGCAGATGACGAAGGAAGAAATATACATATATACGAGTATATGTGTACAGTATTTTTCTTTCATTATTTTCTATAATATTATGCATTTTTCATGCAAAAAACATTTGAGGCATAAAGCTATATGGAATTACATAGTTTATTTTTAAAATAAAAAAAAGTTCAGAATAATAAATGAAAAAGATGTTCAAAGTACATGGTCCATGGGCTGAGACAGTAATTACTTAGCATGTAATTAACACACATCTCCATATTTTCTCATTATTAAAAAAAACAGTTGATTAAAAGGGTATTCTATCAGTAGAATAAAATAAAAACATTGGGATAAATGAAATGAAATGTACTAATGTAACAGATAATTTAGAGCCAAAATATAGGAGCTTCTTAATCAAGGGGACAATACGACAAGGATTTGCTGTTGAGAAGCTAATATTTTTTAATAAGCCTTTGAGTAATAAACCAAAAACGGCGAATAACGCAGAGAATCTTATTTTTCATACATCAAAATATATTATGTTACACTTTGGGTTAAATAAAAAATATACGTTCGACCACAAGTTCTAATAACTTCTAACGGATAACGGATAGCTCTAAAGCTACAGTACGTAGGAGTAGAAGCTTGTAAATCATGTAGAGCGGATTTCCTATTGAGATGATGATATTTTTAATGACCTTTGAATATTAATAACGGCGAATATCACAGAGTATCTTATTTTTCCCACAGAAATAAATTTAGTTACTTAATATCTGAATAAGTTCTTCTTAAATCAGTCAATGATTCCGTTAAGTGATTAATGAACACGACTCATCAGTATTATTAAGCCCCCTTCACAAGTCTTGAAGGTAATGAGCGTGTTGAGTATAGGGATGAGGTATTGGACGCGACAGCTTGGGGGATACAATCATGAGATTATATTTGTTACAGTTCTTAATGATAAGCCTTATTGTGTATTTTACCTGAACTGCTACACATTCTCTTATGTAATGTTAAGTTTCCTTCTTTGGATTTAGAGTTAATTATAAGTAAAATTATATTTATTTACACAGAAATAAATAGTTCTTTGTCAAAAATTCTTCATTGGCACTAGTAGTTTTTTTTTGCATCTTGTTGAATATTAAACTTCAACCAATATGGAATTTATTAGGGAAATAATTTCCGTGTTCAGCATTGAAAATCCACGACATGATCTATGGATATGCTAAGTTTCATCTACATCCATTTATCGGATATCTGATTTCTTGATGATCAATTGATTGAGTGTTAGAGTAAGTTAAGTGTGATTGATTAAAAAACGTCCAAAATTATTCACCTTTGTAATACTATTACTATAATTTCATTAATATCATAAACTATTATTTTATTTAAGATGATTTTATTATATTATTAAAGATGGGTTTGCCATTGGCCAGCATCTAGCCGTGTAGTAAAGGCAAGGCCGATGATGGGGCGAGCTCACCTAATAGATATTCACTATATACTCAAACTTTGAAAATATTTGCGATGAAATCGGAAACACATACAGGGGGTTGTCAGTGCGCATTACAATGACAATTACACAATTAACTGATTAATCTTATATTTAATTTTGTAATACCTCAACGTGTAAAGATGAGTTAGTTTAATATTTTATGCTAATTGTATGGTTTTCTCACATGAACCGAGTTTGTGGGCAAAAAAATATTACTTGGGCCTATAGAATAAAATTAAACTCAAAATGTACATTCTGTGGAAACATTTGGTAAGCATTTCCAACCCAAACAAGAACATAACATTCTTATCTCCATAGCTACGGACACATTAGGGTCTGCCAGAAGAAGTTACTGTACCACGAATGACCCCTAATGACCGAGGCTGGACACAATAACGTACGAGTGTCGCGAGACTCGAGCAAATGTACGACTGATTTCCTTGCTCCTCCCAGGAGACCGAGTTGGATGGAATCCGACCGTAATATAAGGAGTTATGATGAGTTGCGGCCTCTTTTTTTCCTCCAAACTTAGCAATTTTGTATTGAAGTTCTAATGTGCATGAAAATAAACTTTTAGCTTTAATAAAAATTAATTTGTCTCAGAATGTAAGTCTTTAGAACCTTGAATTCCTAAAACATACTTACTGCTGCTGTGTAGGCGTACAAATAAATATGTATTGAATTGAAACAATTAAAAGTAAAATAATACAAGGAAATGAAACAAACAAATCACAAACCAATAAAACGTAAATTAAAGAAATTTTAAAACTGTCAAATGATTTTAATCTTGACATTCATATAAAAACATGAATATAAATTAAATAGTATTTAGGCATTTATCGTCTTATTATATGAATAGAAAAAACACAGACATTAGGTATACTTTGTCATCAAAATATTCATTCACTGAACTTAACTGTATCAAGTCGTCAAAAAGTATTATATGCTTACCTCAGATATATATTATTTCGATGGCTTACCTCAATGATTTAATATATATATATGCTCTGTAATATTTTGTATTTTAAAAAAAATACGACACAAGGTCGTCTGATATTCAATTATTATAAATTAAATTAATGGACGTATAAGCTAATTAATCTGTTAATAAAATATTATTCACATAAAGTGTAAACAAATACATATAATATAATATATATCTACAAATAAAGTAAAATATAATTATTTAGTAACTGGTTAGTTAGTATTCAGTACATTACGCTACGGAGGTCATGATCTCGAAGTTAGATAAATGTTAATTAGTGAACAATGTACCTGGTCAGAGCACATCCTATTAGCAAACGAACCCTTGCCCACCTAGAATTATGATTGCGTCGAATCGGCAAGATAACGCTGCGTATTTACTTTGATTCTCGTCGTTAAAAGTTTAGGGGGTGAACGAGGGCCGTCGTTAGGCCTCCTAATGGCCACCATTTGTCTTGTCCGGCCTCTAGTTGTGCCCCGCTAATGAAATTATTGCCGCAACTATACTAAGGTTATAAATACCCGAAGGCCCGAGCGGACGCCACCTTGTTTCGCACTAATGGACCGGTCAAACTGTAAACTGTTTTATCAATGAAATTACAATTAGTAGGGGGATAAAAATATACACAGGGTCGGAAGTTACATTTGGCCTTTTGTTGCTAGCAGGATATGGAAATTATAGTGTTTTGAGTGTTTTGTATGGCGTAGTGGGGCGAACGCTCTGCTACTCGCATTACGTACTTAGCATGTTCAACCACTGATCGGCCAAAATTTTAATTTAAACATAAAAAATCGTAGTGGGCGGTATATAAAAATAAACACTTAATTTGAATTTTATTGTCATGACGAAATAATAGTTTGTTTTAAATTAAAATTCAAAAATTATATTTTACACTACTCAGTGCCCGCGACTTGGCGACAGGAGCGCCTAATTTTCATATTTTTAGACCATCCCTTGGGAACCTAACATTTTTGAAGGAATTAAAGTATTCTAGATATGTCAATCCAGGTATTACCACCTGTGTCCCATTTTAATCCAAATCCGTTGAGCTGTTTTTGCGTGAAAGAGTAACAAACATACACCCATCCTCACAAACTTTCGCATTTATAATAGATAAGAAAACTAAGCTGTCAAGAACCAGATGTGTTTAGATGAGTAATAATGAGAACTTCTTCTGATAGCGAGGAAATTCAGCGGCTTTTATGAGAAGAGTATCACAATTTTTGAAACGTATGAAGACCTGATAATTCCCAGTGAGATAATGTGTGGCCTAAGCCCTTACCTACTGATCTTATGCCCAGATTTGTAATGCATATTAAATATTATATAATCAGGCTGATACAGATAATATACTTAGTTTCGTATGTTTATTCACCTAGCAGATTGTGTCCGCTTTTACCGAATGTTGGCCAAGTTTATGAGTATAAACTTTGGTTATATGAACACAATAAAATGTGGTATTCTCCTCAGTGATCCGCGGAATGTGTCGGCCAAGAATGCCAGCTGCCTCGGACAATCAAAACTTTGTGGGACTGGAATTTTCTGCTTAGCGTCCGGCGTATTGCTTCAGACAGCTCTCTCTCCGGAGCGGCTTGTACAATGACATCTCGCACATGTGTTACAAATTTTGTATCAAATTTTTTCATATTATTGTAAATATGCAAAACCGAGAAAAGTATATGATAATAAATTAATAAAAAAAGTATCTGCAAATATTCCTTTTAATGTTCAAAATCAAAATCACATTCTATGAAAACAAAATGGAAAATGGTCTCATTTGTAACATATAACAAATCTGTGCGTCAATTTATTTAATTAAACTATGATTAATGCGTTTTTTTAAGTCACTAAATACTCTTAGTATTATATAGTTACTGATGTATTTTTCCTGATTTTTAACAAATTGTAAATCTTATTTATTTCTAATTTAAAACCAGTTAAAATACTAGTAATATAGCTTTAAAGTTCAGTAGATCCACGTGGCCAAGCGGCCACATCAAATAGCCAATGTAAACAAACTCGCTTCACCACAAAAAGGGGTTCACAGAAAATTTATCGACGCTTTTATTGTTCCCTTTCATTTTAGTGAAAAATACTCATCTCCGTGAATACCCTAATCTTTCTACATCAAACAGAGAATCCAAACCTTGATATTACACGCGTCATTTGAACAGTTTCAAAGACATTCTTTGGCGGGGAAAAAATTAAAATAACAAAGCGAACAATGGCTTATACTCGTAGAGGTAAGCGCGCGACTGATTTGCGATAAGCACAGTACATATATTACTAACCAAAGACGTTAGACAAATTAAAAATTCTTTATAAATACTTAACATGTAAAAATATTTATATTGAATGTTTTTCTAACAATTTACAAGATTTATTATTAAAAGAAACAATGCTTTTGACGTTTTATAGTTATATATGTATATAAAGAGTTATTAAAGTAATAATTATGTCAGTTCTAATATTTTAAGTCTATAAAAAAAAGCATCTAATATTTTAAGAATTTCTGTATAGTCAAAAAAGATACTTGTATAAATATAGCACAGCAATAATAGATACGAAAACTCTATATAAAACTATTGATACAAACAAATTATACCCGTAATATAGTAATAAAGTTAAATTGTTGGAGTAGGTACACAGTAGAAAATGTTCGTATTGGGATCGCAGCGACACATGATGGATCAGACGGCAGCCGACGCTTTGTGCCCATTTCCGAACGGTTACCTTCGAATAAGTTCCCTCGAGCACTCGCAGATTTTAAACGCATTCCACCATTTCGTGGGCCATTAGTCGAGGTGAAAGAGGCGGTGATTATGATTGATCGCGTTTCCGCACACAATGCGGTTGCTTGACTTGTTGAATGGAACCCCTCACGTGTGCACTTGGCTTATTTGTTATCAACTCAAATCCGATTACTTTATGGAAACTTGGTTTTGCCAATTTTCTTGGCTGCAACGAAAGTTTTATTATTAACTTATTATATGTTATTAAGAAATTTAAGATAATTAAATTGATTATCTTAAATTTCTTAATGACATATAATAAGTTTGGCGCTGATACTAAAAAAACAGTGGCACTCCGGGAGTGCCGACAGAAGTGAAAACTTGAAGAATTACGTGTGTATTTTTTGAATCGACAGGAAAGTTCATACTTATATACAGAGGTGTCGGTTACGGTAACAGTGTCGCTAGTTCAATGGTTTTTTCCATCTCAAAAACTGCCAACATGCATGTCTATCTTTACGTACATACACAATATATGTACATACTTATATACAGAGGTGTCGTTTGCGATAACAGTGTCGCGAGTTCAATGGTTTTTTCCCATCTCAAAAATGCCCAACGCGTCTAAAGAAGTTTTCACTTCAAAAACATTAACTTTAAAGTTGTTGAATCAGCAGTCACAGACACAGCACTGCCAGGGGCATTCTGAATATCACGAAGTATAATAAAAGCACATAAGCTGCTTTTAATATTTCAGTGTGCAAGTGAAATTTTATTATTATGTGCCCTTTATTTTTTTAATTGGCACTCAGACATGTCCTATCGACAATAGTGACTGTCTTATACGAGTTAAAAGATACAGCTATTAATATAATCTAGTTAACGATCCCACAAAGAAAAGTAGGTCTATAAGCTCCCTAATATCGTTGAACAAATAAGAAACAAATCTTTCGCATTGTAGTGCAACCAAAATTCTTTAATAGAAGGAATATCTGCTACAGAAGTGTGCCAGAGCTTGGTTTTAAAACTATCCTCGCTGTATCTGCATAAGAAAATCTCACGAATCTGTTTCCCAGCGTAGACTATTTAACTGAGAATAGCATCATCATCATTTGGCAAAGTATTTTTTTTTTCTCCTGTTCAGCAGGAAATTTTTAATATTAAACCACATAGAAATTACGTTTTGTACTACGTATTATTTCTATTGGTAATTACATATTTTCAGCGATAAATGTTAACATACTAAGGAAGATCATTTAGTATTACATATAGGAGAAAGAAATGGACCCAGAAAAAAGCCCTGCGGCATCTAATATTTAAAAGAGATCTTTATTCTAATCCTTATTATCGATAAGGAAATTACCTTCTCAAGTAAGTATTTGTATTAGTTCCATAATAATTTCATAAGCAATTAAATATTAATGTTAAATGTCTCAAAAGACAGAAACTGAGTTCTACATAATACCACGATAAATAACAATATCATCCAAAACTTCTACACAACATACTAGAAAACATTAAATATGCGCTTCTATTCTCAGATGAATGCATCTATTGTTAGTTCCAGAGTTATAATAGTGCAGCGGGATAGCCACCGCATTCGAAGCAAATCGAGAATGAACGTAGATTAACTATTGAGAACTTGGCTTCAAGATGTTAATATTGAAATGTTTGCCCCGATTCAGTTATTTAATAGTGTACCTACATATGTTTCTGACTGAAATTGATTGCGTTTGTTGATATGAAGTTTGAAATGCCATGTAAATCTATATTAGTTTTTCCGGAGTTAATGTGGTTTAAATTACAATTAAAAGAAAAACATGATTACAATACAATGTTCAATATCAATTCAGATGTTCAATATATATATTTTTTAAAAGTATATATATAGGGTATGTTTATGACAGTTACGGAAATATCTTGTCTCTTGAAGAAGGCATATATTACAGCCGTAGTTAAAACTAGTATACGATAAGGCTAAGAACATTAAATCTTACATCTTAAGTACTTATACTGTTGTGTTTCGGTGAGTGACCATTTCCCTATCCCTTCCTAATCCCTTATCCTTAATCCTTATCCTACCATGGTCTGTAGCGCACTTGCAGCACCTGCGGTGTTGCTTGTGTTATAGGTGACGGTAGCCATCTACCATCAAGTGAACTGTCAGCCTGACTTTAACACATAAGAAAAATAACTATGTGGTATACAAAATATAAAAAGTGGAAAGAAAATGTAGCTATTTGTATTGTAATTCAGGGTGACGGAAGCAATTATTTTTTATCGATACGCACGAGCGGTGCGGGGTGAAGTCGGGCGAAAGGGGACGGGACGGGGTGACATAGAACAAGTACAACAACGGGACACCGACGACTGACGACGCATTGCACCCACGGGACTGCGCCTCTGATAGTACTGAGACAAAAAGAAGGCCCCAACAAAAGGGGAAATCGCGAAAATGTTGGCTAAAACTATAGATAAGAGTAAGTAGTATAAAGTAAATATTTTTGCAATTTGAGATCTGCGAATGAACATTGTATTGTGTAATCTTTGACTTGTTAGTGGCTTTTTATTGCAAACACCCCAACCACACATCCAATGGGATCGTCAAAGCTTTTTCGACGATGCATATCGACGCTGGATCCAGTCTAGCGTCGACCCTCGACCTTCGCCGTTCCACGCTGCCTTTGCCGGTCCATGGTCTTTACTCGAGAATCTTAAGGCTCCATCCACAGTAAGGCTCTTCGTACTACTTGTCCTATCCATTGCCACTTCAACTTACTAATCCACTTGGTTATGTCGGTGACTTATCATTTCAACGGGTATCCTCATTCCTGATTTGAGCCCGCAGAGTACTTAACGTCAAGCGTAGCCCTTTCCATAGCTCGTTGAAGGACGTTGACCATTCTTACGAGGCTGATAGAGTTGTCAGTAATTGAAAAAACTTTTTTTAAGGTCGGTAGAGAGGTTGACGTCCTTTTGTCGCCTATAACATAACAAATTTTAAATTATATCTTAAATTTTGAAATTCCATAACATGCTATTAAAAATGATTTTTGAAGTGAAAACTTCTTTAGGCGCGTGGGGCATTTTTGAGATGGGAAAATACCATTGAACTCGCGACACTGTCATGTAATGTACTTTTGTGAAGCTTAGTTTTCGCTTCCAACGACTGACATGTTCTTTTTTTTTCATGGACGTTCAAATACAGAGAGAATCTTTCAATAAATTTTAATAAAAAATACACCTTTTTTGTCTGGTCTATTTTACTTAGTCTAACTTAGTCATTATTGGACATATTCTCGCAAACTTTTCACAACTTATTTTTAGACAGGATATCGCTATAAGCGAAGTAATTTACCGACATATTTTTTACGGGAGCCTAATTTCTCCAAAAAAATATGAACCGTTTAACAAACTTTAACTGTACATAAAATTTTATTGACCCCCTTATATGAAATAGTGAGACAATCCCGGCGCGGATCCAGCGAGTTTCTCGAGTCATTAGACGCATTTTTATTGCCCAATGACAATAAACATGTCGTAAGCTATCGACTGAAAACATTCATAGAAATAGATCCCCTACCTCATTCGATTATTACTACTATCGATTATTGCCGTTTTGTTTATTCGTTACGACTCGATTATTTACTTTAATAGCTATAGATAATGGTTTATTCGAGACATCTCAAAGTTAATAAAGGTTCGCGAAGCGGCGTCCCATTTTCAAATAAAGTTCGCAACAAGGCCGCGTATTATTTATTGGTTACAATTTTGCTTACAGTCGAATATATTGCTGTACATTTTTCCGTGGCGAGGCTTTGCTCGTGAAATTCCTAATTTCTAATGGCCCATTTGCCACTTTGTCAATTGCGTCGATAAATCTGAGCGCGTAGCTCCGGCGCCGCGCCGGTGAGTTACGGCCGCGTCTTGGACTAAATGTCACGATATTCTTTTGTTTTGTCGAGGGTTTCGACAAACTCACCTCGATTTCAGTGACGTTTGACAATTTGTTTTTGTTATCTTGCTACTTATTGTTATTAGTTATTATATTTCATTGGGTCTCTGTAAAATTAGACGACGATCAATCGTTGCACTAATAATGTACTTAAAAGAGTACCTGCACAGAGAAGCCATGTCACCAGCGACCACCTTCTTAGAAAGCACTGAGAAATAAAAGCACATGTGCTTTTCTGTTTCACCACGTGAGCAAGAGCCCATTCACATAACGACACTTTCTCTAAAGACCATTCTATTATTATATCTAGGCTAGGTAGCCATCGACCCCCCTTTCTTAGCTTATTTTAAAAACAATATTTTTAAAAGCTTACTTTCTAAAAATTATTGAAATGAAATTTCTTTAGGCACATTGGGCATTTTTGAGATGAGAAAAAAACATCGATGCGAAAAAACATTGAAATCGCGACAATGTTCGTTGACTCTGTTGACAATTATAAAAAAACATTTCAAATAAAAATAGAAAACGGCTAGTGATATTCCAAAAAGGTCGTCAACATTTTCACATGTCACATGTCACAATAAAATATTTCCTGACGATTCAAAAAAATAAACACGTAATTGTTCAAGTTTTCACTTCTATGCCACTGTTTTTTTTTATAAAATTTACTTTTTTTAAAAATTTATTAAAGAAATATAAAATATAACATTTTCAAATTTTGAAAATAATTCTAATTCTAGTACACAAATAATAAGTTTGTATTATGCTTTCCCTGCTAAGCTAAGATTAAACAAAAAACCTAATTTCTTATTTTAAAAGAAAGAAAAGAAAATAATATAGGGTAAATTTTATACGAAGTAAATTGTTGGCTATCCGTCTAGGCTGGTAGGGAAGGGAGCCGGTCCTGCAACATTGTGGCCACCTCAAGGGAAACTAACTTACTCCAGACTTCTCATTTATTCATCAACCGACACCGACGCCTCGTGTTGACTGATTGATGTGGTTTTTAACTTGTCAAAGTTTATTCACCGACCCCTGTACTCAATGTCGTAAATAGATATCCACCCGTATCTATAATTTAATTATTTAGGACCTTATTGCTTTTCCACAGAAGACGATTCTTTCTTATCTATAATTGGGTCAATTGTCATTACAAGACATCCAAAATGATTCTTCGCAATTAACGAGGTGAAGAAATTTCTATGAAAATTCATATAATTGTTACGTTTCCATAAAAAGTTCACAAAAGTTTCTATGTACTTTATGTCCTATGGTTATGTTTTTTATTATTTTAAGAGATACCTCACTATGGATAACATATTTAGATCTATATATTTGGATAAGTAACAATTTATAGGTATTTTTAAAGTTTATTACCTAATTCACAATAAAGGTTCAACAGTAGATATAAATACGCTCCAACATATTCAGACTGTTTGTTACGAGTATTGGGTTAAAATATTAAAAAGTTATTTAATTAAAATGTAACGGTATCAAAAATATCTATAGAATTTCATTGGTTTCTAAAATTAACGAATGGATTAACGTTCAATGGTTAAAAGCAAAGTTGAGAATTCAATTTCTATTTTTGAATTTCATTTATACTAAACTTCGATGTTCGTATGAAACTGGCTACCAATAAATACACGGCTTTGAACGTTTTCTGACGTAGTGTAAATTCGTTTCGTTGTTATTTGCAATACTCTTCCTCTAATTTTGAAGTTTTCATTGCCATTTTTTTAAAATGTGTTTACCAGCATACGGCTTATTCATCTGACAGATGAACGACAAAAAAACAATATGCGTATTATTTTTTATATAAAAATCGATATGTGTATATATGTATATTATGTTCCCTATGAACTAAACCGCTCTACTGACTACTGTGAAATTTTACATACAGGTTGTCAGAGTTTCAGTAAAGGACATACCTTCTGCGCGGACGAAGTCGTGGGCAAAAGCATGACAATAGGGCGATCATAGAACATTTATAAACGTTTCTATGATCGTTATAGTTATATGACGAGACTAAGTAGGTACAGTACTGTGGTGATTAGTTCCTAAGCATTATATTACTAGTTTATATATTATATAAACACTAAAAAAAAAACCTAACATAAAAAAATGTAATACAAATACATGTTTTCATCTAAATAATAACAAAAAAAAATTAAGTGTCAACGAATAATTATCAACAATATAATAAGTTATAATAATACCTATATGTCCCCTGTAAATTATTATGTAAGCGTATGTTCTAAAAGGGATATATTTTAAAGGAGAGCTAGTCGAGAACAATTTCTGATTCTAATTTCAGTGTTCAAGTTTTCACACACATCAAGAGCTATACGTTAGTTGGATTTGTGGATGTGCTAGTTGTCTTTATTCCTTGAATTTTGGATGCAGCCGACGTCAGAGTTACTCGGCGGTTTTCAGGTGGACAGACTACGTAACTACATTAAAATTACAAACTTTGTTCACGGGCTAAGCGTAATTTTAATTATAAACCTTACTAGTCCAGCACAGATTTGGATCTATATTGTCCGATAGTATGGGTAAGTCCACCAGGATTCCCCTTAGGTATTTATCACAAGTGTTATTTTTATATTATAAAAAAAAAAACATATCTCGGTGAGCAGGAGCAGGAGCAGGAACAAATAACAATTAAAAAAAATATGTGAGCAAAATTAATGTTAGACCTCATAAAATATTTTCTGAAAAATACCATTTTGATAATTTTAATACCTATTTCCTATGTAAAGGTCGACAAGCAGGCTGAAGGTATATTTGTGTGGGCGAACGCCCTAGATCGCCACAACGTCACGCTCCTGAGAAGATCTCAGCATGTGATGGCGACCAGGGTGATACGCGGATACCGCACCATATCGTGCGATGCCGCGTGCGTTATGGCGGGTACCCCCCCGTGGGACCTGGAGGCCGAAGTCCTGTCCTCGGTAGAGTCGAGCGGCAGCTCACACTCGGAGCGTTGCTGGTCCCCTGCCGGAGGAAGTGCGCCGCACGGCGCAACGAGTCGCACTGGCGCGGTGGGCCGAGAGGCTCGCCGAGCCTACCGCCGGCGCTCACACCATCCGGGCCATCGCCCCAGTTCTGGAGCAATGGTGCAAACGCAGGAAGGGTGTGATCACATTCAGGCTTGCACAGATTCTGTCGGGGCATGGCTGCTTCGGCAGATATCTGTGCAACGTTGCAAAACGAGAGGAGACACCCTCCTGCCACCACTGCGGTGGCCCGGAGGACACAGCGCAACACACGCTGGCAGAATGCCCGGCATGGGACCGGCAACAGGGATACCTAACGCCCGTTGTAGGAGGAGACCTTTCACTGCCGGCCGTGGTTCTGTCCATGGTCGGCAGCAAAGAGGCTTGGCAGGCCGTGATCTCCTTCAGCGAGAGGAGAGCAGCGGCGGAGCGGGCGAGGGAGAATGCCTAGCGCTATCCGTCGCTAGCGACATCCGTCGCAAACGATCCGGGAGGCGGAGGAGGCTGCACGGCCGACTCCAAGCGCCCCCGTGATCGGCCGGAGGGTGAGCGGATATGGGGATCCGCTCACCTACTAACCCGGCTCCGGTGAAAGACGTGTCCGTGTTCCGGCACGTCTTCCCAAACACCTAGCCATCCGGGGAGGAGGGAGTCTACCGCCCTTCTCCTACCGATGAACTTCAGAAGGCGCCCTTTGGGCTATTGCAGACGGGAGAGCAGGACGATATGCTCGCGCTGACACCTCTCTCCCGTCCCACGCGTGCGTGGAAAAGGAACACCGCGGGGTTTTGGTGGGTAGAAATCCCACATATCCTGCCAGCGCCCCATTGCTGGCAGTCGAATCAGGGTCGCTGATTTCCCCGCGCCAAAAAAAAAAAAAAATTTGATGGTAGTTGGCTACCGTCACCTTTTAACACAAGCAATGCCATAGTTGGTGCTGCAAGTTGGGTGCCGATTTTTGTAGGATGACAGATATTTCATTAGGAGGGGATACTTAGCATCCCTTACTCACTCACCGAAAAATAAACACAGTATGTTATTGTAAAAGAGTGGTTACTGTTGCCAGAAGGGTTGCCCAATTTATAACTGTAGGGTACCCCTGCCAGTAAAGGTAGGGATTTGTTAAAGATTTAAAGCTGTTGTTTCCTGATTGGATTCTCGCGGTATAAACACATCTTATCTAAAGTCTAAGTGCATTTAAAATTACACTAATGACATAAGTACATTTAGTGTAGCTACTATTGAATTTAACCAAAATATGATAGTTTTTAGTCCACTGTATATAGACTTAGAGCTTCATAAAATTTAATTAAGGGGAGTCATCAGTCACCAGACGGACCGGGTCGCGTCACTGCTTTTGCAAGATAACATGGGGTCAGACATTGCACTAACTACCCACCAGTGATGAATGTACCCTAAACACGCCTCAAATATGCCACTGTTGTCAGCACCTAACGAAATATTTGAATAACCGAAACAATTAAATGGAAAGGCACAAGAAAATTAGAGAATTATGTCAAACTAAAGTTTCTCTTAAGGAAATCGATTTCTCTTCAATTTAGGTTAAAGTTATGCGGCATATTATTCATTAGTTTGTTTTAATACTCTCCCTGACGGACGGTCCGAATGCAAACAAACAACGAATTATTAATCATTCACAGTCTTCTGCTATCGAATAGTGGTGTCGTAATTAAGTAGTGGTTCATATAATTTTGACTATCTCTAATTAAGGTGTGGTTGCCTCTTTGACCGATGGTCATCCGTAATGGACGAGCAACAAGGGTAAGAACCCTGAATCAGTGTGAATAATTCAACTCAATTTTAATACAGACAAGAACAAGCGCTCAATGTGCTTAATAGCTTTTAATGACGTTTCTAATTTTTTTTCTCCAACTATTAAAGCCTGCACAGGGTCCGAAGTTATTGTTTCAGTGTTTACATTTTTTAAAGATAAAATCCAAATAAAAAATTAACGTTATCTGACCTGATGGTCAAGCATTGGTATGATAGCTCCTTGTGAGACAAAATAGCATCCTTGATATGGTTTTGTTTTACGAGTCCTTTTTTACTCTATTTAAAAACATGATATGAAAGAAGGTCTTTGAAATTGATCTAGTAAATAATATTGTAATATTTGTGACACGTGCATTTTGTAACAGTGTTACAATCTTAACTATTGTCTAAGTAAATATACAATTTCCCCGAATCAAACGCTCCACGCCGTAACTCCGCCGTATATATTGAAATGCTAAAATGTCCACACAAAGGCTACGAGCTCGTTACACGAAACAGCATTCACCTTCTCACTCCTCATTAAAATTTGTACGACAGCTTCTAAATTCTACTCTTTTCTCCGCACCTCCATTTCAATATACAGGAAAAAGTGGAAGAGCGCTGTACACGGAGTACCAAGCCGGGCTAGCAAAACTTTTGCCCCCCCCCCCCCCCATCCTGACGTAGGGGGGCAAAAAGTGTTGCCGACGGGTGAGCGCTTCTACTTATACCTATGTTGGGGAAAAGTTTTCCGTGTTGTGGGTAGAGGGTGGAGGGAGGGAGGAGGGTTGACGCATGCGCGCCTTTAAACCCGCAGAGCTGACGTGACAGTCCCGTTTAGGACTTCGCCCATGACGCAAGGGTACTACACGTTTAGATCTCTGAGAACTGCACAGTTGGCGATGAATGTTACGTAATTTACAGGAATAATTTAAGCTCCTGTTAAATCCTCAAAATTTTATAACTAAAAATGATTATACATTTTATCCACTATACATATATATTTATGTTAAAATTGTCATTTACAGAGACTGATCAATATGATTTATTCACAAATCCAAGCGTTAGAATTGTGAGGTTAGATTAGCATGTTGTTTTAGGCAAGAGATTATATTTTGATCTTCATAGTTTTCTCTAAGCGGTCCAATATTATCAAAATATGAATAGTTTATTTCAAAACAATAGTTTTCCAAATATTAGCACTACATTGTTTTTATACTTAGATAATAAAATGTTTCAAAAATTTATTAAAAGAAGTAACCGTCATTAAAACGAATATGACGTAGTAGTGACGTCACAGCACATATATTTATTGTTCTGCAAACGTCACAACTGCCTGTGAACTTGAACGCGACTCTCGCGCAACTTTCCGACGGGATTTGTTGCCACTTGTTGTTGCTCCGTTTGTTACCAAACTAAATTTGAGTTGCTAAACTAAACTTGTGGATATTTAAAGAGAACTTTTTCTCGGAGTCAATGGCCGCTTCGAGCGTCACCCAGTTTCAGAGTACCTACGGAGTTATGGCAGTTGTTCGCAAACTACTTGGACCAACCAACGGGCAGAGGGCTGCACTTGGAAGGTCATGGCGCTAATTCGACCTTGCCTACAACTTCTGTACGGTCCGTGTTTGGTACTAGTTCATAGTTGGTAATTGGTGCCATTGTCGGGTTATACGGTCAAATACTATTTTAACTTTGAAATTTAATATTTTGTTAATACATTTTTATTATGCGCTCGTCTTAATGTATTCGCCTAATTTGATCATGTATACGTATAAAATGATATCCAATGCGAAATTTAATTTAACAGTTAATAATTTAAAAATGTTTTCTGTCAACATAAGTAAACTGTCTAATATAGCAATCAGTATATTAATAAAGTTTGTCAATTATTAAAATTTATATTGTTTTTTTAGAGACATTCCGCTAACTAAATATTTGCTTCGGTTTTGCATCGACAAACAAGCAAAGCTGTATAAATTAAATTCCCAAGATTATAATTGTATGAATCTGAAATTTCTTTTTATTTATTTCTTTTTTGACATGCTTGCTTTTTAAACTCTCAGCTAATTATAAATGTAAATATAACTATAAAATATTTCGTATATATAAATATCTAAATGAAAGTATAATCTCCATCACAACTATAGTTTAGACCTTTCAAACTGTAGACGCGGATAGTAAATAAAATGTATATTTAATAGTTGATATTTTAAAAAAACTCACAGGGATTTAAAACTATTGCTTTAAAGTTAGGAATCATAATTTGTAATCGACACATGATATAGAAGTGACTCCGATGTGCTATATCGATCTGGACACGAGGCTGCATTGGAAGTTTCGGTACACGTCTCAGTGTCTAAGAAGAACGATAATAATACTGAGCTACTCGTATCACTTCTATCTGTAACGGTTTTTTTTGCTAAACAACTGCAAAGATTTAGATGCATCCTAGCGATGCATACTCCTCTGGAGATAAACATAGGCTACTTTTCATAACCTTTCAAGCCGATAAACCTGCGAACATAAGCATAAGCAATTTACTGTACCTAATTTTTAATAAACAAAATATTCGCGGTGCTTCCCTGTCGAATCGAGATGAAGTAATTAACTGAATCTCGGCCGTCCAAAGGCTTCAAGCAAATTGGTCACGACAAAATAATGCGGTGGATAATAGCTATTTAGACAGGACCTGAACAACCGCCGTGAGCATCGCACCTGACTAACAAAATTAATTTATGGCTCAATAAGGAAATATTAACCGGCCGGTTAATAAGCCATTCACGAGGATACGCCACAAATATTCTGATTGCATACAGAAATTGTTAAACAGTAAGCAAACTAAAACTGTAATATATGAACTAATTAAATTTTTTTTATGGCATTAAACAACAATTAGTATATTTTTTTAATGTAATTAATACATAAACTAAACTTAATAACTAAAATATTAGATTGTTGATATAATTAAAACGTTAAATTAAATAATTAATTATAATATATTGGGTTAAGTAATTTTCTTGTAGAAAATACTTACTACGAGTACCTACCTACAAATAGGTGGAGTTGAAATTTTCAAAAATCCTTTCTTAGTAGATGCTTATGTTATTAAATAACCTATGTTCCGAGTTTCAGCTTTCTAGACTCAGTAGTTTTGGCTGTACGTTATTAGTCAATTAGGAAAATCAATTTTATAAATAGATTACTTTTTATTAAGACAACTAACATATCTAAAAATAAACTACTCACAAACAAGAAATTTATATTATATTTTTTTTTCAATGTGAACCAGTTCTATATTTACATATTTACCTAAAACTAAATATTGTCCATATTTACATATTTACCTAAAACTAAATATTGTCTATATTTACATATTTACCTAAAACTAAAGATATTTCGAAGAGGCTTATTGATGCGACGGGAGACCGAAGAGCTGGCGCTTTCCTCGGCCAACGTATTAGTTTGGCCATTCAACGAGGAAATGCTGCCAGGGTCCTTGGTACAATGCCGCAGGGTCCATTCTTATATTGAATTTTAGTTTTAGGTAAATATGTTAATTATAAAATTAAAAATTTTGAGCCATTTTTTTTTATTCAAAAGTTTTGACAATCATGTAGCCAGTAGTATTCCATTTTTTATTGTACTTTCATAGAGAGATGCTACAATGTTTGCCATGGTATTAATTTTTTTCTGGAATAACAGTAGGTGTGGAATATAAATGGTGTATATTTGACACGAAACGAAACAGAAACTATATGATTATATTTCTCATCATGATAGAAACGAAATAATTGTTACATTAAACACATATAAATTTGAAATCGCAACTAAAAATATTTTAAATTGAACCACACAAAAAAAAAGACAAAAAGTAAAATATTCAGTCATATTTATTTTACTTAGATAAATTATAGAATTATTACTGTTTTAATCATTTTACTGTGAAGCATTTCACAATTAAACGCAGAGGGTCTTCCCGGTTATTATTTATAAACAATAATATATCAAAACGATATTTTCAAGATGGCGCACGCCGCACCCGCTGCCGCCCGCCAATTGCCGCAGACCAAGCGAGAACTGTCACGCTGAAATAGTGCAAAATAAATATCTGAATTTTATTTCGAAACCGCTAGTTTATTATAATTAATTTTTTAAAAGGCTTTTACACTTCAACATATTAGTAAATAAATTATAATTAAATATAGAGTCTTTTGTCTGCCACACTAAACCACTGCGTGCAGGCAAGGCATTTTAAATTTAAATACCTTCGAAGATTGCTAGTATTTTAAGATACGTGAGTTTCCTCACGAAGTTTTCCACCAACGTAAGAGCAAATGAACATCATTTCCTATTCACTTATAAATCGAAAACAAGAGTTGTAATCCCGACTGAGGTACCAACTGACGTCTTCTGTAGCCTGGTGGTAGCCTATAGCTAACCATCCACCTTGCTATCACTGTTTTTAATACAAGCAACATCGAAAGTACCACGTTTCTTTTAATGAAAACTGTGGTGTTAAAGACTAAATTCATTGTAATTTACCTATCTGTGTTTTTAAGTTTTGTGTTGTTTCAATGTTTATTTTAAGACATTAGTTTTTATTCAGAGTTATCGAAGATATAAGTAATCCTAGAATTTGTTTAAAAAATCGGTCGTAACGGAATTACGGGTATTTATTAAACATCATATATCTGTTGTGTGGCAACGAAATCTTTGTTAGTATCTTGCAACACCTCTGAGTTGCTTGTATTAGGGGTTAAAGTATGAAATTGCCGATTTGTACTGAAAAATAAAAATTCGTTTTTTTTTTAATTTAACATATTTATTTAATCAAAATAATTACCATTATTATCATTATTAACATTGCTGCCATCTAATAGGAAGCTCATTTATGCCTTTGCGATAGAACTCTGGTGATCTAGATTCGACAAACTGTGTGAAAGCATTTTGCACTGCCTCCTGAGAAGAAAACTTTTTATCACGCAGAAAATTGTCCAAATCACGAAAAAAATGGTAGTCCGTTGGAGCAAGGTCTGGCGAATACGGAGGGTGACGAATGGTTTCTAATTGCAGTTCCTGTAGAGTTAAAACGGTTTCTCGTGCTGTATGAGGTCTCGCGTTATCATGGAGCAATAATGGTGAAGGTCGATTCATAAGTCGGGGCTGTTTCACTGCTAGTTTCGCTATCATTGTTCGGAGTTCGGCGCAGTAGACATCTGCCGTTATTGCTTGACCAGATCGGAGAAAGCTATAGTGAATAACACCCCGCTGAGACCACCAAACAGTTACCATTACCTTTTTATTGGTAAGCTTTGCTTTAGGACACTGTTGCGGCGTTTGACCTGGGGTCAGCCATTGCATTTTCCGCTTACGATTATCGTAAAGAATCCATTTTTCATCACATGTCACAATTCGATCCAATATTCTTTCATTTCTGTATCGATTCAACAAGGCAACGCAAGTTTCAACACGCGTTTCTTTCTGCAGATCAGTCAAATCATGAGGCACCCATTTTTAATATTTTTTTATTTTATTGATTTGACGCAAATGAGTCAATATTGTTGGTAAGGTAACGTTAAACCATGCCGCTAATTCCTGGGTAGTTTGGCTCGGATCGGCTTCCACCATCTCTTTCAAATCATTGTTATTCACCTGTGTGGGCGGTCTTCCACGTGGTTCATTCTTCAAATCGAAGTTTCCATCACGAAAGCGTTTAAACCAAAATCGCACAGTGCGTTCATTAGCAGTCCCCTCTCCAAACGCAACATTAATATTGCGAGCTGTTTCTGCCGCGTTAGTTCCGCGTCGGAACTCGTATTCAAAAATCACACGAATTTTCGAAGTATCCATCTTTATTGTCTAAGCTGAATAAAAAAAACAACTGAAAGTTGATAATCGAATGTTGCACATTTTTTAAAAGAAGAACTACATAGGTACCGTATGAAAAAAGTTTCACTCAAAAATCTCAAACCATGAAGGTTCTATGTCAATTCGAAGTACCTATTACAATAAAACGGCAATTTCATACTTTAACCCCTATTATTATAGGCGACGATAACCACCTACCAACAGGTGGACTCAGCCTTTCTGTCGAGCTTCACATTAAAAAAATTAAGCATAAGTAAATATATGTTCTTTAACATAAGTTTTCACATAATCAAAATCAAATCATAAGAAATCATAAGAAACTCTTATGATCGTCATTATAAATTTAAAATTACCAGGGTTTCGGAAAAAGCCAAGATGACGATCCTGAGAGGAAACCCCGAAAGAAACTCAGGATACTATTATTTTTGTTATCTTTAAAATATAAAATTACAACAATTAGGTACACTTAATACAAACATAATCAAAGTCCATATACAATACTAAACATAGTAGGTATGAGCTCCGAATCCTAGCTTTAAATCCAGGCTTCATGTCTTAAAAAATCAAGTCGCTTAAAAATAAATAATAAATAAATACCTTTAAATTTATTTATAGATAAGGCTCTTATCATCTCAGGCATTTTTTTTATAAAACCGTATACATTGACCCATAAATCTTGTGGAGTCGCGTCCTATAAGTGCACTCAACACAAATTTAACATTTTCAAACGTTCACAGTATGAAATACGTCACAAAATATACCATGAGAATTTCGGTAACAGAAATCCATAGAAGAGAGTAAAACACGGGCGGCGCTGTGCGTATTTATGGTTATGTGACGGAAAAGTTTTGGAGCGTAGGAGCTGCTAAAGCCATCGATTTTCAAACTTTTTCATGGAAATAAACCTACTTTCATTGTGTACACGGGCCGTGCGGCTGTGTGTATCTAGTGAAACGCACACAAACACGAGTAGGTCGGAGGTCACACGTTCTAGATTAATTACATGCGGCGCTATAGAGAATTTCAAATTGAAAATTAATGTTAGTATTTTTAGAATATCCACTTGGCCAAAGTTCAAACAAAACTTTGTTTTCACATTCAGTCATTTGTATTGTGAAAAAACATAGCTATTTCCTTTTTTTTACCAAAATAAATTCGTAATTACGAACTTGTGAAAGTTGTTATACTTAGTAAAAATAAATTTAGCTATTTGCTAGATTTTGTGTTTCGTGTATTGTGTTTTATGTATGTATTCAGTCTTACTGTTATCACTAATATTATAAATGCATGGATGGATGTTTGTTACTCTTTCACGCAAAAACGGCCAACGGATTTGGATAAAACTTGGCACAGAGATAGTTTATTAAGATATAGAATACTTTTTGTCCTGGAAAATGTTAAGTTCTCGTGGGATCGTCTAAAAATATAGTGTTAAAAATTGGGCTGGCCCCTGTCACGGTGGCGGCGTCACCGTCATCACAGTGATAAAGATGTCAGATATTTTCTCAGATGTTATATATTTTATTTTTCAACGCGGACAAAGTCGCGGGCACCAGCTATTATTTAACCATAACTACAAATTAAAATAGTTTTAGATGTTAATGGCATATATGCAAGTTAATTTCAAATTTTTTTTATTTTTTTCCCGCTTATGAGTCTTGGTTCAAATTGTTTCCCTATCAAATTTCATCAGAATAGGTTCAGCGATTTAACCATGAAAATATATCAGAGTGACACAAACTCATTTTAGAATTTTTAATTATTAACATATTATTAAATATTTATATACCTATATATTTGTAATATATACAGACTCCAGCAAGAACTGACACTTGCAAGGACCATCGACCGCGTGTATTGAGCGTGCTCACACACACAAACTCATCGCGTACTTGTAATGGCTCCGCAAAGAAAACTTTTTAAAACTTTTGCAGCGAGGCAATATGGCTCGTGTTCTCAGCCGTTATATTTTATTTAGGCAACCATTCAGCCGTCTCTCTCTATACCTTAAAAATATCGACTCCAAAGAGCGGGATAGTTATATTTCCGAATGCTGTACAGTCGTTACGTCTGCCTTGCCCGGGATACGAGGTAATTATTTTTGTTCTGTCATTGCCGTGTATTTTTTATGATTTGTCGTCATACACAGCGAATGAATACAAAATGCCTTTCACAAAGGATCAACTACTCTTTTATTGAAACTACATGTTGAAAATTTTATTCCAGCATTTATTCTGGATAGTTTGCTATATTTCAGTCAAAGTAAGAAATATTTATTTTTATTTATTTAAATTTTTTAGCCACTCCTTGTATTGTAAATCAACATTGTAACTCGGCAACCGCCTTTTAAACATTTAATAAAAGATCAGAATTGATAAAAACAGAGTTGTTAATTTAAAAAAAAAGTATAAAAAAATATAATATTAATAGTAATAAGTTTACTATTAATATTATATTTGGTAAACCAGGAAAAGTAAATTAGAAACAACATAAAAAGGTAGACCTTTTTGCCCTCCGTCATTTCTGTACTCTCCTGAGTTCTGGTTTGCTACAAGTCCTAGGGAGAGAAAATTTCATATTTCATAGTCTAAATGAGCCGCGGACTAGTAATGTGGACAGAAGATGTTCCAGAAACAATGTGCCCTCCAGTTCTTGTCTTGTGACCAGCTCCAAAGACAAATTGTATTTTTGTTTGTACCTAATGAATAAATTCAAAAATTACTAGACTGATTTTAAAAATTCTTTCACCTATAGAAATTATCAGCGAGTAACATAGGCTATATTTTATAATAGTTGGGCAGACGTAGTCACGTGCAACAGCTAGTCGTCTATAATTTAGAACTCACCCCTGCTTATTTTAATTACGCGCCGAATATTCTACATCGCTTTTAAATTATATTGGATGGTTGCATGACTTAGCGTTGGGGTAGCTAGTTTCCATCTCAAATGGTTTTCCAGTATACGTAAGACTACGAGTGTATCTTTGCAGGCAAGAATGCAGTCTCACGGTGATCGTTTATCAAGATCGCCTTCTGATTGGGGCGCGACTCAGCTGCGTTTTATTACGAATTATAGCGTACCCATTCCGATTTTAATTTGTTTCTCGCGCGCCATATTCAACAATTTCAATTTCCGAATTCGTCCGTTCTACATTCTTTCACCTATAGAAAGCTACATTATCAGCGAGTAATATAGGCTACATTTTATAAAATTACATGTTATAAAGAGAGAAGATTTGTATATTTGTAATGAATAAACTCAAAAACTACTGGACCGATTTTGAAAATTTTTTCACCTATAGAAAGTTACATTATCAGCGAGTATGCACATATGCACCCCGGTCGAAGCTAGGAGAGAGTCGCTAGATAATTATAAATATAAAAGTTAATTTTATATTAATTAAGTTAATTTAAAAGTTATATTTCTTTATAAACCTCCTAAATAAAAGTTTTTAACTAAACTCCCCAAAGAACA